>CM028130.1:1103667500-1104871250 GCA_016271365.2 Neoceratodus forsteri | reverse complement strand
TGTGAGACACTGGAGGACTCGCTGAGAGTCCATGTAGAGGAGACGCTGAGATGCTGTGAGACACAGAATGACTTGAGGAGGTGCCGTGTAGAGGAGATGCTGTGTACAGGAGGAGATTTGTTCTATGAGAACTCTATCAATACAGAGAATTGACAAAGCAGAAATGGAGAAGATTGTTGACAGCAGCATTTTTGACAGCTGCAGTGACAGTGATGAGGAGTTCATGGGGTTCGATGATTCTGATAAAGAAGTAGATTTAATGCCGATGGATCATGACAGTGACTTCAGTGAAAATGACAATGTCCCACTTGCCATGCTATGGGGGCAGAGGCAGTCCACTGTGAAGGAACAGGATGAGCAGCCAGGTTCCATGTAAGATGACAATGGCACTCAACTGGGAGTGAAGAGGATGAGAGACCTCTAGCAGCACTACTGAGCCAGTGGCACTTGACTGCGAGCGATGATGATGATGGCAATCAGCCATTTGGTAATCTACAGTGGAAGCTGCAGTCAGCTGAGAGGGATGAGGTTGAGGAGCTACTTGCTACTCTACGGCGTGAGAGGCACTTTAGTGACAGCGAAGATGATTGTCCTTTGGCGCCACTGTGGTGTGACATTTGACAAACTGATGATACGGATGCTGAAGACCAACAGAATGCTGAAGAACAACATGCAGCTAAGCCATCTACATGTCAGGATGTGTGTCACATGGACGTTTGGAATAGTCAGTTGAAGACCGTGCACATTGATGATTTCAAGGAGACTGTGGGGCCTGCGACACTACTGAGTGAGGAGAAAGGAGAGCTCAACTTTAGGAACCTGATGTTTCCTCCATCACTGTATGAACTGCTTGCAGAGGAGACCAACCAATACAGTGAACAGAAGCAGGTGGAGGCAAACAAAGTGGACATGCGATGGACTCCAGTGACAGCAGGTGACATAAAAGCCTTTCTGGGGAAGATGCCATACTATCGCATGTACTGGTGGAAGAACCATCTGTACAGACATTTTCTGATTTCACAAATCATGACGCGAGAGCATTATGAGAAAATTCACCAGTATTTTCATACCAATGATAGCACACAAAATGCACCCAGAGGATCCTCAAACCATGACAATCTGCACCATGTACATCCAGTACTGGACCAAGTTCATGTGGCATGCAAGGAGCAGTACCGTTTACACTGTGAAGTGTCTGTGGATGAGGCTATGGTTGGATACAGAGGAAGGCTATCATTCAGACAGTACATGCCAAGCAAGCCAGTGCATTATGGGATCAAGGTGTGGGTTCTAGCAGATGCCCATATTGGTTTCATCTCAGACTTTCAGGTGTACATGGGAAAGGATCCTGGGACCATCGAAACGGGCCTTGGTGTAAGGATTGTCAAAGACTTGACAACAGATCTGTGTGGCAAAAACTATCATGTTTACTATGACAATTACTTCACTTTCATGTGTCTGGCAAACAATCTTCTGACAGATGGTCTGTACTTGTGTGACACAATGCGTACCTACATGATTGGATGGCCGAAGCAATTGAACAAAGTCGCAATTAGGAGGAAAGATCAGGGTCATTATGAACAGCTGCAGAATGGAGCACTCGTTGCCACTGCTTGGAAGGACAACAATCCTGTTCTCCATCTGTCAATGAACCATGATCCAACATCAACATCAACATCTGTGACACAGAGACAGCAAGATGGGACTCTTGCAGCTGTGCCATGCCCGACTGTGCTGCAGCAGTACAACATGCATATGAATAAAGTGCACATCTCAGACCAGTTTAGAGTGCAGTACCCCAGCACAAGAAGATCCAAGAAGTGGTGGCTATACCTATTCTGGTTCCAGCGGGACATGGCACTGGCCAATGCCTTTACTCTTTATCAAGAGAGTGTGAACCATGTGCAGCGGACAAAGAATGGAAAGGTGAACAAGCACACGCAGCTCCATTTCACATTCTTCTATTGGAACAGTTGCTGGTGGGGTACAATAAAAGGAAACTGAGTGCCACAGTTGCTGGACTTGAACAGGATCCCAGTTGTGATGAACTACATTATCCTCTGAAAGCAAAGAATGGTATATGCAGAAATAGTGCACGAAAGAAGATGCATGCTGAGCCATCATATATATGCCGAACTTGCAATGTCCACTTCAGCATTGACTGCTTTCCATAGTACCACAATTACAGGTGAGTTGCCATGTGGGAAGTGGCATGAGAACAGACAGACAGGACAGAGGGACATGATTTGCCGGATGGCCAAACGCCAAAACATGAGAAACGGCACATAACAGAGACATGAGAAAGTGGGAAATGGAAACACAGTGAACTGCCAGTCATTGAAAACACAAAAAAACTAAGGGCAAAAGAGGTCTGGTGAGTGAAAGAAGGAGGACAAATAGCGGAACATTGTAACTGGGGGAGGCACCAGTGGTGAGAAAAAAGGTAGGTAGAAAAATGGAGAGAACAAGTGAAAATGGTATACATTCTCGGCAAGGATTGTGTCTGTATATGTAGTATAGAAAAGCAGGTATTTATTAACAAGAAGTACCAGAAAAACAAAGACACAACATGACACATGCAGAGAACAACCATCCAACTTATTTCATTCACCAGACCGAGGGGCCAAACGGAAGAGCTAATGGAGGGCTGAAGCCAGACATTACTTTGGCAGTCAGCAGCTACCTTTTTATATCTGAGAAAGTAAGTGTTGGGTGACACTGAGAACAGGAACAGCAGAGGTGCAGAGCAGCTGTGTTGAATAATGATGCCATGACACACGCGAGAAACTGTCAAGAAAAGGGAGTTGGAGGAAGGAAGGCAGGTGGCCCAGTAACAATCACGAGACAAAAACAAAGAATATGATTTCTAAAAATTGTTGATAAATGTAAGTGTTACTGATTGTTGAAATAAAGAGATGTCTATTGGCGCAAAATGGATAGTCGTGAGTGTTGCCTGTGACTGGGTTTGTCCAGTGGGTGTTTAGGAAATAAAAAAAAAAACAGTAACATGTCAGTCGTTGAATGTGCTGTGCAGAATGAAAATACAAAATACTGAGCTAAAAGAGGTCTGGTGAGTGAGAGAAAGGGGCCAAGTGGGGGCAACACTACTTTGGAGGTGAGGGGTGGTGAGACAAAGGGTGGGTAAAACAGAAAGGTAGGAAAGGATTGCGTGCATGGTTTCACACAGGAAAAGCAGTGAACTGAGAGGAAAAAAAAGAATACTTGCATACAGAGGACAGGGTTAGCGTCAGGGATTATTTCACTCACCTGACCAAAGGGGCCAAATGAAAGAGCTAATGGAGGGCTGAAATCGGGCATTACTTTGGCAATCAGCTGTCTCCCTTTTTATATCTGAGAGAGTTTTTCTTCCTGTTGGTCAATTTGGAATTCCTGCTGCCAAATGTAATGTGTGATGAGCACAGTGGCCGTCAGCCGAGCAGCGGGCATATCTGTGATTGTCCACCCAATGCATCATGTGTGAGCTTACTGACACAGTGACTCTGCCTCTTGGTGGCTCCATGGTCAGCATTGTCAGTGAGGGGATCATAATGATGATGTGATGTGGTGGCATAGAGGCTGATGTGTCAGCTGCCAGACCGAGAACTGTTGTCAGAAAATGTTGTCAAAGTAGATGACTTTAATGATCAAAAAGAATAAGAGACATACTTCAGATATCAAAAGTTACCAGTGACTATTTCAGTGTGCCAGTTTTTTGCCTCCAGTACCTCTTTCAGTAGAATTTATGTGGAGAGGAGGTTTTAGCTCAGTATTTTTTTATTTTCACTTGGCTGCCACATTGGCTGCACTGTCTTTCTTTTGAAGCCAAGTCCTACATGTGGGAGGCAGAAGAGCAGAAGTCACCAAGTAGAGCACGTTGTGACTGCAATTGAGATGGATTATCACCTGCGACATGAGCATCTGCTGTGGATGGACCAGAGAGACACACATAGGTGTTGGGTGACACCAAGGAGAACGGGAACAGCAAAGGCACGGAGCAGCTGTGTTGAATAATGATGCCATGGCACAAATGAGAAATTGCCAAGGAAAGGGGTGGAGGATACCACAGAGGCTACAGAGCAGCACAGAGGTGGTAGGCAAAGTCATGGAGAGACAGCCAAGGCAATTGATAAATATTCAACTCAGACAACAGAGGAGTGGTTGGAACAACTTTTTTTTCCACAGGACTCAACAGACAACAGGAGAGGTGGTGGGCTGGTGAAGCCGAGGAGAGACTGACATGGGAATTTACAAATATATGACACAGACAACAGAGGACAGGTTGGAACTACTTTTTTTTTCACTAAAGGAATCAACCAACAGGAGAGGGTGGAACTACTTTATTTACAGAATGACGACACAGACAACAAAGGTTGCAACTATTATATTTACAGAAGTACATAAGACAGAGGCATGAGGGTCAAGGGTGAGCAACAATCCCATAAGGTAAGAATAATGTAATCTCTTCTGTGCAGATCATCAATGTACGCCATCTGAAAAGGAAAAAAAGTAATTGTGGTGATTTTAGTAATGTTGTTGTTGATATTCTGTATTTTGTATGCTAAGACCTGTGGCCACCGTGCCAGAATACCATGGGTGCTGCTGTGCATATGCTTGTACATGTTGTTATGCTCACAAAGTGGGCAAAAGTGCTCAATACTGATACATGAGAGTGTTGCACAAGAGAGTGTGCCACTGTGCACCTAGCCATATTTGTGATGCTGCTGTGTTGTTGCATGTGCTCATTTTGGTTTATGTGTGTTTCAGTACTGTGACTTGCTTCGTACTTGGTGGTTATTTCTTATAGTTCAGTAGGTAATTGCATATGTTGATACAGCATTCTTAGTGGTTGGCTAACAAGGATTGAGACTCATGCTGTATATCAGAAATATTGGTGTTTAGTACCAGATCACTATACTAAATGTTTTATGAGTCAGGACACTGAACCTGGTGTTGATATGCAAACTTAGTTGTTGTGCAAAAAAACACTTTTGAATATTGCAGTTAGAATATCAAACACATGGATTGAAATTGAATTCATGGCACCATTATAACATTAATTTTATGCTGAACAGCTTTGCCGGCAAAACTATGTGTGTATCATGTATACTTTAGGAGTTATTCACATTTGTTTATGGTATGGTGTTGATCAGATACATATTTCCTACAGAGAAAAGTTTGACCTTGTTTCGCTTATCTGCAAAAAAACCTTTTGTGGATGTCAGCTAGTATAAAAAAAACATAATGAGTAGAATTGATGGCATAGGACCGTTAGAAAGGTAAATTTGCACTGAACAACTTTGCACTCAGACGATGTGTGTATCCCATATACTTTAGGAATTATTTGCATTTGTTTATGGCATAATGTGTCTGGCTGACCTTTTGTACATAAATCCTCACCTAAGCCAAGCTATAATAAAGGCTTCAATCTTCTTCAAAGCAACTATATTTTATTTTGATATATTTAATATTCTATATCTAAGTAGACACTAGAAAAAAAGTGTATTGGGTGTTTGAAAACAGGCAAATGCAACCTGACACAGAAGGAAGTCAAAAGAGAGCATCGGTTGTGGGGGCTAGTAACAAGTCGAGGAGCTCGCTTGACCACTTCAACAGGGGCCACCCACTGATGCTACTGACTGCTGGTGAGCTCTGGTAGAGCTGGGCAAGCGCTGCAAGCAGTCAATGTAGGAGGAGCAGGAGGTGGATGGCAGGCTGCCTGCTATAGTCCAGCTCTTGTTTTAAATCCCAGGTGGTGCCTGAGTGGCTATAGTAATCATCTGTGCTGCAGCCCCCCACCTGTAGGGATTAAGGGGACTCAGTTTAGCTGTACTGTTGTATTCAAGCAGGCTTAAGCTCCATTACAGCAGCAGGTCCAACTGGAGCCCCGGGACCCCCAACTCTGCTACTTGTACAGGACTAACTGCTTGAGGGTGAGGGATCCTCATTACTTGCAGAGGAAGTGGGGGGGCATGGTTGTTCATTTGTGTGCCAGGGTAGGCAGGGGGGCTGCCTGGGTTAGGAGGAGTGCCTTTAAGTGTAAGCATTGCATGTGTCTGAACTGTTGTGGATTGCATGGGCATTGGCAGGGGGGTGTTCAGGGTGTTCAACTCCCCCCTGAAATTACCTAAGAAAATTTCTAATTCCTGTATTTTATTTTCAGGTTGGCTTAGGCTCAGCTGCTAAAGAACTCAGTGTCTCAGCAGTCTCCATAGTGGTTGGACTAGATGCAACACAATGTGCATGTACAGGACCGTTGATAGCTAGGGGAGATGGAGACATCTTCAACAGAGATAGTAGGAGAAACCTGGTGAGACAGACTGTGAATGTGATGCTGCACTGCATTATCTGTACAGCATCAAGCAAGTTGTGGTGTGATGTTGACTGTTGTGGTGGTAGAGTGGGACTGTGTGCTGCTCTTCTCTAGCCTCAGCTGAACTGTGGGGAAACTTGAAGTATGGTCTACCAGAGAAAGAACTGGCCCGTCCAGTGCCGAGCTGTGAGTAATTCGTGGTGCATCTTCTTGACTGTGCTGGACACTGGCTGGACTGATGGTGTGGTCTAAAAGAGAAGACAGGAGAGGTTGAGGAAAAATCTGTCCTGGCCAAGTGGTCTGTAGTCCTGTCAAGGGATGGGAGTGACAGGTAAGGCAAGCAAACAGGAGGATAATCAGCAGAAAAGTAGTGAGTGGAGAAAAGAATAAAGACTGATTCAGGGGGGACTTCTTATTCAGAGTGGTGGTATGGGGTATTGGCATCATTTCCCAAGGCAACCCACTCATCACATCTCAACCGCATTGATGTTCTGCCCAACTTGAAGTTTATCATGTGGAGTGGGAATAGGTGTGGAAAGGCAGATGCCTGCCTGACAGCTTTGTCTCTGGCTGTTGCAGAGTGCTCCCATGTGTAAAGTTGGAATGGGGTTAGGAGTACTCTATATGCAGAAGTGGCATGGTGGTAGAGGAGGAATAATGCAAATGTGTGGAGGAGTCCCCATGTATAGGAGTGAGATGGATGGGGAGCAGTGCTCCCCATGTAGGGGCAGTGGGATGAAGGGGTGGAGTGCTCCCCATGTACAGAGCTGATATGAAGTGGGAGGAAAGTTCCCTATGTGTGGAGATTGAATGGAGGTGAAGGAGTGCTTCCTATGGGCAGGAGGTGGGATGCAGTGGGAGAAGTGTTCTCTCTATGTGGGGAGGTGAAATGTAGTAGAAGAAGCACTGGAGGGGTCAGGGATGAGTGTTCACAATGTATGGAGGTGGAGCAATGACACCTATATGTGGAGATGGAATGGAGGGAAGAGTATTTTCCATGTTCAAGTTCAAGTTTATTGTGAAAGGATTAAATACATTGAGCAAGCTCATTTGCAAGGAGGTCCCTTGTAGAAGCAATGATAAAGACAGTACATGGTGTGAGATACAAAAAGTAAGGACACATAAATTAAAATAAAGCAATTTTCTTTACATTGGTATATACAATATGTACAATGTTGCATTCAACAAGGATTGAAACCAAATATCATTACATAAGACCATGTGGAAAAGGCCTGGAGAAGGAAAATTGCTCCCCATATGCAAAGGAGGCATGAGCGAGAGGAGTGCTCACTATGTGAAAATGTGTAATGGAGGGGGAAGAGTGCTTCCCATGAGTAGAGGTGGGATGGAGGTGGGAGCAGTCACTTAATGGCCACCATCCTAGAACCCACTCCAGCCTGAGTGTGAAACATTTTGGAATGAGCACAGTTTATGATGGGACAGATGTGCAATCCACATCTCCTCTCTGGCTGTTGTAAAGTATTGGGTTGATAGGTGGGGGTGCAAGAGGGGGCACCAGTCACTCAGGAGCACTCACTGTATCCTACACCCCCCCCCACCCAGCAGAGTGGGAACAGTCATGATGAGGCAGATACAAGATCACATTTTTATATCTCAGTATCTCAGAATGCTCTCCATGGGTACAGCACATTAGGTGGGAGAGCCTCTCGCTAAAGCAGAGTGTTCTGCAAGGGCAGAGGTGTGGCATAGAGTGAGGAAGTGCCAGTCACCCAAAGTCTACTCCAACTATCATGCTAGCTCTGGTGGAGCAGGGATGGGTATGAAGGGGCAGATGTGCAACTTGCATCTCTATCCCTGGCTGCTGAAAGGTGCTACCCTTGTGTGGAGGTGGGGTGGGGGATGGGGAATCATTCTCCCAGAGCCACCTGCATGGAGCATACCTAATGCCAGTGCCAGCTTTCATGGAACTTGGATGGGTGAAGATGGACAGATGTGTGAACCACATCGTCATTGGCGCCGGCAGAGTGCTCCTAACATGCAGGAGGTGGAATGGAAGGAGAAAATGCTTCACATGTGCAGAAATGCAGAAATGCCGAAAGATGTGTTGGGTGCCAATGGCCTTGGGCCATCCAGTGGATCTGGACTGAAACCCCATTTCCACCCACCTGGTACCAACTAGGCTAGATAGAAACAGGTGTGGTATAGCAAATGTGCAACTCACATTTCTGTCTCTGGCTGGGGCAGCCAATGTTCATTGGTGGGACAGTTGTGGAGGTGGCACCAGTCACCAACTTCTGCCAGGCCACAGTCCATTATTTACCTTGGGCTGCCCCCCTGGAGGTCACTGTGTCACTGTACCAACCTGTGTGGAGTGGGATGGGTGTGGAGGGGAAGATGAGTAACCTACATCAGTCTGTGGCTACTGCAGATTTTTCCATATGTGCTAATGTGAGCTGGAGGTGTAGGGGTAAGCAACTACCTAGAGGTGCCCATCCTACACTGTGCTAGTGAATGTGAAGGGGCAGATATGTGACTCACATATTTGTCTCTGGCTCTGTCTGGGTGCTCCATTTGCGCAGTGGTGAAATAGATGCAACAAGTTTGTTTTACACTGTGTCTCTCCTGGTCTCTCACTCTCTCTAATGTCCGCTCCCCCGTGGTAAAAAGAAAACTCTGCAGCACTGCTCTCTGTCCCAGTCACAGCACTCTTGCTGCCACTTTCTCTGCCTCTCTGTATGTGCTGTCTGCTTCCATTGAGCTTCAGAAAGACAAACAGAGAATGAGACCAATAACAAGGTTCTGGAAGAGAGAGCCGAAATAAAATGGATGGCAACTGAGCTCTGGTTCACACTGTACTCCACTTCTCTGTTTGGGGGAAGGGGTTGACACTGTCTCTGACTGGAACAGATTGGATCTGCACATATATGCTGCACTGGAAGTGGCTCTCGCTGTTGCTGTGTATCTCTCCGGGGGTGAGGTGGGAGGGGGTTGAGGGGAGTAGACTCTGCTAGGGGATAGGCCACCTATTAAATGAATGTTTGTTCAGGTGCAGGTCTGGGAGCCACTGGTCATCGTGGTTATGGTCACTACATTGCTCTGCCCCCAATTTCTGCCAAGGTGGTGCTGCAATAGTGACAGCCTGTCACCTGGTGATCACTCTCATTACGCTTACTCGCCACATCTCAGCATGCTGCTGTCACTGTGTGGGGACTCTCTCTCCGCTCTGTCCCTGACACTGGTACCACTCACCACCTCTTTTGATCCTGTGATCTCTTTCAGGGTGGGAGGCTGCTGCTGCCTCTCCTTCCCAGTGTCTCTCCCCGCAGTCCATGTCTCTCTCTCTCTGCCATTCAGGGTTAAGCTGCAGCTCTGCAGGCAGTGCTGTCTCACTTCTCAGCACTTTAGCTCCTTGTATTGTGCGGTGGGGTGGGGGGCACACTGAGGCAGCATGGACACTAGGAGATCCACGGAGCAGGTCAGTGGGTACCATCACTGAGAACAATGCTCAGGCTGGGCATTGTTACACACATAAAGCACTGGAGAGAGAGAGAGAGAGAGAGAGAGGAACTCAGGGACAGGAGTACATACTCTCATTCACACAGAGACACAAACAAGTTCAATGCAGATGTCTGTCCAGAGAAGGATAAATAATATTTATTTGTTCTTTATTGCTAGGACTGTTTACTGCTAATGACACAGAGAGTGGGGGGTGTAGTGCATGGCTGGGTACCTGGACATCTGCAGGGTGGGTAGGGGAAACAAGCAGTAAGATCAGTAAGGGTATGAATGAAAGGAATGAAGTGCACTCATTTAAGCACTTTATTTCTTTCAACTAGAGAATGGCTTCCAGCTGTGAAACTGTGACTGGTGTCACAGTCTGGTTGCATGCTCATTTGTCTGCCAGGGACAAGCCCATTGTAGATTGCTGTGCATTGGACTCATCCTCGATACACCTCAGAAATGTCATTCTACCACAAGATGTTTCTTGCATACATGCAAGGAAACCTAAAAACTATAAAGAATCTAGATTAGTGACTACTCTCATTTGAAAGGTAGTTTTGTCCTGAACACAAAAATGTAACATAATGCACTTGGGATACAGAAATTCAATAGCAGAGTAAACATGGATGGAATTATACTGACAACATTAAGAAAGCACACATTAGAAAAAATAGCTTTTACATAAGTTGATTACTGTTTAACAATATTTTGCATCTATGGCTGACAATGTGCATCTGATGCAAACCTATAATGAAATTCCTCACTTGATGCAAAAAGGGGGGGACAGAAAATTGACTCCTTGTTTTTTGTTTTAAAGGAGTCAGTTTCTTTACAGCAAAAAGCAAGAAAAGGCATAATTTCTAAAATGTGCAGATGAGCATGGGTACCACTTTTTTCCAGAGCATGCCACCACCGGCAGCTACCACTTCAAGGCTGCTACTACCCCCGCCTAATACAATCAGGGGAAAACCAGAAGTAGTCTACCAGCACTGAGATCAATATGGTTAAGGCACATTTGCTTGAAATTACTGCTTAGAAAAAAAAATGAGAAAGTGACTGTGATGATGAGCAAGTCCCTCACCAGATCTCTGGTTTGTTAATAGTCTCCTCCTGAGTCTGATTTGTATGGCTGCATAGGCCAAACTCCATGGATGTTATGCCATCATCAGATTTATATAACAGCACTGTGGAAGCATGTAATCAGACCGCTGTCTGATGTGCTGCCACAGTGCTCTGATATAGTTTCCGGTGATTCTGTTTATGCAGCCCATCCCCTCCACGGGCCGCATAACCATACCCACTTCCCGGCGCACTGCTTTTCTGTTCTGCAAGTGTAGTACTGACGGACACCGTGTGCTAAATTGCGATGTTGACTTCAGCTGCACATGCATGACTATCGTACATACATAGTTATGTCAGCATCGCCATGTTGTGCAGGGCTGACTACAGGGCAAACTTCACATGTGCTAGTATCACACGCGTGTAATACTGTAATTGCTGCAGTATTACTTATGGCTGACTCCAGTGCATCGAAACCTCCGCATATTCTTTTCCTCACTCTTGCCACTCCTAAAAGCTCTCCACAGCCTTATCGGCTCTGATCAGAATTTGTTGGGGCTAGCCACTGCTTACAATAACTTATGTGCAAATTAACCTCTGTCCCATAAAGGCTGCTGTGTTAACAATTTTTGCTAAATTTCAAGGTAATCCAGTAACTACTAATTTATGTATATCTGTAGTTCAAGTCAGGATCTAACTAATCATTTTACAGCTTACCAGGTGTGTTCCCAAATTGCATTACAAACTGTGTTATATTGATTCTGCTAATAGCTATCATGTTTTAATTGTTAAATTAAATTTTATTAAATTATTTCTTACTCCTGCTTCTAGAAAATTTCAAGCCACTTCCACAGTTAGTTAGGTTAACTTCACAAGTCCTCTAGCAACACTCTTTCTCAGTGGAGCCCAATTTCTTGGTTCAGTATAAGGATGGGGTACAGTGGGAAGATATTTGTGGCATGTGGGGTACTCTTTTGGGGGGGGCATGCTCTGGAAGAAGGGGCACTGCCCCATCTGCAGAACCTTTGTGGTGGTCTAAACTCAGTTGGCAGCAGCAAGAGATGAGGGGAGGAGGAAGACAGCCAGATCTAACCACTGGGAAGTTGTCAAGCACCACTCCATCTGGACAGAAAATTGCTGTGCACACCTGGAGGAGCTTCAGGTATCTGACTCCACTGGGGAGGACTCTGAGTCAGGAAAGGGACAGGACAATTTGATAGCACCACCAAGGAGAAAAAAGGGAAGTGATCAATTAAGAGAGTCTTAGTGGTCACGGATTCAACGGTCAGGGGGTACAGAGGGTGCTGGAAATAGGGTCAGACAGGAGGAGGAGGATGGTCTGATGCCCCCCTGGGGCAACAGTCAGCTGGGATGTAGATTGGATAGGAAGGATGGTCAAAGAAGGATGGGGATATGGGGGTATTGGTACACTTGGTTACCAAGGATCTGGCTAACCACACTGTGGAAATGGCAAAGCAGAAATTTTGTAATCTAGTGAACTGATTAAAGGCACACTTTGCCTCTCTGGCCTTCTTCAAAGTCCTCCCTGTGTGGGGCAGAGAAGAGTACTGAAAGAGTAAGGAAAGAGGTGATAGAGGAGTTTAATGGGTGGCTGAGGGGTTGGTGTCAGGAGAAGGTGTACCACTTTGGGGGAATTGGAGAGACTTCAGGAACAGGAGGTTTTTCAAGGGTGATGGCCTTCACCTGACTAAGGAGGGAGATAGTGTGCTTGGGTAGAAGTTTGACATCTTTACTGGACAGTTAAACTGACAGTAGGGGAGGCTGAGTCTAGGGAAACCAAGGTGGTTAAAGAGAGAAAGTGGAACCTACCAAGTACTCCCCCAAATCTTGTGACTTGTAGAGACATAGCAGGTAAAAATTGTGTTGAAGTCCAAACTGGGCTGGTGGCAGGTATCCGATGGGGGGGGGGTCACAGAGCCTTTATACAATAAGAAGGGAAGGAGATAAGGGAGGAAAAACATAAAGGACAAGTAAATAGCCAAGGGGTCGAGGATTAGAAGGAAGGGGGTCAGCCTCAATGCCAGGAGTCTAGATAATAAAATCAGCAAGCTTCAGGCAATGATAGCAGACATTGAGGTGGACTTTATAGCCTTCAGTTGGCCTCAGAAAATAACATATTGGATCTTTATCAGTCCCAGGTTACACAATGTTTAGGAAGGATGGAGAAAAAGGCAAAAGGGGATGTGTAACCCTCTATGTCAGAGATGGCACTGAGGCAGTGGAGGACAGACACATCCCCTAATACTAACTAATTACTAATTGGACTCAGACTAGGAATGGGGGACTAATAGTGAGATAGAGTCACTGAGGGGTGCAGCTGCAGCTCACAGCAGCCTCAGGCAAGAAAATACGGGTGGGGTAATCCATAGACTGCCAGGTCAGGTGGAAAAGATGGACAGGAATCTTGCTGAAGAACTAGTCTGGGGAAAAAGGGGAGGTGGTGGTGGTGGGAGACCTGGACCTCCTGGACATCGACTGGGAGGTTCTGGTTGCTAGAAGCACCAGAAGTCAGGCCTTGCTGTATATAGTCTTGGACTGTCTGCTGGTGCAGCTAGTTAGAGAACCCACCAGGCAGGCTGCCATCCTTGATATGGTCTTCACCAACTCAGACATGGTAGGAGCTGTGCAGGTAATGGAGCCACTAGGGAACAGTGACCATAACTATCTGGTTTGAGCTAGCCATGGGGACCAAAAAAACCCCAATCAAAAGCTGAGGTCATTGAATTTAAGAGGGCAGACTACAACAGGATGAGGGAGTTGGTTCAGGATAAGTTAGTCAGGGTAGACCGGATCGGAGGGGTGGAGGAGAGATTGGGGGGATATGCCTGAAAACAGTAACCTGGAGAAACAGGTAAAAGTGACCAATCTGGTTCTTGGAAAGTATCAGAGTATCAGTGAGAGACAATAAAAGGCCTTCATAAAGTACAAAGAAAAGCAGGGGAGGAAGAAGGGGACAATATCAAATGAGAACTAGGGAATTTACAGTAGATAGACAGTTAAGAAACCTAGGGCAGACACTGAGCTGCATATTGCTGAAGGGGTTAAGAGTGGAGAGAAGAAATTCTTCAGGTACACTGAGGGAAAAGGAAGAAAGAGGGGAATTGTTAGGCTGTCAGAGGGAGGTAGGGTAAAAGAGGAGCCATCCTAAATTATTTGTTTTGCTCTGTCTTCACCAAGGAGGACAGTGGACCCTTACCAGAGAGTGGCATCAAGGCAGCTGCTAAATGGGTCCCGGAGATGAGGCAGCCAGCATTCACCAGTGATAGGTTCCAAAAAAGAGTTAACAGCCTTTAAGATACATAAGACCCAGGGACTTGATGGGATGCATCAGTGGGTGCTCAGAGAGCTGGCAGCAGAACTGGCTGAACTGCTGGTACAGCTAATTAATAGCTCGCTACAGTCAGGAGTAGTTCTGAAGGATTGGACTGTGGCAGACATTGTTTCACTTAACAAGGAGGGACAAGGAGCAGGCAGGGTACTACAGACATGTCAGTCTTACCTCAGTTGTGGTGAAACTGATGGAGTAACTAGTGAAGAAGGACATTGAGGACTACATGGAAAGCAATGGCCACCATGGCAATAAGCAGCATGGGTCTGTGGCAGGGAGGGCTTGCCAGATGACCTTAATAGTTTTCTACTACTGGGTGACAAAGACAATGGATGGGGGCCATGCCATGAATCTACTCTAGTTTGATTTCAGCAAAGCCTTCAATGCAGTGCCTCACAGGTGACTGCTGAAATATTTGGAGGATCTAGGGGCAGCAAGGGATATAGTAAGATGAGTAGGAAATTGGCTGAAGGGGAGGTAGAAAAGGGTCATGGAAAATTATGTCAAATTGGAAGAGAAGAAGGCCAAAAGTGGGGTTCCACAGGGATCTGTCCTGGGCTTGGTCCTCTTCAATATGTTCATCAGTGATATTGGAGAAGGAATCCAGGGCAAATTGTGTTTGTGTCTCTTTGCAGGTGACACAAAGCTCCGTGGGAGGGTGGTACAGTGACAAGGGAATTTGGGATATGCAGAATGACCTGCACAGATTGGAGAGATGGCCTAAGGTCTGCTATTTAAAATTCAGTGCCAAAAAGTGCAAAGTGATGCACCTGAGGAGCATGGACCCCAGGATGGTGTACTTGATGGGAGGGGTTAAGCTGAGCATTACATCTGAAGAAAGGGACCTTGAAGTTAGCATTAGTGACACCTCAAGCAATCGAGTCATTACAATAAGGCCATTAGTAAGGCAAATAGGATGTTGGGATGCATCAGAAGGGATACAGACAGTAGAAAAAAGAAGTAATATTATTTCTTTATAGGTCATTGGTAATACCGCACCATGAGTACTGCTCCCAGTTCTGGAGTCCTCACATCTGGGAAGGTAAGGACAGTCTAGAGGCAGTGCAATGAAGGGTGATCATGATTATACAGGACCAGCAGGGCAGACCTTATGAAGAGCAGCTAAAGGTGCTAAACATTTACTCACCTGAGACCAGATGGGAGAGGCGTGATATGATAAAGACAATCATATTCATGAAAATAATAAATAAGGTGAACTGTGAGGAGTTATTTAGCATAAACACACATTTGAGGTCATAGGGGCATGAGTGGAAACTGACAGGAGGAAGATTTAAGAGGGATTTAAGAAATCATTACTTTACTGAGAGGGTGGTGAAGAGGCGGTAGGAGTCAAAACCTTAAATGGTTTCAAGCACAGTTGGGACAGAGTGAAGGCCATTGTGACTACTCAGGGAAATAGCAGCAGGGTGGAGATCAGTCAGGAGGAAAGGGGGGGTTTGTGCCCTGGATGACAACTAGATCCCAGGAATAGATAAAGAACCACAGGCAGACTTGATGGACCATCAGTCTTTTTCTGCTGACATTGTCAATTTTCTGTTTCTATGTTTCACCAACATTAATCAAGTTACATAGGCAGTGAAAAGAAAAACAATGTTGACTCTTTAACTTTGCAATTTTTTTTTTTTTTACTTTTTAAACCCACATTATCAACATATCCTTGTTTTACCCCATCTCAGGATCACAACAGGTATGCTTTTTAAATATCCTCCAAAACCTGTTTTTGCAGTGATTCTGTAAAATCATATTTGGGGTGTCATTTGATAAATGACAAGCAACTACTTCATGTGCAAAAAGCGCTCAAGGTGCAGGTTGTTTCAGGTGACAGTGATGCAATACAAGTAAATTTGCCATTCAAACGACAGAATTTGATATTCCAGATAGAAGTACAAAAATTAGAATGAACTGGTTCATAAACTGTGACACTCCTTACGTCATTTATTGTTTGATGTGCCCATGCCAGAAACTCTATGTAGGACATACCATCAGGAGTGGAACAAGCATTTGTCAATGCTGAATGTTGCTTGCTTCTATGTGCTGTTTAGGTATTTGGAAGTCATTGGAGTGTAAATATCGTAAATTTGCGAACTTACGAGCGTGCGTAGGAACTGTGCAACGCACGCTCGTAAAACAGTCATTTTTAGTATTTTTTTCACCAGATTTTCAACATAGCCATTTAAGACCTCTGGTCATGAACAGTATCACTGTGATTTTGTTAATGTGTCCCATACATTGAGTTTGCACACACCGACTGCGCCATTAGCTACTACATGAGGAAACACGTTTGGGCAGGATGAAAAATGACAGCTGTACTGCTCATAAGGAGGTGTAGTAAAATGGCAATGTTGAAAATCTGGAGTGAAAATATTGAAAATTACGCAAACCCTCACAATGCGTAAAGGAACTGCCAAACGCAAAAGCTCGTAAAACAGTAATTTTAGAATTTTTCACCAAATTTTCAACATAGCCATTTTAAGACCTCTGCTCATGAGTGGTGTCACTGTGATTTTCTTAATTTGTCCCTGACATTGATTTCGCGACCAACTGCGCCATTCTGGCGCACATGGGCAGAAACACATTTTGGATAAGATGAAAATGACAGCTGTACTACTCATAAGAAGGTGTGGTAAAATGACAATGTTGAAAATCTGGAGTGAAAATATTGAAATTCGCGAACTTACGAGCCTGCGTGGGAACTGCAACATCGCTCAGAAACAGTCATTTTGGAATTACACCAATTTTTCAACATGGGGGTTTGGGCCCCCTTCTCATGAATGATGTCACTGTCATGGTGGTATTTAGGCTCAAAGGATGATTTTGCAGTCACTGCGCAGTCACTGCGCGAAATCACCCTTCGGGCCAGAATAACGCCATGACAGTGACATCATTCATGAGAAGGGGTCCTAAAAACTCCATGTTGAAAATTTGGTACAAAAATTCCCAAAAATGGCTGAGATATGCAATAGAGTTGAAACCCCCCTATCTAGCCCATTATACAGCTTACCGGCATTTCCTCAGTTCGCGGACGGCTTTGAAGAGTGCAGACGTGTTCCCGGTCCACCGAAGATCATCGCACCAGAGTCTGGAGGTAAGTATAGGGTTGAGGGGGTGTGGGAGCTGGGTCGCGCAGTGGGTGTGCTGGTTGTGGGGGTCGGGAGATGCACCGCGGGACCATTTTCTCTTACAGGTAAAAAAAAAAAAAAAAGCGTTGGGACCATTTGCCATGCTGGGTTGGCTCTCAGCATGGCACAAGGATGTTAAGCTTCAGCCGACGGGGAATTGGGCATCCCCGCTGCGCAAAGGACTGATTGCCATGCTGGGGTGGGCTCCCAGCGTGGCACCAACTACTGGGGAGACGACGCAGCTCAGCCGACGGGATTGGGCACCCTGTCAGCTTACAGTGCGTCTTGAGGCGCGCCTACGCCCGCGTGGTGGGGAGGTGGCGTGAGCAGCTTTATCGCTGCTCACCTGCCGGAGCTTCCTTCAATCAGAGGCAAGCCTGCATTTGAGCGTGTTGCACAGCCCTGCAAAATGCATTACCTTACAGGGGCCGCGCCTGCCAGCATACTGCCTGAATTGGAGGAGGAGGAGGAGGAGGAGGTGACACACCTCCGAAATCTCCGATGATGGCACTATGTTTCTTGCACATGCGTGCAAGCAACATAAAAAAGAGAATACAGGAGCATTTGGGTGACTTTAGACAAGGGAGGGATACTGTAGTAGACCTGTTGGCTCACACTTTAAAAACTACCACATTTCTGACCTCATGGGCTTGAAGTACATTCGCACTAAGCATGTACCACAGCACCCACAAGGAGGGGATAGACTTAATGCATTGCTGGGAAAAGAATCCTATTGGATATTTCAACTATAAACTCTAAAGTCCATGGATCTGAATGATGAACTTGGCTTCAAACAATGTCTCTACAAAATCGTAGAATTAGGGGCCAGAGGTCCCTTTATAAAGTGAAATAATATTTTTAGGTACCCAAGTGTCATTAGTTGAGTCTCATCTTGGTTGTTTTTTGTTTTAAAAAAAACCTTTTTATTAGTATGTGAAAAAAAAAGACTAATCTATTAGAGGATCTTAGAATGGCTTAACCTTGTACTAGCTGTGGGATTCAAACTACAGGGACTACTATTCAGACAGGATTATGGGAGACATCTCCAGTTCTATTAAAATCTGAAATAACCAGGTTATAGTAGGAATTCAATGTGACATATGGTAGTTGAAAAAGATGGACTTTTTGGAGTTCTAATAAAACAACCTTAAAGCAGTAGAGATATTTGAACCATGAACACTACTGTTATAAGTGAAATAACTATGAACTATTTCTCAGACTTCTCATTGTGCATCCGCTAACCCTTGACATAAACTTATTTGGCTGCCTGTCTTTGACAATGTTTATCAAAAAGTCAGTATGTAGAGAAAGAGCATTTAAACGTTGACTATTTGTGAGCTTCTATTTGAATTATGAAGTTTCCACGTGAATAACAAGTTTGAACAGATATGGTTCTCAATCGATTTTTGTATTCTTCATTCTGTCTGCAGCATATCTGATCTTGTCTGTTTGGCATTAATAGAGGATCTCAGTAGTGAACATAAGACGTGACACCAGTTTTTGTAAACTGGAGCTAGGTGTCTTGAGATGTCAAGGAAGGAAGGAAACTTAAGAAATTTAAAAAAGTACTTCATAATTACCAGATGCTCAGTTTGTCCTATGCTACAGGTTTTTGAAGTGATTGCTTCTAAATGTTAGTGGCACATTAGTGTTTAAGAAACTGTGATAACCAAAAGTTATAATGATGTCAACTAGTTTAGAATGGAATGTACCTTTTGTCCTTTATCTATTGTTCCTATTTATTTATTTGTGTATAATCATAAAGTTATAAACATTATGGGCCAGATATTCAAAGCAGTTGCACCTGGCGCAACTGAGGTGTGCCGGTGCAACCCCAGCAATGCGCTCCAGTGAGATATTGAACAGGGGTACCTGCGCAGCGCAAGTCCCGATGTGCCAGGGTGCAAAGTTAATGTATGCAGCACAAATGCAAGGGGTGTGGAGTCACGTGATGCGGGATGCCGAGTAGCTGGTTCCGCTAGAGCTCCGTACTCTACCTCGCTATTTTATTTAAAAAAAAAACTCCATCCGAGGTTTTAAATTGCTAAGGGAGCCTAAGATACCGTCAGTGGAGAGTGTTGGGTTGAATCCTATGGAGGCAGATATGCGCAAGCAGCCCCCGAAGCACACCCCACCTGCAACCCCCGAAAAGGCTGCAAAAAAATCCAAGGCCTCGGCCTCTGAGCTTGGACACGGGGTGAGTGAGAGCAGCATTCCGGAAGAGCCTTTAACGCTTACGCGGTTTCTGGACGAGATGGGACCTCTGAAAATTACAATTTTGGAAGTAGCAGGGGAGGTGAAAAACATCAATACCGCTATTGAGGATCTTTCTCGGAGGGCCTCCGACAGTGAAGCGCAAGTGAAATCGCTGGAAAGAAGCAAAGACGCAATGGAAACATCGGTGGTAAAAATATCACAGTAATTGCAGAAATTGGAGAGCAAAGTGGAAGACCTAGAAGGTCGGAGTCGGCGAAATAATGTAGTTTTCATCGGATTGCCTGAAAAAGCCGAAGCAAACGACCCGATCACCTTTGCCCAGAAGTTGGTTGAAAAAATAGCAGGGCCCTCGCCTTTTGGGCCTAAATATATTGTGGAGAGAGCACATAGTCATTGCGCCCACAGCCATCACCAAATCACCCTCCAAGACCGTTCATCTTGAAATTTCTAAATTATCAGGAAAAGCAGCTGCTAATTAACAAGGCAAGGGAAGATAAAGAGATTTTCTGGGAAAGTACTAAGTTAAGGGTAGTCCAAGATCTCCCTTTGTCTGTCAGACAGAAGCGAGCTACCTATCACCCACTCGTTAAAAGGCTGATACCTGCTGGGGTGAAGTTCAAAATGGGATACCCAGCAAGATTCCAAGTTTATATAGGGAAAGAGTGGAAATCTTTTGAATCCTCAGATTCAGCTGCAGCAGTTTTGAAGGAAGCATTCCCTGACTTGTTTAGGGGCTCATGAGGTGGGCCTGGATCTCTTGTAAGGCCTTATTATGGGGCTTATAGTGCGATATCTCTAAAGGGGACTGATGGTCGAAAGGAAGGGACTTGAACCTCGATCTTTTGGAGGGCCCAAGGCTTAATTTCATTTTCTGGCTCTGGGGTTCCGATTGATGCAGTGCAGTGATCATTAATCAGGGCATCTAGACGCTTGGGACGGAATTCCTTCTGCGGTTTTAATTCCAATGTCACGCTATTTTGTGGTTATTAAGGACCCTTTTTCCGCTGGATATTTTTTTTTTTTTTTTTTACTTTTCTGGATCACCTTATCCAGACTGTGGTGTTTAGTCATTGTATAAAGCGGATGGACAATATTCGGAACTGGATTGTTTTATTGCCACTGACTTTATTTTCTGGACGTTTTCCTCGGGAAAGGGCCCCCCTTTTACTTCTGGCTCTAGGGGGCTTTATTTGTTCCCTTCTCATTTATTTTGCTCACTTTTAGATGGGCATGGTAGAGCATAGGATCAATTATTTCAGTTACACTTGTATTGATATATTTGGCTAATATGGAATTCTAGAATAGGACTTTAAGATGATAATAGGGTTTCGTTGTTGGGACTTGATGTTGTGGGGTGTAGAGGATGGGGTGGGGCGAGAGGGGCGGAGTATCCTGTTATCAGGGCCATACAGCGAAATGGGGGGAGGGTGAGGGGGTTATAGGGGTTTCTGGATTAGAGGGGAATGATTTTGTTTACTGTGAGGGAACTATAAGGGGTGGAGGCCTCTGGGAATTTGGGGATTCTTATTTTGTTTATGGGAAAGGGACACAAGGTGGCTGGTCCCATGGGACAAGATGGGGATGTAGGGTGTTTATTATACTTTATTTTGTGTTTGTTGAATATGGGAACTGATACTTGCATTAAACTTTGTACATGGAATGTTAAGGAGCCAGACATAGAGTGAAACAATATAGAATACTGAAATATCTAGAGGCGCTAGGGTCAAGATAGCTTTCTTACAAGAAACTCATTTGCTACAGGATGAAAGCAAAGGTCTGAGAAGAATGCAATATGGGGAAGTTTTTTCTGCACAGGGCACAACAAAGAGCAAAGGGGTTTCGATCTTAATCCATAGGTCGGTACCTTTTGTTCCTAATAGGGTTATTTCTGACAAAGAGGTTAGGTTTGTTTTAGTGGTTGGGAAACTCTATAGAAGGGAGGTATTGCTAGGGTCAGTTTATGGGCCTAACTCGGACAGTCATGATTTCTTAACCAACTTGTTGAAGGTACTACTACCTTTTAACCATTTGCTTATAGTTTTAGGAGGGGACTTCAATTTGACTCTTGACCCTATACTAGATAGGTCCTCAGGGCTTTACACGTACTCCACCCCGGCTATTTTGGCTTTAACTGATTTAATGGCGCGTATGGGCCTGGCAGATGTTTGGAGGGTTCTCCACCCACAAGCAAAAGAATATTTTTTTCTATTCTCCGGTGCACAAGTCGGGTTCGAGAATCGATTATATACTCCTTTCTCGTGCCTTGCTTAAAGGTGTTATTACCACGGAGATAGTGGCAGCCCCCCTGTCAGACCATTCAGCGGTAGAGGCTGTGATCTCGTTTCCCTCTGCCCTGGGCAAGGGCAGTAGATGGAAAGTAAACAATCAGCTGCTTAGATTACCCAAGGTGGTCCAGTATCTGACCTCCCAATTGGAAGAGTTTATTTCTTTTAATTTGAAAGAAGGGACCCGGCCAGACATTCTCTGGTCAACAGTCAAGGTATACATGAGGGGTCTCCTAATAAGTCAGGCCACTATGAGGAAAAAAGGAGAGGAATGCCTCAATGATGGAGATGTTGAGACAGATTAAGGAGTTGCAGGCAGCATTGATTTCTAACCCACATGAAGAGACAGAGCTTAAGCTAATCAAAGTCAGGGATGAGTATCTCAAAATACTGGGAGACCAAGCTGAATTGGCCATTATCAAAACCAAAGCCAAGTATGTAGATCAAGGTGAAAAGCCTGGTAGGCTTCTGGCCAGGCGTATAGCACAGTTGGAAGCATCTCGGCTTATCGAAGGGGTTAGATCGGAGAGGGATGGGTCCATTAAAACATCCCCAGAGGATATTGCTCTTGTTTTTCGGAATTATTACGAATCCTTGTACGGGGGCATGCAGATACCCCCACAACAGAGTGACATCCAAAAATACCTAGATAGGATACCACTTCCTAAATTGGAGGAAACTGATATCAGTTTCCTTTCTGCTGATATTACTCATACCGAGATTGAGGCTGCTATTAAAGCCTTACCTATCAACAAGACACCTGGTCCTGATGGATTTTCGCCCAATTTTTATAAAACCTTTTCTTCCCATTTGATTCCCCTGTTAGCAAGCTTATACCGACATATTTTATCGGGGGCAGATACAGATAAATATTTGTTTGAAGCGTTAATAGTATTGATCCCTAAACCCAACAAACCACTTGACAACCCAGGTAGTTACCGACCTATTTCTTTGTTAAATTATATTAAAATTTTAGCTAAGGTTTTGGCCGAGCGAATCAGTAAACTGCTGCCATGTTTAATAGGTTCGGAACAGGTGGGTTTTATGAAGGGTAGATCCTCAGCAGATCACTTCAGGACGTTGTCACACGTCTTCTCAGCTTCCGAGGAGACCGGTTCCCCATTGGCGCTGGTCTCCTTGGATGCCGAGAAGGCGTTTGATAGGGTTCATTGGTCCTTCCTATTCCAGATGATGTTGAAGGTGGACTTTCCTGAAAAATTTGTGGGATGGATCAGGGCCCTATACTCAAATCCGACGGCAAGAGTGGCGGTAATGGTGCTATATCTCGCCTTTTTGCACTGCAGGTGGGGACAGACAGGGCTGTCCTTTATCTCCTTTGCTTTTAATCTTTATTTAGAACCCTTAATAAGACATATAGTCTCTAACCATATGATCAGTGGGATTAAGGTGAGGATCAGGTAATAAAGGTCACCGCCTTGCTGGACGATTTGTTGATTTATGTGTCAAAACCAGCTACTTCAGTCCCAGTGTTGTTGAATGTAATCAAGGAGTTTAGTTTACTATCAAATTACAAGCTGAATCAGGAAAAAGACAATGGTGTTCCCCCTGACCAGCGGAGTTTTCAAAAAAGACATTATTGATTTGGGATTGGGTTGGAACTCCAAATCTCTTAATTACCTGGGGCTCATACTAGTAAAAAACCTGGATCGTCTTCGTCAACTTAACTTGGATGCCCTAATTCGGACTATAGATTTGGACATGAAAAGATGGGAACAGTTTCCCTTATCACTTTGGGGCAGGATAAACGTCGTCAAAATGAATATTTTTCCCAGGCTCTTTTACCCATTATCCATGCTTAATATTTGGATTCCACTGGCGTGGTTTAATAGACTTCATAAGTTAATAGCCGACTTTATTTGGAATTTTAAAAAGGCAAGGATGTCATATACTAAACTAGCGGCGCCCAAAGCCCAGGGTGGATTAAGGTTGCCCCACTTTGCTTTATACTATTGGGCTGCACAGATTAACAAATATGGTAGATGGACCGGGCCCATCTACTCCTGCCAGACGTAATGATTATGTCCCTCTTTGGTTTAACCTTGAAGTTGCCAATATCAGGAAAATGGGTATTAACCCTGAAGCCTTGTTATTTACCCCTCCGAAGCTATCTCCCTTCACTAAGGATTCCCCTATTGGTGTTTCCCTAAGGATGCATAATCAGCTTTGTAGTTACCTGAAATATGACTATAGTATGGATGGTTATCAGCCTATTATGGGTAACCCCCAATGGATGATTGGAAAGAAACCTATTGTCTACAGGTGGTTGCCTAGTCTTGGGGAATGTAGGTTAAATGACCTTTTAGATGAGGAAGGTAGGCCCTGTACAACTCCCCAAATACTCAACAGGTTCAATTTGCCTGTAAGTGTGAGTTTTAAGGTATATCAGGTGCGTCACCTCGTAGTCCAGAAATTAGGACTGAATGGGATCACCCCACCCAGGATAGATTTTTGGGGTAGTGTTAAGTCCCTAATAGGTACTCCGCATGCAGTTTCTAAAATCTACCGGGTGCTACTGCAATGGGCCTTTTCCGACAGTTTTACCCCCTCTTATTGGACTAGTGCCTTTCCTAATGTTACTCTGGACTGGTTACAGATTTGGAACAATTGTCATAATTTTTTGAAGCAAGATCCCCTCAAACTAACACAGTTTAAGATATTACACAATATTTATTATTCCCCCCAAAAGCTTTCCAACTTAAAGGTGCTGCCTGAACCCTGTTGTTATAGGTGCGGTTCAAGAGAAAGTGACCCGTTGATATATTTTGGTATTGCTCAAAGGTCGCCTCCATTATGGTCTGATATTAAAGATAAGGCTAGTCCTCTATTGGGCTTAGAAGAGATGTTTAATCCAGAGGTTTGTCTCCTAGGAATCATGTCTGACATTCCGGTTACTCTGAGAAAGTTTCATATATCGCTGATTTCTATTACAGTAAAGCGGTTAGTGCGTAGACATTGGAAGGATTCCAACAGAATTTCCTACTCAGAACGGTTATCAGAGTTGTTAGCCTCGCTCAGGATAGAAAGAAGGATAGCTATATTGCACGACCAGCTGCCTCGCTATGAGAAAATCTGGTCCCCGTTAGCCATTGCCTATTTATGATCATTGAGAACCATACTTCCCTGGCTGATCATGTATTATACAGCACCTTGTGTCCGGGGGTTTTCTTTTTCTTGTTTTCCTTTTGGGGAGGAGGGTAGGGGGAGGCCCTGGGGGGAGTGCGGGGTTACAGAGGCACTTGTCCTGGGTGTGTTCTGTCTTTCATACTCTTGTTGGACAAATATGCAAATGTACACCATGTACTGTCTCTTAAGTTCTGTTCATTGCCTCTGTGTAATCTTAAAGTCTAATAAAAAGTGAATAGCAACAAAAAAAAAAAAAAAAATGCAAGGGGTGTGCCCATACATATGTAGCACATCCCGATATTCAGACCAGGATGTGCGTGCATATGCAGGCACAACCTGATGCCAGCGAGTACGGGGCAAGGCCAACTGAGCTGGAAAAAAAAGGCTCAAGTCCAGGCCACCCACAGGTGGGCTGCTGTATTGCAGGACACAACAGAGCACCTGCCAGCTGTGGGTGGCCACCCGCCCAGTAGGGACACCAGCCATAGGCACCCATACCCTACACAGAGGCCCTGTGTACCCTCCTCCTGTTTTCCTGAATGTGGGCAGTACCAATGGAGATGTAGCACCTGGTAGGCCAGTCATTCCCCAATCCCTCCCATCCATATGCCCAATCACAGGCATGTGCATAGTACCCTGCAAATGCCCCAGCACCCAGCACTTACAATCAGTCTTTGCACCCCTAGCACCTTACCTATCATATTCCCTCGACAAGGCCCCCAGCTGCACTGTCTCCCACCCTCGCCCACCTCACCCCCATATCTCCACTCCTGCCCCCACCCCAACCACCTCCCGTACTTCCTTACCCCTGCCCTTCCCTCAATCTCCTACCCTCACTTCCCACCACCCACCCCTTCCCTTGTCTTGCTCATAGCTCAAGTCTTTGTACTGGTTATTACATGTCTGTAAGTCAATGACTATATGTTTGTAACTAAAAATGATGACTGTTGCACACGCTGACATGGAACCTTTGTAAAAAAGCCTCGGCTCAAAGGTATTTTAATCCTAGATTGAAATAAATAAATAAATAAATACCACCCAACCTGGTGACCTACTGGTCCTCCCCCAACCCCCGCCGCATGCCCGATCATGGGCAGTCAAATACTGACACCTAACCCGGTGGTCTAGCGGTCCCCCTCCCTCCCTACTGTAAGCGGGATCATAGGCATTAGTAATGCAGAACTATACCTAGAGGTCCAGTGGTACCTCCCTCCCCTCTAACCCATAGAGGACCTTGGCCACCCAGCTCCCCCCCCCGTCATCAACGGGCAGCTGCACCCGGCCTGCATATCACCTGGCTGCCCACTGAATGACAGCATACAGTATGAACTGTATGTCTGTTGGTACACACTGTGCACCAATAAGTATACAAATCATAATGTACATTGTCATTCGGCGGGCGGCCTGGTGGTATGCGGGTGGGGTGCAGCAGCCCGCAAGTGACGGGGGGATCTGGGTGGCCAGGGTTCTCTGTGGGTGGGAGGGAAGGAGGTACTACTATACTACCAGGTATGGTTCTGCATTACTAATGCCCATAATCCAGTTTACAGTAGGGAGGGAGGGGGACTGCTAGACCACAGGGTTGGATGTCAGTATTCAACTGCCCGCGATCAGGCATGCAGCGGGGCGGGGACCACTAGGCCACCAGGTTGGGCATATGCCCACCATTGGACATACAGCTGGGAGGCAGGGGGGAACCACTGGCCCACCAGGTACTACATCTATGTTGGTACTGCCCGCGATCTGGCAAACAGGAGAGGGGGGTCCTCTGGACTACCAGGGGCTAACCATACTATGGCAACAGCTATGCTGGGTGCCAAGTACATTGCGCCTGGTGGTCCCGTGCACCGCATGCAAATGGGGCCATAATGACATGCAAATGGCCGCATTTGCACCATGCATACATTATGGCCTCATTTGCATGTGCACTTCTGAATATCGCGAGTGATGCACCCAGCACAACTGCATTTGCACTGGAGCATTCCCAGACCTCCCTGTCTGGTGGATGAGCCAGTGCATTGTACTTGTGTATGGCGCATTCCATGCCATATTCAACGGTGATGCGTCTTGGTGCATCACCTTTGACTATCGCCTTTCCTGGCCCCAACACATCTCAGTTGCGCTGCACCCCTTCTTGCTCCACTGCCCAGCACAATCAGAATATCTCGCCCCATGTGTTTGAAAACTTAGTCAAAATAGTGATCAGTTTTAATAATGTGCTTTTGTATCTGACTTAAACTTTAATTCTCATTTACACTTTTGTATGACGCTGCACTGGTGTTAATTAACGTTCCCTGTGCCTAGTGGTCCTTACCAGGGTACCAAAAGAATTAAAGAAAAAACATGTTTTGTTAAATAGTAACATAAGTGGGGTAAATCACATGACTGTTGGAAGCATTTTTAAACCCATTAATGACCACAGTACCACACCCCCTGATGAAGACGTGGTTATAGGGTGAACCACTGGGGTATTGGTAGCTGTCCCTCAGGTAAGTTGCTGTTTCTGTTGTTATCCCACTAGCCATATGCTAAATACTACAGCTTGTGCACAGTCACTGTTTCTATGAACTTTGCACTTTTTTATGTCTGGGAATTGTCACCGACTGTTGCAATAGTACTTGGCACACATTTACTTATGATGAAAACATTTTTGGAGCCAGCTAATAAACTGTTTGAGCTCTATTCTTGGAATTTAACTCTCTTTTTTGTGATACAGTATAGCTGGTGCCCCAAGGCAACAGTTACCCAGAGTGTCTGCATTTTTGTATTTGCTTAGTTATTTGATAAAACTCATCTGTCATGTTCATATGCAGCGGTAATAAAAACTACCTACCATCTTGAAAGTTCCAGGTCACAGTCTAAGAAAACAACAGTGTTATCTATGAACCTCTTTATTTTCCAGTTGTGACAATTTCACCAATATAACTTGAGCTGCAGTATCAATTTGTTAATTTTAACTGCAGCTGTATTTATGCCCAACAACTACACAGCAAATACAAGCAAGCAAACATTAGACATTAACCACTGCTTGTTGTATTTTGATAAGAACGTGTAACATTTTTAATGTTGGTAAAGTATATATTTGTTTGAACTTAACAAGTCTCATAATGTGAACTGAGTGTGTTTCACTTGTGGTGTTAGAGATGAAATCCTCCTAACCCCCCAAGTGCCACTTGCATCTTTACAGTTATGTATTTCAGTTATTGTGGCTTTATCCAATGAATTCAAAGTTGTAGTTACATTGTTGTGTTCTTAAGAGGCAGAGTCACTTTAGGAACTCAACCCCTGGCAAAGCTCTTGTGGATGAAGTGCTGAAGCACCTTGTTTGTGTTTTATGTGATGGGATGTTTGCACTTGGATGCCTAAATCCATTGCAGTTTTCAGACAATTTTGACTTCTGGTGGTTAATTCAAAGCACCTGAGTTGACATTAGGGGCTTGAGTCTGCCCCAAAATCCCCAACCAGTGGGCCAGGTGCCTAGGGACCTAGTGGCCCCTAAGAAGTCATGTGCATTTTGATGTTCTCTGCTGCACTCTGAGGCTTATTATTGTACCCTTTGCAGCACATATTTGTGGATCATTTTGAAGAGGATGCAATGGAATGTCAGTACAAAAGGTAATAAATTGATGGTTTAACTCATTGGTCAGCATGAAATTTTAGTTAGCAAAACTTTGTGCTGAAAATGGCAGCAACCTTTTTTTTATTTATTTTTATTTATTCATTTAAATCTTCGGAAACAACTTTTGAGCAAGGTGCTCGTTTACAAAGGTTCCACGTCCGCAATAAAGACAAACCCATTGTTGCTAATCACAAAGATATACACTCATAATTACACAGTCAACAGGTCAAAACACACAGTCAGATACTAGACAGGTATTAGATATGATGTTGTTACAATGATATAACATGGGTTAGATTCAGACCTGGACTGGATCAAAAGCATTCAAGTACATTGGCATTGTCAATTGCAAGAGTAACAGCTGATTATAGTGTGAGGAGAGAGATATGAGGAAAAGGGTGGGACCTAAGTATGGCCCAATGTGGGGGGGGGGTTAAAGGAGTACCAGGCAATGGAGGGGTGGACACCATGGGGAAGGGATCCAATTAGGGGTAAAGAGCAGGAGAGATATGGAGTGTGAGAGGTTAGAGCCTGTAGATGAGAAGGAGTAGGGGTGAGGGCAGGGAGTGTAGGGTAACTGGAAGGGGACATATTAGGAGGTATAGATGAATAGACAGAAGGAGGATGTAGAACAAAGGGAGAATAGAGGTTCTGAAGTTTCCTCGCATTCACCAGTGATTGTAATTGCCGTACGAGACAGCCTAAGAGCAGAAGCTGGGAGGTCATGTTGCTTTCCTACAAGTACATGTTCCGATTTTGATCAGGTGTTGCTTCATTTCAAGCTTGAAGGTCAGAAGGTTCTTAATATTATTTGTTTCAGCAGGATCTCATTCAACCAAAAAGGGGCCCTATATGCAAATGAGCATTGTCCAAGAGTTGTTCTTCTTCTGAATAGGACACTGAGTGAGCTACAACCTTTGCCCCTTATGTCATAATGGGAGTGTGTCACTTCGAGAATATTTAGAATGCTGGGGGTGTTTGGCCTAGTAGAGCTTTTTTTCCAAGGAAGCATTTCTGGTACTTTATCCTGTCATTCAGATTAAGCCATTTGGTTTGCTCATGCAGAGCACAAGTGTGTGTAAGGTTATCTGCCCCAGAGTACAGTAGGTCTGCATGCCTTATTAAGGGCTGTAGCTAGCCATTTGAGTGAAGTGTCAGAGGCTGCACTATATACTACCAACCCATAATCTATGATTGACAGAACTGAGCTGGAGATGGAGAGGCGGAGGGCTGTGGGTGTTAGGTATTGTCTGTGCCTGTAAAGGACACCGAGTCTGGTGTTGACTGCTTTTACTACCAAGTCTATGTGCTTCAAGAAGGAGAGGGTATCATCTACCATGACCCCAAGGTACTTAAATGAGTGGACTTGGTCAACCTTCTCTCTCTCCCCTTCCTGGATTTTTAAAGTACTTTGGCATACAGGCAGTTAAAGGGGATGTTATGTTTAACCATACGGAAAATACTGGAACAGGTGGTTCTGAGGAAAGAAACTGGCAGGCATACAAATATTTTGTTCACTTCATTGTTTAAAAAATACACCTTTTAGAAAGTCTTCCAAGCATTGTAGCAGATGTCACCTCGTCTTTAACCTAGCCTTGAACAAGCAAGTAGGGTTCCGACTTCGCAGGTGGAGAGTAGCCCTGGCACCATCCCTGAGAGATGAACCACTGGGGCTGCCCACAAGGGCGTACGCACTTGGAGGGGGTGGACAGTAAGAGGTTATAAGGAGCTATAACCTCTCACTACCTTCAAATCTCTTCAGATTTATACCTCTGAAAGACTAAAGATCACTGGCAGCAGGACATCAGGCTGATTTACTAAGTGAGAATTGTGTTTAGAAAATACTTGTAATCACGTTTTCCATTTATTTACAGAGCTTTTACTGTCTGTTTTTGATTGTTACAGTGTGCCTGTGAACCTAGGCCTTGGCTGAATTACATCTAACTGGTTGTGGCAGTAAAGCCTACTTTCTTTTCACAAAATGGTTAATTTTACATAATACATAATACCTTGGAGCCCTCCCCTACACAACAGAATTTCCAGTTTTGTGGAATGTTGCACTGTACCCGAGATTTGGAAGAACTATGTACTAACATACCTAGGCTCCCCTTTTGTAACATCAGTAACAGTGAAAGAGCAGCCATCACATCGCTAGCCCAAAATGAACACATAGTCATAAAGCCAGCAGAAAAGGGAGGCAGCATAGTTGTTCAAAATACCAGTCAATAAGCAGGAGAAATTCTAAAACAACTATCTGATACTACATTTTATCAGTGCCTCACCTCTGATCTGACCCCACACTACAAATGAAAAAAGAAATAAAAATGTCTCTATTAGAACATTTCCAGAATGGGCTCATCACTACAAGTGAACTATATTATTTGACAGTTCAACATCTGAAAAAGCCAGCATTCTATACACTACCTAAAATGCATAAAAATCCAACAAAACCTCCTGAACGCCAATTGTACCTGGTATAGGATGGCTCACAGAGCCAGTTTCCAAACATACAGATAGTTTTCTCTGCACCATTGTCCCCCTTGCTCGCAGCTGCATCAGAGACACAACACACATTCTCTCCATACTACAGGAGACTGAAACAGAAAAAGACTGGTGGTTAGTAATCTTAGATGTAGATTCATTGTATACCAACATCCCTCACGGGGGGGGTGGGGCTGTATAAGCAATGGAACACAGTTTGCTGTCACATTCTGACCTTCCACAAACCAATGTAAATATGTTGGTGAACATGACAGAAATTGTCCTTAAAAATAAACAAATCAGGGGACCTGCCATGGGGGCCACACTGGCACTTAGCTTTGTCAACTTATACCTGGCAAGGTGGGAGGACGAACATGTATACAATGCTGAGGTGAACCCATTCTAGGAGAAAATAGATGTGTTCAAACATTTTATTGATGATGTGTTTCACATTTGGAAGGGCAGCAGGAATAAATTAGACACATTTGTTAGGTGCCTTGAAAGTACGAATGAGAACTTGAGGTTTAAAATAAATGCCAACCAGTCTGAGATACATTTCCGAGGCCTTCCCATAGTGAAACAGGGGGATGGCTCACTACTCACTGATCTGTATAAGAAACCAATGAAGTGTAACAGTTTACTGTTAGCAACTAGCTGTCATCCTGGTTATGTTGTCAGGAACTTACCTAAGGGACAATTCATGAGATTACGTAGAAATTGTGGTAATGATGAATTATCCCCTGCATCCTTTCTGGTGCTCAGAAATTCCTCACAAATGGGTAATCCTCCATCCATCCTATTGGTTGATGCATGATTGTAAATTTTTTGGAGTGCCAGTGGCCAAGCCTCCAGCCATGAGAACATTCTCCACTTAAGTTTGTGCATTTCTAGAGGCTGAACATGATCTTTGATCGCTACCCAACTTTCAGGTATTTTTCTATATAATTTTACTTTTCCTACTCTTTTCTGTATCACATAGCATGTCGACTGATACAAGTGCATGTTAACCTTCGGATTTTTTCTCCTAACTCTCTGCATGCTTCTGTTAGTCCACTAAACAGAATAAGGCTCCCCAGAACTTCAAACAGGGGCACACGCTAGGGACAGACCTTCAAGTAGTTTCCTACCTTAGCCCCTATGCAGGTTAGGACCTTCATGTAGCATCCTCGCTAGCATCTCCCTGAGAACTGGATCCTCATGTAGTGTCCACTCCAAATCAGGTCGCAGTAGCAAGGAGCCAGATTGTTCATGGGAAAAGCCTTTTTTCTCACCTGGTTGCATTAGCAGCACAAAGGAGGTTCACGCATGATTGTGGACCACTGCAAAACTCACAGGCACAGAACAGAGGACTCTCCTGCAGAGTCTCGGCTTGCATTTTCATTGAGTTGGTTGGCACTCTGATGCAGCATCTTCCCCAAGCAGCACCCTGCAGAACAGGACCCTTCTGCAGGTTCCAATTCTCATTCAGGCAGCAGCTACATTAAGCATTGTGTCCCTGGTGACACCCCACACAAATAACTGTTGAACAGACTAAGATGGCTAACAAAAATCAACGGGACCTGCAAGCGGTTTCACACAAGACTTTAGTTTGGTAAGGGAACATTTGTTCTCAATAGGCTCTCAATGCCCAGCTGCTCTCCCTGCCTGCAAGGGTCACATTAAAGAGACACTTACCCTTGATGTCAGAGTGGCTGTCCCATTCAGATGTCCTTCCCCACTGCTGGACACATAGCAGCAGTTTTTTAGACTGGAGTCCATGCATTCCACAAGGGGAAGGGGAGGATCTGGGCCCCTATTGTTCATCTCCCCATGCTCTAGAGCATGCTCTGTACTGGAGATGTATCCTTCTGATACAGTACTGTGACCACCCCCCTGCATTCCTCTGCTACAGGAGCCTGCATGTTCAAAATCATGCAACTGCCCTTGTGAATATGGTGGCCCTTGCAAGATCAGTGCTTGAATGCATACGAGCGAGTAACGAAGATCAATCGTTTCTGGGGTGTTAAGGCAATAGATGCTCTCTGTGTCTGAAAGTTTCGCTGCTTGAATTGTGTCCTTAGCAACTGTAGTTTTCTTCCTCCCAGCCCATATTTACTTTAATCCACAGTGCTGCAAGGAGGAGCCGTTGAATGCATTGCGCTGGACCCTGAAGAGCAAAACATAAACAGTACTGTGCAACAGTCTGGGATATCAGCTTCCAGGCATTAGAGAGACATGGGTACACATGGGCAGGCAGGCGGCCACCCACAAGATGACTTCAACATCCCACGCAAGTGGCTTTGGCTAGAGGATGGCGTTGCCTGATGGCAGCCAATTGGACGCTGTTCCCATGGGATCACCTCCTACAAAATGATCAAGGCAACATGGCTGCTTCAGTTGCGAGCCTCAGCATGAGGTGTCAAGGCCCCACTATCCCCTGCCACCCCGAACATGCTGTTTGTTTGTTTGTTAAAATTTTATTTTTATACAGGATACATATTGTTGGAGTTAATACCCCATTTTCAATAATGTCCTGTGATAAATACTATAAAAGAAAAACATACAATATAATATATATAAATATTATAAATATACAAATTTCTACATATCCTTTCATAATTCATCATGTTTCCATTCACACTAACAATCATTCAAGTAATCATTAATTTCTAAATAACACAGACTACTTTCAAATAAAACACTTACATACTTTCCTTCACCCGTAACAAGTACAATAAGTGTGTAAATAATCTTTCAAAGGTTTTTTAAACAATGTGTGTCCCTGGATCTGTTTTAGTTCTATTGGTATTCTGTTCCAGTGTATTGCTAAATTATTTTGTAGATTAGTGTCACCAAGTCTATTTGTAAATTTGGTTCTAGGGATGAGAGTCTTTTTAAACCTAAGACAGGTCTTCACAATACATGATGGGGCCAGTATAACCATTTTACTTAAATGATGAGGTTTTGTACAATAAATTAACTTGTGGCACCACATTAGCCACACAAATATTTTTTTAATATTTGGTTGCAACCAACCTAACTTTTTGTAGACTTTCCAATGATGAGTGCCATATGTGGCTCCTGCTGCAAATCTACCTAACCTGTAATATGCTTGATGTATCTTGTTTAAGGAAACCTGGGTGCAATCCATGTAAAGGCATGAACCATATTCCAAAACTGGAAGTAGTAATTGGGTTACTATTTTAACTTTAGCTTCAGTTGGCAAGCAGCTTGATACTCTTCTTAAGGCTCCCAACCTCCAATATACCTTTTTTACCTGAGGGTTGATGAGGTCAGAGTACGTAACTCCAGAGTCTACTAGGACCCCTAAATATTTATAACTTCTCACATTAGTTATTTGGGTGCCATCCTCCAAGATGAATTTAAACTGAAATGAGGTATGCCTTATTTTATTTATAGAAAAAGTTATGTATTGAGTTATTTTGACATTAATCTGCAAAGCTGATTCCTTAAACCACCCCTCCATGTTGAGCAAATCTGTCTGAAGTTGAGACTCCATTTGTTCATTACAATCAGCTGATGTCACCACCACGGTGTCATCGGCATAAAGGCGGATTTTGTTTTTTGCTATTTTAGATGGAAGACTATTGATGTAGATGTTAAACATCAAGTGGTCTAAAATTGAACCCTGTGGGACCCCTCAACTGACCTCAACAAATTCAGATAACACAATTCCATTGGACACACATTGTTGTTGATCTGTTAAGTAGGACTTGAACCACCTTAGTGGTTCTTCTTGGACTCCTATTCTGTACATTCTCTCCAGCAACCTGCAATGGTCCACTAACTCAAATGCCTTGCCAAGGTCCACAAACACTGCACCCGTCTTTCTCCCCAAACCTAGGGATGTAGTCACCAGGTTGTTGAAGTCAATGAGCGTGGTGTCTGTGGACCTCCCAACCCTAAAACCATGCTGATGATTTGTTAATAAACTATGTTGTTCCAGAAATGTACTCAGTTGATTGTGAACCAATTTCTCCAAGACCTTGGATAAAATAGGCAGGAGGGCTATTGGTCTATAGTTAAATGGAACAGTCATGTCACCTCCTTTAAAAATAGGAATTACTTTATCCTTCTTCCATAGGTCTGGAAAAATAGAGGAGCACAAACTCCAATTAAATAGATGAGTTACCATGGGGGCCAATATGTTTGCTCATGCCTTTAAAAATCTAGTCTCTAACTCATCTAATCCTCCTCCTCCTTTAGAAGAAATCAGGTTTCTCAATTCGTTTTCTACATTCCAAACTTTGATTTCTCTAAATCTGAAACCGGGTCGATCAAGATTCCTGGGATTGTTTCCAGTATCTTTCTTCACCTTTTCTACAAGTTCTCTGATACAAATATCTGATTTTTTTTTAATCTGACATTTTTATCTTTATATATGGGAGGTCTACAAAGCAGTGACTGAAAACTTTGGCCAATTCTCATTGATCTTCCACCAATTTGTTATTCTCCATCAGTGAAACTGGGGATCTGTTTTTTATAGGATTTTGTAGAGATTTGACATACCCCAGAATTTCTTTGGGTCCGTTGATTTATTTAGGCTATCTAAATATTATCTTTTTTTTTGTTTGAGTTATCTCTGATGTACATTTATTCCTCTACTGTTTAAATCTAAGTCAATCTTCTTGTTCTTTTTTTTTTTGCCTTTTTCCATAATCTATTCCATATCCTAATCTTTGTTTTCAATTTGTCATTTATCCAGACAACATCTTTTCCATTACTGTTTTTCAAGGACTTGGGAGCATGTAAATTTATTACTTCTGTAAGCGGACTTGAGAATTCCTGAATTGCCAAATTTATATTAGGTATTAGCAATATATGATCCCAACAAAGTTTTTCTAAATCTCTTCTATAATTTTCCAAGTTAAAATGTTTTAAGTCCCTAATCCATTATGGTTCTGCCTGAATCTTGTACACTCTCACCATTTCTAATTTATATTTTATTGGATTATGGTCTGATACATTCAGGGGCATTACTTCCCAACTTGTCACAGTTAAGTCCCAAGAAACAAAGAATAGATCTACAATTTTCCAAAACTCACTATTTTTATAACATCTAGTGGGGCTTTGAGTCAGCTGTTTCAATCCCAGGGCCTCAAAATTGTCTTTTAACAACTGTCCTCTTTCTTGGAGCCAATCTGAATTAAAGTCCCCGGTTAGGATAATCCTATTATTTTTGACCTTGTCTTCGAACTTGTTAGTTAGGATATTGAAATACCTGGCTTTTGTCTGAAGAGGAGCATAAATTACACCTACCAATAGTTTTGAAGTCAACAACTCAATCAATAAACAGTCCATACCTTCAATATTTTCTTCAATTAAAGTTCTATAAGCACCCAAACTTTGTTTAATATAAAGCATGACACCCCCTTCCCTAGTGCCCCTATCCACTATCTGTAGGCCATAAACTTCAATCTGTATTTCATCATTTCTTATACCTTGGTGTAACCATGTTTCAGTTAAAGCTAATATTTCTGGCTTTTCTTCTATTGCCCAGACTCTGTACTCATCAACCTTCTTAATTAGACTATGTACATTCTCATGAATCATAGTAATTCCCTTTCTCCTATTTGGACATGGATTTAGTTCCTCATCTTCACTCTGTACTAACAAGATAACTATGTGCAGGTTCCTTCCTGCTTGATCTTGGGCAAAGATTGTTTTCTTTCCTAGTAGGAATTTTTTTACAAACAGTTTTCTTTCATTTGAAAAGGCATTACGCCTCTTAACATAAACTCCTTCCCCCAGTGTTACCTGTCTCATTAGTGAAAGGTAATTAATGCTTTTAGCAGTACTAGTACCTTCTTGGCTTTCTGTGACAGAGTTTCCAAAATAATATCCCACCAGTAACTTACACTTATTCTTTTCAAATGTAGAAACAGGATTCAAACTATGTACACCTGTTATTACTGGGATGGCAGTGTAATTCAAGCACTAGCTTGTTATGTATGTTATTTATTCCTCAAACTAAATTAAATTTAGGGAAAAGGTTTCACTCTTTACAGGTTTATAAGTTGATTTCTGTTCCCCGAGTGGTGCTCGCGCCACTCATACCGCTCTCGCCATGGCCATGTTGGGCAGACAACAAGGGCACTGATGCATGCGAGTCTGTGCATTGCACTGAATCGGAATGCTTGACCCTAGGTACCCCAAACTGGGGGCAGGGGTCACTTCAAAACCTTCATGCCGTCTTGATGAGTAGCTACTCTGAGACGAGAGTTGGGTAGCTCCCCCACAATATGCATGCAGCACACAGAGGCCCAGAAGTCACACTGGAACAGCCTGTACTAGTGGTCAGTCCTACACCTGAGGTCACCACACGCGGCTCACCAGAGCAGGTCACAGTACAGTATGGCACTGTGCAGTTACCAGACTTCGATGACAGGGTGCTGTATCACTGCTGCTGTCATTAGTTTTTGGCCACAATTCATGGAAACATACAGGGCGGTGGCAGACAGGGACCTCAAGGATCCTCTGCTCTGCCCATGGCGTAACCAATTCCAGGCTTGACTATCACACTGCTTAAGCTATATCATGTAGCCCTACCTCTCAACTGTCCCTAATTTGCAGGGATGTCTCTGATTTTGCCTCAGAAATGTTTTCGGTCCCTCCTACACATGGTATGTCTGTCACTAAAGAGTAGTGGTTTGACTTCCAAATTAATGCCACCCATTGGTGTTACAATCTAGTTCTCATTAAGAAAATGCTGTTCATACTAAGCAGCATATTGTACACAAAATCTGCAACTAATATCACTATTTTTTCAGATGTGTCCCTGATTTTGGTAATTTGTCCCTGTTCATTTTAGGCCTTGTCCCTGATTTTGTGACAAGGGAGGTTGAGAAGTATGCATGCAGCTGAAGGTTTCAAGGAAAACATACCCATAAGAAGCCCATGCTTCAAACATGAGGGCTCCAACTATGAACCCTATACAGCCGATAAGCCAGTATGGTGGGAACCATAGACAGCGTCCCTATCACCAATTTAGGAAGGGAGTTACATGAGGCTATCACCTTTTGGCACAAAGGACTGCCTTTCACCACTCCTTTTGCACAGCCCCCCTTCTGCCTGAGGGAGACCACCACCGGTACCTAGGTCACCACTGAGAGGTTCAGATAGATATGCCTCTCATTGAGTCTATGGGGGACCACAAGCTCTGTCTACACCCTTCTAGTAGACCAGGCTGCAAGGGCAAGGGGGTCCAGAAGTTGGTGTCCCGCGGAGATACCTGCACCTCAATCAAAGGAGGGTGGAGTGGTCCACCAAGCTGGGCATAGTTTCACCTTAGGCAGTGGCCCACAGAGTCAATCGATCAGCTCCTGTCACCCACACCCCAGCTCAGGCACTGCTGTATGCAGACATGACAGTCTAATGCCTACAACACTGAGTGAGAGGCAGCCGTGTACTGATTCATGCTGTGCGCTAGGAACCTGGCAGTCTGGGCTTCACTTTGGTACCAGAGTAGAGTTAAAAAACAGGAAAGAAAAAGCTTTCATAAACTGGGACAACAGCCAGCTAGCCCTTACTCAAGACAGTCTGCACCGCAGTGCAATGATCTTTGCACCCCTGGGCTTAGCGCACAAATGAGGAGAAATGGCAGGCCCCTGCTCCAGAGAAATGTCCTAGATACATGGAGCCATTTGTCCTACAATCTTAAAATACAGTTTCAGACTGAACCCGGTCATTTTGAATGGCTCATCAAGGAACAAAAAGCAGGCGCAACCTCACTTGAGGCTGGAGATGAGAGTATTTCACCATGCTTGGTTACTCTACATGTGGCAGGTCCCAGGTCAGGTTATCCTGGTTAGGATGGACACTACTCAGAGAGGTACAGAATACTGTGATAAGTGTAGCATGGCCTACTGGCAGTCTCAGCTATTCACCCGGATGGCAAGCAGAACTGTCAGGCATGCAGGCTCAGCTAAATGACACTCATCTAGGCAGAGTGGCATTGCCTTCTTCAAAGGATTATTAAGTTCTTTACTGAGGAATGGGCTCCACTCCAGTGGATCGGACGGTGTCTTGCCACAACTATTGACTGCCACGCAAACAATAGCTTGTCCCTGACATTCTGACTGATGTGATCAGCTTCCTGGAAGTACCAGGAAAGGGTACTTCTGAGGGCCAGGCCCATGAAGATCAAAGTGCTGACAACGACTCTCAATAGGTCAAGGGGCGAAAGGTACTCTATGAAATGGACAAGGCTGCTCACGGCTTCATGGGCATCACTCTCTCCATTGGGATCTTCTAAGCAAAAGACCACAATGTCACCATACCCCGAAGCCCTTCACCTGTCCACATGGCTGTTGAGAGACAAAGACCATTGATTGGAGGATACTTCCCCACAGTGATGAAGCGGTTATCACAGGCAGTAAACAGGAGCAGTCCTTCGCACACGTGGGAGCACTGCATGACAGGTTCTTTGTGCTGTGGTCAGGGTACAGTTCCCACGTTCTGCCCTTTCATACCAAATGGGGCCTGGCAGTATACCTTAACATTTAGAGTGATGAGCGGTGAATAAGTTTGGCACATCCTGCACATGTAAACTGGCATCCCTCAACCCACATGTGTATTGGGTGGATCTCAGTGAGTCACTTAACCTTCCTCAAGCTTCTGAGTTTTCCCCGAGACCAGGCACTGGTGCCTAGTGGTCCTTATCAAACAACCTTACTGAAATGATGACCGGTACCCAGTGTATCTCATTAGCTAGGAAAGTTTTGGATGCCCAACAAGCTGGCCAGTTGGAACGCTCATGCCTTAGCAGTACTGACCTCTCCTGCAGTCCATGACAGTTTAATCTGATCTTGGAGGGGGGGGTGCCATTATAAGTATTTTGTTGTGGCTGATTTTCCATACTAGATGACTCTTGAACCACCTGCTGGTGACTTTGTGCCCAGCCAGAAGGGTGAGCACATTAACAGCGCTCTCGTGCCTTGCACCATTCTGTGTATTTTGTGAGGATTGATGACTCTCAGATCAGTTCTGTCCTTCAGTCGAAAGGGTGGTATCACCAACTCCCATGGCCTGGAGTATTATTCCGCTTACCATGCCTCGGTCGTGGGTGCTCCGGATGCGGTTCAGCAGTCTTTCCACATGGTGTCCTTTATAAGGACCTTCTCATCGCGTCTGCAAGCTTCCAAAGTCAGCTGAGCCTGTCGTCTCTTAAAAAATAAATAAGTAAATAAAAAACGGATCTGGCTGCCCACAAGGGACATTACCCTAGTGAAGCATGGCAGCAATGACTGCCGTCTACCAAGGGGGCTGTGGGCCATCTTGAAGGTTAAGACCCATTTCTGCCAGTGCATTGTCAGATCTCTAGGTGGTAGACAGGGTGACTCTGTACAGGTGAGGGGTGCAGCAGCTGACTGGCACCCTGTACATACTTTATCCACCCTTGTGGAATGGATGTAGCATCGGCAGTTAGACTAATATTCTGGGGGAGCTAGGCTTCGGGCTACTTCAGGTTGCCTGTAACATAAGTTTTGTATTCCCACCCAGGATTTCTTTTCTGGTACTGCTACAAAGTCCCATTTGTGAGGAATTTCTGAGCACCAGAAAGGTTGCTGGGGATAATGGTATTTACTCACCTGGTAAAGGTGGTTATACCTGCAACCTTTATGGTGCTCAGAGCCCCACCCACCCACTTATGGACAAACTGGGAACCTGGATGGCAAGAAACATTTGTAGACCTAGGCACTAGGCCTGGAAGGGAGCACCAAGCTACAGCATGTGCATATACACCTGGAGCACAGCAATCCTGGGTTTGGCTCCTGTTATTTCTGCATGCACACTGGGTGTTCCTCATCAGGTCACTCAACCCTTTGCCTGTTATGCTGCCCAGTGCTTTGTTTATGAGTCATTATTACTTGCCTTTTCAGTAGGTTTTCTTTTCAGGGCTCCCAGGTCTACAGGATTTCTGTATTTTATTTACAGGGATTTGGAGACAGCTACTGGTATTTTCTTTCCATGGACTTGCATTGGTTATATAGGAGAACAGAGCAACATGGCCTCCATAGAAAATAAAGTATTCTACAGGAAAGCACAAGAAAATCACCCAGGAGTTATGGGGCAAACGGCAAATCAATCAGGGAGCATTGCATTTTCTCTCCATGGTTTTGACCACAGTTATCTACTTCTTATACTGTGGAGGGTTTGGTTTTCTGTCATCAATATCATACTCATTCTTGTGCTGGTAGATTTTTTGCTAGGGGTTGCACTTGTTGTACCACAAGGTATTGCCTGCTGTCCTGGGTGCATGGCCCCTGCCATGGAGTAACTGTGTTTTCTTGTTGGTCACAACTGTTGGTCATCATACTGGTGGTTTTCCATGTGGTATTTTGCTTTACTTTTGTTTTGTTTTCTCTGCTTGGGAAGTTTCTTACTGGAGAATGTTCTCATGGCTGGGGATGGATGGAGGACTACGCATTTGAGAGGAATTTCTGAGCACCATAAAGGTTGCAGGTATAATCACCTTTACCAGGTGAGTAAATACCACTGTTTAACGAAAGGGCAGAGGAATTGACAGAAAGGTTTAGGGAGAGGTACAGTACTACAGTGAGAGAGACATCACCATGAGCAGAGAAACTGTGGATTTTATACTCCGTGACACCCTTTTTGTACCTAAACTACCACAACCAGATCTAGAAGGGGCATTGATCTTTGTCACCACCTTTGGAGGTGGAGGCAAGGAACTTATTAATATTGTAAGGAACAGCTTACAGGTGCTGTGAAGTCTTGCCCCACTAGCCCAGATTTTTGAGAAACCCCTAAGGAAGTCTTATAGAAGGGGGCCCTAATCTTAGCGATCAGCTGGTATAAAGTTACCAAGGAAAACTAGTGACAAAAAACTAGCATCAAGTGGGGGGTCAGAACTCTGTGGCTTCTCTGCTACCTGCCATTTCATGCAGAAGACAGAATCCTTTGTTAATCCCAAGACTGGTATCACTGAGACCATAAGGACCAGTATTAATTGTAATACAGAAGCAGTTGTTTACAAATTAACATGCACTTGTGGAAAATTCTATGTGGGGGGAACTAAAAGGAAACTCAGACTGAGGTTAAATGAACACATTCTGGCCATAAGAAATCAAAACAGTGACTATGCAATGGCTCTACATATTAAAAATTGTATTGACAGAGCAAATCAAAGTTACAGCTATTGGTCTGGAATGTGTACCTCATAATTTCAGAGGAGGGCTGTTGAAGCAGTTTTAAATGAAAAAGAACAGAAACAGATTTTTAAACTAGGTGCTATTAAACACCCTGGTTTAAATGATAAATTTGAACTGAAACCATTCCTGCAAAAAAGGAAACAGATGTACGTCTCCACTATTTACCTTTTCTCCCCCCATAGCCATATCTTTTCAGCAGTTGGTGTTTGAACTCAATCTGGAGACTGATAGAGATGACACACATCTTTATTGACTTCTCTTTTGATATTCCTTCACATAGATTCCCCAGGAGAAATTTGTAGATTATGTGATTATGTGCCTGAAATGAACCACGGAGTTATGGCTTTAATAACTTCGAAATGTATTACGCTGTGTATGTGGATACATCACACAGTGTTTAATGTTTCATTTTGACTCACAATATTTATTTTGGCTCCTTATGGCTTCACTTATGCTTTGTTAATCACTTTAGTTTAATTGATTGATTTAATAGTGAATTATACTGACACCTGATTGGTCATTGCACTTTTTGAAATCACGGGTGACTTGTACTTAAACCCACCCTTTCATTCTGTTCACTATCTCTGATAAAGCCAGTTGTGACTAACAAAATGTAAGAAGCAGTGCTTGTTTTCACTGCTGTCCTGCAAAGTTCTGTCTTTTTGATGCCTGATGGAATAAATAAAGAAATCTACAACAGCTCTTGTCGTTAAGCATCTGTTGCCTATCTCCTGAGCAGGGGTTAGTGCATTCTACAGTCTGTACCTGAAACATTTATTTAGCAGCTGCACCACCACCCCAGTGATCACCACTACCTCTGTACAAGTGTACCTTGGAGACATCTGCATTTAGGTTAGAGCAAGCATGCTGTGGCCCTGTGGTTGGAAACGTTCAGCACCCCTCCTCCCAGCTTTTCTGGCCAGCATCAGGGAACTAGAGTGAGTGAGTGCTCTAAGGACCATATCTTACAAAACTGCTTCCTTTATGCTTTAAAATTACAAACTGGAGGGCATCAGATGCATGGAGAGAGCCTGGAGAAAGGGATTTGGCACCAGTCCAAACCTGCAATGCCGGGGATGCCACCAGTCCAGTTGGGCCCACAGGGAAACCAGGTGAGCCTCCACATAGTTTTGGCATTCCTACTTTCTAGTTTCTTCAGTAAAGGTGAGGCATAGAAACATAGAAACATAGAAACATAGAAGTTGACGGCAGATAAGGACCGCAAGGCCCATCCAGTCTGCCCATTTCTTTTTCTACCTTATAAATGTGCCATCGGCCTTTGCTCTGTTAGTGGCCTATCTATTCATAGTCATTTGTATTGCTCCCTTATGCCTATCCCATGCCTGTTTGAAGCCCTGCACTGTATTCATAGCCACCACTTCTTGTGGTAAGCCATTCCATGCATCCACCACCCTTTCTGTGAAAAAGAATTTCCTCACATTCCCCCTTAATTGGCCCCCCTCTAATCTCATGCTGTGTCCTCTTGTCCTGCTATGTTTCTTATATTTAAACATGTTAGACTCTTTCACCTTGTTAATGCCCTTAAGGTGTTTGAATGTCTTGATCATATCACCTCTCTCCCTCCTTTGCTCAAGGGTATACATATTGAGCTCTGTTAATCTGTCTTCATATGTCTACTGATGCAGTCCCTGCACCATTCTGGCAGTGCTTTCCTTTTGTTCAGAATGAACTGGATAGACTAATACTGCTTAGAATTTGGGGAGGAAGTTTTGTTTGGCTGCGTTTTAGAGGCAGACATTGGTTGAAAACCAGCACTCATGCTTTCTTCTACAGATTACTCACCTACTGATAAATGTCAACAGCAGTTCATTTCTTTTAACAAATTACATCTATTTACCTAGAAATAACAAAAGAATCCCCCGTTGTGATTTTGTTCAAGGCTGGCTGTCTTTCAGGAAGTTTCTTTATTAACCACCTTGTATTTATAGTACAGAGAGTCAAATCTGTAGGAATGATATTGCATAAGGAGATACGTCCTGCACTTACTGACAGTACAGTTTCATGTTAAAGTTACGAATAACATCACATGCTGTTAAGTCCACATTGTGGGAATGCTTCTGAAATGTTTGTCTTCATCAATCTTGAGGTAGAATTTGACCCCAAAAAGTTTATAAAACTGTGCTTGGCAGCCATTAACAAAGATAATAACAAACAGTTAGTGCACACCGTTCTCTGCAGGTGCAGCTGATCAATAACAAACTTGATTAAAGAAAAAATGGCGCACATACACAGAGATGTATTACAATATATACATAAACACTTTATTACAGGAACATGGAGGCCTACAGGCAAGAAAAAAACATGTGGAATGTTTTGCATGCCTGTGGGCATTCATGCCCCTATAATAAACTGTTTACATTTTGTAATTCAGCTTCATGTGTATGTGCTGTCTTTCTTTAACCTAGCCATTAACTAACAATACCTTCAGTTACTCTCTAATCTGTTGCAAATACCTTTAATAAGTTCACCTTTAACTCTTGGAAAAGACATAACAATGATATTCCTACTTCCCCTTTGGCCACTCCTTTGACAAGTCGTGATGAGCATTCGGAGCAGACTCAGACTCAGTCGGAGCCTTACCGCGAGGTGTTGAGTCACTGACTGGTGGGTCAGCTGCACTACCTGGGAGCACTCTTGCCTATGTGAAACTTGTGCTGTACAGTGAAGGGGATGCACCGCTATTTGATCAGGGTGGGTTGCTGAACGATGGTGTGGGCAGCACACTGCACGCCATGCCACATTGTCGGGCCTCTAAACCCCCACCAGGCAGACAATACAACAAGGGGACACAGTATTTCTATATGAGGATTCAGCATTTAGTACAAATCCTCATTTAATGTCATCCTTGCTCTACATACAAGTGAAATTAAGGCTTACCCATCTTGAAACAAGTAGTTGTAGAAGAGGCTGCTCCAAAACCCATGGCATGATGGTCACAGCGTACTACAAGTAACTGAAAATAAGAAAGGAGCTGGGCACCCATGTGGCCAGCATACAAACAGTCTAATCACTACTAAAATGCAAATAAACTTTTATTAAGTGTGCAAGTTAAACACGGATAAAATGCAGCAATGACACATCCACAAACCATCACCCATCATGATTAGACTTTGTGCTGGTCATATGAGTGCCTAGCTCCTTTCTTATTTCCATCTTGAAACAAAAGATTTGAGATATTTGAAATTTCTCTTTAAAGAAATAAGGTTACATGCAGAAGTAAGTATTTTACCTTTTTTGATACTTAATGATTGATGGAACTTTCACCAGTTCCTGTATGAATCACACTGAAAATACTGCATTCATGACCATCAGACTCTATCAACTTATACCTGGCAATAAATATATGTAATTGGTGACATGAGGTGAGGGATAATTATAATGTACTAGAGTGTATAAAATTACCTATACTCTGGCACATTTTCTACTCTATTAAAACAGTGCTTCATCTTTTAGAATGCCAAAGCTTTGTCCATGCAAATCATAAAACTGTTTCCTATCATAGCTCCTAATTTATTCTCAATAACTGTATTAATTGTGGTGCAATTTCAAAGCTGCAATCCACCCCTTACATAAGAATGAACAATAGGGGACTGCTGCTACAGAGATGAAAGTAGTTACTCTTTCCTTATTTAAGGGTGAGTAAGAGGAAAATTGTTACCCTTGGTAGCGTACCATTATTAAGTACCCAACATACCAAAAGTAGTAATGATCAGTACTAATTTAACATTTTTTCGTATGCTTCCTTTGATAGTATTAACATCACTGTTTGAAAGCAGTCTCTTAAATTAGACGGTGTTAGGCTAACTTCAACATTCTTTTGCAAAACCTACTTCAGTCTGAACCCCCCCTCCAAAAAAAAATTGTATAACAACAAGCAGTAAGATTAAAGAATTCTTACCTGATAAATGGGGGGATGATTAGTGGGAAGCTGGGCTGCCATGTTGTGGCCCCCCTCCTGGGAGTCTGGAATGCTGGTTTAGACAAAATAATGACATTATTTTTCTTTTGGGGCAGTAGTTTTTTTTCCAGCTGTTATAATTCAAGAATGCCCAGCAAGAAGACTGCAGCTACATCTGGGAAGGGGGTTGCAACCACAGCACTCCACGCCCAGCCATGAAAGGTCTGAATGGGACTGCTGTTCCAAAAGGGAACCCAGCACTGGGGAAGCAGAAGCATCCAGAAGAGGGGCCAGTAGTCTCCCAGAGGAAGGTAACTAAGAAACCCCAAGGAGGAGGAGGAGGAGGTAAGATGAGTTCAGGGGTTAGCGATTTATAGGATAATGAATTAAAAAAAAATGGTTCTACAGGTCTTCAGCAAAGCACCCCCTGTGGTGCCTCCTTTAGCAATATCCAATAGTAGAGCCAAAAAAAAAAACTCCTACTATAAGGATGCTGAGCCGGATGTGAAGGTGGCTTGGGTATCCCAACCCTCTACATTGAAACCTGCACAAGAGAACCTGGTCCTACCACCCTCCCTCCAAAAGTAGCTGGAACCCACAGGACCTCCAACTTCTGACGAGAAGCTAGATAGGCTAATGGAGGAGATGGTGGGCCTCACAAAATCAGTCCATGCTCAATGGCAGGGTGCAGGCGTGGCCCCAGCAGTAGGACTGTGCAAATACCTTTTTCTGAATATTTGGCCGAATATTCATTATTTGGTGACAAAATATTCGGTATTTGGCCAGGGTGTGTGTGTGTTAAGAAAATGTCTTTACCCCTTCCTGGACACCACCCTAGCTGTTTTAACATCAGATCCCTATTCCCTGTGGTATCCAGTGAACACAATGAATGTGATTGAGCGACTGCAAAAAGGGTGACTCAGTTGCAGCGCCTGTATTCTGGGCTACCTGGCAGGGTAGTGATAGGACACTGGGGTTGGCAACTAGGTGACACGATGTGTATATATACATGGGCATGGGGAGAGAGACCACGCTACGTGATGGGCAGAAGGGGAGGGAGGGTATGTGGGGTGTAGTGCAGTAGTCAGCTGCCGAGCTGGCCATGTGGTGTGGTGCGTAAGGTGGCAGACTGGGGATAGGAGGGTGCTGGGTTGGGTTCTGGTAGCGAATGTTTTGCGTCAGGGCCAGTTTTATTGTTTAAGTTTTACACACACACACGTTATGCCCCCAGAGTTGAGAATCTTTAAGCATGGGGGTGCGGGAGAGAACATAGAAAACAATTACCGGTTTTGTAGTCATTGCGAGTGTATATCGCCTTTATTTATTTTTGGTGATATACACTCGCCCAAACAGCGATCACCCTTCGGTGATCACCGTTATGACATAGAACCCTTCCTTGTGTCTTAAACACTAATAAACACAAATAAACTTTATTGTAAGTTCCACCAAGAGCTGACACTGTCTAACACCGGCCACCTGTCAGTTAAATTATTCAGCTTTATTCCCCCTCCCTAGCCCAAAGCCTCATATTACTGAAATCAAATGCCCCATGCCCCCTCAATTTGCCAAGGCTGATGAACTGTTGGGGGGGGCTCGGGGCTGGTAGGTATACTTTAACTCCTAGCTAGCTCAGTGGGACCCCATGCCCCCGTACTGTGGACTTAGACTTCTTTTGCTGCCATGTGCTCACTCCCAGTTCCTAGTGCTAGTAGTCACTGCCAGTGTTATACAGAGAGTGAGCGGGAGGTCCATGATCATAAGGGAGTGGGTGGGCAGTAGCAACATAGTGACGCATATCAAGTGTCACTATGATGCCACTGTCCTACCCCATCCCTCATGATCACAGACCTCACACCCACTCTCCTATAACCCTGGCAGTGCTAGCACTGGTAGGGACTGGGAGTGAGCACACAGCGGCAAAAGAAGACTAAGTTCATGCTACGGGGGGCAGGGGGTGTCTGACTGAACTAGCCAGGAGTTGACGTATACCTACCAGACCCGAGCCCACCCAGTTCATCAGTCTTGATAAATGGGGGGGGGGCATTTGATTTCAGTAATATGAGGCTCTGGGCTAGGGTGGGGGAATTAAGCTGAATAATTTAACTGATGGGCATCTGGTGTCAGACAGTGTCAGCTCCTGGTGGTGCTTGCAATAAACCAGTAATGTTTAAGACACAGGCAAAGGGGATCTGATGTTAAAATAGCTAGGAAGGTGTCCAGAAGGGGGGAAGAGGTATTTTTGTTAACACCCCCAGTCAAATACTGAATACCATTCAAATAGTGGGCGATTTGGTATTTGGTCCTGAATATTCAGATAGCCCATTATTTGTGGCATTCGGAAAATAATATTTGGCCCTTACACAGCCCTATCGAGCAGCCTCAGAGGCAGGAGGTAGTGGAGCTACATAGGTATCTGTACCCCTGGCCTTGGGGCATTATATCAGTGTGGCACAGCCAGTGGGCTCCACTAGACTGACCAGATCTGCCAGCAGATATATGGGCATAAATATGTAGCTATAGTTTCCTTGCTAAACTATCCACAAGAGCCAGAGGAAAGCAAAGACAAAAAGAGGACCCAGACAAAAAAAGGTCAGGGTAGAAAAAACTTGATAACTGGCTAGCAGGCTTTATAGTATTTGCCAGTACTAGATGTCAGACTGACCCTGAAAAGAGTGTTGATCTGTTCAACTACATGAACAAGATCATGTCCGTCCACTGGTGAGGGGGGAGGGTGCTAGAATATGATTAGAAGTTCAGATTCCGCATGCAGCATAACCCATCTGTGGACTGGGGTATCCAGGGCATACACCTGCTGGTTGAGATTATACATGATGGTGGGGTTCTCCATATGGAAAGTGGGTTGTCAATAAAGGTATCCCAACCACAAAGACCCAAGTGCACAGGGACCCCAAACCAAGCCTGCTTCAATTTTAATAATGAGAGTTGCAACAGGAGCTCATGCAGGTTTTGGCACTAGTTCTTTGCCTATGATCTGTCATCACTTTAACCAGTTCAAAGTAAGACCTAGCAGGTCCCCAGAGGAAGTAAGGTAAGCCTAATGTGGGTAACCCTCCTCACTCTGGTAAGGGTGGACCAGTTTAGGCCCTGGCTGAGAAAAAGGCCCAGACCATGATGGCAGCCATCCTGCTAGAATAAGGCTTCACAGTGGGTTTTTGGATTCTGTACAAGGTGCCTCAGCAAGAGTACAAAGCCAAGAGCTTAAAGCCCACCACAGAGAGGCTGCAGGTGGTGAAGGACAAGCTCCAAAAAAAACTGGTCTTGTGAAGGGTTAGTGGCTCTTAACCATGCCCACCTTTTCCCAGCCTGAGGGTTTCTCCCATCATCGTGATCCCCAAGAATGCCCCGGGTGAGTTCCACATGATCAGACACCTGTCATACCCTGAGGGTGACTCTGTAAGTGACCACAATTACCCAAGCTACGTAGCCAGTATTCATCATTTGATCGGGCGGTTCAAGCAGTGTGCACAGTGGGTCCAAGGGCCCTTATGGCCAAGGCAGATATTGCGTTGGCATTTTAACTGCTATCAGGTTATCCAGCTGACTGAAATTTGTTGAGGATGAAGTCTGAGGGTCATTTTTTTGTGGATAACTACATGCCCATGGGTTGGTCATTGGCCTGCGTAGTGTTTGAGTACAGTGTTTGAGTGCTTCAGCACCTTTTTGCACTGGGCAACTACTCAAGAAGTGGGTAGACAGGGGATCATTCACTACCTGGATGATTTTTGTTTGTGGGCACAGCACACTCCCCAATCTGTGGATATAATCTGGGCAGCTTTTTTACACCTGTACCACAATGTCGGTGTCCCATTGGCCCCTGGCAAAGTGAAGCCTCCGAAACCATTCATAACATTTTTGGGCATCAGGATTGATGTGGAGGTGCAGGTATGCTGCTTGCCACAGGACAAGACTGAGGCTCTAAGGACCATTCTGGACCATGCAATGGCAGCCAAGACGTTTACCCTGAAGGAGCTTCAACAGCTGGTTGGCTACTTAAACTATGCCTGCAGGTCATCACAATGGGGAGGACAATTTTACAGCAGATGGCAAAGCTGGGTTCTGGCAACGCAGAAGCCCCAACACTGGATATGGGTGACAGAAGGCTTCAGGGAAGATCTGGTGGTATGGTCAACCTTCATCTCCCACATTAACTGTGTCTATGTGGCCTGTATCAGTCAAGAGTGGGGAGCTGGAACTGTTTGCAGATGCATCGGGGGACTTGGTTTCATGGCATATTTGCAGGGCATGTGGTGTTCTGCTGAGTGGCCCTCAAGTTGGGCAAAGGCAGGACTCACTAATCAGATTACCCTGTTAGAATTTTTCATGATAGTGGTAGCACTTTGAAGGATAGCTGGGTGATTTTCTTTGACCGACAACATGGGTTTGATCCATACTATCAATAGGCAACTTGGGGCCAAGGGTCCATTGGGTGATCTAATGAGGATTTCTTTCCTCAAATGTATGCTTCTTAATAGACATTTTAAGGCTGTACATGTTCCTGGCATTGAAAATAGTACTGCTGACACTTTTTCTCATTCACAGTGGCAGACGTTCAGGGTGTTGGCTCTAGCAATGGACCTGGATCTATGCCCAGTCCCACCTTTTCTGTAGAAGGCAGTGACCCTGCAGCCAGAGAGTGCATAGGTAATGCTATTGTCCCCAGACCAAATAGCATATAGCAGTGGGGTGGAACACTACGATGTCATCTGAGTGGAGGCAGGATGACCTACAGATCAGTTGTGCAGCTGCATTATTAAAGCTAAGCAGCAGGACCTGTCACCAGGGGTTGTGGAACAGTATCTGGGTATTGGGCTTCATTGACCCCACTCAGACTTTCAAAGTTCAGAAGATCCTTGAGTGCTGGAGCAAAGGGATCCTGAAGCTGATTGATCAAAGGTGCCCAATTAGCCTGGTTATACTTAAGAAGGTGTAGGAAGCCCTCCCAGTGGTCTGCTGGTCTCCATTTGAGGTAGTTTTATTTAGTACTGCATTTTTTCTGGCATTCTGCATGGCCTTAAGGGTCTCAGAGTTGGCGCAGCCAACAAATAGTGTGGTCCCCACTGGTCTGCAGGATGCAGACATGACAGTGACACTGGAGGGTGTACATGTCCAGCTCTACGAGAGTAAGACTGACTGAGGAGACATAGGTTGCTTGTGGTCAGTGAAGACTCCTGTGTGGTCACTGTGGGATATGAGGGCCATAGTGGAGGACTACATGACCCACCACACGCCTGAAGGGGTTGGCCTTTCTGTGGCAAGCCTATGGCACCCCCCAAAAGCTTACCAGTTTAGACATGTCTTAAGCATGGCAGTACAATGGGCAGAGTTGAATTCCAAGGAATGCAATACCTATTCTTTCAGGGTAGGGCAGCAACAAACACTATGGCACAGGGTCTTAGAGAAAAGGCAAATACAGACCCCATGCCAGTGTAGGTCCCAAATGTTTTTGCATTATGCAAGACCACATCTGCTTTAACACTGTCTTGCTGTTTTCTAGGTACCCCGGTGGTCCCAAGCAGGTCTGGATATTTGGACACTACTTCATTCATTGGGCTGTGGAAAGGGCAGCACATCAACCTTGGGGTAGGAACCTAGTGATTCCACCTTAGAAAGCATGAATCCACTGGTTGGGACAAAGAGGCATACACTGGGAGGGATTTCTCCCTAGGCTTATGGTAGAGGCCCAGAATGAGAGCTCGCTGGACATTCTACTGGTTTATCTGAGCGGGAATAACCTGGGATTCAAGAAGGCTACTTGCTTGCTTCTCAGGATGAAGCAGGTCTTAAGATCCCATCACAAATGGTGTCCAGGGACCAATATTCTTTGTGTCCCACATTATCCAACAACATCACTGGCGGCATGCAGAGAACTTTCAGGATATGAATAAAGCAAGTATATGCATCAACAGGGTGATGTGGTCATTTATTGAGTCCATTGGGGAGCCATGGTATGGCATGGTAATATCAACACATCCTGCCAGAGACTTTATGCTAAGGATGGCGTTCATTTATGGGACAGTGATTGGGGTTTGTCATATGAATAATTCCATCAGGTCTTGGAGGAACTTTGGGATTGAGCTGCTTGGAGGATCAGAATGTGTCTATCCTGTGGTGGTTTGGGAGTCTCTCAGAGCAATGGTACTAGGGAAAGAGGAAAAACAGTCAAATTCTTGTGCAGGACTCCTTTCCCTGGTCAGGATGAGGTAGGGGGCTATAAGACCTGGGCCTCCATTGGGGGTCATGGTTCAACTTCATTGGGCTTCCCTGGGAAAGCAGCACCACCAGATGGGGGTGTCACTTTCTGGTCTCTTGCCACTCAGTCACATGACCTCCCTACTCACTGAAATTGAGCTAACCCAGAGAAGTACATCATTGCCTCAGACTGCACATGGGCATTGCCCTTTAAAGAAGGGGTGCAGAGGTTTCAAGATGACTGGCGAGATCTCCTAGTTGCACACACCACTCCAGTTGTGTATATATCAGTTAATGAACATATGGCTGTGGCATTTCCCCTAGGTGTTGTGCGTGTTCTTCCAGAGTAGGGGTTATGGGGACTAATAAGACAATATCTGATTGATCCTTCCTCATGCTCATCACAATTTCATTCATCCCAAAAGCCCCTGTGGTTGACAATCGTCAGAATCAGATATGGAAGACTTTTATGACAGCAATTCTGGGAAAGTGATTATATACAGTAGTTTGTCATGCTGCTGTCACAGTCAGTACCACTCTCTCTGCTCATGCCAAGTACTTTTTTACTTAGTATAACAGATGTATATAATGGTTATTACACAGACTGTAAAATAAAATAGTTTTTGTTTCTCCTTTTTGTTATTTTGTTTTTTCTCAGTGTATATCCTATATATACTTCATTTGAAAGTCACCTGAGGGTGGAAGGAAAGGTTTTGGTTCAGCATGCTAATTAATGGCTCTGAGAGTACTCACTAAAACTATGAATGAAATGGATCCTACAACTCTGTGGAAAGGCCAGTTTACAATGAACCATTCCTGTGACCTCACAAGCCTCAACGGAGCAGGTAGATAAGGTAAGGGGGATTGTTAGGAACAAGGCCCTTAATTAACATGGATAGCTGCAGAGTCAAGGTGGTCCAAACAGGTCAGAATTGTGTCAATAAAATGTGTTTTCTACATAGAAGACTCCAGAAGAAAGTGAACAGAACCTTATGAGTGGCATGGTAAATGGATGGGCTAAGATCCCTGATATTGTTAAATGGATTGGTCCTGAGGAGTATATTCATGTGGGTCTCAGCTCCAGGAAAATTTGGAGCCAGGCATAACATGGTATGTCCACTGAGCTAAAAGGGGAGTTACTGGTCTTCTAAATTTCAGGACTGGGTAGCCAAAAATTTACTGTTTCTATGAAGACCCGTGGGATAAGAAATTCAGACTTAAGGGAGTATTAGAGAGGTTTTTATATAAATTTTTTCTGATCTTTTTTTAACTGATTATTTTCTAAATTTTCTAGTATACTATTTCTTTTATTTATTTATTTTTTGACTCCCCAGCCCAGTTGCCACTTCACCTCCACCCCCCGGGACCACAGACCACCACCATTTTACCCTGGATTCACCCCAGAAGTGGGGCCATTGGGGGAGTCCCCTCATAACCCCCTGAATGGTGCTACGTAATTTAGTCCAGTGGCAGTGAGTCCTTGGGCTAGGCTTCATGGAGATCTGTGACAACGAGTGTCAGTGTTCATTTTTTCCCCTGTAGTGGGAGGTGTGGTGTGCAATGACTTAAGGGTGCATGTGCCTACATCTGGCACACCTCCTAGAACTGTCAAACCTCAGCTGCGCCAGCCCCCAGCCACTGCTAGGGGTTGGTCAAGTACCGAATGCTTCCACACTCACCTCTTGGAGGAGGAGAGCAGTCCATCTGATGCTTGATCTTCCTCCCCCTGGCTGGCCATCAAACTCCCTGAGCTCACATTCAAACTCGGGTCATTGGTATCACAAGCAGAAATCCAACCACTGTGCTGGTGGCCCAGCCTATTTCTTTCATTTTTGTAAAACTTGCAAGTTCAATGTAAACATTACATGTTTTACATTAATTATAAATATGTGACTGCTGTGTTTTAATATGAGTGGGTAATCCATTTTTACCTCAGGATTTAATGTTCCACTTCCTGAGAAAACTGTATCAAACTTTAAAAGTAAAACCTGTATCTGATACAAAGCAGAGAGTGAGTTTGCCAGGAGTGACTAAGCCGGGTCCTTTGTTCAAGAGGCCTTGTACTGTTTGAGCTTGAACCTGTGGCAGGACTCAAAAGGAGCAACCCGAGAGAGCTGTAACCAGACTGGTGGCAGCATCACAAAGTGAGCAAGACAGTTTAGTTCACTGCAATTCAGCAACAGGCAACAAAATAACCTATACAAAAAGAAAAGGCAAGGCAATTTTATTTATATGGCACCCATTCCCAGGGGTTCCAGGCACCACACAATAAAAATAAATACGTAGTTTTATAACATACTGAAAATTAGAAACTCATATTGATGCCGAAATTTAGATAAAAGCAATACGTTTTTAAGAAAAGTTTAAAAGCAGTCAGTGAAGGAGCACCTCCTCACTTCTCGGGAAGGGCATTCCAGAGGATAGGAGCAGGTACATTAAACACCTTTATCACTCGAGGATTTTCAGTCATGATAGAGGGGATGGACAAGAGGTTGCTTCACTGGAGCAGAGGGTGCTAACAGGGGAGTGTGTGGAACCAGTTCTTCAGGGCAGCCTTGACCCAAATTGTGTAGGACTTGAAAATTTACTAAATTATGAAGTGGATGTTTTATTGTACTAGTAGTGTGAAATCATAGAGAATAGGTATGGTATGTTGGGATTGTAGGGTTTTTTGCCACTAAGCATGTACATTTTTGAAATTGTAGGTGGCGATCAGTTCTGTGGATATCTCTTTGAGGAGAGGTTATAGTATTCCAGCATAGACATGACTAAAGCATGTACCAGAGTAGCCAGATCAGATGGCTCATGATAGAGCTTGTTTGGATGATACTCTACAGATGATAAACACCACTGTGGACTATAGATGACACCTGGTGCTCCACGGTCAGCTTGGAGTCCACAGTGATGCCCAGATTCTTCATCCTATCTGCAGCAGGGAGAGGAATGCCATCCAACAAGGGAAGGGCCATGCTCTTTCTAGGCCCTGCTGAGCCAGACTGACTGGGCTCTACCAGTAACACCTCCATGTCTCCAGCCCTCCCCACAGCCAAGCGAGATCCACACACCCCCCGAGGACCACGGAACGGCAACAGAGCCAGTGAGGTCGCGAGGGCCAGTGTCCCCAGCCCTCCCCACAGCCAAGTGTGATCCCCCCCCCGCGGACCACGGAATGGCAACGGAGCCAGTGAGGTCATGAGGGCAAGTGTCCTCAGCACTCCCCACAACCAAGCGAGATCCCCCTCATGGACCATGGAACAGCAACGGAGCCAGTGAGGCTGCAAGGGCAAGTGTCCCCAGCCCTCCCCATGGCCAAGCGAGATCCCCCCACGGACCACGAAACGGCAATGGAGCCAGGTAGCCATCGGAGATTCCAGCTGCTCCTTCACGGAGCTCTACTGTGCCACAGATTTTCAAACTTGGCGCCTTTTTTGACTGCTGTGCATTTTGTATTTATGTCAGTGGAGCAGTGCTGATAGTCTTTCACACAGCACCCTGCCTCCAATCCGACCTTTACTTTATATTAGAAATCTTGCTTTTAAAGGGGAATTTTGTATAAATCTGCCTTGTGTAGTAACTGGGGCTCTTTTACCTTAATCTAGATGAATTAGGCAAAGGGAAAGGGAGCGGTACTGTTTTTACTTACGGGCAGATTGTTACTTTACAGGGAGATTGAATGTGAGCAAGCCTGACCGTTAAAAATCTTGTAACTCCCCAAGCTGTTCAGGCTGTTCTAAACTGCATCAGTATCAAAGTGTTAAAAAGTACTATGTCTGCATGTAAAATACGCCTGGAAGTATACCAAGTGAATAAGTTAGAACTTGCAACGCCTTAAAAATACACGCTCCTCCTCCTATCTACCTGTATTTATAGCAGCCTTTTTTCCTTCCCCTCCTGCAGTGAGGTCGCTGGGGCAAGTGTCCCCAGCCCTCCCCATAACCAAGCGAGATCCCCCTGTGGACCATGGAACGGCAACAGAGCCAGGTAGACATCGGAGATTCCAGCTGCTCCTTCATGGAGCTCTAGCCCCACCTGCGCTACGTGCAGGCTCCCCATCACCCCCACCACCACCCTTGGTGAGCTCCTCCTTATATAGAGCTGACCTCGTGAGCTCGTAAACCAATCAGCCCACTTTCCCATTAACTCCTTATATCTTTCTGCCACTAGTGGCCACCGCAGAGCAGATTTAATCCTCTACTGAAAAAAAAAAAATACAGAATGCAGTTTCTCACTGCAACCATAACTATGCTTTGTATAGCCTCATCTTCCCTTCCACCCTCATCCAATCCTAGTCTACAGGACCCTTTGCCACTTCTCTCCTTAGCTACTAAGCCACCACTCCACTCCTCCTCAGCACCAGTGAACCACAATCGGTACCATTGTCACAACTGGACCCTGGGGGCCTCTATCCTCCCTCCCTCTTTCCATGCTGCGACACCTGCCCTATATATCCCACTCTATCCAGACCCAAAGGCAAACTTACTAACTCCTAACCATCCCACTTGACGGGGGGCACCAGTAAAGATCATGTGCTTATTAAGGCATACCCTGGCTCTCCTTCTCCTCATAGTTGAACGGAACCCTGGACCACAGGCCCCCATTGCTGGCCAACCATCAGCACCAACTACGCACCTCCCCAAAGGCTTCAAAATTGTCCACCTAAATATATGCAGCATCCTAAATAAAATGGCTGCCCTACAAACAACTGTCCTGGCCCTTCGACCCTGATATTGTAATCATCACTGAATCTTGGTTGAAGCCCCATAACTGGGATGAGAAATTCTCAATACCTGGCTTCTTTCTAATCCTCCAAGACAGACAGGGCAGAAAGAAGGGTGGCAGCACTGCCATGTATGTCTCCTCAAATCTCCAGTTTTCCGTAATCACTCCGACGGCACCCATACAAACTATAGATTCCCTCCTGATCAAAATCCCCTTGCCCCACTCTATCCCAGTATATATAGCTGGGTCATACTGTCCGCTGGACACACCTCTAGGTAGTATCCTCAACCACCTTGGTAACCTGAGGACCCTTACGGAAGGCAGCAAACTCCATATCCTTGGAGATTTCAATCAGAACTGGCTACGCTGTGCAGCCTCTAAACCACGTTGCCAAATAAACACACGAAACTTGCACCAGCAAATAGGGGAACCCACCCGCTTAAACCACAAATCCAATAAACACACACTACTGGACTGGGCACTTACTACCCACCCTCATCGGATACTTAAAGCTGGCCTAATACCGGACTCCCTTAGTGACCACCATATGATTTTTATAGTGCGAAAAATCTTACGATCACTGGCCCCTCCACCCCGTACGCTTTACAGCAGAGTTTATAAATCACTGGATCTGACTGCTCTCCTAAACGACCTTACCACCATTGACTGGTCCTTCATCCCCAGAGCCACCTCCATGGATGAGGCCCTGAAATATTTCTCTTCAAATTTCCTTGCCATCTGGGTCCTACATGCCCCACTCAGGAGATCCCGAGTCAGAGGATCCCACTTTCCTTGGGTAACAACAAACCTCATGGAACAACTACGAGCCAGAGACCGAGCCTGGAAATCTTTCAAGGCCACAGGTGCTCATGCGGCCCAGCAACAATACTGGTCACTATGAAATGCCTGTACAAGACTCATACGTCAGGCCAAATCAAATTACTTTAAAACTGCGTTCAACAATAACTTCACTCACCCTACTCAATTCTGGAAGTCAATAAAATCCCTTCTCACCCCACCGGCCCAACCCCCCACTCCCACTCTCAACCTCAAAGCTAAAATCATCAAGGATCCTTGCCTGGTTACCACTGAGTTTAATTCATATTTCTCCACCACTACGTCTTCGCCTCTCTCCTCCCATCCCCACCCCCCACCCTTTGTGCTCCCCTAAAGTATCCCCCTGGCCTCCTTTTGTCCGCCCAGTTGCTCCTGGCCAGGTGCTAAAAATACTGCAGTCACTAAACCCATCCAAAGGTAAATGTCCGTCGGGTCTAGATTCCAAAATGCTCCTACTCTCAGCACCGGCCATAGCCCACCCTCTAACCATGCTCTATAATCTGTCTTTTAAACTCAGGGCCTTCCCCAAAGCATGGAAACAAGACACAGTCATTTCCCTTCCCAAAGGAGGGGATCTCTCCTCCCCATCCAACTACCGGCCCATATCTCTGCTCCCCATCCTAGCCAAAATTCAAGAGCGCCTTGTATTATCCCAGCTCCACCACTATCTAGATACAATCTCTTTTTTCACCCCCTACCAAGCCGGCTTCAGAAAAAATCACTCCACCACCACCTCCTTCCTTTGCCTCACTAGCTCCATCCTTACAGGCATGGACAAAGGGGAAATAACAGCAGCCATATTTATCGACCTGGCAAAAGCCTTCGACGCGGTCTCTCATCCTCTGTTGTTGGCTAAACTTGCCCAAACTTGTCTGTCAGTGGAAGCAAAAAACTGGTTCCATTCATACCTATCAGATAGGTCTCAATCAGTTCGTATTGGCTCAGCTCGATCCACCTCACTTCCTGTCACCAGTGGTGTCCCCCAAGGGTCTGTACTCAGCCCGCTGCTATTCTCTATCTTTCTCAATGACCTGCCCGCTGCCTGCACACAAACGGCCATCCATATGTACGCAGACGATACGGTGCTGTTCACCTCTGGCCCATCCGCAACCGCCATGACAGCTTGTCTACAGAAGGACTTCGACTCCATCCAATGCTGGTTCCTCGGAAACCAACTATTCTTAAACACAAAAAAAACAGTCTCCCTCACTTTCAGCTCTCGGGCCAAACTAACCCGGCTTACTGCAACACCCACATTCTACACTTTGGACAGATCTCCACTTGAGGCCTGCACCACATATCGTTATCTCAGCGTCTGGCTAGATCAGTACCGTGACTTCTCAGCGCATATAGACGCTCTGCACAAAAAATTGCATCCCATGCTGGGAGCTCTCTACCGAAACAAGAATTGCATCCCTCTACCAACCAGACTAGCTATTGTCCAAAAAATGATCCTCCCAACTATGGATTACGGCGATGTTGTCTACGGTGCCGGCCTCCAAACTTCCTTAGCCAGGCTCGACCCTCTATACAACTCCTTCTGTCGGTTCGCTTTGGACCGTTCTCTCAGTACCCATCACTGTGACCTATATGAGTCCCTGGACCTCCCCTCACTCCAAAACCGACGATTGCTCCGAGGTGCTAGAACCGCTGCAAAGTTCTGGTCATATACGCTACCTTCCTACCTATCATCATCCCTAACCGCCCTCTCCCCACCTGCCTACACTCTCAGAAACATAGACTCCAGGCTCCTGCACGTTCCACACAGATCCACCCGATCTGGCCAGGCAGCTTTCAGCTTCGGGTTGCCCAAATTATGGAACTCCCTGGCAGCTGACATCAGACACACCACAAGTACTCCTCAACGGAATGCCCTTCTCAAAACACATTTCGCTACTAACTGCTCCTGCTTTCCCCCTCGCTGAATCCCCTTCACAACTCCTATCTATCTATCAGCTACTAGCACTAATCTGGGTTCCATTTCTCAGTCTGCACCTAATGTTATTAAATACTAAAAAAAAACTGAACCTACTCTATTTTTGAATTGTATGAATGCCTCACCCATTGTCTGTAACAATTCACACTATGTATGTTTGTTTCTTCTATACTACTGTACCATTGTCTGTAACAATTTCACACTATGTATGATTTTGTTTCGTCTGTACTACTGTACCATTGTAACCCCCTACCCCCAGTGCGCATCTGGAATCGAGCGGTACTCCGCTCAGCATGCCTTCCTGGTAAATCTCTTAAATTAATTAATTAATTAATTAATTAATCTTCGATGGATTCAGTCCAAGTCAGCAATCCACCATCCAATCCTGAAATACCCAAGGCACTCATTTAATTGGGAGGCAACAACACTATCGTTTGGTGCACAAGATGCATACAGTTGGGTGTCATCGGCATAGCAATGAAACGCCAAACTGTAGCATCTAATGATCTCATCCAGCAGCAGCATATACACAGCAAATAACGTGAGGGTCAAGATCACACCCTGAGGCACTCCACAGCTGAGCACAGCACTGCTAGAGGTAAAGGAGCCAAGGGCAACCTGCTGCATTCTGCCAAATATGTAGGACTTGAACCATCGCAACACTGTTCCCAAGAGCCCCACATAGTGCCTCAGGTGATCCAACAGTACCCCATGATCCACCAAACCAAATGCTGAGGAAAGGTCTAGCAGTGTGAGAATGGAACGATGACTGCTATCCCTCACTAGGAGATGATAATGGTGCACCCTATGGTAGTCTCCACACTATGATGAGGCTGGAAAACCAAAAAAACAATTCCTTTTCCAGGATCTTTAAAGGGCTAGTGCACTGCCTAAAACTAATATTAGTTTTTAAGAGCAGTCAACCACTATCTTTTATACAGTATTTTAGACACGTTTTCTTTTTCCTTTGGTAACATAGAAATACAGAAGTTGTCAGCAGATGAGGACCTCTTGGCCCACCTAGTCTGCCCAGTTTTCCTACCTACTGTGCCACTGCAGACAATACTCAGTCTCTGGTTGTCTCCGCCCCTTGCCTTACTACCATGGTCCCCTTGTATCAGTCCCATGCATGCTTGAATCCCGTCACTATTTTGGCACCCACCACCTCTGCTGAAAGGCTGTTCCAGGCATCCACTACCCTCTCCATGAAGAAGTACTTCCTCACATCTCCGCTGAGTCTGCCCCACCCAACTTCTTAGTAGGATCCCTTGTCCTGGAAGCACCACAGAAGTGCGACGGCAGAAGCAGCAACATCCCCAACATCAACACTGGGGAAATGCTGCAAACAACCCCAATGCACATCAGCTCAAAGGCAGAATCCCAACGCACTCTGCCGCACCACACACCTCGACGACCACTGACACGACTGGCTACAGAACGGTGCACCACACACGGATACCACCAACAGTGACTCGAAGTTAGGCACCCCTACCACCACAGTGCTATGGCAGGAACTGACAGGCAGCAGACAGACTGAGCAGTGAAGAAGACCATGTTGGATGGCAAGGTAGCAACAGATGATTGGGTCAGGCAGCTTAGCATACACTCACAGACATGGGAACACTGTTGCTGTGGGTGTCTTTGTAGTGCCATTGGCACACCTTTTGATGCTGTGGGGGGGGCATGTCACCGAGCTTTCACAGGCGCTGTGGCCACAGTCAGGATGTGCGTGTCTATGGGGGGGTCACTACAGGGGTGTCGCTCTGACACCATGTTTCCCTTGTCCTCAAATTTCATTTTCTTTGTAAAATGCTACCCTCCTGTACCTTATTAATACCACTTAGGTATCTGAATGTTTCAATCATATACCCCCTTTCCCTCCTCTCCTCCAGAGAGTACATATTCAGTTCCTTGAGTCACTCCTCATAGGGCTTTTGATGAAGGCTGTGCACCATTTTGGTAGCCATATTTTGTACCGCCTCAGCCCTATCAATGTCCTTCTTGAAGTGGGACCTTCAGAACTGGACACAGTACTCAAGATGCAGTCTTACCAGTGATCTGTACGGGGTAATATTACCAACATCTTCCTACTGGTGATACCCCTCCCAATGTTAATTAAAAGATTGTTTACCTGATGTTAGTAAGTGCAGTGTGTGGGTCAGCACTCTGCCTGGCAGCTGACATATCTATCTCTATCCCCACACTACATCATCAGCATTGTGACCTTAGTGACTGTGACATCACTGCTGCCTAGGAACAGCCACTCAGTGGCTGCCAGGTCAGTCACCTGTGATGTTACTCTCAGTTAGATCACAATGATGATGATGTAGTGGGGAGATTGATATATATACTGTATGTCAATTGCTAGGAGAAGAGCTGTTCTACACAACCAGCACAATAATATCACATTGAAGCCTTTTTAATGAACAAAAGGAAAAAGAAAAATACTTCAGAAATAAAAAGTTACAACGGACTACTTCTTAATATTTGTATAATTTTCCTGCCTGCCTGTTTTGGCACTACTAGCTCTTTAATGTGGTAGTGGACCTGGCGGTACTAGACAAGCATTTGTCAATGCCGAATGTTGTCTCGCTGGCATTGGCATTGGTAGTGCTGGAGTTAGAGATGCATAATAGGACTGACAGTGAAGTATTGAAGTGACGCCAACACCACCCCCACCCTGCCGAGACTGACAGGCATTGGGGTGTGCCTTTGGGTCATCAGCTATAATGCTCATGCCATTTTACCTCACCCTACCCTGTAGACACTGACAAGTATTGTGGTGTGCTTTGGGGTCTTTGGGTGTTATACCTACCCCATTCCATAAGGAAATACACTGAGGTGGGTGCAGTATAGCAGAATGGGGTGAAATTTGTGGCCAAACACTGCAAGGCACACCATGATGTGTGTCACTGGCTGCAGGGTGGGGTAGGAGTGGAATAGGGAGCATTACAGCCAATGATCCCAAGTCACACCCCTGACACCTGTCAGTCTGCACAGGGTGTGGTATTACAGTTGGAAACCCTAATGCCGTAGGCGTGTGTTGGTATTTTCACTACAAATTTTAAACATGCGCTTTTTGTGACCCCACCTCATGAAGAGCGGCACTATCAGTTTGTTAGCTGAAAGGTGGTTTTGCACAGCAGCTATGCCATTTGGTGACACAGGTCCGAAAACATATTTTGGGCAGTATGTAAAAAATGAGAACTGTATTGTTCATGAGGAGGTATAAAAAAATGGCAACGTTGAAAATCTAGAGTGAAACTATGAAAAATTGGCGAAGTCATGAGCATGCATAAAAACTGTGCAACACACGTCCGTAACCCAATTATTTTTGGAATATTTTTAACCACATTTTCAACATAGACATTTTGGAACCTCCCCTCATGAACAGTGGCACTGTGATTTTGTTAATTTGTCCCAAAAGTTGATTTCCCACAGTGACCAAGCCATTGTGCGCCACAGGTGTGAAAACACATTTTGGGCAAGATGTGAAAAATGACAGCTGTACTCTTCATAAGGAGGTGCGAAAAAATGCCAGTGTTGAAAATGTGGCATGAAAATATTGCAAATTTGAGAAGTTACAAGGGTGCATGGGAACTGCACAATGCACGCTTGTAACACAGTCATTTTATAGACTTTCATCACCAAATTTTCAACATAGGCATTTTAGGACCTCTGCTCATGACTAGTGTCACCGTCATTTCCTCAAACTGTCCTGAAAACTGATTTTGTTCAGTGACTGCACTATTCTGCGCTGCAAGTGTGAAAACACATTTTGGCCAGGATATATAAAATGACAGCTGTACTGTTCATAAGGAGGTGTGGAAAAATGCCAGTTTTGAAATTCTGGAGTGAAAATATTACAAATTTACAAAGTTACGAGCGTGCATTGCACAGTTTCCACGCACGCTCGTAAAACAGAAATTTTGGGATTTTTCACCAAATTTGCAACATAGGCTTTTAAAGAGCCCCCCTCATGAACAGTGGCACTGTCGTTTCATTAATCGGTCCCAAAAGGTGATTCCGTGCAGTGAATGCAATATCACCTTTTGGGACTGAATAATGCCATGACAGTGACTGAATTCATGAGGACGGGTCCCAGTAACCCCATGCTAAAAATTTGGTGTCAGAATCCCCAAAAATGCCCGAGATATGCACCAAAGCTGAGAAACCCCTATTTATGCCATTATACAGCTTACTGGCATTTCTTTAGTTCACGGTCAGCTTTGAAGAGTGCAGACAGGCGTGGGTTGGGGAGGGGAGGGAGACCATGATGGACCATTTTCTGCTTTACAGGTGAAAAAAAAGGGAACATCTCAGGATGTTTTTTTTTTTTTCAGGGACATTTGGCACACTGGGGCATGATTGATTTGGGGAGGGGGGTGCTGTAGCCAATGGGGGATTGGGCATCCCCCTCGACACACAACAGATGGGAGGGGAGACATTATGCCGATGGGGAGTGGGCTCCCCCCTTGGCAAATAAAAGAGGGAAGTGGGGACTGTAGCTGATGGGGATTTGGCCCCCTGTTGGCAAAGAAAGACTGTTGGGGGGAGCGCATGATGTCAAGGGGGATTGGGCACCCTCTCGGCACACACTGGGGGTCATTATGCTGATGGGAAGTGGGCTCCCCGTTGGCAAATGAAGTGGATCGGGGCATGTGACAGGGGGATTGGCCCCCCTGAAGTCGGGCGGCGGCAGTCAGTACTGCCATGTTTATGTCGGGAGGTGTTTAGTTTTTTATTTATTTCTCTTTTGTTGACCGGGTAAGTGCATTAGACAAATCTTGCCTATTTACAAGCACGACCCGGGGGAAGGGGATACAGATGAATGCCAACTGACCTTTAACCAGATTAAGCTGTTGGTGGTATTATTAGTGAATGAGGGAAATCTGGCCAGGACACTGGGGAAATTCCCCTACTCTGCCTGCAGGGGGTTTGACTTCCTGGGAGCAGAATGGAGGAGCCCAGTTTATAGCTGGACAGAAGAGGAGGAGGAAGTACTGATGTAGCAGGGGAGATGGAAGAATCAGTGGAAGGAGACCGGGTGGAACTTTTCGAGGCTCCTCAGGCGACGGAGTTTTTTTTGGCTGTTGCAGTGCCAGAGAAACGGGATTTGCAAGAACCAGAGCCTTCAGTTCTTGTGGCTTTACTACAGAAACCAAGAAAGGAGGAGAGTTTTTTGCAGGATAACACTGACATGGGATTATTGGCTGGCAGGGAGGGAAATGTTGTTTTCCAGTGCCAAGATCCAAAACCTTGTAGTTCCTTGGAGGTTACTACTGACAACGTGTCTTCAGTTGTCATGGATACTAGAGCCAACACTGCAATACGGGCTATGGAGTCAGTTCGTCCAGTGATTTGCACACCGCAGAAACCGCTTTCCAAAGATGCTGGGTTTGTTTTCAAGCTTCTCCCCTCTGCTGCTTTTACGCAGTCGCAACAGCCTGAGGTAAGCTGTATCTATCAAACAAACACTTTGGATCAGGTTTGGGTGTCGGAATTTACTTTTGCCAAGAAATTAACTGCTCATATTGATTCTGTGGGATTGAGGAAAGGAAAAACAGGCGGCTGTTTTTCAGCTAAAAGACATTTAGTGACCCCTAACAGATAAACCAGTAGTTACTGGCACACTTACTAAGGACTCTGAGCCTTCTTGTCAGCAGGACAGTATTGTTAATAACCCATTGTCGGAAGAAAATTGGACCCCTCAAACAGCACTGCGGGAAGCTGGTTGGTCCTTTAATAATGGTTCATTGTGTCCTTCTCCTGACTGGGACCCTAAATTAAACTTTTCTCAAAACGAGCCTTCATGGCGGCCTAATGTTTCTGTTTTACCCATGACACAAGCTAATTTGGTACCAGATGATGAAAAACAAGAACCCCCCAGAAACAAGTTCCATCATCAGAGATTTTAATTGATTTACATACTGAACATCCTCATACTGATAAAAAAACTGTGGACTCTAGTAAACCTTTGTTGTCAGACTTATTTTCTAAAATAAAGAAGGAAGCAGCCAATAGACGTAATGCTGTTAGATTAAGATACAAGGGTGGTCTGGAAGCTAGGCCAGACAGGCATTATGTGGGGAAATATTTGTTGAAAGACTCTTTGCATTTTACCCCACGTGAAGTGTTTGCTTTTATCAATATATCTGGTGAGGATAATTTTGATATAAGTTTTCGCTCAGCTTATGCATTGGATTTATTCTGGGAACGTTACAACCAGGTCAAATTCTCACCCTTATGGATCCCGTTTTTGGTAATCCCGCTAACTAAACCATTGGTTAAATTTGTAACAATTATGTTTCGAATGAAGATGCATATTGATGACATTGTGTATTGGTTGTCCCAGAAATGTGATGTCTTGAGTTCTCAGAGGCCATTTTAGATGACCAACAGTTTTGGACGGGGTGGAAATTTAAAGTTAAACTTCGGCAGTCAGATTCAGGGATTTTGCATATTCCAAACTCTTTTTTGTTGGGCCGGGATCGGGGGGTCTGTTTTTATGCAGGCCAACCTAGGGCATGTTACAAATGTGGTGCTAGAACACACTTATCTAGCTCATGTGATAAACCCTGTTGTGACAACTGTGGAGAGATTGGTCACATTGCATTCCAATGTATGAACCATACTAAGTGTGATCTCTGTGATGACACAGGTCATGTCTTCACTGAATGTGTGTGGGCGGCTAGGAATAAGGCTACTATTAGTAGTCCTGATCTTCTTATTCAAAAAGCTCAGGATTTGGTTTCTGAAGCAGGGGCGGGACATCAGGCCTCTGGTGGTGCCACTGCAGTCCCTAACCCACAGCCTTTAATTGTGGACTCTGTAGTTTCATTACCTGATACCCTGAAAGATACCTTGCCTATGTTAGTCCCAGTATGTTATGCTGACAATCAGGAAGCTCGGCCCAAAGAGGCAGTTCCAACAGTGCCTCTACAAGTAAGACGGTCCTCCAGGAATTTAAAACCTCCTTTGGTAGGCTGTCTACTACAGATGTGGAAACCAGTAACCCTTTTGAGGTTCTTTCTTCTCAGTGGAGACTCCGTCATGGAGTGTCAGGACTTGGACTCACAACCAGCTAGGGACAGTCCCCCCTTCCCATTTATGGTTCAAGACAGATACAAAAGTAAAAAAAAGAAAAGGAGGAAAAAAGATAGTTGAATGACTCATATTTAGATCTGGAATCATTTAAATTGGGGTCTCTAAATGTACATAGTTTGTTAAACTTTAAAAAACATCATGTTGTGTTTAATTATATGCATGAAAATCGTTTGGACATTTGTTTGTTACAAGAAACTTGGATTTACACCATTGACCAGGTCAGGAATTTCCAGAAGGAATGGTATTGGGGCCCTTCTTACTGGTCCTTTGGACAACATTCAGCTGATGGCTTGGGGTTTCTTTTTGGTACTTATGATTTTTCTTTGATAAAATTAATGGACTTGATCCCGGAGGTTGATGATTTTGGATGGGGTTTGAAGTCTTTGATGTGTAGATTTATAAATGTTTATTGTTACTAGTAAAAAGCTGAAAAGGTGGCACTAATGCAAATGATTAAACCTTTTTTGATTACTTCATTTGCAGTTTTTCTCTGTGGAGATTTTAATTGTGAATTGGACCCCAGTAAGAAATTGACAACTGCATTAAAAACAGGGAAAATATATTGTGATACTATGGCTCTTCGGGCATTGGTACAATCATCTGGGCTGGTTACGGGCAGTATTAAACAGAAGGGAGGCCCTCGGTTTACTTATCAAAAAAATAAATACTCTTCTATAATTGATTATATTTTTTTATCTTCCAAATTATCTTTTTCTTTTCAGACTATACCTGTGGCCTTTTTGGACCATCTGTTACTTCATTGTAACATTTCTGGTTATTCACTTCCCCATTGGAGAAATCCAGGTGGAAGTTAAGTGCTCATATTAAGCTCCTGTGAGATTCAGCATAAATTAGGTTCTTTACTGATGGCAAGGTTGTCAGTTACCTTTTTATATGATGACATCAGTCAATGGTGGTGGGATACGAAAGCTGATTTATGCAAATTCTTTCAAAATCAAGGAAAAATAGCATCAAATTCTTATTTTCTCCACTATTTAGCTTTACGGCAACAATTGTATTATTTGTTTTCTAAGGCTAATACTTCAAAGTTCGATTATTCATCACAAATACACATACTTAAAAAGGAAATGTTATCGGTGCAATATGACAGGGCAAAAACTGCTACAGTTATTCAACAATATGGGCTAAAAAGGCAACCTCAAGGTGACCCTTTTGAGGCCTTTAAGAAGTATAGAACTAATACTTCTTTAAATGCCTTAGTCAATCAAGCAGGGAATATAGTGACGGATAATGAGAGCATACAGAACATTATAAAAGACTTCTTTCTAGCACATGCACCTGCAGTACTCTCCCGAGAGTAGAAAATGGAACATTTCCTTTCTTCTATTCAAATTCCTGAGTCAACCTTCCAAAAATGTTCTGGTACAACCTATAACACGTTTAGAAATAGAGGATGTAATAAAATCTCAAAAAGTAGGCATTTCTCCAGGACAAGATGGCTTAACGGTGGAGTTTTACAAGACTTTTCCTTTGGAATTCAGTCAGTGTCTAGAATTAGTTTTTAATTTTTTTCTTTCTTGTAAGGTTTTTCCAGGGTGGTTCCCAGCTGGATTGGTAATATTCTTGTACAAATCGGGGAAGCAAACCCATTTGGAGAATTGGAGACCAATTACACTTTTAAACACTGATTATAAGCTTTTCACAGGAATTTTAAATAACCGACTAAAAAAATTTGCTGTCATGGTGCTTTCCCCTTACCAATTTTGCGGACTACCTGGCAGAAAAGTCCAGCAGGCCCACATGATCCTTCATGATCTCATTGAATACACAGTTTCTCAAGGGAAACGGGGCTGTATTGTTTCAGTGGACCAGAAAAGGCTTTTGATAGGGTGTATCACCCGTACTTGTTTTTTGTCCTTGCGGCACTATGGAGTACCCAAGGTAATGATTCATTGGATCACAGCACTTTATGAAGGGGCACTGGCCCACCCAATTGTGAATGGCATATGTGGTGTGGGGTTCCACATGCCTAGTGGGCTTCGTCAAGGATGCCCTTTGAGCCCTCTTTATATTCTTTTACTATAGATTCTTTAATAAGATCAGTGACTACTATTCCCAAATGGGAGGGGATGTTAGGCCCATCCAGCTTGTCTGAGCATTTTATTCAGGCCTATGCTGATGATTTATGTATATTTTTTTCCAAAATTGAATCTATCACTATTTTTCTGGAATTAATGGTTTCTTTTTCTAGGGTATCTAACTCTAAAATTCAAGAACAAAAAAGTCAGGGCTTAGTTATAGGACGAGGGGATGTTGTAGAGGAAATTATTGGAGGAATTTCAATTTCATTCGGGGCCTATAAAAATTTTGGGCTTATTTTACTGGTCATAGAATTTATCAGAACTAAACTGAACACTGCAATACATAAAATTGAGGGAAATTGACTTATGGAGAAAATGGAAATTGTCAAAATTAAGAGAGTTTAGATATTGAAGCAATTTGTTATTCCTTGCTTTTTATACATGCTATGGTTTTTCCTTTACCTATGTCCTTAGAAACCAGACTTTATAGTATATTTTTCAATTATTATGGTGAATCGGTTAAATCCAATTAAACGGCAGTATACTTATTTAGAAAAAAGAAAGGTGGACTTGGGATGGTGGACCGGTAGTTTTCTTTCATACTTTATTCATCTCACATAATATTCGACCAGGGCTTCTTCCCCAAATAACCCCTTATGGGTCTTTGTTTAAACACATTTTGCTAACTACTTTTTAGCCTGGCAAAATTTACCCCGAAACCGATCAAATCATTAAAAGTGCCAAACTATTTTTGTCAGTGGCAAAGAAGTTGTTTACCTAGGGTATTCAGTTCAATTGGTCAAGGATAAGACTGGGCGCAATTGTATAAAGTAATGACATTGCTTTATCCGTCTGAACCTGCCTTTAAAAAATTGCCCTATGACTCATGTCAAAATTGCTATTCAAAGATTGAATACTCCTAGATTGCCTGAATGTATGTGGGAATTGATTTGGCTTTCCTTGTATGGTCGTTTGAACGTAAGGGGCAATGCTAAACATAAAGTTGTAACCGAAAGACACTGTTCTTATCCGGATTGCATTGCTCAAGAAGAAACAATGGAACATTTTTTATGTTCTTGCTCTTATGCCACATCTTTATGGAAATTCCTGTCTGCTAAATGGAATATGTCTTGGCTGTTATATACAGGTTATAATACCTTGATTTTAGGCATTAATTTCCAGTTGAATAGATGTTATGATAGGGAAACATGGCACCTTTTTTGTTGTTGTTTAATTTATTATTTATGGCAAGCCCGATGTCAGTGGGTCTTGTACCAAAAGAAGATGTCCTATGAAACTGTTAGCATATTAATTACAGGGGCTATGGAAAGGATTTATGTTCAAGATTGTGAACACTCCACTTCTTGGCAGGTTACCAGTTGGTGGAAAGGATTCCCAATGTTTATCAAATATAAATAGTATGCCTTTCTTGATCTGATATACATAATTATTTTTATTTATTTTTTTATTTTATTTATTTATTTTTTGTGTGTGTGATTTAACACAATGTGATATTTAATTTGACTTCTTCGTAATTAATGATTGTTTTATGTTTTGTGTGCTTTAACACTGTTGGTTTTCATTTGTCCTTGATGTTTGTGCAAATAAAAAATTCCCCTACTCTTTTCAATAAGTGCCATGGGATCTTTAACATCCACCTGAACTACCACCAATCCAGGCAGATGGGACCTCAGTTTAATGTCTCATCCGAAAGACGGCACCTCAGAAGTGCAGCACCCCTCTCATGCTGCACTACAGTGTCAGTACTGGGATATTAACCCAAGTGCCAGATGTGGGAACTGAACCCACAGCCCTCTGACCTCCTGGTCTCAGAGGCGAGTGTGCTACCTACTGAGCCATTGACACTGCATAAAGAGAGAGGTACAGCACTTTCCCTGACTGGGAATCAAACCCGGGCCACGGCAGTGAGAGTGCTGAATCCTAACCACTAGACCACCAGGTGTTATTGTGCCACTACAATGAGAAGCCCTTCTCATTGCAGCAGACCTTTTCTTCGATCTGGTGGCCACATTCCAAATTGCTGGTGTGGTGCCTGCATGCTGGCTGATTGGGGAATGAGGGACGCACTACTGATGCATCCCCTGCATTCACCCACAGTGACCGCACCTCCAAATCTGCTACTACTGCAATATGTTGACTCGTGTGCAAGTGCGAGCCAACATAAAAATGATGAGGTCTGTGTTGCTGCAGGGAGGTAGTGTACATGCAAATTTGTCTTCTATCAAGTGTTGCCACCTACCTGACACTGACACCAAAGAGACCATGTCCCTGCACCCTAATGAGAATGAGATGTTGGGTGTAGTGTTGGAAGAAATTGTAAAACCCTGCTTCCACAAGATCTCTGTGAAGCCCATGACCAATTCATGGAATTTTATCCAATTGTACCACAGGAAAATAAAAAAATTAAACTGCAAGAAAGCACACAGTAGCAAACATTTATATTGATGTTTATTCTTGTCTATACAACAGAAAAACCTGTTGGAGGAAAAAATGCTGAGTTTATTTTAACTGTAGTGAAAAACAAGACTGTAGTTTACATAAAACCTCATGCTTTATTAACTGGCAGAATTTTGCAGATTTCCTTTTTATTAATTAGTGTTTGTGCTCCCTTGTCCAACAGCCCTGTTCAGCCTTGTTCACTCATCCAGCCCAACATTTGTCTTATCCATGGATTCCCTTGGACCTGATACACAGGATTGCCTGAAAAACCAGTAAGCTGCCTTTCATCAGTGTCAACATATAAACCTCAATGTCCACCTTCGGCTCACCCTCCATAATGGGGCCACTGGGAGCAGGGACTATACTCCCAGCAGAGACCAAATCCAATTTGGGGATCATCAGTATCTGGTGGACTGTACCAGGCCTGCAAGAAACAGCGTGTCATCCTTTTTCTCTGTTTTTTAAATCCCTCCCAGAGGAGCCAGAGTTAACTAGTGATGCAAGCATGCAACAAGCTCATCACCAAGCACAATGCGACTCACCTCCCCACTGCCATATCCACATTGCTTACACCACTTGGGAGCCCCCAAGTGCAGCCAGCACAGCAGAATGTAAGCAAACACCCTCCCTGAGGAGGTGAGCATCCCATGGGACACTCAAACTTTTCTCTCCTTCTATCCCTCAAACAAAAAGGACTTTTTCTTGAACCTGGTCACCAGCATCGCAGGCAGCTACCCTGCCACTGTGCTGATGGGTTGGCCCACTGATTTTACAAGGTTTTTAAAAAATGTTCTGCTCAGAATTTTAGAAGTGAAATAGTAGTTTCACACCTCTAATTGGTGCTTCTGAAGCCTTGAAAGGTAGGCCTCAGGGACTGTGTGGGGTGCACGGAGTGCCTAGTGGTTGCAAGTGGTTGAAGGATTTTTTCAGTAACTAGGGCCTATATAAGGACCTTGCCATCGAGACATAGGTCTGAAAGCATAGGAAAACCAGAAGCAATTATTAAAGTCACAAATAGTATTTTATTATTACCAACAACAGTATAATAAAAAATAGAAGTGTTCAGGATAGTGCTTTACAAAGGCAGCACAAACAGAGAAAACAAAGTCCTTTGTCTGAGGGTATCTCTAAATCTATATATCAATCTCACTCTAACAAAAAATAGCTCTTTTTATAAGAAGTCTTTGCCTGCCAATTAATTTCTTCATCCTGAGCATGTTAAGTGATATCTTGTTTCTCACAAAATGTATCAGATTTTTGTCAGTTTCTTTCCTTTCGGGTGCAACAAACTAGAACATTGTATCCCTGAATTAATCTCTGCAAAGGAATTTGTGGAGGTCAAACTGCATCTCAAAGTTAACCCCCTGAATTGCAAATAGCTTTTAGCAATCTTTTCAGCAACATAACTATATACATTTTCAAACCAGGGGATCCCAGTTTCACACAAAGATTCACAAATATTTTTATAACTTCAGATACACAAGTGGTAAGAAAAGATAGGAGCAGCAAGAATCAGAAAGTGAAGTCAGGGAGCTAGCATGGGGGAATCATGAGATGAAATCCATCGAAAAAGTCTCTCGAAGGTTCCTTTTCAAGTTTTAAGGTGAAAAAATAGGGAGTAAGACTCAAACGGATAAAGGTAGTAGTTCAGAAAATGAGTCTCACTCAACCCAAAAAATATGTTCTAATTAATTTTATTTTAGTTCATTTAATCCAGTATTGTCTTCTTCATTTTTGTGTAGATATATATTCATCCAAAAATTTAAGTTCACATGCTCCTGAAAATGTATTCCCAAAAAAGTAATGCTTCAGAACTATAAATATGTTCCTTCATCAGACTTGGAGCTTTGTTATTATTCACTGCTGAAAATAAGAAATAGAAATTTTTAATAATAAATATAACTATAAACATTGATAGTTTTTATAATAAAGTTAATGTTCAGGTGGAACAAACCTGACTTTGGACCTGTTAGTATTAGAAAACATGTGTGCTTTGGAGCCAGGACACTGTGTTCTCTTTAGTTTAAATGCCTTTGTGACTTCTGTCTATAAATGACAATAAAACTTTAAATTAGTACTTACTTTTTACTTTTTACTTTTTAACTGCAGGTCTAAAAAGATTTTTTTACCTATAGTTCTATATTTTATTTTGACTTACTAGATGTCCCAAAGTTGAAATCCTTTCTTGTGACCTTACGTGTGTAAACTGATGAAGTATCAGCGTGTAATGGCTCCGGGAGCATTTGTACATTTGTTGTTCACTTTTTGTGAATTAAATCAAAGGAATCTTCCTTAAAACAAGAGTCAAGGTAAAATAAAGAAATCCTTTTGATATTTGGACAGTTTGGACTTAAAAACTTCATTTAAAACATTACGTTCTTCCTTTTCTTTTGTGTAGCGTCCTACTAGTATCTATATGAAACGCTTAAGGTCTCAAGAAAGGATTTCAACTTTGGGACATCTAGTAAGTCAAAATAAAATACAGAACTATAAGTAAAAAAATATTTTCAGACCTGCAGTTAAAAAGTAAAAAGTAAAAAGTAAGTACTAATTTAAAGATTTATTGTCATTTATAGACAGATATCGCAAAGGCATTTAAACTAAAGAGAGCGCAGCATCCCGTCTCCACAGCATGCATGTTTTCTAATACTAACAGGTCCTAAGTCAGGTTTGTTCCACCTGAACATTCATTTTATTATAAAAACTATCAATGTTTATATTTATATTTATTATTAAAAATTTCTATTTCTTATTTTTACTTTTTTGGAAATACATTTTCAGGAGCATGTGAACTTAAATTTTTGGATGAATATATATTTACACAAAAACGAAGAAGACAATACTGGATTAAATGAACAAAAATAAAATAATTAAAACATATTTTTGGGGTTGAGCAAGACTCATTTGGGATCATGAGATGGTCAGAGTGATCAGTTCCTAGGTCTCACAAGAAAATTTGATTGCGTAATCAGACAGATAACAGACAGAAATGGAGAGGGTGGAACAGATTCTTGCCTTTAACTTTCTGCATAATAAATGGCACAGAGTCTTATTCAACTCTGTCACAGACCTATCCAATTATTAAATTATTAAATTGACGGTTTGGAGGAGAGGAAAGGGAAGGGTGGGAGTCTTTTTCACTGGAGGTAGGCAGAGCTCCACACATTTGGCCCTATGCACTATGCCAATGTGCCACGTAAACCAGGTGCATTGGCATAGCTCAGTCAGAATGCCGTGTAGCAGTGGTTGCATGGCATTCATGACTGGTGCAAGCAGCTGGCATGTGCCTGCTCCTCTGGGTGCATGAACAGCAACATGCTGGGGGCAGGCGGGAGAGCATGCTGGGGGTGTGCCAGCAGTATGTGCCATGCATCATGGTGAGTAGTGCTGCACACCAGGGTGCATATGGGCAGGCAAGTATGACAGGGACAGCCCTGCTGTAAGTGCCCCTACATGCCAAGCCCCCATGCACACCAGACTGGAGAAGGGACCCACAAGCAGGAAAGAAGTGCCCCTCCTACACAGCTGTGGCTGGCCCAACCCTGAACCCCCCTGGCAGACACCCCCCACACTCAATGGGGCAATCCCCATCCCCACTGCTTCCCCACCCACAGCTGCACTTCTGCGCCCATGCAACCCGATGCCCAGTAGTGCCGACATGGTCAACAGTGGGGCATGGCCAATCCCACCCTCAGCACTGACAGCACCCCATCCATACCTGCAGGTGTGGTACCAGGTGCCTGACAGCCAGCGGCACAGCCCTCCGCACACCCCCATGGCTGCCAGCCATCTGACCTATGCAGGGGCATGAAGTAGATTCATGTCTGTGTAGGTCAGATGGAGGTGTGGAGGGCTGTACCACTGGCCGTCTGGCACCCGGTACCACACCTGCAGGTATGGGTAGGGTGTTGTGGGGGGGCACCACGGTACACATGTTGGGTTGGTGGTACAGGGTTCGGTGGTTGCTGCATGGGGCAGCAGGTGCACCAGTGTGCAGAGTGTGCATTGGGGGGCACCTTGAGCCATGGGTGTTGGGGTGACTTGGGCTGGGGAAGGTGGTGCAGGTGGCCCCCCATGCACCAGAGGCATTGCCAGTGACCCAGTGCCCAATGGTGCATAGCCGCACGAGTCCGGGTGCCTGCTGGTGCAATTCAAAAACCAGGACCTACACCCAGCTGTGCAAGTGATCCATCATGGACCCAGGGAGGGCATTCGATTGGATGCCCAGCTAGGTCTGCCTCGCTTCCCCAGCCACCCTGCATGAACCTGCACACTGGGGTGGCAGGGCCATGGACGGGTGGCAGCCAGTACTGAATTCTGGCCGGTGCACACCTGTCCACAGGTGCGGAGCTACGCGGGTGGGTTACGTGCCTCCAGCATGTATAACCCACCCATTTGTACATAGGGCCCAGTGAGCATGAGGGAGGCTGAACACTTTTTTACAGATTCATTTAGTGCCAGAGTTACAGATATTTTTATCAGATTTGGTGACTGTAATCCAAAGAAAATTATCTGAACTCAGACCCTGATAATCTGACTATCTGGCAGACAGGATCAGACTAGGTACTGTCCATTCATGTAATGTAACTCTTATTTTGACAAAGCATGCTTAATTAGTAAGTGATCAGGTGGGCTATATAAATTGGAGACTTGCCACGTCATTTAAACCTGCCATATTGTGGCTGTTACAGTATCTATGTATGTCCTGCTATTCAGGAGCTCCTGCCACAGGAATAGACCCTCAAGGCTATGGCAGCAGTTTGCTAAAGAGGCTGTTTCCTCTCCTGATTTATTTTATTTATTTATTTATTTCAAAAGTTTTATCAGGAAAGACATGCTGAGCTGATAACAGCTTGTTTCCAGATGCATCCTAGTGAGAAAAGGTATGGAATATAGTACAAACGAGAAGAAATAGTACAGTAACAGATATACAAAAAGAAAAGTCTATACTAGCAATATAGTACATCAATGGTATATATATAAAAAGAACGCACTAGCAGTAGAGTACATCAGTGATATATAAGAATAGTCTATAGTAGTGTTGTAAAACATCAAAAAGGATAGATAGGTAGATAGGTCAATAGACAGGTAGCTAGATCGATAGATCGATAAATAGATAAACAGATAGATAGATGGATAGAAACTTTATTTATATAGCGCCCCTTCCCGGAGGCTCAGGGAGCTTAACAATATTTAAAAACGATCCATACATGGCACATAACATGCTTCAAAGCATAATGCAGAGATCCAGATCATTTCTATCTATCATTCATTTAAAACATTCAGTCATAAAGCAGTAGTCAGTTCAATTTTCAATCTTCAGCTTAGGGCAAATGCATGATCTAATAGGAGCATTTTTAATCCTTTTTAAAAGGTTTCCACTGAGGGTGCCTCCCTTAGATGCTTCAGCAAAGCATTTCACAGGGTTGGTGTGGCAACTGAGAATGCACACTCCCCCAAATGCTGCAACCTGGCACTGAGAACCACAAGAAGGCAACCCTCAGAGTAACAGAGAGCCCAAGATGGGCAATGAGGAACATGGGGGTCTTGGAGGTAGGCTGGCCCTCACCCCCTGTGTAGGGCTTTATAGGTCAGTAATCCAACTTGAAGGCAATCCTCCACCTTACTGGCAGCCAGTGTAGTTCACGAAGGACAGATGTGACATGGTCAAATCTGAAACCACCAGTCAGCAGCCTAGCTGTTGCATTCTGCACCAGCTGCAGATGGCAGAGATTGCCTCCATAAAGCCCCAGGTACAGGGCATTGGAGTAGTCCAGCCTGGACATGACAAAGGCATGCACCAGGACGGGGCTCTACGATGCCAGTTCAACAACTAAGTTGTCGACTGCCATCACAGAGATGGATTTATGTCAACCGCAACTTGCAGTCTACATAAATCTGACTGGAGACACCGGCTGTTTTTTCATTGGGGGGCTTTGCCCCCAGAACCCCCCATGCAGTGGGATCTGCTCCCCGCACCCCCAATCTAAAGGATTCTAACTCCAAGTTGGATCAGAGAGGGGGTGCAGGACCGGGATAGAGAATGCCAGGTCTCAGGCAGACTATTACAGTGAAAAAGTTGATGTTCTTGGCATCGACATTTTCACTGTAATAGTGTCACTGTCCTGGGAGCATACCACACCAGGGTAGTCAGATCCTCAGTTGATATCAGGTCTCAGATACAGGCAATGTTCCTCAGATGGTAAAAAGACACTTTTAATGATGGCCGACTCCTGTGCATCAACTGTCAGGTCATCATCAAGGACCATGCCCAGATCCTTAACCCAAATGGAGGGGGCAATGGGAACACCCCCCCAGAACCAGCCCAGTGGAATCTCCAAATCCCCCTCCATCATGTAGATGACCTGGATCCATCACTAATACCTCCATCTTGTCTGGGCTGAGTCATAACTAGTTGTGGGTCATCCAGCTCTGGATCTCCTCCAGGCAGTTGTTCAACACCGCGGGGCCGCTATCTGGTCTCCAGGTGCCCAGGACAGGTATAGTTGGGTATCATCAGTATAACAATGAAAACCCAGCCCATACCACCTGTTAAGGTCTCCTAATGGCAGCATGTACACCGTGAACAACAAGGGCAACAGGACCAACTCCTGTGGAACTCCACAGCATAAAAGCATCAGGCTAGATGAGGCTAACTCCATCATCACCCTTTGCACTCTATCCATGAGGAAGGACCTAAACCAGTTGATGACAGTTCCAGTCAGTCCACACCAGTTCCGCAGTTGATCCAGCAGCACCTCGTGGTCCATGGTGTCAAATACAGCCTATGACTAAGATGGTATGCTTTGCTCTATCTCTCACCATTAGGAGGTCATTTAGTATCTTCACTAGGGTGGTCTTCGTGGTATGCCCCTATCTAAACCCAGACTGGAAACATTCATAAGTGGCAGAGGAGGCAAGATGTGTCTTGAGCTGGATGGCAACCACTTTCTCTAAAACATTGCCTAAGAATGGGAGGTTTGAGACCGATCTGTAATTGCTGAGACGCTCTGGGTCCATTGAGGCTTTCTTCAGTAGGGGTCTAACCAAGGCCTCCTTCAGTGCCATAGGAAAGATCCCATTCTTAAGGGAACTCTGGACAATCCCAGCAACCACAGATCCTGTCAGGTCCACACATCCAACCTGAAGTCGGTTTGGACCTGGGTCAAGATCACAATATGTTGGTCACAGCCTCAAGACTATGTCAGCCACCTCCTCAATTCCAACTGGATTGAACTCAGCCCAGACAAGAGGGATACCCCAGCATGCCTCAGGTCGAATCCCACAAGCCCTTTGAGCAATAGTGGAAGAGATCTTGGTCCTGATAGAGGACACTTTTTCTGCAAAGAACAGAGCAAACTCTTTGTACCTTGTGCTTGAACCCACTCCTCCTGCATGGAGATAGGCTGGATGTAATAGCCCATCCACCATGCAGAACAGGTGAGCTGGTCTGTTCCTTGCCACAGCAATCTCCCTTGACAAAAAACCTGCCTTCTTTCAGAAGATTGCCCCCTGATAGTCACCTTAATGTGACTTCAGGGCCAATTTGTCTTCCATCAGTCCAGATCTCATCCAGCACTGCTCCAACTTCTGACCCTTTTGTCTTTAACTCCCTAAGCTCCCCATCAAATCAGGGGGGCCTTCAGTGAGTAGACAAAGGTTGGACATGGACGGGTACAATCAAGTTGAAGACCACACCAACGGCCCTCTTATAGGTTGCCACTGCCTCCTCTGGCCTGGTCGCACACGCAGCCTCCACACTCGATCAGTCCAATATCACTTGTAGTCCTGTTGGAGACAATCCTTGTAAAGGGTGGTACTGGACCATCTCCACAGAGGATGAACCCTCAGAGTGGGCCCCAAATATGAACTTCACAGTGCTAAGATCCAACCGAATGACCAGATCAATCTTGAGATCATCGACCCCAAGACCCAGAGTGAACACTAGGTCCAATGTGTGACTGTGCAAGTGGGTCGCTGAGGTGACAACATGTGACAGGCCCAGAGCATCCATACTCTGCAGGAGGTCACGCCCAAAGGATGAGAGTCAGTCATTGACCTAGGCATTGAAATCCCCAGAATTAACCATCTGGGGGATTCCAACACCAGGCCAGAGGAGCATAATAGTAAACAGTATGGGGTAAAACAGTACAACAAAGAGTGTGTGGTAGATAAAAACTTAGATTGGATAAGCATAGAAAAATTACCTCTTCAGGCATAACGGGAGGGGAGAATAATATGGCTGGGGCAATATGTGTAGGAGGTGGCTTAATTAAGATCAAAGATAGTAGCAGGTGGGAGTAGAAAAATCGCAAAGAAGAGACTTAAGAGAGAAGGGAGAAGAGGCAGAGCAAATGGGCAGGGGAAGAGAGGACCTGTGTTTAGCAAAATTATGTGAGAAGGTAGCTTGACTAGCAGTAGATTTTCTAGGTGAAATAGATAGGGAATGGGAAACCCTGCTGCGGAGAGGGTAGGATGTAAGTGGGGGACAGGATTTGAGGGAGATAAGGTAGGAAGGAAGGTAATTAAACCAGAATTTGAATATAAAGGAGGCACAATAGGAAAGGTGCCTTTCATCAAGGGAGGGGAGAAAGAGGGCAGAGTAGAGTGAGCAATGATGGGTACAAGAGGGGCAGTCCAAGGCAAAGCAACAAAAGGAGTGAAAGAGGAGGCCCAGTCTAGTAAGGGAGGATTTAGCAGCCGCACTATGTCACCACAGTCAAAGATGTGGAGTATCATCTTCAATACAGTCTCATGGCGGGCAGAAATCTAATCTCTGTTGTCTTTTAGTATTCAATACACTGCCACAAGTAGGCTACCCTGAAACTGGGCTGGCACATGTCTATTCAGTATGCCACTCCGCAGTTCCACCACTCTCCCCATTCATTTTCAGGGAGTTGGAGAGTTGCAAACTATCTGCGTCCAGTAGATTTACAATTGCACATCACAGTCTAGCACTGTAATGCTGTAAATGCAACTTACCCGAAAGGAAAACAAATCGGTGCTTTCCAAGTAGCAGATGTAGGAACAGTAGGTTTGTCAGATCTTTGTTGTACATCAGTGGGAAACCTGAGAGGTAACCTAGAGGAAACCTAGCCTTCATACATATTTCAGTGAAAAAACAGCACACGTCAGTATGAAGAGACCTAAGAAATATTACCTCTGTATTCATCAAAAAGCAGATGAATTGGAGGGGGGGACTCCTCTTGGGAGATGGCTGGCATTTTCTTTTACAGACTTCAATTATTAAACACCTTAAAGTTCCTATACTTTCTAAAGATGAACAAACTTAAACACTGAAGAGAATATTAATGTAAGCTGGCAGCTCACTCAGGCATACAGTAATTCAGAGCATTGTTTCCCTTTTCAAGGGTATAATCCATACCTCCCAGCTGTCCCTGATCTTAAAGGAGATCCCTGATTATGACTCAAACTGTTCCTCTGTCCCTCTGAAAATTGATGTTTTCATGACTGAACATTGAGGATTTTAAGCACAACATAATGTTGAGCAATAGAATTACAAACTTGTTCTTCTTCAGAATATGAATTTTAAAGTAAGCTCCTTATTTTACAGGCTTCCTCAGGAGCTATCACCAATTCTTAAGATGTGTCCCTGATTTTAATTTATTTGTTTAAGCCTTTTCCCTGATTTATAAGGATGAGGTTTGAGAGGTATGGTCCCTTCCTTCTGTTCACCTCATCATACACTCAGATGTCTGGTCATCCTTCTGTATGTACAAGACTTCAAAGCACCCAGGCCCGTTTTGGAAACACACTTTGTACATATCTGAGGAACATAATATTTTTCACTTACACAGGCCTTTATCCTGCTAGGTGCTTCAGAAGTGACCTACTCTCATCCTTCTGGGAGAGAGACACAGTCATGCTCATGTTATGTACGCTTCAATTTGTTTTTACAGTGTATTCCCCTGAAATGGTCCTGACAAGATGCATCATCTTATTTACAGTGGGGTCCAGTGTCTACCCAATAATACAACTGAGAGGGACTGAAGCATATGGAGGCTAAGTGACATGCTCAGGGTTACAGTGCACCAATGGCTTTACTAGAATTTGAACCCCAAAATCTACTGTTTCTCAGATCAGTGCTCAGATCACAGCACCACACTACCTTCCCACAATGCATTATGCTCATTTATTTTCATGTGTCCCCAACCAGTTGTCCTGCAGCTGTCATTGTAAAGGACTGGCACTCTGGAGAAAAAAACGGACAGCAAGCCCATCACATTACATATAAGATTATGTAAAAAAGAACCATAAAACAGGCACCAGATTATCCTCATTACTTATCAAAACCAAAGGCTTCATGAAATGATTTTTCCAGTTTTGATCAAAGAATTCCCAGTTGGTAGCTGCATAACATTACATAACATCCCCCAACATTGGAATTTCAGGGCCTTCCATTTTTTTGTATTGCTGAATACATTTTCATTAAAACAGTGTTCTTTTCCCTTCAGACTTCATATGGCCCCATTGCCTAAACTTGCCCTGAAGTCATAATCCTCTGTAGCTCATGACATCACAACCTGTGGCCATGGAAATTATTCTGATGTCACAAGAAAAGCATTATGACTTCAGGGCAAGATAAACAACAGGAACTGATGAAGTCTTAGGAGGAAGGAGTTTGTCTGCATTCAAATATCCTTTGTTATAAACAATAGAATGTGCTAAAACTGAATTTATTAGTGGGATGTTTTTGAGTCCTGCCACTACCAACAACCCTTTAATGTGGGAAATTGGCAAATCAGAGCAAACAAATAGTTGTCATTGGGGCCTTCTTAAAACATAGGAAATGGGGCATTCTGGATAAGTTAATAATAGGTTTAATAACCACTGATGATGCATTCTAAAGATGAGGAACAGCTGTGCCAAACACATTTGAAAACAATGTGCATTCAGGAACGAGTCACAGGCAGAAGTACCTCATCTGAGGATCAAAAACGGTAAGTAGGGCCAATGCCAAGAGGAGGTGCTAGAGATAAGACTGTTTAAATATGTGGAGGGCTGTTATAGCTAGAAACATCTTGAAGATGGCTCATACCTCTCAAATGTCCCATATTAAGAGGGGCATCCTTTATTTTACCCTTCAAATTTGCTTCAGCCCTCTTTTTGCTTAATCAGTAGTCATGGCAGTTGCTAGAGCATTGGGATGTGATATAATTATTCAGGCTTGCTGAAGTGAGGATCCTTGCTGCAACATTCCATAGGCAGTGAGCAAAATTATTTTTAGGCCAACAAACAGCACATTGCCATAACCGAGCCTTGAAGGTTAGTAGTGGGGTGCCTAGTTCATTAAAGGGATGCCGAGAGCACAAACACCTAAAATTTCAGAAATGACAGAGGTCTTCTCATCATGGCAGGCAATATTTGACAGGATGGGTTGCAATGAAAGAGCACCCACAACTTGGGCAGAACCTCAGATGTCCCCAATGCTACCCCATTTAGTATTGGGAGAGAGCAGACTCAATCCTTGATATCCAACTGCCTTTCTCAATCCATCAATGAAACCTCAGATTTTTCTGACTAAAGGTTGAGTCTTCTGTCCATTTGCCATCTAAACTAGACAGCCACCAACAACTGTGCCCAACATAGGACCACTGGGAGAAAAAGGGTGGTAAAGCTGAGTACAAGCCTCATACAGGGAAACACAAGTCATACCTTCTAATGATCTCTTCTAGGGGCTCATGTTAAAATTACTACTGTGCCAATATGGGTCCCTGTGTGGTCCAAAGAGTCAAGGCAGCCCATAAAAAAGAGGCGTGCACATCCATTCACTGAATAATAAATCACTCTTAATCTACAATCTCAGGCTTGATGGCAATATCTTCTATCATTCTGAAACTTAGCATTCCCCCTATAACTTTTTCCTCTTCCCTAAAGTTATCACTCCTGGCTACAGTTTCTTTCAGAAGCCTACATGTTGATGTTATAGGCCTGGAACTTGGGTTTACACTCCAAATCTGTGACATTGTCACAGGCGAAGCCACCACTTATCTTCAATGCTCAGGGTGCACTGTTTGTTAATTTACCTGCAAAGCTTACTCACTGCCTACAGAATGTTGCAGCAAGGATTCTCTCCTCAGCTGGGTGAGGATCCCACATATTGGAGGACAGTCTTTGCCTCCTCTAGGGCCAGGGGGAATGACATTCATACTGCTCTGCAGTCACCTAAGTTCCAAAGGAAGTTGTGCAGTCAGGAGAGAAGGTGTTTCTGGAAGGGGAAGTATGCAAATGTCAGATGTGTCTGCTGTACGAGCACCAGGGATATTCCTGCATCCTTAAGGGTGGGAATTGTGGGGGAAAGATAGAAAATGACTACCTCCTTCAGAGATTCCAAAATATCTTTAAATCTATGAAGGGTCACTGCCATGACCATCCCCTCCACACCCCTCTCCCTGACTAGAGAACTCAGGGTGGAGCCCATAAAAATCAATATCTGTCATCGTAGTATTAGACCCCCATAGCCAATCAACAGAGTGTGCAAGTATCTGCCACATCAACTTACAGTTGTGAGTTCCATCAGGCAACAGGGCAGCTCTGTTTTCTATTCAGAGACTTACTGCAGAAGAAGGTCTGTACAAGTTCACAGTGGAGATAAGAACAAAGCCCCTGGCCAGATAAAAAGAAAAGTTAATGACAAGTTCAAATTCCTTTTGATTTACAGTTCTCATTTTGAACTGGAACTACTAATGACATGTCAATATTCCATAAGAAATACCAGAATGATGAATATTTAAGTAACTCTTCTTTTCACTTACTTCACCTTTTCTTCTGGCATTATCAAAGACAGATGACTGCCCTTCCAGTGCCATCTCCAATCTTGGCTCACCTGTACAGGCAACCCCACAACAGCGTCAGCTACTGTACTAATTACCCACCTTGTTACAAACCTCTCTTATCCCTCTCAGACTTCAGTCTCAGTAGCTACTGCACTAATTACCCAGCTTGTTATCAGCCTTTCTTATCTTTCAGACTTCAGTCGCAGCAGCTGCGGTATGAATTACTCACCTTGTTGCCATCCATTCTTATCACCCAGATTTAATTTTCAACAACTACTGTTTCAATTAACAACTCTGTTACCAGCCTTCTTATCCATTCCAAACTCCAAGCTGTAGCACTCAATGGCTCAATTAAATTAAAACTAGACTGTCTTCCTCTACAGTCCATAGGTATTATTAAAACGATAAAAGCAAGCAGTATCAGTGACAGAAAACAGACCTTTCCCTCTAGTCAACAGTTTTGTGCTTCATGCGCTTTATCAGGTCTTGATAACACACATGAAGCGCGAAACTGTTGGCTAGAGGGAGAGGTCTTTTGTTTACCACTGATACTACTTGTTTTTGTTGTTTTAATAACATGTATGGACTGTAGAAGAAGACAGTGTGGTTTTAATTTGAGTCAGTGAGTGCTACAGCTTGCAGTTTAGAACAGTTTTATTATACTGTAGCTAGTTTGCACCACTTACCTGGGAGCGGCTACTGAGGGCTAAGCTTCTCTTAAACCCCCACACTTCAGTTTCAGCAGCTTGCTGTACTAATTACCTACCGTGTTACTATTATCTCCTATCCCTAAGACTTCATTTTCAGCAGCTGCTGTTGTAATTATCTACCCTGTTACCAACCTCATGTATCCCCCAATGCTTCAGTCTCAGCAACTGCTGTACTAATTACCCACCTTCTTATCAGTCCCTCTTATCCCTCTCTGACTTCGGTCTCAGCAATTGCTGTACTAATTACCCACCTTGTTATCAGTCCCTCTTATCCCTCTCTGACTTCGGTCTCAGCAATTGCTGTACTAATTATCCACCTTGTTATCAGTCCCTCTTATCCCTCTCTGACTTCAGCCTCAGCAGCTGCTGCACTAATTATCCACTCTGTTACCAGATTGTTGTGTCTTCCCAGATGGTCATTTTCTGCAGCTGCAGAACTAATTAACCACCTTGTTACCAGCCTCTCTCAACCCCTCCAGACTTCAATGTCTGTAACTACTGTACTAACCAATCATCTTCTTGCCAGCCACTCTCATCCCTCTTATACCTCATTCTCAGTGGCTGCTGTACTAATTGTTCACCTTGCTACCAGGCACTCTTATCCCTCCCATACCTCAGTGTCAGCAGCTATGGTACTAATTACCCACCTTGCTACAAACCTCTCTTATCGCCTGGACTTTATTCTCAGCAGCTGCTGTGCAAATACCCACCTTGCTGTCAGCCTCTATTATCCCACCCAACATCAGTTTCAGCAGCTTCTGTGCTAATTCCTCACCTTGTTATCAGCCTCTCTTATCCCTTCCAGACTTCATTCTCAGCAACTGTGATCCTAATATCCACCTTGTTACTAACATCTCTTATCCTTCCCAGACTTCAGCCTCAGCAACTGCAGTACTAATTACGTACCTTATTACCAGCTTCTCTTATCCCCCTAGACATCATTCTCAGCAACTGCAGTACTATTTACTCACCTTGCTACAAACCTTTTTGTTATCCCCCAGACTTAATTTTCAGTAGTTGCCGTACTAATTACCCACTTTGTTACCAGCCTCTCTTATCCCCCAGACTTCATGCTCAGCAATGGCAGTACTAATTTCTGATCTATTTATTAGCCTCTCTTATACCCCCAGACTTCAGTCTCAGTGACTGCGGTACTAACTATTCACCTTGTTACCAGCCTCTCTTATGCCCCCAGACTTCATTCTCAGCAGCTGCTGTTCTAACTGCTCACCCTACTACCAGCTTCGCTCACCCCTCTCAGACTTCAGTCTTAGCAACTGCTGCACGAATTACCCACCTTGTTACTTTGGTGGGTTAAATTTTTTTATTTCTTGTAAAGTTGCACAAAATTGCTAATTTCACATTTGCACAATTTTCATGATATTGCTTAAAATCCAATGTAATTTCACTTTCTCATTTGTTCTCCAATGTGCACATTTTTTTAGTTACCACATTGTTAAAAAATGCCTCTCAACTGTAGCCTAGATGCTGTGTGCCAATGGGCTACTACCCCTGCCTGCTGACTACCACACAGGTTAAGGGTCCTCGGTCCTCCTACGGTGGCATTTGGGGGTTCTATCCCAAATTGGTAAGAACGTAGTGCAGCGACTCCACCCAGAGTAAAGAAACAGTGAGCTAGGTGTTTGCTTGGTACAGCCCCTTGGGATGCTGTACCTACCCACCTCCCCTTCCAACCATCCCACACATTAAATACCTTGTTGTACCCCCAACACCATAAAACTCATATACTTAACAGCTATCTCAATAACTTGATCACATCACAGGATTTGCAAAAACAAAACACAGGTTTATTGCTGGGGGGGTGGGCTAGGAAAAGGGGTACTTGGAACAGGAAAGTTGTAAATGGAAGACTAGGTTTGCTGGCCAAGGCACCTAGCTTCACCTGAGCTCTTTCCTTCTAGGTTGCTTGAAAGGACAGATCAAAGAACCTTACCAGAGCAAGGGAAAGGATTAAGCCTTTTTTTGGCTAGGCAGATTTAATGTGTGTTGTTATTTTTATTTTGTACTCACAGGGATTGTTACTATTTGTTGCTAACATTTTATTGCTTTATTTTTCTCTGATTCAAATTGTTGTTGCTGGGTATACCTTCTGCTGCATTATTACAAAGTGTGCCTACAGGTGTGTGCTAACAGATTACTGCTGTAATCATCTGATTCAAATTGTCTTTTGAAAGATATATCTTCTGTTCCTGCTTTATTTTTCTCTGTAGCAAAGTGTTTCATACAGGGCATATCTTCTGTGAAATTATTACAGGTGGTGCTTTCATTTTTGTGACTTTTTATCATTAGGCTAAGCAAAATTACTGTTTGCCACTATTTTAGCTTTTTTTTTTTTTGTTTAAAAGGTTTTTTGTCTCAGAGGTGTTGCAGTCTCCTTCTCACATTAAAGGAGCTAATTACTTTCCTCCCACAACTCTTCCAGGCAATTAGGTGTGTATCTGGGGGGTAGAGCTGGTAAACTGTCAGTAACTTCCAACAGAAAGAAGGGTTAAAAGGTCAGGTTAGTTGATATCTTGGAGGTGGAAGGCTAGGTTTGCTGGCCAAGGCATCTAGTTTCACCTGAGCTTTTTCCTTCTAGGTTGATTGAAAGGACAGAGCAAAGAACCTTACCAGAGCAAGGGAAAGGATTAAGACTTATTTTGGCTAGGCGGATTTACTGTGTGCTGTTATTTTTATTTTGTACTCACAGGGATTGTTACTTTTTGTTGCTAACATTTTATTGCTTTATTTTTCTCTGATTCAAATTGTTGTAGCTGGGTATACCTTCTGCTGCATTATTGCAAAGTGTGCCTACAGGTGTGTGCTAACACATTACTGCTGTAATCTTCTGATTCAAGTTGTCTTTTGCAAGGTATATCTTCTGTTCCTGTTTTAGTTTTCTCTGTGGCAAAGTATTTCGTATAGGGTATATCTTCTGTGAAATTTTTACAGGTGGTGCTTCACAGGTTTTACAGTTTTATCTATCATTAGGATAAGCTTTCAGGGTTACTGCATTTGTTGCTGACTGATTGTTTCTGCTGTTACCTCCTTGTTTCTTTCATCCGTAGTTCTTCTTTTTCGGCAGGGAGGGCCCAGCCACCCACCCCATCCCCAACCACCCCACAGTACACTCCTTTTATAGGGTAGCACAGTTGTGACATTTTCTGTGGCAAAGCAGGAAGGGGTGGATCAGTGGGGTATCCACACAGTGACCTCATTTATAGGGGCACTAGTAATTTAACTTGTTATAACAAGTTATACAAAAACAAACAAACAAAACACAAAATCAAACTTCTGCTTTCATTTTCTTCCTTCTAATTTCTCTGACCAGGTTATAAACCCAACAACTTATCTGGAAGGGATATCATTAACTGCAGGTACTGGGTAACACTTTTCAGAAGGGCAGTTTTACAGGATTTAGAACACTGTCCTACATGTTGGGCCATTGGAGATCTTAGGGCTCAGCTTCAGGCAGCATGGGCAGAGATTGTGTGCCTCAAATTTCATATTCAAGAGGAAATATATTATAAGAACTACCCACCATTTCCCCAACATCCAACAGAAGCACCTCGACTGCAGAGGGTAGTTGGTCTGGGAGGTTGGCAGGTAGCTAGGAAGGGCAAATCAGGTGCCCCATCACTCTGTGATCTCCAATATATTACCTCCACAAACCATATAAAAACTACAAACAGGTATCTGCCTCTATCTCTGAAATCAAACTAAGGGGCAGAGGACACTGCAGAGCAGGACACTGCAGCACAGAAGCTAGCACAATAAAACTTACCCAAAACAGGAACCAAAACAAAAAAAGCAAAAAGGAAATCCAAAAAACTTCTGATCATAGGAGACTCCATGATTCAGGGAGTTGATACCTATCTCCCACCAGAGGTAATGGTCAGATGTCTCCCAGGTACATCAGCATGGAAAGACACTGACCACATTGCTAAAATTGTTCAGGAAGCAGGAGAAAACATTGACATCCTGGTACACATAGGGACTAATGATCTTGCCAGCCAGTCAGTTGTGGAGACCAAGGAACACCTGATCAAGCTGGATGACAAACTATCATCCATTTCATCTGGCATCTTCTTCTTTGAGATCCTGCCGGTCTGGGGGGGGCAGATGGACGGAAAGTCAGAGAAGGGTAGATAGGGGAGCTAAACATGTCGCTCAAGGACTGGTGCCAGAAAAAAGGACACAAATTTGTAGGGAACTGGCAACAGTTTTGGGAGTGAAAGTTATTTAAATTTGATGGACTGCATCTGATTAATGAGGGAGTCAGTGCATTGGTTCAGAAGTTTGACATCTTGGCAGAATATTTAAACTAGCAAATGGGAAGAGGGGTGCAGCACCCCATACATCAATTGGGAAGAACACCTCTACCCCTCAGCTAGTGGTCAAACAGGAGCTCAGCATGTTTGCAGTTCATTTGCATCACCAGGTAAGGAAAACAGTCCAGCTCTCCATACATCACACAGGAGAAATGCCAGACCTCACCCAACAACTACCACACTGAAATCTGGCCAATGGAAAATCATGTACACAAATGCTCACAGTCTAGGAAACAAGATCCCAGACCTGTAAGCAATAATGACAGAGGCTAAACTGGATATAGTAGCAATTAGCGAGACGTGGTTTACCAGTAACCACACTTGGGACACTTCAGTACCTGGCAATGTACTTTTCAGAAGAGACCAAAGTGTAAAAGGGGGGGTGGAGTGGCCCTGTATGTCAGTGAAAATATAAAAGCTACAGAAATTCAGAATATGCACAAGGAGCCAGAAGAACTGTGGGTCACCCTGGAAACAGGAAATGGGACAGCCATAAGAACTGGGGTTGTCTACATGCCCCCAGAACAGGGGGAGGACATAGATACATTGCTGTTAGAAGATATACAAAACATGACAGCTAAAGGGGAGGTTCTGATAATGGGAGACTTCAACATACCAGATACAGATTGGTCAATACCAGCAGGAACATCTGCAAGAACTAGACACATGGTGGATTCCCTGCAGGGGGAGAGTCTCAAGCAACTGGTACAACAACCCACAAGAGACAGAGCTATCCTAGATCTAGTGCTAACTAACAGAGAAAGGATCACAGATCTCCAGGTAGAAGGTCACCTGGGAGCCAGTGACCATCACATATTCAGGTTCAATTTGGCCATAACTAAATCATCCCATTCCAAGGCATATATATGGGACTTCAGAGGAGCTGACTTTGATAAGATGGCCAACAGAGTTAAGCTAACCCTGGCAAAAAGAAATACAGGTGAGGGGGTACAGACAAAGTGGGCAAGTATTAAGGATGCAATACTTGAAGCAACATCCCATTGTGTTAGAGAGAAAATGAAGTGCAAAAGAAGAAGGAAACCACTTTGTTTCTCAAAAACAGTAGCAGAAAAGGTCAGAGCCAAAAGGCTGGTCTTCAGGAAATATAAGAGAACACAGCAGGATAAAGATAGGAAGGCATACCAAACTTTCCTAAGGGAAGCAGGGAAGGCAGTAAGGCAGGCAAAGGCCCAAACCGAGAAAACACTAACACGAGCAGTAAAAGAAGGTGATCATTTTTTCTATAGATACATTAGTGAAAGGAGAAAGTCCAGAGGGGTATTGCTAAGATCAAAGGAGATAAGGGGGCGTGTGAGGAGGAGGACCATGTAAAAGCATCCATCCTAAACAGATACCTCTGCTCAGTATTTACTGAAGAGAAGGTAGGGCAGGACCCACAGCTCAGCACCATGGACACAGGTGGGAAGGAGGGAGGTGAGCACTAGTCCCTTCATAAAAGAAAAGGTCCTACAAAAGCTTGATAAGCTCAGGGTGGACAAAGCAATGGAACCTGATGGCATACATCCCAGGGTACTAAAGGAGCTAAGGATGGAACTAATAGAGCCATTATCAAAATTGTTTAGTGAGTCTCTGAGCACGGGAGAGGTCCCAGAAAACTGGAGAAGGGCTCATGTGATCCTGCTCCACAAGAATGGTAGCAGGGAGGAGGCAGGGAACTACGGACCAGTTAGTGTTACAGTACCTCAGTAATGGGCAAAATTATGGAAGCACTCCTTAAGGAAAGGATAGTGCAACACCTGGAATCCATAGAAGCACAGGATCCAAGACAGCATGGGTTTACAAAAGGAAGGTCCTGTAAAACTAATCTCATAGATTTCTTTGACTGGGTAACCAGGGTGGTGGACCAAGGGGGAGCAGTTGATGTCACCTACCTTGACTTCAGCAAAGCTTTCGATACTGTTCCACATAGAAGATTGATTAATAAGCTGGGTAGGCATGGGGTGGGTCAGAAGTTGGTTAACTGGGTAGCAAACTGGTTGGCAGGTAGAAAACAGAGAGTGGTGTTTAACGGTATACAGTCAGAAGAGATGCAAGTCACAAGTGGGGTACCTCAGGGATCAGTCCTGGGGTCAGTCATCTTCTATATCTTCATCAGTGACATTGCAGATGGACTGGAGGGTAAGGTTTGTCTGTTTGCAGATGACACCAACATCTGCAACAGAGTAGATGATCCAGATGGGCTGGGCAGAATGAGAAGAGATCTGGATAAACTAGCAAAATGGTCAGAAGAGTGGCAACTGGGGTTTAATGCAAAGAAGTGCATGATCACGCACATAGGGAAGAGAAACCCTTAAGCCACCTATAGGCTGGGAAGGGAGTTGCTGGCAGTCATACGGGAAGAAAGAGACTTGGGCATCATCATCACCGATGACCTGAAATCATCCAAGCAGACCACTAATGCAGTAGGTAAGGCTAGGGGGATGTTAGGGTGTATTAGTAGAGGTATCACAAGCCGGAAGAGGGAGGTAATAATCCCTCTTTACAAGACAGTAGTTAGGCCCCATCTGGAGTACTGCGTGCATTACTGGAGGCCACACCTTCATAAGGACATTAACCAAATTGAGGCAGTCCAGAGAGGGGCAACCAAAATGGTGCAGGGACTGCATCAGAAAACATATGAGGACAGATTAATGGAGCTCAATATGTATACCCTAGAGCAAAGGAGGGAGAGAGGTGATATGATCAAAACATTCAAACACCTTAAGACCATTAACAAGGTAGAAGAGTCTAACATGTTTCAATATAAGAAAAATAGCAGGACAAGAGGACACAGCATTTGATTAGAGGGAGGCCATTTAAGGGGTAATGTGAGGAAGTTCTTTTTCACAGAAAGGGTGGCGGATGCATGGAACGGCCTACCTCAGGAAGTGGTGGATATGAATACAGTGCAGGGCTTCAAACAAGCATGGGATAGGCATAAGGGAGCAATACAGATGAGTATGAATAAATAGGCCATTGACAGAGCAAAGGCCGATGGCACATTTATACTGTAGAAAAAGAAATGGGCAGACTGGATGGGCCTTGCTGTCCTTATCTGCCATCAACTTCCATGTTTCTATATGTTTCTATAAATAGAAGGAGGTTTGGTTATATTTATCTTTTTTAAGTAACAGACCCCATGGGCTCAAGCACACCATAACCCACCAACACTGATACCAGTGAATCCCCCTATGTCCTGACTGGGTACCCAGGTTTTCCCAGGCCTGTTCGGTGCCATGGGCTTGCCGGCATTGGGGCCCTTGAAATAATTTGGCCTGAACTGCTAACAGTTTAATCTTTTACTCCCTTTTTATGGCTGTGGGCAGAGCCTACTGCCATCTTGCTATCTGTAGCTGGACAATGGAGTATCGTGGAACACATGTTTTGGACTTTTCGATGTATCCTTCCAAGCCAACTGAAATAAAATACTCACTTCTTTCTATTAAGAATATTGGAGACATAACTACAAGCTGCTTATCAGATGCCATTGGGAAACTGAGATGATTTTGTTAAATATTGGTTGCCTATTAAACTGGAAATGTGTTTACCCCCTTCAGAATACAACAACCTGCACATTTAAATACTTAGCATTTAAACAGCTTCTTACTACTAGTTTCACTTGGGAATGTATTATCTTTTAAGAAAGATCCATACCTCATTAATGTCATCCTTTTCCCAGCAAATCTATAATTTACACTGTTTTTTTAACCTTTAAAGACACTATCTGATAAGCACTGTCTCAGACATATGCCAGGTCTTCAGTGAACTACCCAGACTAAATATGAAGCAATCAGCAGGCATTTTCTACTATACCTTTTGGGAAAAAATATACTGAGCTTCAGCAAACACACACACACACACACACACACACACACACACACACACCACGCACACACATACACACTCTCTCTCTGTACAGACCATCCTCATGGCCACAACATTCAAAATAAATACTGCATTCTAATATGTTATAAAACAGGAAACTGCTTATCTATGTCAGTGAACACAGTGAAGTTCAGTTCAGTGTAGATTTCCTTTAAATATTTCTTATCCTATATTTTGTATCCTGATAGCGCAGGGTAGATGCTATATCTCACTGTCATAGAGATCTTCATTTAAACATTTTTGCGCTGTATTTACTCAGGCTGTCCCAGATTAGATGCAATATACTGTCTTCAGTGGGGTCATGATTTTATCACTTTGATAATGTATTTCTTCAGGGTAGCCTAGACCAGGGCCCCTATATTCAAGGGAGATGTGTGGCGCATCCCTGCAGACAATGGAGATGTGTCGCACAACTCCAACAATATGCTGCAGCATGATATTCAAACATGCAGGATGCACTGGGCACAAGGGAATGGGCCACAGTGTACCCAAATAGTATGCCATGCAAGTCGAGGGTGCATTCCCATGCATATGCTGTGCTGTGGCATACTCAGTAGGAATTTGTGCCCCTCGCAGTCCAGAGCAGCATGGCCCACAGTTAGGCCATGAATAGCTGGCCTAACCTAGCCAGCCACCCATAGGTGGGCTGTGGAAGTGAACCCAGGTAGTCCTGGTGGACTAGAGGTACCCCTTCCATCCTGATCGATACAACTCCATCCCAGAAGAGCTCCATAGTGTAGGGCCCTCCACTGGACCCAGTCATACCAGAGGAAACCACGGTCCATATCCATAGCATAGAGTAGTCCCACCCACCATCTTGGTACATAGACACCCCCGCTTGCCCCATACCCGACCTGTTGCAGAGACTGGCACTGCCATCCACACCCTGTCATGGCCAGCCACTGACTGCACTGGACCCCGGCCGGGGATCTGCACTCTGGAATGACCCAAGTGGCTGTACCATGCATTGGGGCACTACGCAAGCTGTGGACCCACCAGTGTATGCAGCCATGTGTATGTCCCTGGCAAACCATAAGAGGGAATTGACACTTCTCCAATGCATGCCTTGTTGATGCTGTATCTTCCTGCTGTCATACACCGCTGCAGACCCACAGTCTCCCCCATTCTTTTGTGTAACATGCCATCCTCCAGACTGTTGAGGCATACTGAGTACCATGGAGTGCGGTATCCTGCAATGCCATTTGCAGTGTACACACCAGGCTATGGATAGTGCATCCACAGTTCCCTGATTGTACAAACAAATAGGAGGTCAGCTGTAACATGCCTGTTCTGGGATCTGTGTGAGTGGGTGCAGCATCAGCTGTCACCCGCACTGAGCAGTGCAATGGCACTAGGATGATGGATCCGCATGCAAGCACCTGAGGTGTATTGCCACTGGGTGTTATCACCTGCACACAGCTTGTGCCTATGTGTGACACATTCCAGCATCCTACTGCCAGTGCTCCACCACCCAAAAATAAGATGCCATTTCTTCTGTGAACTATCCAGGCTAAATATTTAGCACTCAGCAGGCATATTCTAGGAACATACATTGTAAAAATGTGTAAATGGAAGACCACATTGAAACTGCCTCTCAGCAGATCTGCATTGTGCAAATTCATTAGAAATAATGGGTAAAAGCATCCCAGAAGCTCTCCACAGCCATATTGGTTTTCACTAGAGTGAAACTTGGCTTCCCAGCCAAATGCCCTTTGGGGTAACCCTTGCCTCAGTGTTTGCGCACAGAGGTTCTTTGTCTTTTAAATAGTTTTTTATTTTAATGGGTTCACCACAATATATCCAAGGCACACTGCCTCTAGGGTAGCTGGTCCAGTCCACTGGGGTGTCAAACAGACGAGGCATACTGATGAGTCCTGGTAGGACGAAACACGTGTCTATGTCTCTGTTAGCACCCTTTGCAAACTGTGTGAGAGGCCTTTCGGCACCATGCAATTCTGCTTAAAGTTGGACCAGCATAACATTCTGTGGTGATTTGCATATGCAGCCCATGATGCTTTGCATTGTGGGGGCATGTGTGATTTTGTATTTTCTTGAAACTTGGCTTCCCAGCCAAATGCCCTTTGGAGTAACCCTTGCCTCAGTGTTTGCGCACAGAGGTTCTTTGTCTTCACTAGAGTTTGTTTGGTGAGGGCAAGCCCTGGGTACTCATAAAGAAAGGGTTCAGTCACTGTCACAATAGGCTCAACAGTTCAGGTTCTGCCAATCACTCTCAGGGTACAGCAAGCAGATGGGTAGAAGGATTTGATGAACCAGCCTTGGACTTGCTTGAAGGTCTAGCCACTTGTCCCTTCTGGCTTGATTGAAGATCTGGCTGCTTGTCACCTTCAGCCTGTTGCAGAGCCCCCAGTGCAAGGCCTACTAGGCCACAAGAAGCCCAGACCCAGCAGTGGCTCCACAGCCCAGCTCCCTCAATGGGTCTAGAGTGCACAAGCACTCAGGCATGCATCCATGGCCCCCTGCAGCCCAGTCTGCCCCACTTGGTAAGTGTTATCATTTTCCCTACCTGGCTCTGGATCCCAGCTGTGAACAGTCTCAGATTCTGCTTTTCCCTTAAGCAAAGCAAACAGCTCCAAGGTGCAGCAAGATGGGTTCTACCTTTCTAGCGGGCTTTTGGCTATTGGATCTCAGTCTCTAGCACAAATCTCCACCTTTTCACAGCTGGCGTTCAGCAGACCACAGGCTGCTAAAACACTGGACACCTACAAACCTTTTCCTTTAAAGTCCTTCACTTTCTACAGCAGTGCCCCATTTCTCTGGCATGTGCTGTTCCAAACAACCCCTTTCACTGCCTCAGGGGGTTTTCTTCACCTGGTGCAGGCTTATGGTGTGGTGACTGGATAGAGGATGTAGAAGAATCGTGGAAATGTATTAAGGAGGTGTTATTAAATGCAACTTGAACTATGCATAAGAAGGGTAGGAAAAACAAGAAAAGAAGGTGGCCTCTTTAGTTTAGTAGAGAAGTTGTAAGGGCAATAAGAGATATAAGGAGGGCTTTCAGAAGATATATGAAAACTCAGAGTGTGATAGAGTAAATTATAAGGAGAAACTGAGACAGGCAGAGAAGTTTATTAGGAGAGCAAAAGCAGAAACAGAAGAGAGAATTGCTAAACATGTCAAAAGAATGAGATACAACTTTAGATATGTGGGGGAAAAGAGGAGGACAAGACAGGGGACTGTGAGTTTGAGAGGGAGGTGGAAACTAAGGTTGAGGGGGACTTTGAGACAGCTGAGGTTTTAAATAGTTATTTTTGCTCTGTATTCACAGTGGAGGGGGATGGAAAGGGACCTGAGTTAAAGAAGAAGGAAGGAGATGAATGTGGGGTGGATCAAAGCTCATCAAGTGAGGAAAGAGTTAAGGAAGAACTTAGAAAATTAAAGGCAGACAAAGCAATGAGGCCAGATGGTTTGCATCCAAGGGTTCTTAGGGAGTTGAGGGATGAGTTGGCAACACATTTAGCACAGTTATTTAACTTGTCCCTAGATACAGGGTGTGTTCCGAGTGACTGGAGGGTGGCAGATGTAGAATCACTGTACAAGAGAGAGGAGGCAGGGGATTACAGACCAGTCAGCCTCACATCAGTGGTGGGAAAGGTGATGGAGGTGCTAATAAAGGAAAGAGTGGTAAAATACTTAACGGACAATAAACTATTAGATGAAAAGCAGCATGGATTCACTAGTGGGAGATCTTGCCAAACAAATCTGATAGAAATTTTTGATGTGGTAACAAAGGTGGTTGATCAAGGAGGGGCAGTTGATGTTGCCTACCTGAACTCCAGTAAGGCCTTTGACTCTGTCTCTCACCGCAGGCTGGTAAATAAGACAGCCTGCGGGTGGGACAAGTAAATAACTAGATGGGTGGTAAACTGGCTGAAGGATAGAAGTCAGAGGGTTATGGTAAATGGTGTACATTCTGGGGTAAGGAGGGTTATGAGTGGGATTCCTCAAGGGTCTGTACTAGGACCAATCCTTTTTATGAACATATGAACATACAAATTTGCCAGCAGAAACAGGCCACATGGTCTATCAAGTCTGCTTGAGTGTGCAGCTAGCACTCTTACCATGCAGCTAGTGATATAGCAGAGGGAATTGAAGGGAAAATGTGTCTGTTTGCAGATGATGCAAAGTTATGGAATAGGGTTGACACTGAAGGAGGAGTTGAGACCATGAAGAGGGATTTGAGTATACCAGAGAAATGGTCAGAAACATGGAAGAAGTGTGCAGTGATGCATATAGGGCATAAAAATTGACTGGCCAAGTACTCGCTGGGGGGAAAGCAGATAAAGCAAATAGAACAAGAAAAAGATCTGGGGATTATAATATCAAACAACCTTAGGGTAAGTGGCCAATGTAGTAAGGTTGTTGGCAAAGCTACAGTAGCAGCCACAGACACTGCCAGCTATTTCCCAAATTTTCTGTGATATTTCCAGAAATATCTGTTGCTTTCTGCATTTCCACAGTAGGGGCAGCAGAGAGAAATGCTTCAGAAATTTCGCGAAATATCTGAAAATAGCTGACAATGTCTGTGGCTACCACTGTAATAGAATGATGGCATGCATAGGAAGGGGCATAACTAGTCGGAAGAGGGAGGCGCTGATGCCATTACATAAGACCATGGCTAGACTGCACCTGCAGTATGGGATACAGTTCTGGAGGCCTCATTTAAAAAAGGACATAGATGTAATAGAAAAGATTCAGAGAAGGGCAACAAAGATGGAACCTGACGTGGAACCTTTGTAAAAGAGCCATGGCCCAAAGGTATTTGTAATCCTAGACTTGATAAATAAAAAAAATAAATAAGATGGTGTAGTGTGTATACAAGGGTAACCATATGATGCAAGATTGAAAGACTTAAATCTGTATCCGCTGGCATTTAGAAGAGAGAAAGGAGACATGATAGAGACATTCAAGTACATGAAGGGGATGAATAAAGTGAGGGATGGAAGTCTACTTAAAAGGAAAGTCAGAGTTAAAACAAGAGGTCATACTTTAAGATTGAAAGGAGGAACATTTAAAGGTAATGTAAGGGAGTGTTATTTCACTGAGAATGTGGCTGAACCCTGGAACCGATTACTTGATGAGGTGGTAGGTGTTGAAACAATGGAGGGATTCAAGAGAGTGTGGGATAGTCATATGGGGTTGGTTAGAGGACTGAGGAAAGGCTCCTTGTGCACCAGTGACAAATAGGGGAAGGGGAAAATGGGAAGACTGGATGGGCCAGGATGGGCCTTTTCTGCAGACACATTACTATGATATTATGATTACTGCAAATTCCTGGAACCTCACACTGCCAGCAGCTTTCACCCAAGGGTCTCCAATATTCAGATTCAGTATCACAACACTCTCTCTCTCAGAATAAAGTCCTGTTCAGTTCCTCCAAAACCCTGGAACGATTTTCCCAATTAAGGCCTGGAAAAGACCTTCTCCTTCACACACGACACACAAACACACACACATTATTACCGCAGAAGGCTGACAAGGCTGGTAGCCTGAGCCCTCCTTGACTCAAGAAGAGCCTAGCAAAACTGGACCAAGCTGCCCAACGTCTCCCTGGAATTTCTCACAAAAATCCTGCCCTCTGATTGGCCGATTCCTGTCATCAATCACAAATACATTCATTAGCCCACTTCAATTATTGATTGGCATTGGTCCTGTGGTGACTGAAACTAGTCCACACCTTTCCCATAAGCCATTACAACCAGCTTTAGCTGCATAGATAGCTGATTGACTGTCCCTCTGGGGGTCATAATATCAAAGATGGCTGCTCAGCACAGTTACACTCAGTTTCAGTAGCAGTCCCAAATTTACAGAGTTAGCGCAGCCAAGCTAAACATATTTATTTAATCACTTCCCCACCAATTTGTAGCCCTCCCTTTCCTTTATCTTCCTATGGTACAGTATAGGATTTGTAACCATCCCCCTGCCTGTCGCTGCTGCTGAAACTCACCACCCCCAGGCAGCAGACAGGCTCCTTATTAATATTCATGGCTCCCTCACTAATAGGCAAGAGCCATGACAGCAGCGCAATTGGCGCTCTTTGACAAAATGCAATCCTTACCCCGGTCAGCAGTGGCATCTTGCAATCAGGACCCCCCCAACTTGTTATACAGATAAGGCAATAAACCACAAGTTGGCAGAAAATAAGTATCACCCCTGGCACTAGGGTAAATACTTGGCTCTGGCATTTAAGAGATCAGAGGGTTAGGGCACAAAATAACATTTATATTTATTCTGAGTCTTGGAGAGAGGTGCCAGGGCTATGCTGTGTCTCCTATCTGAGGGAGCCCCATAACATTTCACTCGGACGCACAGATGGACTGTTCACAACCATAAAATTGTGATTGCATTGAATAGTGAGGCTCTTGGCTGGGACTGGGAAGGTGGACTGAGCAGGAGCTATGCACATCTGCAATTGTGGAGAAGTTATAGACAGCAGGATCGTTTCGCATGTTTTAATTTTATAAAAGGTATGCCATCCATGTCATTTAGTTATACGGTCTTACCAGTTAATCTTATTGTGACTTGTTCCTGTCCTTTCTGCATCTCTTTCTCTTGTTTTGCCATTTTAGGAGAAGGGCTTCCTCATTGCTAGGGTGGCTGCACTAAGGAGAAAACGGCTGAAGACAGCACCACTCGGACTGGTGGAGGAAGAGTTTGTGCTGAGGACTTGTATGGTGAGAACATAGAGAACACTATTGAAAAACTGCAATCCAAAAAGGGCTGAAGATTGCTTTACTTTAAGGGCTGTATTTTATTTTTTGTGAAGTTTTTAAACAGTTTTTACATTTTACACATGTATTTTATGTGCATCTTTTTGTGTTAAGCATGTCCAGTGTGATTTAGTAAGTCCGTTGTTTTATTAGTTAAATTCCTTTTTACTGCTTTCATGGATTAGGTATTTAACATTTGTCTATGTATATATGATTTTACGCTAAATTAAGTTTTAGCTACAAAGTTCGAAATGATAGGTTTAAAATTTCCCAGGGTTGAAAGATCACATGATTAGAATCCTCCTATAAACTCCTAGTCTTTTTCTCTCTGGTTTTAAAGTGCCTGAGCAAGCTCCACTAAGAACGGCAGTACAATAAGGAGCTGACAAGGAGCTGATGGAGTTGCAGCAAATTGAGAAATAAATGCTTGTTTAGTAGCTCTAGTAGTAGCATTTCACTCGCCTGTTCAGCGTTTAGCATTTGGCGTTTTATTTAAAATGTGTTACACTGGATTAAATAGCACTCTGTGCGCAGTACTCGGTAATTTGGTGAGTGGTGAACTGCGAGTCGAGAGTTATTGAAAACAGATTGGCTTTCTCGTGAGGGCATCCTGCCACAATATATTTAAACACTATTTTAATTATTAAGCAAGAAGGATTCTAATAGTAAGTTTTTTTTAATATTATCTTTTTTGTGTGTAAAAGTGTATCTATGTGTATGTGTACAGGAGCAACTGAAAGTTATTTAGCGAGACATTAATTGTTATAGGAGTTTTTATTTTTTTATGATATTCCTGTTTTTCAAAATGGCCAGATAACTGTCACTTTTCTGTTTTTTTTGTCTGGCAGTGAGCTTGTTGGGACAGTTACAATCTACTCTCAGTCAAGGAGCATTTCAAGGAGTGTCTCCATTAAAGGTTGATAAATTAAGAGAGACCAGTGTAAGGATTTGGCTGAAATTTCTCTCTACAAACAGTGACTTACCAAACTTGGTCTCTTTGTTAAAGCCTAATAGAAGCTGTAGTTTTTGGATTTTGGACTAACTTTCAAACAGATGTAAAGCAGTGTGGCTTATGGGAGAAGAGAAGATTTTCAAGTATATAGGTGACGCACAAAAATTTGATCTCTTTGTTAAAGACTAACAGAAGCGGTAGCTTTTGGATTTTGGATACTGGATGCTGGATTAACCTTGAAACAGCTGTGGGTCACGGGAGAAGAAAAGAAAAGACTACCAAGTATATTGGGGTCATTATTGGAACTTTATCCAGAAGCTACAAAGAACGTGACTTGTTAAAAGAATTTATAGCATATTAACTAGTGAGAAGTTTTCACTGGTGATCTGCTGGTGATCGGCTGATTGTATTGTATGGCTTTATTTTCTGACAAGATGTTAAGCAGAACTAGGGTGGTCCCCCAATGTTATATTGTCCAAACAGATGACACAACTTGCAGTAGAAGAAACATTTGTTTTCACACAGAAACAGTACTGTACATTCCAACATGAACCTTGTCCCAAAACATGAAATGATCACCCCTTTGCTTAGGGATCTCTTGACTTCTGATCGAGTGAAAATATAATGGGAATTACCACACACTTAACTTGAAACTCCTGATGAGATGGACTATGTTAACACCTGCAGGCAATTGTGCCTATCTGGTAACCAGTATCCCTGAAATGTGACTAAAAGTGAGTTTCTGCCCACCCCAGAATTAGTCAGTCTATGCCACTCAATTTAGGACACACAAAAGTGGATCCTTCAACCCTTTCTGGATTGCTAATGGCATCCTTTACTTTAGTACACTTTAACAGCACATATCTGTGCTGAACTGGATCCTGAGTGTCTGTAATCTAGCTATCGTAGGGGCTCATATAACACCAGACAACCCAAAAAGTCTCTCTCAAATGCACACTGTACTCATGGGTTGGTATTCCCTTTGTTACATTTGTGACCATATTTGAAGAAACATTCCTTCCTTCCTCAAAATCCATAGCTTTTGCAGAACTTCTTTACAGTCTCTTTCTCTGGGCAGCTTGGCAATCTTCAGTCCATCGGGGGTTGCCCCTTGGAACTACTGAGTTCTCAGTTCCTTCTCACTTTTTGAGTGAAAATGAACCCTCTGGGGTTCCACTGGCACAGGTCTCCACCTCTTCTTTTAGGCGCATTGTTGTTCAACTCACTAGGGTAAGAAAATGATGACCAGAGGTCCTTCACCTAGCCCAAGGGAGGCTGGCAGGCACCTCCTACCCTCTCCTGGACAGAGAGCTTCTTCTTCTTCACTCTAAAACTGGAACTCACACTCTGAACTCCCAAGATTCTAAACTGCTTCCAGTGTAGCTAAGCTAAAAGGCTTATACTGTTGCAACAGTTCTAATTGACATCACTCATTTTCCACCTAGCCTAACTAGGTAAACGATGATGTAATGTGGTAGAGAATTTCTAAAAAAACCTCCCTACTTGCTGCCCAAAGACCGACCTGATCTAATACTGATGGAATTCTATTAACTGCAGGGGACTGGGTGGTTACACTCACCACCAACAGATGAACCTTGTTGTCCACAGCAAGGGCTTTGGACTGCAATACAGGCCATCCAACCTTCAAGCACCCTACAGGGAGAGGGGGCCAGGCACTCCCACCCGTGCAGAGGTATAGGAAGGTTACACAGAGAACAGAAACTCACTGAAGCCACTTCACTCCACCTGACAAACTAACTTGGGACTCTTTTACAGTGGCTCCAATGAATTGCCTGAAGCATGCCTTGAGAGGATAGAATTGATGGTCCCTACCCTGGTCAGAATCATCAATCCATCCATCCTTCTAGAGAAAAGCTATCTAACCTACGCTACCCACGGGGTAACCTCTACTCACACACTTTTCACAATTTACACTGTGTACTGCTTTAGAAATATACATATGCCATTTCTATGCATTTCCCAAAACCTCAGTACTACTTAGTTTAAACCTGAAAAGCAAAACTGTTTAACATTTCCTAGTTAAAACATTGAAAAACACCCAAAAGGAGTACTCCGCTGAGCCCAAATATCCTCTTCTTGTCTTCTGTTCTTCTCCCAGGCACACCTGTAAAATAAAACATCCTGCAAAAAAGAAACAACCTGCAAGAAAAACAGTAACCTCCCACCAGCAGAATACAGTCCAATCCCAAAAACATTTTTAAAGGGGGTTCTATAAAAGACAGTATAAAAGTAACAAAATAACACATACAAAACATTTGGGGGGTAGGTACCCTACTTTGTCCAATCTAATGAGGAAGTATTCTGAGTGCACAAGGCACTCACATTCAAGAAAAGTCACTGTAGGCAGAATCCAAGTCAGAACTGTTCTTGCCATAGGCTCGAGGCCTGCTGGAAACTTTAGTCCAGATCCAGATGTCCATTGGACCAATAAAACAGGGACACCTTTTCTTTAAAGGACGTTTTTTTTTTTTCAAACATAAACAGTAAGAGGAAAATGTGATTCTACCAGTTCTAACATGCAGGCTGACAGTTCTGCATCAACTCTTAGGATCTGGTCAGGACCTCTTCTCCTTCTCTGTTTGAAGATAAATCTTTGGAACAAGCTCTCCCATGCCGCCTCTGGACCTGGTTGCTGCTGATCAAGGAAGAAAGCTGCAGGCAGGACATCCCTCATTGCTCCCAAGGGGGATGCTGTCTCATTGCTCCCGTGGGGGACACTGTCTTGTTGCTCCCAGAGGGGATGCTGTCTTGCTGCTCCCAGTGGGAACACTGTACTCCAGCCTCCAGATCTACTTTCTTTGGCTTATTGCTTGCAGAGTTGGGTGGTGGACCCACCATGCTAGACATCTCTGATGTTGCTTTCTTTCAAGCTGGCATCTTCTGATGTTGGTACTCAAGGGTAGTACCACTTGTGATGAAGACCATATATGACTGTTTTATCAGGGCAGACAATTCTAGTAGTGTGGTCTGTCTCATTGCCATTTCTATCAGTCACTCTGACAGAATCGAGATGGAGGGTGCAACCCAATCTCCACAACTTTAACCTGTCTACAAACATACACAAACTAAATTTTAATGGTAGCTCTGGCTTCTTCCAGCAACCATTCTTCTCTATGGTCCATAATTTCTTCCCACATCCATCTTTTGAAAAACAAATACTTTTGTCCAAATTCTTTATTAGTCCTGCATCTGATCAGGCAGCAGCTAGTATAGTGCAGTGGTTTTGGGCACTGAGCAATTAACCTGGAGACCTGGGTTTGAATCCCACAGCCCCCACTTACATACTGTGTGACTCTGGGCAAATCACTTAACTTATTTGTGTTCCCAGTCACACCTGGAAACAAGCTGCAGCTTAGTGTGCCTTTTCTGGTTAAACAATTTCCCCTTTCAAGTGTTCCTCCTTACTACTTTTAGGTAGACGTAGGCCAGAAGCCTGACTTGGGGGAAGCCAGACCTGGTCTAGCCAATCTTATTTGTTCCAAACAGGGAAACAGCAGTCCATCCTTGTACTCACTACCATTTCTCTTGAGCCCTGCACTGTCGCTGATAGCTCACTTGCTGTTAGGGCCGCTGGTAGCCCAGTCTCACTATCAGTCACCTTATTAACTAGTTCAATTTCTTCTTTTTCTACTTGTTCTGACCAGGAGCTGATAGCTAGTTCAGCCCCTGACACAGTCCATTCCTCACCAATCTCTGAGGCAGTCACCTCCCACTCTAAGGCTTCTTCAATCTCATCCTCACCAATCAAGCTTGGACTAGGGCCTGCTGCCCATGGATCCACAGACTCAATTTCTGGCTGGTCCCTCTCAGCCTCTTCCTGGGCTGAAAGGTCTATCTCTGTTTGCCACTGCATGTCTCTTTTGGTCACACCCTCAAAGAATTCTCTCACAAACTCCTCTGTTTCTTCCTGCCTGCATGCAGTTGTATTCTGTAATGTACAGGCTGGGCCCTGAACAAGAGTCCATATCAGAACCAGACATATAGTTTTAGTATTTGCTTGTTCAGTGCCAATGTCCATGCTCATGCCATACTGTTTTCTACAGTCCTTGCAATGAGGAATCATCAGAGCACCTCTCCCTGTTTTCATGCAGACTGCACACATACTTACAGGAACATTAGACAGGGCAACGTTAACTGGTGCTCCTTGACATCCATAAAGTCATTCAAACTGTTGCAAATCTCTGTCTCTGGGCTATCCAGATCCTGGTATGGAGTGGATACCCTTTCCCTTTACTAGCCATACTGTTCTGCAAAACAACACACAAGTCCAAGGTTTCTGCCTTACTGCACAATGACACACTTGGTTTGAATTTTTAACAGAAAATGTCTGTCTCTTTTTCTGTGCTGAAACCTGCTGCTCATTTTTATGTTTGCTTGCATGCATGTGCAAGAAACATAGTGCCATCATCCAAGTTTTCCAGAGGTGTGTCAGCCTCTTCCAATTCAGTCAGTGTGTTTGCAGGCACAGTCACAGTGCACCAATCACTGCTCCAGCTGTCTATGACAGCTGAAAATGCAGTGGCATACAGTTGAAAGGGAGAGCTCTGCTTCAGTGAGCAGAGCTCCCCCCCCCAACATGCACGCACGCATATTGCATGCTGATGCGCTCCCCCCATGCACATACTGTATAGCCGATGGGGGTGCCCAATCCCCGGTCAGCTGCACGCCCCCCCAAAGCATCCAGGTGCCATGCTGGGAGCCCACCCCAGCGTGACAAAATGTTTTATGGCCAGCGGGGATGCCCAATCTCCCATAGGCTGCCGCTCCCTCAAAGCATCCAGGTGCCACGCTGAGGCCACCCAGTGTGGCAAATTGATAATGACAGGAGTGCCCAATCCCCGCCAGCTCCAGCCCCCAACAGCCTTCCAGCTGTCATGCTGGGAGCCCACCCCAGCATGGCAAATGTCCTCGTAGTCTTCGCCCCTCGTAGTCTTAGAAAAACCTGTAAATACAAAACTGTCCTCGGCGCTTCTCCCTGCCCCTCCCACAACCTCACCCACCCACTGTGCACCTGCCTCCCCACACCCCCACCCCCATACTTACCTCCGGGCTCGGCGCGATGAGTCTTCGGTGGGCAGAACACGTCTGCACTCTTCAAAGCCGACCGCGAACTGAGGAAATGACGGTAAGCTGTATAATGGGATAGATAGGGTTTTTCAACTTTATTGCATATCTCAGGCATTTTGGGGAATTTTGGGCTAAATTTTCAACATGGGTTTTGGGACCCATTCTCATGAATGCTGTCACTGTCATGATGCTATTGAGCCCAAAGGGTGATTTCACAGCCACTGCATGAAATCACCTTTCTGGAATGATTAACAAAATGACACTGCCAGTGTTCATAAGGTGGGCTCTCAAAAAGCCTATTTTGAAAATTTGGTGGAAAAATTCCTAAAAATGACTGTTTTACGAGCGTGCATTGTGCAGTTCCTACGCACGCTAGTAAGTTCGTGAATTTTCAATATTTTCACTCCAGATTTTCAACATTGCCATTTTACCACACCTTCTTATGAGCAGTACAGCTGTCATTTTTCACACCTCACCCAAAATGTGTTTCCGCCCATGTAGTGCACAATGGCGCAGTCAGTGTGCGAAATCAATGTATGGGACACATTAAGAAAATCACAGTGACACTGTTCATGACCAGAGGTCTTAAAATGGCTATGTTGAAAATTTGGTGAAAAAATTCCTAAAAATGACTGTTTTCCGAGTGCATTGCACAGTTCCTACACCGCGCTAATAAGTTTGTGAAATTTCAATATTTTCACTCCAGATTTTCAACATTGCCATTTTACCACACCTCCTCATGAGCAGTACAGCTGTCATTTTTCACATCTCACCCAAACGTGTTTCCGCCCATGTAGTGCACAATGGCACAGTCGGTGGCGAAATCAATGTACCGGACACATTAAGAAAATCACAGTGACACTGTTCATGAGCAGAGGTCTTAAAATGGCTATGTTGAAAATTTGGTGAAAAAATTCCTAAAAATTACTGTTTTACGAGTGTGCATTGCCGAGTTCCTACGCACGCTCATAAGTTCGTACATTTTCAATATTTTCACTCCAGATTTTCAACATTGCCATTTTACCACACCTCCCTATGAACCGTACAGTTGTCATTTTCCACATCTCACCCACAATGTGTTTCTGCCCATGTAGCACACAATGGCGCAGTCGGTGTGCGAAATCAATGTATGGGACACGTTAAAAAAATCACAGTGACACTGGTCATGAGCAGAGGTGTTAAAATGGCTACGTTGAAAATTTAGTGAAAAAATTCCCAAAAATGACTGTTTTAGGAGCATATGTTGCGCAGTTCCTACGCACGCTGGCAAGTTTGCGAATTTGTAATATTTGCACACCAGATTTTCAACAGTGCCATTTTACCGCACTTCCTTATGAGCAGTACAGCTACCAATTTTCACATCTCGTCCAAAATGTGTTTCCGCACATATAGCGCACAATGGTACAGTCAGTGTGCAAAAACAATGTTTGGGACAGATTAAGAAAATCACAGTGACACTGGTCATGAGCAGAGGTCTTAAAATGGCTATGTTGAAAATTTGGTGACAAAACTCCATAAAATGACAGTGTTATGAGTGAGCATTGTGCAGTTTCCACACACCCTCGTAAGTTCATGAATTTGTAATATTTTCAGTCCAGATTTTCGCCAGTGGCATTTTTCCACACCTCCTTATGAACAGTACAGCTGTCATTTTCCACAACATGGCTGAAATGTGTTTTCACACTTTCAGCACAGAAATGAGTGGTCGCTATGGGAAATCATTGTTCGGGACAGATAAAGAAAATCACACTGACACTGTTCATGATTGGAGGTCCCAAAATGCCTGTGTTACTAATCTGCTGTAAAAATCCCCAAATAGTTACATTACGGTGTGCATTGCACAGTTTCTATGCACACTCGTGACCACCAGTTTTTTAACATTTCACAGCAGATTTTCAACATTGCCATTTTTACACCTCCCATGAACAGTATCGCTGTCATTTTTACATCCTGTTAGGAATGTGTTTTGTACCTGTGGTGCCAAATGCCATAGTCACTGTGCAAAAGCAGTTTTCAGCTAACAAACTGATATTGCCACTGTTCATGAGGTGGGAGTCACAAAAAAACCATGTTGAAAATTTGGAGTGAAAATACCAACGAATGCCTGAGGCGTTAGGGTTTCCAACCATAGCGCCCCACCCTGTAGAGAATGACAGGCATCAGGGGTGTGACTTGGGATTCTTGCCTGTCATGCTCATACCATTCCTCCCCCACCCACACCCTGCAGCCAGTGAGAGGCATCAAGGTGTGCCTCGGACTCTTCGGGCCCAAGTTTCACCCCATTCTCCTATACTGCACCCATCTCACCGTATTTCCTGATGGAATGGGGTGTGCATAAGGGCCAAAGATCCCAAGGCACACCGTGACACTTGTCAGTGTCTGCAGGGTAGGGTGTGGTGAAATGGCATGGTCGTTATGCTTGATGACCCAAAGGCACACCCCAATGCCTGTCACTGTCTGCAGGGTGGTGGTGGGGTTGGCTTCAGTTCAATACTTCGCTGCCATTTCTATTATGCAGCTCTGTAACTTCTACACTACCAATGCCAATGCCAGCAAGCAAACATTCGGCATTGACAAATGCTTGTTGTTTTTGTTTCCAATTCCAAACTTTGGTAACACTTTGGTGGGTTTTAATGTCAGGGCCCTGCCCTAGCATGGTGCTTCTCGGTTTGTTTACATTGTTTCTCATCTAGGCCCCCCGCCCCCAGCCTGGCTGTTGGTTTTCTCTCTTCATCACCAATACACTAACTGTTTTGCTCTCAGTTTTCTCTTACATTGCACTTTGCTTCTTTGCTCAAACATTTGTTATTTGACTCAGAATCTTGTTTTGCTCTGCGTAATCTTTAAATTCTGTACACACACACTTAGTGACCTTACTCAGTACTGGATTAGTTAACACAGCTTGGTTGCTTGCATTAGATACAGCTACTAGTTCAGTCCTTGCTCTCTGCACACAACTTGGTTTGCTTTTCTCCAACACTTGCTTATTTCAGAACTTTGCTTGCTTTGTTCAACACTAAGCTGCCTCGAGTCTTTTTTTTCTTTCTGTCAGACATTCACTAGTGTACTTACATAATTGCTGGTTCCCTCTTGATACTTGCAGCCTGCCACTGACTTGATGTCACTTTCCTTGCTTCTGGGAGGACCTGCCTGATGAGTTCCACAATACATACACCAGCAGTAACTACCGTAGTGATTGCTATGCGAGAGAAGCCTGATTTGAATGTTTTTACATTTTTTTTAGGTATCTCTATCAACAGAAGTCCAAATTCAGCCACACCACTCCTGCTCAGCATGATGTCTCATACGCATTCTCTCTCTTCCTCCTCAAACACTGAGCTGTTCCACTGGGCTCTAGCAAGGAGACAAGGCTTTTGCACCAGGGCCAATCACTCGCACCATGCAAATGAGCAGGAAGCTTTCTCTCTCCTGCTCTCACACTGTGATTCTCAAGCTGGGGAACAATTTTAAATTGCAAAAATGAACTTTTTTGCTTAGCTTGGATTTTTACAGTTCGGCAGCACTTTATCTGCAATTTAAGTACATGTTTGCACAATTCCTTTAGTTACTCCAACACTGTAAGCCACAAGCACTTTAAAACAATTATAATCCACAGAAGGAAATGTTCTTTTGTCCAAAATCACAGGGAACTTTGCAATTTTGACAATTTAACAGTCTTTTAAGCACTTTTTAACAGGGTTCTCACTTTCATTAAAACAGTCTTTTGCATCAACTTCTCAGCAAAACAGTACAAAGCAGCACATTTGTTTTCACAGAAAATCATAATGCAGCAGATCTTTGAATGGCATTTTCCTTGACACAACTTAACTTTTCCTCACAACAATTCCTGGTATGGTGCACCACCACCAGACAGAAAGTCCAGAGATATACCCTCTGCACTTGAACTGGCATGGCAACTTTTTCCTCTCCCCTAAGATCTTCAGATAAGCCCCCAATTTTGAAAACCTTAACCCAGTCAAAAGTGGCACCTTGCAACCAGGACCTCCCTAACCTGTTACACAGATGAGTCAACAAACCACAAGTTGGCAGAAAATAAGTATCATCCCTAGCACCAGGGTAAATACTTGGCTCAAGTATCTAAGAGATTGGGGGGTTATGGCACAAAATAACATTTACATTTACTCCAAGTACAACAGAGAGGTGCCAGGGCTATGCTGTGTCTTCTATCTTAGGGGGCCCATAACATTTCACTCAGACTCAGAGATGGACTATCCACAGCCATGAAATTTGGATTGTATTGTATGGCTTTATTTTCTGGCAAGATGTTATGCAGAACTAGGGTGGTCCCCCAAGGTTGTACTGTCCAAACAGATGACACAACTTGCAGTAGAAGAAACATTTGTTTTCACACAGAAACAGTACTATGCATTTCAACATGGATCTTTTCCAAAAACATGAATTATCCACCCCTTTGTTTAGGGATCTCTGAATTTCTGACGAAGTATAAATATTGTGGGAATTACCACACACTTAACTTGAAACTCCTGATGAGATGGACTGTGTTAACACCTGCAGACAACAGTGCCTATCTGGTAACCATTTATCCCTGAACTGTGGCTAAAAGTGAGGTTCTGCCCACCCCATAATCAGTCAATCTATGCCATTCAATTTAGGACACACAAAAGTGAATCCTTCAACCCTTTCTGGATTACTAAAGGCATCCTTTATGTTAGTACACTTTAATCGCACTTATCTGTGGTGAACTGGGTCCTGAGTGTCTATAATCTAGCCATTGTAGGGGCACATACAATACCAGACAACACAAAAAGTCTCTCTCAAGTGCACACTGTACGCATGGTATGGTATTCCCTTTGTTACAGACATTTGACCATATTTGAAGAAACATTCCTTCCTTAAAATCCATAGCTTTTGCAGAACCTCTTTATGGTCCCTTTCTCTGGGCAGCTGTGACAATCTTCAGTCCATTAGGGGGCTGCTGATTGGAAATACTGATTTCTCAGTTCTTTCTCACATTTTGAGTGAAAATGAACCCACTGGGGTTCCACTGGCACAGGTCTCCACCACTTTGTTAGGTACACTGTTGTTCAACTCACTAGGGTGAGAAAATGATGACCAGAGGTCCTTCACCCAGTCCAAGGGAGGCTGGCAGGCACCTTTTTTCCTCTGATGGACAGAGATCTCCTTCCTTTTCACTCTCCAAACTGGAACATACACTCTGAACTCTCAAGATTTTAAACTGCTTCCCCTGCAGCTAAGCTAAAAGGCTTATGCTGCTGTGACAGTTCTAAATGACATCACTGATTTTCCACCTAGCCTAACTAGGTAAACAATGATGTAATGTGGTAGAGGATTTCTAAAAACAATCCCTACCTGCTGCCCTGAGACCTACCTGTTCTAATACTGATGGGATTCTAGTAACCCCAAGGAACTGGGTGGTTACAAAAATAACCCAGAGGCTCCTCAAAAGCTTCTTCTGGTCTCCAGTTCCTGTTTAACTGAACCAGGGGGCCAGGACCTTCCAAAGAGCCCCTGTTTGGCCACAAGAATGGCTGTAACACAGACATGTTATTACATATGTGTGGGCTATCCGACTGCACCAAAGTTCAAAATAGTTCAACGGCTCCATGATTCAACTCCTCCAGCCCCCAATTCCCAGAAAACACCTGGGGAGCTGGAGAGAGACCCATGAAGGAAAATGGGGATGCTGCCAGAAGCAGGGGAAATGGGAGAATGGGGGGATCATCAGGTCAAAAACAGGTAGCCCCCAAGGGAGGTTACACTCTCTCTCCCCTTAAATGCTTGGTGTCTGTACCAAGTCCATGGGCAGGACCTAGTAAAAATTTAAAACAATAACTTTAACATTTAACACATGTCAAACATTCCTACCTAGGCACCTGATTCCTATCTACTCAGGCATTAAATAGTTTGAAATCAGAAAACCCATTATATACAATGTTTCAGTGCCAAACACCTTTTCCTTTTGACAGCTGTCAAGCAATACGATGTATGGTACCCTTAGACATATGTACTCCCTTTGCATTTCACCTTCCTTTAGTGGTTAGAGAACGCATACCTTAAAATATACACTATTTGCCCTTTGTTCCCCTTGAGTACCACTTTCACCTTCCCCTTTTCCATTTTGCTACCTTTCCTCTGTGCCAGGAGGGGATTAGCACTAGCAGGACAAATATAAACTTTTGGCAGTGACCTGTGGGTGACATAGATACCTTTATGGACTACAAATAGGGGCAAGCCAGGGGGCCCCTGGGGTGTTATATGTCAACGTGAGCAAAGGCTTGACAGTTCTCTCCGAACTTCTTATGGGTACTTGCTCTTCTACCCTAGTGCTCATCTCCTGTTCAGAGGTGTGATCAATGCCTCTTGCTTCTGACTCTGCCTACTTCCACCTTCTCAGCTGTGGAGTGTTCAATCACCAAGTCCTTACCACTACTTTTGCCAGGGGCTGTCTTGTGACCACTCAAAAAGCTCAGTCAGACCAGTGTTCAAGTTCAAAGTGAGCTCTTCAAGAGGCATTGTTTTGGGGTAACTGCTCTGGAAACACTCAAAAGGCTCAGCCAGACTAGTGTTCAAGTTCAGGGTGGTCCCTTATAGGGTCGTAATGAGAACAGTTTCCTGTTCAACACTCTATTCAGCAGGCATAGCTGGGTTCACTTCCAAAAACTCATCACTGCCTTGAGTCTTATTCTGTCCAGAGGTAAGCTCCTCTTCCACGGATGCAGTCTCTAAGATCAGGGGTGCTCCGTCAAACATTCTGGCCAGCTTAGGAGTGGGATAGAAATCTGCTGGATGAAAATCAAACTCACTCTGATTCATCAGCTGAATCTTCTTTCTCTGACACTCCCTCTGTTCAAGCAGAACCAGCCCCTGGATGATCACCATTCAACTTGCTATGTCATCTGCATGCAGTAGCTCGAGTAACTGGGGGTGTGGGAGGATCTGACATAGCGGATGCTGGGCCAATCACCTTGTCTCCAATGGTGAGGAGATGGTTTCTGTGAATGACCTTGTGTCCACTGGATTCCCCTTCTGGACGAATTTTATACACTGGCGATCCATTCAATTTTTCCAGTACTATGTAGGGTGTACTTCCCCACCTGTCAGCAATCTTGTGCTTTCCTAGGATGCCCAAGCTCTTCAGTAACACTCTGATACCTGGTAATAGGTCTTGTGCCTGAACCTTCTTGTCATATCTCTCTTTATTAGTTTGGTTCTTTCTGGTGACCACTTCAGCCGTTAAGTGGTAGGCATCGTTTATCTGTTGTTTGAACCTTTGTACATACTGCAAATAGTCCCCATCTTTAGTGCCATTAGTTGATACCCCCAAACATAAATCAACTGGAAGTCAGGCCTCCCTCCCAAACATAAGGTTGTATGGGGAGAACCCGGTTGCATAATTTCTGGTGCAACTGTAAGTGTGGACCAATGTGCTGACCCATTGACTCCATGTACGTTTATCTCAAGGGTCCAAAGTTCCTAGCACATCTAATAGGGTTCTATTAAACCTTTCAGGTTGGGGGTTACCTTGGGGATGGTAGGGTGTTGCACATGACTTTCAGACTCCCCACAGAGACAACAGTTGCTTAATCAACCTGCTTTGAAAGTCATAGCTTTGATCTGATTGAATTCACTGGGGAGCTCCATAATGCACAAAAAAACTTCTCAACTAACACCTTTGTCACAGTGGAAGCCTTTTGATCATTTGTTGGGTATGCTTGTGTGTATCTGGTGAAATGTTCCATGACCACCAAAATGTTTGAGATGTTCTGGAAGTCTGGTTCCAAGCTGAGAAAGTTGATGCAGACCAGCTCCATAGGGGCACTCATGGCGTTATTAACCAAGGGGGTGGCCTTTTGGGGCAGAGCTTTTCTCTGGATACACCTATGACAACTCTTGCAATACTGTTCCATGTCCCGCCCATTTTGGGACAATAAAACCTTCAGCAGGCCAGGTCAAACATGTGCTTATTGCCCAGGTGGCCCATGTTGTCATGGAGGGCTTTCAATACTGTGTCTCTGAACCAGGCTGGCAGCACCAACTGTACATAAAGCACCCCCTGCTGGTCCTGCACTTCTCAGTACAGTAAGCCATTCCTTATCTTTAACTTTGACCACTCTGGTAAAATCAATCAGGCATCAGGATCTCTAGTAGTCACTTGTGTAGAGTTGCCCCCTCTCTACAGAACTCACAATATTTCTCCAATGGCTGCATTGGACCTTTACTCTCTCATCAGATCTTGACCTGTTAGTTGGGGCAAGGACTATAGATCCAAAATGATCAGGTGGCAGCACACTATGGGACGGCAATTCCCAGGAGCTCCCAGACTGTCCACTAGGCAAGGGACAGCCTCTGCTGCTGAGGACTCTTCAGGGCCACATTCTTTGCACAAAGCCTTTACAGTTTGCTCAAATATTTTCAACCAGCCTGGATTTTCTTTCTGATGGGCTGTGGGGCATTGGGACAAAGCATCAACATCTATATGATTTAACCCACGGCAATACTCAATGCAGTAATCATAGGTGGAAAAAGCTGACAGCTACCTATGATCAGCTGCATCCAGCTTGGCCAGAGTGGTTTGGACATATGGCAGGGGATTATTATTATCAGTCTTTACAGTGATCTTGGCCCCATACAAATAATCATGGAACTGGTCTACAATGGCCCATTTGAGTGCAAGGAACTCCAGCTTGTGCACTGGGCATCTTCTCTTGGCTGGATTCAAGCTTTGACTAGCTTAAGTAACTGGACACAAGCCCTCCAGGTAGTCTTGGTACAGAACACTCCCAGGCCACTGAAACAGGCATTGGTGTATAAGACATACGGTTTCTGGGGGTCTGCATAAGCCAAGACAGGGGCATGGATTAAGCAATGAATGATGTTTTCAAAAGCTCTTTCACAGTCCTCTGTCCACCTGGGGCCAAACAGTTTGGATCGTTTGAAGTAATGCTGTTGCTCAGCATGGGCCCCAGGCTGTTGAAGTCTTTTGCTCTAATTGACCAGAGGATAACCTTACAACAGATTCAAAAGTGGCTGAACTACCCAGGTAAAGTCCTTGACAAATCTCCTGTAGTACCCACAAAAACCCAACAGGTGCTGTAGCTCTTTCAAGTTCTGGGGCCTGGGCCAGGTGGTGAGTGCTTCAACTTTACTGGGGTCCATTTGGATGCCTTGGGCTGGCACTATATTTATTTATTTATCTAGTTTTTGTTTACCGGGTAAGTGCACTAGACAAGAATGTTACCTATTTTCAAGCATGACCCAGGAGAGTTACAAACAATGGAACATTGTACAGACAGGAAATACAATGGGCATGTTACAACAGGAATTAAGCAAAATTTGAACAACAAATCAGTGTTTACAACTGGAACAAAGACAGTTAAAATGGCAAGAAGAAAAGAAAAATACATTAATTAAGTGCACTAGACAAGAATACTAACAATTTTCAGGCAACAACCAGGGAGAGTGGCATGTGGCGGTACTGGCAGGAGTACAGTATCCAAGTCACAAATTGATTTATGCAGCACTGGATTCACAAGGCAGTCTATTCAGTGGGTCAAATAACATTTTGATATAATATTGAGGAGACAGTACTCAGGCAGGTGATACAAGTGCAGATATGAGAGTAAGTGCCATTTAGTGGAGCAGGTATAGCAACTAGTTGGAAGGCACAAGAATGTCACAGCAGGAGCAAATGTCAGAGTCCCTAAGGAAGGATTGAATACCCTTTTCTAAAGCTTGGTGAGATTTGGAGAGTTTGAAATTTAGAGGAAGGGAGTTCCAAGTTTTGGGTGCAGCTATCACAAAGGAAAACAACCCCCTTTTTTGTGGAACTTCTAGGAATTTCAAGAGGTGATTGTTCAGAAGATTTCATGGGGTAAGCTAGAGTGAGATGGTTTAACATATTGGAAAGGGACCCTGGAGCTCCAGTTCTGACTATGTTATCAATTGGATAGCCAGCAGTATAGAGGCAATGTGAGGACAGGGAGAGCCAACCTAGACTAGAGTAGAGTTGGCAGCGATGAGTTAGTCTGGGTGCAGACAGTGCAAATCAACATATGCATTTGTAGCATGTGCTCCATTGTTGGAAAGCACCTTTTGCTCACATCAAGATAGGCCATAGAGCCATATGTAAGACAAGGACGGAGTATACCTTGAGCTATAGCAAGCCTGGCAGCAGAATTGAGGGAGGATCTGATTTTATAGGCCAGCCCCAGTTTTATGTTAACTGCCTTACACGTGGCTGCGATGTGAAGGGTGAAATGAAGAGATGGGTCAAGTGTAACCCCAAGATACCTGACGAGTTGACCATCTTCAGGGGGGAGTTTTCCAGGCCCTGGATTGAGAGGGCAGAGATACAGGATTTGATTCTAGGTGAGGAGCCGGAAAAGCATGGCCATCATTTTCTTAGAGTAGAAGAAGTTTGTTTAGTAGCAGCTATGCTTGTAGACAATCAAAATCAGATTGAAGACTGGCATTTATGGAGGTCAGGTCTTTAGCACTCGAGTAAAGTACCATGTCATCTATACAGAGAATCCTAAGGAGGAACAGGGCAGAGTGGGCAGACTGTTAATAAAAGAGTAAAAAGGAGGGAGCCAAGGAACGATCCCTGGGAAACTCCGACAAGGGTAGAGGCAAGGTCAGAGATTGTAGTTCCTATTTGAACAAATTGCTTTCTTCTACAGAAGTAGCTCTCAAACCAAGAGGTGACATCCTGGGAGAAGCCAAGTGAGGACAACTTGTATAGCAGTAGTGGGTGATCTACAAGATCGAACGCCTTTGTGAGGTCAATAAAAATGGCCCCGGTGAACATGCCCTTATCCATTGCCATTAAGACATCCTTAGAGAACTGAATTAGCACTGTTGTTGTACTGTGCCCTGATTGGACACCATACTGAGCAGGGGATAGGAGCTTGTTAAGATGGAGATATTCAGTGACCTGGCTGGCCACAACCTTCTCAAGTACTTTGTTAAGCATAGACAGAATGGCAATCGGTCAGTAATTGTCCATGTTTTTTGTGTCCCCTTTCTTATGAACAGGAACCACTCAAGTGATTTTCCATAAAGTTGGCACCATCTGGGTTATAATGGATAAGTTGAAAATTCTCACAGTTGGGGCAGCAAGGCAGGGGCTACAGATCTGATGAACTTAGGCAGTAAACCATCAGGCCCTGCAGATCCGTGAGTGGGGATAGCTCTAAGAAGTTGCAGCACTTCCACAGAAGTGACCATCCTTAAGGTAAAGGGTGTTTGGGTAGGCACATCATTACAATCAGTGAGTACAGGTGACTGACCTGAATTTTCCAGGTATGCAGAGAGGTCTGAGAAGTGGGCATTAAGAGCATTTGCAATCGTGACTAACTTGTTGCAGTTAACATCATTCAGTGTTATTTCAGTTATAGATGGCTTGGGCCCTTGTCCCATAAAATTTTTAATGTGGTTCCAAAACCCCCAGGCATCCCTTGCAGAGGATTGGAGAAGTTTATTGCAATATTCCCTTCAGCCTAAAATATGTCTTTTTTACAGGCATTCCTCAGGGTTTTGTACCTATCCCAGTCTGCTGGCAGTTGAGACTTCTTAGCAGTGGCCCAGGCCTTGTCCCTTGTCCCTTCCTCTAATAGAAGCCAGCTAATAGAAGCCAGGAGATTACTATGCAACTGTTTTGTTTCAGAGCCCTGTATTCTCCTCCTCTGTAGGGGAATATGTAAGTCCTAGAGTGAGAGTAGCGTCATTATCAGGTAGTCAAAGGCCATCTCAACATCATCTGTGAGACAGACTGGAGACCAGTCAATGATTCTCATGTCAGATTGAAGCCCTGCTAAGTTTAGCTTAGAGAAATTTCTGAACTGTATTTCCTTGGGGGGGGGGGGGCATGGGACAGTGCCATTCCAGATACAGAAAGTTGTCAAATGATCACTAATAGAATCCAGGAATGTGCCTGCAGCAATGATCCTATTTTCTCTATTGGTAACAATCCAGTCCAATAGAGATTGATGGTTGCTGTTGGCAGAGATTCTAGTCGATCCAGTAATCAGTTGTGAGAGGTGATGTTTCGTGAGGGCTTCAGTCCAGGTTGAAGTCACCCAGTAGAATAACTTCAGATCTACCCTTTAGAATAGAAAGATAGTTCATGATACTGTTAAGCCCAGAGAGAGCGCCCTTCGGTGGGTTATAGGCACATATCAGGTTGAGTCTCTTTGTACCATCTAGTACCAGTACAGCATGCAAGGTATATGCCCAACGTACTTGACAGAAGCTTGAAAGAACTGGTACTTGTCAATAGATAGCTTTAGACCAAACTCTTCCAACTGGTCCAACATTTTCAGCAACCTTGCCTCGTATTCCTCCGGAGTGTCCCAAAAACTATTATATATTCCAAATACATGAGGCATTCCAGCAGATTCATATCCCTGACAGCCTTCTCCATAAGGCACTGAAATGTAGCAAGAGCACCAGAAATGCCTTGGGGCATCCGCTGAAACTCATAAAACCTGAGGGGGCATATGAACACCATTTACTCCCAGTCCTGCAGGGCCATGGGAATCTGATAGTACCCACTTCTCAGGTGCAACACTGAAAACCATTGGCTGCCTTTAAAGCAGTCCAGGACATCCTGAATCCAGGGTATCATGTATTGGTCAGGTACTGTTCGCTTATTCAGTGCTCAGTAACCTACACACATTTGAATAGCCCCATTTTCCTTTCTTACCACCACTATGGGTGAGGCACATGGGCTCTGAGACTCCTGAATGATGCCCACAGCCAACAGTTCTTGAAGATGCCACCTTACATCATCTATATCTGCCGGGGTGAGATGTTAGGAACTCTCTCTCTCTCTCTCTCTAAAAGAGAGGTGATCCATGAGCCACATGTGGTGCTGCTACCCAGTCATGCAGCCCACATCTCATTCGTGCAGGGAAAATGTTTTAGTCCTTCTTGACAGCTTTTGCCGGACCCGAGCCTTTCACTCCTCGGGGATGGGGGAACTGCTAAGATCAAACAAATTAGGATTAATACCAGGCAGAGCACCTCCTGCAGGGGTTGATGGCTGTACTGCCATGTCTGCACAGTATACTTGGGCTAAGGTATGACCCTTCCTGCCAACCACTTGCACTGTGACTCTTCGGACATAAGCATGCACACAGGCTGGTAAGACACTGGGCTTCACAAGTAGGCTAGCAGGTAACCCATGTTCCTTGGGGGCATCCAGCATCAGGATCTTGTTCCTTACTGCCTTCTTCAGCTGTACCATGCTGCTAATATTACATACAGCATTAGGGAACAGTACTATTTCCTTCACATCCTGCCTCCAGACTATGCCCACCAGGTTGTCCAGTTCTTCAACTGGGGTCTGCACATGCTTCTGGTACACTTCCTTTACTACTGGGTGAATAGGCAGATCCATCTCCTTCTGTTCAGCCTCCCAAGCCCTGCAGAGCTGCACAAGCCATCCAAACATGTGGACATTTGTTCCCACCAGCACAAACATCCCATCATATATGCCAATCTACAGGAAGATTAACACAGGGGTCTCAACTGGGTCTTCCACCCTAGTCACCTTCAATGGGAAAGCCAGCCACACTCTGACTTAACCTAGATAGGAGTAGGATTTATCACTGAGACCTCACACATTTAACCCTTCCAAAGGCTCAGTTCCAAATGGGACAGATGTCAATCATACCAAGGTTTGAAGAGAATGATCACCTGTGAGCCACTGTCTATGATGGCACAAGTGGTCACCCCATTTATAATGATGGCGGTCTCAGTAGATGGCCCCACCAGCTTATCTATATCGGGTAATAAAGGCTTGGTGGCCTTTGCAGTGGATTTTCTTACATACACTGTGGAGCTGGGTGTGTTGGGGGCCCCAGTACGCTCTCTTACCAGGTCCCGTAGATGTTTTCCTGATGCGGGTGCCTCTCTGCCAACAGCCAGTCCCTCACTTGAGCTGGATCATCCCATGATCAGCATTCTCTGAAGAGATAGCCATCCTTCCCACGCTTATAGCAAAACACGTCCCTTCGACTTTGCCTGGTTGAGTTGGGATGTCAGAATTGGGCCTGGGCTCTTGATGATGAGGTGGCCCATGACACACTGCTGGAGCTGGAGCCGGGGAAATCACTTGGGCCATAACTATTCTTCACTCTAAATCTCCAGGCCTTGGCATCCCTTGATTTTTCAGCTTACTGACAACTTGGCACAGTATGTGAATACAGGTTTCAGTCTGGGGAACCACAGGAGGCACTTGGGCCTGCACAGCCAGGCCCATCACAGGGAGGGTAGCTGGAGCTGACTGAGTAGGTGGGCTAGAAATGACATTGGGGGCTCTAGCTGACCCAGAGGCAACCTTTTCAAGTGCTTCTCTACACTCTTTTAGAAGCACCTTGTGCTCAGCAACCTCAAAGGGGAGGGAATATCCTCCCGAACTTGGGTAGCAGCCACTATGGCAGGGACGGGTCCCCACTGGGTATCCCGTTCCTCCACCTCCCTTACTTCCCTGAGGAGGAACTGGAGAGAGAGGGATTACCCATCCTATGCTTCAGACTTAGCTTTAACAGTAGCAATTCAGAATACTTGGCTTCCCTCAATACCTGTTTCAATCATGTCTTGTTCAGCTCTGTAGTCTGTATTCCCCCTTTGCGATACACCTTTCGCAATGCTTTTTCCAGCTTCTGAATATATGCTGACAAAGGTTCCCCTCTTTGCTGCCAGGCAGCCCTGAAATCCCACCAAAAATCCTCACAGGACTCAGTGCTACCAGAAGCACCGTCCAGGGTAGCAAGATAGTCCTCTACACTAGCCTTGCAGTCAGTGGTCTATAAGGAGCAAATAGCATCAAGGGCAGGGCCTCTCGGACTCTCTGTTAACCTTTTACTTTTTTCCCCTTCACTACGCTGCTAGTCCTGCAGCAGGGGAATCACATAATTTATCCATGACTCATACTCTTCCTCCCCTACTGGGGTTGGTTTTACCCCAGAAAACATTCTCAACTTCCTATAGGAATCAGAGGGGGCCGGTACATAACTGGGCTGAGGCCTCTTACCGAGAGGGAGGGTCGGTGGTGACTCAGACACTCCTTCCCCAGGAAACTACACTAAACATGGTTACAATAGACCTGGCCTCTGATAACCCCTCTGGAGCTAGAGCCTCAGGTACCCAGGAAGATTCCACAAGATTTTTACATTTAATCAACAGTCAGTGTCCCCAAAGCAGAGTTTATCATTTTACCCCAAACTGTCACTTGACCCAGCCCTTTGATAGTAGACAAATGCCCCTCTCCAGTCTTGTCCTCTAACTCGGGGGTACCCACAGCAGTAAAAGGGACTTCTGAAGGTCCATCTTGTACACTCCACTCCAATCAACAAATTTTACCTTATGCTTCTCTTCTGCCCTGACTTTGAGCATGGGGGTAGAACTGGGGTTGGGGGAAACAACAGTGCTTTTTCCATTGGTGGTATCCATGTTGGGCATGGCTGGTAAACAAGAGATCCCAGTGGTGCATTCAAAGATGTAGCCCAGGTGCTGTGTGCCAATGGGCTACTACCCCTGCCTGCTGACTACCACACAGGTTAAGGGGCCTGGGTCTTGCTGTGGTGGTATTTGGGGATTCTATCCCAAATTGGTAAGAAAGTAGTGTGGTGCCTTCACCCAGAGTAAAAAAAAAAACAGTGGGCCAAGTGTTGGCTTGATACAGCCCCCTGGGATACTGTACCTATCCACCTCCCCTTCCCACCACCCCACAAACTAAATACTACATTGTACCCCAACACCATAAAATACATATACTTAACAGCTATACCTATAACTTGATCACAACACAGGGTCTGCAACAACAAAATACAGGTTTATTGCTAAGGGGGGAGCTAGGGAAAGAGGTACCTGGAACAGGAAAGTTGTAAATATAAAGAGGTTTGGTTATATTTTTCTTTTTTAAGTAACAGAGCCAGTGGGCTGGAACACATTGTAACTCGCCCCCACTGGTACCAGACAATCCCCTTATGCCCTGACTGGGTACCCAGGTTTGGTTGGTGCCAGAGGGTTGGCTGGCGTTGGAGCCTTTGAAACAATTGGGCCTGACCTGCTAACAGTTTAAGCTTCTACTCCCTTTTTTGGTCAGGACAAGCCCTGGGTATTTACGGTCCTGAAGAAAGGGTTCAGTCACTGGCACAGTAGGCTCAACAGTTAGGGTTCTGCCAATCACTCTCAGGGTACAGCAAGCAGATGGACAGAAGGATTTGGTCAACCAGCCTTGGACTTGCTTGAAGGTCTAGCCACTTGTCCCTTCTGGCTTGATTGAAGGTCTGGCCACTTGTCACCTTAAACTTGTTTCCAGGCCCATTGCAGAGCCCCCAGTGCAAGGCCTACCAGGCCACAAGAAGCCCAGACCCAGCAGTGACTCCACAGCCCAGCTCCCTCAATGGGTCTAGAGTACACTAGCACTCAGGCACATGCCCATGGCCCCCTGCAGCCCAGTCTGCCCCACTTGGTAGGGATTATCATGTTCCCTACCTGGCACTGGATCTCAATTGTGAACGGTCTCAGATTCCGCTTTTCCCTTAAGCAAAGCAAACAGCTCCGAGGTGCAGCAAGACAGGTTCTTGGGATTTCTACCTTTCCAGTGGCTTTTGGCTATTGGGTCTCAGTCTCTAATACAAATCTGCACCTTTTCGCAGCTGGCATTCAGCAGACCACAGGCTCCTAAAACACTGGATGCCTACAAACCTTTTCCTTTAAAGTCCTTCACTTTCTACAGCAGTGTGCCCCTTTTCTCTGGCACTCGCACTTCCAAACCACCTCTTTCACTGCCTCAGGGGGTTTTCTTCACCTGGTGCAGGCTTACTGCAAAATCTTGGAACCTCACACTGCCAGGAACCTTTTACCTAAGAGTCTCTGATATTCAGATGCAGTGTAACAACACTATCAGAATAAAATCCTGTTCAGTTCCTCCAAAACATTGGAATGATTTTCCCAATTAAGGCCTGGAAAAGACATTCTCCCTTGACAGAGACACACACACACACTGCCTGTGCCCTCCTTGACTCAAGAAGAGCCCAGCAAAGACTGACCAAACTGCCAAAGGACCCTGGGATGTCACCGAAAATCCTGCCCTCTGATTGGCCTATTCCTGTCATCAATCACAAATATTACTATTCATTAGCCCACTTCGATCATTGATTGGCAAAGGTCTTGTGGCACCTGAAATTAGTCCACATCTCTTCCCATAAGCCATTACAACCAGTTTTGGGTGCCCAGATAGCTGATTGGCTGTCCTTCTGAGGGTCGTAGTATCAGAGATGGCTGCTCAACACACAGTTGCATTCAGTTTCACTTCCCCACTGATTTGTAGCCTTTCCTTTCCATTATCACCCATGGCACAGAATATGATTTTTATCCACCTCCCTGCCTGTCACTGCTGCCAAAATTCACCACCCCCATGCAGCAGACAGGTTCCTTAGTAATATTCATGGCTCCCTCATTAATAGGCATGAGCCACGGGAGCAGCACAATTGGTGCTCTTTAACAAAATAAACCAGAGGCTCCTTAAAGACCTCCTTCTGGTCTCTGGTTCCGGTTTAACTGAACCAGGGGGACGGGACCTTCCAAAGAGCCCCCATTTGGCTGCAAGAATGGCTGGAACACAGCTGCACTACCATGCATGCAAAGGCAGTATAACTGCACTGAAGTGCAAAACAGGTTGGCAGATCTGCGATTCAACTCATCTAGCCCCCAGTTCCCAGAAAACACCTAGGAAGCTGGAGGAAGACTCAAGAAGGGAACCGGTGACACTGCCAGGCGCAGGGGAAATGGGAGAATGGGGGAGCATCGGGGCAAAAACAGGTAAGCCCCCCCAGTGGGGTTACATAACCCTGTCAGAGTTCAGTCTCAGCAGCTTCTGTACTAATTACATACCTTGTTACCAGCCTCTCTCATCCCTTTCTGACTTCCTTCTCAGCAGCTGCTGTACAATTTGTTCACCTTGTCACCAGCCTCCCTAACTCTCAGACCACATTCTTGGCAGCTGCTGTACTAATTACCCACCTTGATACCAGCATGTCTCATCCCCCCACCCGGCTTGATTCTAAACAGGTGCAGTACTAATTACCCACTTTATTTCCAGCTTCTCCTATCCCCTCATACTTCATTATCAGCAACTGCTGTACTAATTACCCACCATATTACCAGCCTCTCTCATCATTCTCAGACCTCGTTCTCAGCAGCTGCTATACTAATTACCCACCTTGATGCCAGCCCTTCTCCTCACTCTCAGACCTCATTCTCAGTAGCTGCTGTACTAATTACCCACCTTGTTACCAGCCTCTCTTATCCCTACAAAGCTTCAGTATAGGCAGCTGTGTTACTAATTGTCCACTTTTACCAGCTTACCTTGAAACAAACCTGTCTTATCTTCTAGACTTAATTTTCAGCAGCTGCTGTGCTAATTACCCACCTTATTATGAGCCTTTCTTAGTTCCCCAGACTTCAGTCTCAGCAACTGTGGTAGCTGTTACCCATCTTGTTACCATCCTCACATACAATATCTCCCCAGACTTCATTCTCAGCAGCTACTCAGCTGATTACCCAGCTTGCTACCAGCTTTTCTTATCTCCTCAGACTTCTCTGCTAATTGCCCACCATGTTACAAGTCTCTCTCATCCCTCTCAGACTTCAGTCTATCAACTGCTGCAGTAGTTACCAACCTTGTTACTATGGTGGGTGATTATTTTTTATGGTTGTAAAATTGCATGAAATTTCTGATTTTGCATTTCCTCAATTTTCAGGAAATTGCTTGAAATCCAGTTTAATTTCATTTTCTTATTAGTTCTTCAATGTGCACATTTTTTTCCAGTTAGCACATTGTTAAAAATGAGAATTCTGAAAAAATGGGTAATTTCAGTAAATAATCCCACTGGCCGATCACACAATATGCCACTGTTTTCTTTACAAGTGCTAATAAAATTTCCCTGCACATTTAATGCTGGCACTACAGCAGAATGGCAAATGTCAGTGCTGACACCTAGGAAAGACTATGATGCATGTGTACTGCACTGCTACACACAGGAGCCCTTCATTCATTTTATTATGTTGGCTCGTGCATGTGCAGCCAACATACTGAGGTAGTAGCAGATTCGGAGGCACAGTCACTGTTGGGCGAATGCAGGGCATGCATCAGTAGGTGCGTACCTCATTCCCCAATAAGCCTGCATGCCAGCACCACACATTTACGAAAAGTCCACTGCAACGCGAGCAAAGCTCGTCACACGCAGCGGCACCTCCTGACGTGCTTGCCCTGGTGAAAAAGTAAAACATGGTGGCACACTGCTTGCCATAATGCCAACTTTGGGGGTGCCCAATCCCCCTGTTGGCATGCTCTGATCCAATGTATGTGCCAACAGGGGAGCCCACTCCCTGTTGGCATCATGCACCCCCCCATTTGTTATGTGCCGAGGGTGGTGCCCAATCCCCCGACTCTTGCCCCCCGCTTGCTAGGCCTACGGCGGTGCCCAACTCCTGTCGGCCACAGCACCCCAAAACATTTAGGTGGCATTCTGGGGAGCCCACCCCTAGCATGCTAAATCCCTGAAAAAGAAAAAACATCCTGCAATGTTTTTTTTTTACCCCTGTGAAAGAAGAAAACAGTCCCTCATGTTCTCTCTGCCCCCTCCCACAACCCGAGCCCACCCTCTGTTCACCCTGCCTCCCCACACTCCCCTCACCCCATACTTACCTTCAGAGTCTGGCATGACAATCTTCGGTGGACTGGGAACATGTTTGCACTCTTCAAAGCCGACCACGTACTGAATAAATGCCGGTTAGCTGAATAATGGCATAAATAGGGTTTTTCAACTTTGGTGCATATCTCAGCCATTTTCGACTTTTGCACCAAATTTTCAACATGGGGTTATTGGGACCCATCCTTATGAATTCAGTCACTGTCATGGTGTTATTTGGTCCTGAAAGGTGATGTCGTGGTCACTGCGTGGAATCACCTTTCTGGACCGAGTAACGAAACAGCAGTGCCACTGTTCATGAGGAGGGCTCTCAAAAAGCCTATGTTGCAAATTTGGTGAAAGAAATCCCCAAAAAAATGGCTGTTTTACTAGTGTGCTTTGTGCTGTTTCCACACATGCTCATAACATTATGAATTTGTAATATTTTCACTCCAGATTTTCAAAATTGGCATCTTTCCACACCTCCTTATGAACAACACAGTTGTCATTTTACATATCCTCGCCAAAATGTGTCTTTGCACGTCTGGCACAGAATAGCACAGTCGCTGTGTGAAATCAGTTTTCGGGACAGTCTGAGAAAATGACAGGGACACTGTTCATGAGCAGAGGTCCTAAAATGCCTATATTGAAACTTTGGTGCCAGAAGTCCACAAAATGACTGTGTTACAAGTGTGCGTTGTGCACCCTTGTAACTTCGCAAATTTGCAATATTATCATGCCAGATTTTCAACAGTGGCATTTTTTCACACCTTCTTATCAACAGTACAGCTGCCATTTTTCACAGACTGCCTAAAATGTGTTTCCGCACCTGTGGCACACAATGGTGTGGTCGCTGTGGGAAATCAACTTTTGGGACTGATTAACAAAATCACAGTGCCACTGTTCATGAGGAGAGGTCCCAAAATGCCTATGTTGAAAATGTGGCTAAAAAACTCCCAAAAATAATTGGGTTACAGATGTGTGTTGTGCAGTTTTCATGCATGCTCATGACCACCAAGTTTTCATATTTTCACTCCAAATTTTCAACGTTGCCATTTTTTTACTCCTCCTCATGAGCAATACAGTTGTCATTTTCCACATCTTGCCCAAAATGTGTTTTTGTCCCCGTGTCACCAAATGGCATAGCTGCTGTGCAAAACCACCTTTCAGCTAACAAACTGATAGTGCTGCTTTTCATGAGGTGGGCTCACAGATAGCCCACGTTGAAAACCTGGAGTGAAAATAACAACACATGCATATTGTGTTAGGGTTTCCAACTGTAACACCCCACCCTGTAGATACTGACAGGCATCAGGGGTGTGACTTGGGATCATCGGCTGTAATGCTCATGCCATTCCACCCCCCACCCTGCAGCCACTGATAGGCATTGTGGCATGCCTTGCACTGTTTGGCCACACAATTCACCCCATTCTCCTATACTGCACCCACCTCAGTGTATTTCCTTATGGAATGGGGTAAGTATAATGCCCAAAGACCCCAAAGCACACCAAGACACTTGTCAGTGTCTACAGGGTAGGGTGAGGTACAGTGGCATGAGCGTTATAGCTGACAACCCAAAGGCACACTCCAATGCCTGTCAGTCTCTACAGGGTGGGGGTGGGGTTGGCGTTACTTCAATACTTCACTGCCATTCCTATTATTCATCTCTAACTCCGGCACTACCAATGCCAATGCCAGTGAGACAACATTCGGCATTCACAAATGCTTATGTTTGACATGTAAAAGTCATTACAAAGTGGCTAAGTTATGCAGAGTACATATTAAAAAACATGAAAGAAAAGAAAAATATATATCCATATAAAAAGAAATTAAGAAAAGAAAAGACAATGAAAATGATCATTTGTAGTTATATGCCTTATACAGGTACATACCAAAAGCATCCTGACTTCCAGTAAAGCACTAGATCTAAGATATTGCAGAGGAGTTATCTTTTAAGTGCTAACTGTAAGTAGCAAATGAATCAATAATTCATCTCAGTTTTATACAATGTACTGTATTAAATAGCACTGTTAAATGACAAATTGGAGTGCTATAGTTTAGTAATCCTTAACAAACTTGGGAAACCCCAGGGAAAAACAGCAGTTTACAATATAGGTGTGGTTCATGCCTAGTTACCTACACCACATTACTCAAATAAAGCCAGTAATCCCAAATCCCTAGTGGTCAAATGACTTACAATTTTGTTGAGGCAACAAAAAAGGAAGTAGCATTATTACACACTCAGAATATTGAGCCTTGTAGGTAGTGGTCTTCTAATATGTTGTTACCTCCAAGAAAATAAGCTAATTTTAAAGGAATATCCAGTCAAGATGAACTGAGCAATTTATAAATGATGTCCCAACTGGGTACGTCAATATTCTTCAAGATATTACCCAGCCATTTGTTTCTGGACTCATCTTTAAAGGCATAAATTAATACAGTATGCATATGGTGGGACATTCAAAAGTGTGGACACAGCACTTATATCCATATTTAAGATGCATATTGCATCCACACAGATTCATCCAGATGCCTGCATCCTTCTCATAGACATCTGGATGCACCTGCGACATTTACAACAGTTTATGGCAATTTTTCTACAACTCTGGGACTTAGCCCATTTTTCCTATGCAAGTGCAGAATTCCATCTGTGAAAGTTAGACCAACTTTTTGGTGGGCTTTTAAATGCTTCCCATAATGTCTTCAGTATCCCCAAGGTTGTATGAACAAAGAGTGTTTACTGTACTAGCATTTCTTTATTTTTATTATGTCTATTTTAAAGAATTTCCCTGAGGGGAAAAAAAACATAATAAAATCATGTAATTATTGATTTTGTTTCTGGATCATTGAGTATTTTAAGAATGTTTGAGATCATTTTCAAGCAACAATTCCCCTCTTAATTCTTGCTAACAGAAGATGAAATGTATTTACTGCTAAGGCAAGGTAATTTTGTTTATGTAGATTGAGAAATTTCTGTTTGATAAATGGGCTGTATGCTAATGATATGTTAGTGTCTTTGAGATACCACATCCACAAGAAGCCCATGCCTATTTCCATAAGAGTTTTTTTTAAATGAAATCCATGTGGTGCTACACTTTTATTTTCAAGAAGAACTAAGTTTCATGTAAGCATAATAATGAGAGTCCTTGTGCTTCTTATAGTGCAAACCAAATATTGTATAATCTACATGTGGCTAAGGCTTTAACTGTGGGTTGGCCAAGCTCAGCTCTTAAATAAGATGGGAATGATGGAGGGTTTCATCACTGATTCCCCAGTTAGTCTTGTTTGTACCATGGAGACCTGACTGAAGGATGACTACAACCTAGGGATGGGCAAAATTAGCAAATTCTGATTTTGCAGAAATGTGTGAAATTACGTGAAATTTTATGAAATTTTCAAAAATTATTGAATTAGTCATGACTCAGTCAGTGCTATAGCTAGAGATATGCAATGTGACATACTTATCATTTGGCAAGGGCCTTAAACAGTTAAGTTTCATGATATTTGTGTGAGTGACAGGGAAGTTACATAGGCTCTAAGTCCAGCAATTCGTTGTTCATATGAACATTTCTGAAAATATGTTAAGACTTACAACTGAGCCACCTTTGGATCTCGATAATTGAAAATTGATATGCATACTTTCTTGAAAGAGTCATAGAAATTGCTAAATAGAGAGGTAATTGGTTGTGTAACTTGTAAATTGCAGGAGTTCAACATTTTACATATGTTTTATTTGTTAAATTGTGTAAAAATGGGTCTGTGCCAGTGGCGCTGAGGGTTGAGGCACTGGACGCCACACCTTGCTCTACGCCGGTGACCCGGGTTCGGGAACGGACTCGGGTGGCCGGAGGTCGGCAGAGGGAAGGAGGATCGAGCATCCCAGCGGATGCTCTCCTCCCTCAGGAGTGGGAACCAAGAACGCTTTCGCGTTCTGCATCACCCTCGCAGCCAGTGGAAGCACCGACAATGAGGGAATGGAGGCAGCTCCATTCACCGGAGCCGGGGAGGGGGGACGTCAGCGGTGCATGAGGGCTTGGCATGTGTCAGCACACTGCCACTTGGGACGTACATCCTAGCGCATGATGTCTCAGAGGGCAGGGCAATCAGGGGAGAAAATGGAAAAACCCTCTCGGAAGCCCTAGATGATAGCCTCTCGGGTACCATCCGGACCACCCAAAAGAGGGACAGACCCCACTGTGCAGGAAGGGAGAAGGAGGCACTCTAGGGGCAGATCCAACCAGAGGTGGAATGGAGGGATGAGAGGAAGGAAGGAGTGGGCTCCGAGAGTAGGGAAGGAGATAAAAAGAAATAAAGTAAAAAAAAAAAATTGTGTAAAAATGTTCAAAGCCTTTGGTTGTTTATAGTTACACTGCTATTGCAAGTATACTCTCAAACTTTGACATGCCTACCAAAGTAAATATGCCCTGAAACCTAATTAAGCTGGATAAATGTTTAGTAGGTTAAAATTCATTGTGGATATTTTAAAAGTTATTAATTGGCAAAATTTGCTCAAAGATTCATGGACGCCTAATAGGTAATGCCACTAAAATTCCACTTGTGGAATTTAACTTTCACAAAGTACTTATCACTACTAAATCATTGTACCTACACTAGCATCATAGCCCTGCAATACCCACCCCAACACTCCTGTGACTGTGAAGCCCAGCATCATGCTCCATCATGACTAAAGATATCCAGATACTTCCGTCATAATTGCCTAAGTCACAACTAATTGTAAGGCTTGAGGCATGGCGTCATTTGGTACCACTGTTTTCAAATAGTAAAAATGTTGTTGTTAAAGAGTCAGCAGGTGGCATGTGCTTCCACAAGTCTTTCATTCAGTGAGCTCTAGTGGTTAGCTGGCATAGTACATGAATACAGGTTAGTGCACAGTGATGACCATGACTATTCCTCATGGTTCCTCCCTCAAGATAGTGGACTGACACTTGGCACCACTATACTTTTACTCTGGAGCCTCCTATGCATGCTACAGTACCTTACTGCTTCTTTACCCAGCCCTTACCTTCTTCTACATTGGCAACTTCAGTGTATGACTGGGCAAAATATATGGACATGGCTGCAAGAAAAGTATCACAACATTCCACATTTCACAAAAATTCATGAAATTCAGTATTCATTACTGATGTTATTTTGGAATCTTTGAATGCATGTAACTTGGCTAGCCACTGAACAAAAAATTATAGAGTGGCACACACAGCCTTTTTTTCCACATTGTTTAGCTCATCTCTTAGGGGTATACTCTGTTCACAGGGACATCCTCTGATCAGGCTGAACCCAGCAATAATTCAGCTGGCTACAAGATTGTTCTGTAACATTTTTTCCCTTCCATCATCTCTGTTGGGGTAGTGCCTCTGTCAGCCTTGCACAGCCACTGCTTCCCCTGTGGTAGGCTCCCTGGCACAGCCACAGGGTCACTGTGTCTGTGAAACTCATTGTAAGCCCTTCCTCCTAACATGGCTTCCTGGGTTTGCTTCCAGTGCTATTGTTTGGTGTGAAATGTTGGTGGTGGCAGGGGTGCTTACTGCTGCTTTTATTTAACTGAATTTTTATCTTTTCGGAAGCAGTTGGAGTATTGATGCCCTTTCTTCGCTAGCCCAGCTCTATGGATTGTACATAACATTTTGTGATGCATTCACAGAAATGTAAAATTTTGCAGAAACAAAATTGGAATTTTACCAGAATGTTGCTGATGGAACATACATTTCATCAAGCCCTACTCTGGCCCTGTGCTGGAGACATCCATTCCATCTGGCTATTCCATGGTGCACTTTTCAAGGCAGGATTCCACGGGGAGGGAAAATTGGTCATCTGTTGTGAATTCACTCTGGTATTCATGGCATACCCCATTGGAAATTCTAGGTCTTTTGGGAGTGTGACTTTTAGGGGTGGGGTGGGGGAGGGCTGTAAGGTCATCCTCACCTACTGGCCTCTGGGCTATCAGGGTAATTTTCTGCAGGAGCTGGCAGATTTCATGGCTCACCATGTGTTGGATGCCCCCAGGGTTTTAGTGTTGGGGACTTAAGTGCTTGGGTTGATGATGAAGCCTTGCCCTTTGGTCAAAAGCTCCTCCAGTTAATGGTATCACTGGGCTTTACACAGGTGGTTGTCTCTGCAACTCACCTGCGTAGTCATACACTGGACCTAGTCTTCTCATCAGGACTTGACATTACTGCAGTCACGGCTGATTCTGTCATTTGGTCAGATCATCACATTGTGTATTTTCTTTGCAGCACCCCTCCAAGGTTACTACTCCTCCTCTAGGGGAGATGGTCTGGCACAACCTGAAAGTTAATTTGAAGCCTCACAAACTCCAGGCAGTGCTGAGCATCTCAGGCATGATGACAGCTTGTGCTCAGGGAGCCAAGAAATCTGTGGAGCACTATAACATAGTTCTCCCAGCTGCTTTGGACCCCCAGCACCATTCTGTGCCCATCCTTTAACCTCGTGCTGCAGCTCACCTTGGTATTGTGAGAAGCTGAGGTGGTTGAAGACTATGGATAGAACTTAGAGCATTCTTGGCAGAAATCATACTTCAAGGAGGACAAACACAGTGAATAACAGTGGACAATTAACTTGAAAAAGACAAAGTTTCTGTTAGGGACTATTGCTGCATGCACGAATTGGTCAGCTCAGCTTTATCACACCATAGACAGACTCTTAACTATGGCCTGCCTGTGGTCTGAACAAGCCTTTTCTGCAAAGAGAAATAAGGATTTTACCCGTTTCTTCCTTGACAGGGTGGCCTCCATTGAGACTGGGATTGCCTCAAGTGGTCTATCATGGGCAAGCAATATCCAAAGAGTGAGGTACAATGACAATCTGCTGTCCTCAGCAGAGTTCCAGACAATTGTTAAAGAGAAGGTGGTCTGGACGATCTTGGATTTGTGCCCTATTTACTATATGCTGGATCCTGGTCCTCCTTGGTTGCTTGCTGGAAGCTTTGAATTCCAAGGGCCAGTATATACCAAGACTGTCAGGTGTTTCCTGAGGGATGGTGTCTTCGCACTAGCTCTAAAAAGGGCAGTGGTGAAGCCACTCCTGAAGAAACATCTTTGGACCCCAATGGTCTGGTTAATCTCAGGCCTGTTTTGAACCTTCCTTTCCCTTTCTGGGGGAGGTTACCAAAAAGGTAGTGGTGGTGCTGCTTGAGCCTCACCTGGAGCTATATGATATATACTACCCATTCCAGTCCAGATTTAGTCCTCATCACAGCACTGAGAAGGCCCTTGTCAGGGTGATGCATAATTCTTCTCACGGAGAAAGACCAGGGATGTTCCATCTTGGTCTTTCGGGATCTCTCTTTGGCAAGTGACACAGTGGATCATGGTGTTCTGATTAATCACCTTAGGACCTATGTGGGACTTACAGGTTCAGTTTTGTGCTGATTTGAGTCCTGGATTACCAGGAGATCACAGCAGGCAGCTCTAGGTAATTTCATCTCTGGAGAGGCTGTGGCCTCCTATGGAATTCCACAAGGCTCAATCTTGGAACATATGCTGTTCACCATGTAAATGTTTCCTTTTGGTGAGATCATCAGATGGCATGCAGTGGTTTCATTGGTATGCAGATGATACTCAGCTCTATCTGTCTTGCACCCCTGATAGGTAGAATGCTGTTTTGGTGCTTCAGCAATGTCTACAAGAAATCAATTACTGGATGGCCTCCAATTGTCTGTGTCTCAACCCTAGCAAGATAGAGGTTAGGATTATCAATCCAGACAAGCAATGGGTCAGCAGTGACCAGTGGTGGCCTGATTTTGCCATCTGTAAAAGGCCAGTCACTTCAAGCTATGGATGCACCAAAGAATATGGGCATCATTCTGGACTGCAAGCTGGCACTAGAAACAGGCATCAGTGGTAGTCATGAACAGTTTTCGCCATCCTCATAATATTGCTCAGATCCAGCCATATTTAGAGTCAGCTAATCTGGAGAGGGTAGTCCATGCCTTTGTCACCTTCAGACTGGATTATTGCAAATCTCTCTGCTTTAAGTTAGCTGAAAGACTGATGCACAACTTGTAGCTGGTCCAGAATGTTGTAGTGTGGCTGGTGACGGGAATTTTCCAAAGGGATCACATCATGTCAATGTGGCCCAGTCTGCACCTGGCTGCCTGTGTGGTGGTGTATAACCTTTCAGATCGGCTTGTTAACATTCAAGGCCCTACATGGTTCAGGTCCAAGCTACCTGAAAGACCATCTTATGTCATACACACCTACCTGCACCATTTCATCCACTGATGCGGGACTGCACTATGTTCCTTGCTCCCACCTTAAACAATCTGGGGACAGGGTTTTTGGAGTTGCTACAACTCTTCTCTGGAATACCCTGCCAGAGATAGTAAGATCTGCCCTCACTGTGGAAAACTTCAAACACCAGATGAAAACATATTTGTTAGCACAGGTCTACCCAAACTAACAATTTTATCACGACTGTATGCTGTTTATTTATTATATTTATCATAGAATCATAGAAATGTGACAGTGGAAAAGGACCCTTTTAGCCCATCTTGTCTGGCCCTTACTCCCCTCCCTACTTGCCTCCCTCTTCCAGAAATCCCCCTTCACCTCTTGATATAATAATAATAATAATATTAAACTTTATTTCTAGAGTGCCTTTCAAGCAGCAAGGCACTGTACAATAAATAAACATATAAAATCAATAAAATACATAACAATATGACCAAGTGACAGAATAGAAAAAATAGCTAAAAATAATCAGCCTGGGTAGGCATTCAGCCACAGATGTGTCTTCAAGGCCTTCTTAAAGCCCTCCGCAGTCGTGCTCTTATGTATCTGATGGGGTAGAGAATTCCATAGGGTTGGGGCCACATACCTAAATGCATGGGACCCTGATGACTACAGTGATGGTACAAGCACTGCCTCCCACCAGAAGTGCTCTACCTAGCTGTCTCTGCATCAGTACTATCTCTCATAGACTACAGAATCATCATCTATGGGGCAGCCGACAACACGTACCAAAACAAAATTAGGCTGGCCCTTAATAAGGCCTGTAGACTTGCTACTGGCTGCGCCAGACTCACACATACCTGCACCCTATATGCCTCAAACAACTGGCTAAACTTTGACGGAAGGCTCAAATATCAGACCTGCCTCTTTGCTAAAAAAATAAAAGCAGGGCTACTTCCGCCTGCTCTCTCCCTCCTACTGCAGGCACCATTGTCCACCCGCCTTACTCGGCAATTGGCGACAACCCACTTCTGGGTACCTTGCTGCAAGACCACTTCGGGTCAAAAAACTTTTAAGTATCTGGCCCCTAGCTGGCTTAACTCACTACTAAACTTCCTCCTCACAGAACCCAAACTTGTTCAGTTCAAGTCCCAACTAAGAGACCTAATCACTCATGACTCAGTCTGTGACTGCCCTTGATTTAGCCCTACCCCCCCACAACTATGGACTTAACTGTGGTCCAGCCTCCCCTGGGCATGCCTATATTTTTAAAATGGACACCTCAGTCCAGCCTTGGCCTGCAAATAACCACTAGGGCATGGCTAGCGCCACCGCCCTGCAGTGTATGTTCTGTTACCTGCTACCGTCTGCACTATGTACCTATATTTGGCAGCACTCTGTAACTCTGTATCACCAGCTGCTTTACTGTGTTATCTGTAACCATTTTGTAACCATTTCTATAACTATTGTGTCTAGTTGTTGTGATTGTCCCTGATGTCTCTGTTTTCAATGACATGGAACCTTTGTAAAGGAGTCTTTGACTCAAAGGTGTGTTATCCGATATCTTCAATAAATAAATAAATAAATGACTTAAGGCATACCCTGAGAATCTCTAGCAACCCCTCGTCAGCTGAGTGGAGTGGTCACCCAGGGCAGTAGGGGCACAGGAGCTCTTGCAGATAGGGCCTAGTCCATGCAGGGCTTTATAGATCAGAAGCCCAACCTTGATGGTGATCTGTGCTGACATGGATCACCTTCAAGGTTGGCATAGGCAGCCAGTGCAGTTTGCTCAGCACCAGCTTGAATGAGGAGTCCCCATCAACAACCACACCACAGTGTTCTGCAAGCAGCTGATATCAACCCCCGGAAGCCCTAGGTAAAGAGAGTTGCAGTAGTCAAGGCATGAGGTCACAAAGGCGTGGATCAGCAATGATCAAACCCTTGTGTCTGACCCATAACCTCTTGAATCCCTCTACCATTTCAACCCCCACCACCTCCTCCAGGAGACTGTTCCAGGGCTCCACCACCATCTCAGTGAAGTAACACTCATCATATTTCCCCTAAACGTTCCTCCTTCTAACCTTAGACTATGACCTCTCATTCTAGCACCTACGTTTCCTGTGAATAAGCACTCCACTATCTTATTAATCCCCTTCACATACTTAAACATTTCTATCATGTCCTCCTCTCCCTTCTGTTTCCAGCAGATACAGATCCCAACTCCCTCAATCTCTCCTCATGGGACTTTCCATTCAACCCATGCACCGTCTTAGTGTCTCTTCTCTGAACCCTTTGAATCCCATCTATGTCCTTGCATAGGTGAGGTCTCTAGAAATGGACCCCATACTCCAGGTGAGGCCTCACCATGGATTTGTAAAGTGATATCAGCACCTCCCTCCCTCCTTCTGCTTGTTATTCCTTTCCCTATGCATGTCAGCATTGTATTCGCTTTGCCCGCCGCCTTGCTACATTGGGTCTCCACCTTAAGGTTATCTGAAATTATAATCCCTAGATCCCTCTCCTACTCAGTTGTCTTAATTACATCCCCCAGTGTTTAATTTGCTTGCAGGTCATTCCACCCCATGTGCATTTCTGTACACTTTTTGGTACTGAATTTCAGCTGCCAGGTTTCCGACCACCCCTCCAGCAATCTTAGAGCTTCCCTCATAGCCTCCACTACCTCTGAGGTGTCCACCCTATTGCAGACCTTTGTATCATCTGAAAATAGTCAGACCTTCCCCTATAGCCCCTCTGCTATGTCGCTGATATAGATGTTAAACAGGATGGGCCCAAGCACCGACCCCTGCAGGACCCCGCTCATCACACCTACCTCTCTGGAATGTACCCCATTTACCACTACCCTTTGGCGTCTGCCCATTAGCCAGTTCTCCACCCACCTAGTCATTTTCTGTCCCACCGTAAAACTTTCTAGCTTACTTACCAGCCATATGTGGGGGACAGTGTCAAAGGCCTTCCCGAAGTACAGATAGACCATATCCACTGCCCCTCCCTGATCTACCACTCTTGTCACCCAATTGAAAAACTCAATCAGGTTTGTCTAGTATGACCTCCCTTGAGTGAAACCATGCTGATGGACATCCTGCAATCCACTTTCCACCAAGTATCTGCCCACCCTTTGTTTTAATATCGCCTTCATCACCTTGTCCACCACTGAGGTGAGGCTGACAGGGTGATAACTGCCCGCCTCCTCCCTGCTGCCACTCTTGTGAAGTTGCACCATGTCTGCCTTCCAGTCTTTTGGCACCCACCCTGTATCCAGGGACAAGTTAAACAACCTCACTAGAGGTGCCACCAGCTCCTCCGTAAGTTCCCTAAGTACCCTAGGATGCAGGGTGTCCGGACCCATAACCTTGTCCACCCTCAACCTACCTAATTCCTTTCTAAACTTGTCCTCACTGATAAGGCTAGGATCCACCTTTATGTCATCCCTTCCCCTCTCCCTTAACACTGGTCCCCTTCCTTCCCCTTCCACCATGAAGGGCTAGCAGAAGTACCTGTTTAGTACCTCCACCTTCTCAAAGTCCTGTTCCATTTGTACTCCCCCTTCACTCTTACTATCCCCTGCCTTGCTTTCCTCTTCTCTCCTATATAATGGAAACAATTTTTATTACCCCTTTTGGCCTGCTTAACAATTCTCTTCTATGTTTCTGCTTTTGGCTTCCCAATCTTCTGCCCTGCAACCCTCAGCTTCTCCTTGTAAGTCTCCCTGTCTTCTTTCTCCTGTGTCCTCTTATGCTCTGAACACCCTTTTTCTTCCCCCAGTTGCCCCCTCACTTCTCTGGTGAACCAGAGTGGCCTCTTTCTTTTTCTGTTTTTCCTCACCTTACTTATGCAGATTTCTGTGGCTTTTAGTAACCTCTCCTTTAATTGAATTCCATAATTCCTCCACGTCCCCTCTTTTCTCCTTCCACTCCTTTTTGTTCCTGACTATCTCTCATGCCAGAAATGTCTAAGGCCCCCCTTCCCCCACCTCTTCTTCTACATCCCATATTCTTTGCCCTTCCCACCCCCTGTCAAATCGACAAGGCCAGAATTTAGGCTGCTCTTGCTCCCCTTCCCCATGTTATTTGCTCAGAGCTACTGAAACAATTACTGCTTACGCTACTGCCACTTTACTGAGAATTGCCACTTATGTTTCTAGTTACCTGTGTATTTTTTAGTTCTAAATTGTTGTATATAATGCTGTTTTATTTTGTTTGTGTTTACTGTTTCTCTCACTGACGCGGAACCTATGTAAAAGAGCTTCTGGCTCATAGGTCTTGTAATCCAAGTAATAAATAAATAAATAAAAATACAATAAATCAATCTCACTCATTCTGGCAAAATCCTCCCGCCTTAAGTCCAGGACCTCTGTGATGGTCCGACTCACTTCATTCCCCATCCTAACATTGAAGCTCACTATATTATGGTTGCTTGTACCTAGGCTGACCCCCCCCTCCACAATCCAACTTCTTTCACATTATCCCCATTGGTGAGAACCATGTCAAGTATACTGCCACCCCTAGTGGGCTCCCTAACCAGCTGTTGCAGGAAAGCTCCCTGGAGTGACTCAATGATCTCTCTGCTGCTGACTGACCTAGCTGATGGGATATCCCAGTCCATATCTGGGAGGTTAAGGTCACCCACCAGCAGAATCTCCCCCTTGAATGCCATCCATTGAACTGCCTAGAACATCTGCCTATCCACGTCCTCCCTCTGCACTGGAGGTCTGTAAGTCACTCCATCCTTATTGATGCCCCTGACCACTTGTCTAGCATAACCCACAAGATTTCTGCCTCCCCTATCTCCTCCTGCCCTTCTGTTGCCTTAATGTCATCCCTGATATACAATGCAACCCCCCCTTTTCTGCCAGCCTTGTCCTTCCTGAAAAGTCGATACCCCAGGATACCTACTTCCCATGCCTGATGCTCAGACCACCAGGTCTCCATTATGGCTACAATATCCAGGCTCTCATCCATCATTATGGCCTCTAGGTCCACCATTTTGTTCCCCAAGGCCCTAGCATTTGTAGAAAGTCCATTCCACCTTACAATATACCCATCTCCTCTCTGCCCACCTTCCCTTCCATGTCTGCTCCTTTCCCTGCTCCCTTATGCAGGGGAGTGCTAGCTAGTCCATTCTCTCTTCCTGTCAAACTCTCCCCATTCCTAGCCTTGTACTCCCTTCTATGAGTTTAACCTCGCCTTAAGACCTGATGTATTTGATAAAATGTGTTTTATATTGTTTTTATTGCAAGGTGCTCTGTGCTTTTGCATAGGGCTTCAAACAAATAAAACATTGTCTTACACACCCTTCTAATGTGGAAAAAACTTCACTAAAGCCATTCTAATGGCTCCCCAAGTGCCTTATCCATCTTCTCACCTCATGCTGGAGGTCTGTGCACTATTCCAGTATAGACAGTGGACCCAGAGCTTGCCTCCAGGTTGACCCATAGTAATTCCAGACCCTAATTTTCCCTCTTTGTGTCCCTGTACCTCTGTAGCCTTGATACCCTCCCTCACATATAATATAATCACTCCTCCTTCTCTCCCCATTCTATCTCCCTCTTGAACAGAGTGTAGCCCAGAGTGTTCATTTCTCAGTTGTGTTGCGCAGTACACCACAATTCCTTTATAGCCACTAAATCTAGATTAGCCTCCACCATGATGACTTACAGGTCTAGAATTTTGTTATCAAGGCTCCTTGCGTTAGCACACATAACTTTCCAAATCCCCCCTTCCCCCTGCTATTATCCAGCTTCTTCCTCCCATTCCTGCCTGTTTTGTTCCTTAACATACCCCTTGACACACACCTTCCCATTTTACTTTCACCATTCCTGATCCCTTTTAATCTTATATTCTCCCCTACCTGCATCATATTCCCATTTTCTTAGTTCTTTTCCATGCCCCTGTCTTTTTGTGCATCTGTTCCAGGGAGAGGCAATTGTTAACTCCACCCCCCCCCATCTAGTTGAAAATATTCATTCTTGTAGCATTTAAACCTGCCATCAAGTATTGTAGACCCCTTCCTAGAAGGATGCAAGCCATCTCTCCCATAGAGGCCCACATCCTCCCTGGTTGGTCCCCAGGCCCCAATGTATGCAAAACCTTTGTCAATGCATCATGCCTTTAATCATTCATTAAATGTCCTGGTGTGGAATTTTCTTGCCTTTCCAAGACCGTACACAGGTAGCTCCTCAGAAAAAGCCACTGTGTGTGCTACTTGCTTGAGGCCCCTCCCCAACTCCCTGAAATATTTTTTCACTAATCCTACCCTTTCCCATTCTGTATAATTTATCCTAATATGGAAAATGATATCCAGATCCCTCCCAGCTCCCGCTGCCCTAGTGAACCATAGGATTCACTTTCCATCTCATTCAGCCAAGACACCCCTTAAGCACCTCACCTCCCTGCTTCTCCCTCCAGCTCCTAAGTTTATCCCTTTCACAACTAAGTACCCACCAGCAGCTGCTTCTATTTTGGTTGGGGGATTCTCCCTCCCTCCTTTGGGTCTCCCCTTCTGAAACCCCCCCCACTTACTTCCATCCCACTGTGATGGGTAACTCCTTTTGGTTGACCCTTTCCACTGATACGTAGAAGGTGTTATGCAGTGGTATAAGTATAGCAGTGTGCGAGCTATGCCCCCCACCCCCACCCTCCCAGAGGCCCACCATGATCCATCCACTCTGTCTAGGTATCCTCTACGGGAAATTAAAATGACCAGATGCCACACCCAGAATCAAGCCATTTTAAAAACACTATCAAATCAAATCATTTTTTATTGATCAACTTAGACATTGTTAGTGTCAAAGTTATTACAGTCCATTAAACATAAAACAGTACTTCAGACAGCTTTACATGTAGTTGTACACAAACAATAAATATATACATGCATCCTATTACATATATTGTAAGACTTTAAAAAGTTGACATACATGAATTCATATACGAACAATAAAGATGTACACACAAGATCATTTAGTGCCACACCAATTTCTATAGTGCTAAGTTCTGAACTGTTCAATAAATATGATACCACAAGAGGAAAATGCTTTTCTAGAGAATATTTTAACTATTTTTTAACTTTAAACTTTTTAAGACCAAGAATAAGACCTTTCTTGTTAATTCTTGTTTCTAGTTCTACATTCCTTCTTTTTTATTTTAATCTCTGATGCTATATGTTGTGATAGCATCAGTGCATCATCCAAGCATCTTGGATGGAGTAATACAAACACTCTGTCATAGCTGACATTTGCATAGATTGTTAAAAACTTTAAAATAAATTATTTCCTTATTTTGTTATACAGAGGGCATAGTGTTGTCAAATGTTGTAATGTCTCTTCATTGTCTTTATTATATATACTGTACATAAGTGTTTAATTGTGTTTAAATTAGTCATATTATTTTTAATAAAGTATATATATTTGGAGGTAATTAATTTGAACCTTGTCCATGTTATTAATCTCCTTGGCTCTAGGGGAATAGGGAGCATCAAATAATATTCCAGATAATGGTCTGTTTTGTTTTCTCTAAACCAGTGTGCACATTTTTGTTTCTTTATTTTTTCCACGTCAGCCGCTTTTGCATTTTCAATTAACTTTCTTTGTATCAGTGATCTATATTGCAGTGAGATAGTAATTTTCTTAATATGCAGTAGTTGTTCCATAGGTGTAGCATTTTAATTTTAATCAGACTATTTTTCAAAGCTATTAGCCATTTAGAACTTTGATCTTGTAATGACCATCTAATTTTCTCTTTTAGACAAAATATTGGGAAATAGTTATCAGTATTATTAATCATCCAAAGCCAATATGTAACTAAAGTAAGATCTTTAATTGTGTCTATTGAAATTCTTCCTAGTTCAACTCTTACCATAGCATTCGATACAGAAGATGAAACACCTAGTAAAGATTTGTTAAAAAAGGAAATGTTTTTTCAAGATTTTCTGTTTTATGAGATCCCCATAATTCAGCCCCATATGTGAGAATATGGTTGATTTTTGCTTCCCCTGCTTTAAGTGCTGGTGTTATTATGTTTCCCCCATATTTTAAATTAAACCTCAGGAGTGCTTTTGCTACTAATTTAGCCTTCATATTCTGGTCACATACTGTATGTGTTGTGACCAATTAGTGAAAGATACAAATCTGATCCCAAGGTATTAATATCCATTTACTATTTCTATTTTATCATCCCTTAAATAACAAGCATTTGTCAATGCCGAACGTTCGCTTGCAAGTATTTGCCGTGGTATTTGGCACTTGGACATGGCTTAAACAAATCAGTGACAAAGAAGTACAAGCATTTGTCAATGCCAAATGTTGCTTGCTTCTATGTGCTGTTTAGGTATTTGGAAGTCATTGGAGTGCAAATATTGAAAATTCGCGAACTTACGAGCGTACGTAGAAACTGAGCAACGAGACCAGAAACAGTCATTTTTAGGAATTTTTTCACCAAATTTTCAACATAGCCATTTTAAGACCTCTGCTCATGAACAGTGTCACTGTGATTTTCTTAATGTGTCCCATACATTGAGTTTGCACACCGACTGCGCCATTGTGCGCTACATGGGCAGCAACACATTTTGGGCAGGATGTGAAAAATGACAGCTGTACTGCTCATGAGGAGGTGTGGTAAATGGCACTGTTGAAAATCTGGAGGAAAATTTTGAAAATTGCGGAACTTACGAAAGGCATGGAACTGCCGCGCAATGCACGCCTTAAACAGACATTTTTAGAATTTTTTCACCACATTTTCAACATAGCCATTTTAAGATCTCTGCTCATGAACAGTGACACTGTGATTTTCTTAATGTGTCCCATACATTGAGTTTGCAACCGAATGTGCTATTATGCGCCATGGGTGGAAACACGTTTTGGGTGAGATGTGAAAATGACAGCTGTGCTACTCATAAGAAGGTGTGGTAAAATGGCAATGTTGAAAATCTGGAGTGAAAATATTGAAAATTCGCGAACTTCACAAGGCCTGCGTGGGAATTGCATAATGCTGCTTCATAAAGCGGTCATTTTGGAATTTTCCACCAAATTTTCAAAATAGGCTTTTTGAGAGCCCACCTTATGATTGCTGGCACTGTCATTTCATTAATCAGGCCCAAAAGGTGATTTTGTGCAGTGACTGCGAAATCACCCTTCGGGCCTGAATAACGCCATGACAGTGACAGAATTCAAGAGAAGGGGTCCCAAAAACCCCATGTTGAAAATTTGGTGCAAAAATTCCAAAAAATGCCTAAGATATGCAACAAAGTTGAAAAAAACCCATCTAGCCCATTATACAGCTTACTGGCATTTCCTCAGTTCAGCGGTCGGCTTTGAAGAGTGCAGGCGTGTTCCCGGTCAGCGATGATCGTCGTGCCAAGCTCGGAGGTAAGTATGGGGTGAGGGGTGTGGGGAAGCAGGAGTGCGCAGTGGGTGGGTGCGGGTTGTGGGAGGCGGGGAGACTGCGTGGGACCATTTTACTTTACAGGTTTTTTCTATAAGTGACGGCGGGACATTTGCCACACTGGGGTGGGCTCCCAGCATGTCAGAAGGATGGCTGGGGGGCGTGGAGCCTATGGGGATTGGGCACCCGTCAGCAGATGAAGCAGGGCGCTTACCACAGTGGGCTCGGCATGGCAGCAAAGATTTGGGGAAGTGACGCGCTGCAAGCATACAGCAGTGGTTTTCTTTGAAGAGAAGACCACCGCTGTCATACACAGCACCGCAGCGATTGGTGCAGGACTGCCACACCTGCTCAATGGAGCAGGAGATTGCACAGGGCAGGCACACCTCCAAAGTGTCCCATTCTCCCAAGACGTTCCTTGTGCATGCGCGCAAGTGAACATAAAAATGAGTTTGTTTTTTATGCAATGAGTGTTTGCCAGGTATCATTATTTTTGTTTTTTTAGGTTTATTTTTAGTTCAAGTTCTAAATATTTGGTTTGAAAAATGTTATTTTTTTTGTAATCCTGATGCAGTTAGAGAGAAAAATCACTATGTCATCTGTGTTTGCCAATATATCTAATAGGAGTTCACTAATTTTTGGAGAATCTAATAGATTTGTTTCCTCAAATTCTAATAATTTGTTAATATAAAGATTAAATAGTACTGGAGCCAAAATACAACTTTGTTTAACTCCCTTTTGTGCCTGAAAATATTGTGTTAAAAGTCCACTATTATCATATCATATTGATTTTAATGTGTTAGTATATAATAGGCAAATCAGATACAACAAAGAATGATCAGTACCCATGTTGATTAATATTTTCCAGAGTTTAGATCTATTTATGGAATCAAATGCTGAAGAGAAATAAAAAAAAAAAAGAGTACAGAGTTTCATTTTCTTTGTGTGCATGTACTTTTCAATTATATGACTGAACACAAATACGTTATCAATAGTGGAAAACCCTTGTCAAAAACCTGCCTGATTTGGGGAAATAATTGAATGTTCACCTACCCAACTGCAAAGCTGGTTCAGTAGCAATCTTGTGAAAACTTTAGAACTTTATCAAACTAATGGGATAGAAATTCAATGGGTCATAAAGTGAACCTTTTTTATGCAGTGGCACTATGGTATTTGTGGTCCAAGAGGCAGCTACATATTTGTGTGTTACACATAGGTTAAAATAGCACGTTAATATTGGAATCCAAGAAGCCATATGTGCTTTTTAGATTTCTGGAGGGATGCCATCTGGGCCGGGAGCTTTATTATTTCTTCATTTGGAAATAGCTTCTTCTACTTCTTTTTCTGTAAATTTAAGTGCAGTGCTAGATGAATATCTTAATAATATCATAGAAACATAGACTTTGACGGCAGATAAGGACTGCTTGGCCCATCTAGTCTGCCCATTTCCCTACCTACAGGATAGGCCGCAGATCATAGTTAACCAACAGCCTATTTCTTCCTACCCAGCACAAGAATTGCCTTATGTCTGTCCCATGCATTCTTGAATTCTCCCACAGTTTTAGACCCCACAACCTCCTCAGGAAGGCTGTTCCATGCATCCACTACCATCTCTGTGAAATAATACTTCCTCTCATTGCCACTGAACCACTCCCCCATCTTTAAATTCTGTCCCCTTGTTCTTGCAGATCTCTTTATCTGAAAGATGCTACCCTCTTGGACTTTGTTGATTCCACTGAGGTACTTAAAAGTTTCTATCATGTTCCCCCTCTCCCTTCTTTCCTCAAGGGTATACATATTAAGCTCCTTTAGTCTCTCCTCATACGGCTTCTCTTGCAGACCCTGCAGCATTTTAGTTGCCCTCCTCTGGACTGCCTCTATCCAGTCTATGGGCTTGTGGAGATATGGTCTCCAGAACTGCATGCAGTACTCCAGATGGGGTCTCACTAGCTGTCTGTACAGAGGGATAAAACTTCCTGTTTTCTGCTGGTGATGCCTCTCCCTATGCATGCCAGTATACCCCCAGCCCTCCCTACTGCCTTCTCACATTGCTTACTAACCTTAAGGTCATCTGATATGATTACCCCCAGGTCCCTTTCCTTTTTTGTTGTTGTTACTACCTTCCACCCATTGTGTATTCTTCCCCTGTGTTCTTGTTTCCCAGGTGCATTATTTTGCACTTCTTTGCTTTGAACTAGCTGCCATACTTCTGACCATTCCTCCAACCTTGCCAAGTCCCTTCTCATCCTTTCCATGCCTCCTTGTGTATCAACCCTGTTGCAGATCTTTGTGTCATCTGCAAGAGGCATACTTTCCTTCCAGTCCCTCTGCAATGTCACTTATGAAGACATTAGGACTGGACCCAGTACTGAACCCTACAGTACCCCACTAGTAACCCCTCTTTCTTCAGAGTGGACTCCATTTACAATTACCTTCTGTGTCCTGTTGTCCAGCCAGTGTTTTACCCAGGTTACCACCCTGGGACCCACTCCCAGGCTGGTTAATTTGACTATTAATCTTTTGTATGGGACTGTGTCAAATGCCTTGCTAAAGTCTAGGTAGGCCATGTCCACAACCCCTCCCTGGTCTACTACTTTGGTCACCCAGTCAAAGAAATCTTTTAGATTCATCAGACATGACCTTCCCGCTGTGAACCCATGCTGCCTTGGGTCCTGTGCCCCACTGGCCTCTAGGTACTCAACAATTCTTTCCTTTAGAAGAGACTCCATCACTTTCCCTACCACAGAGGTCAAACTGACAGGTCTATAGTTTCCTGCCTCTGTCTTGGTCCCACATTTGTGAAGGGGAATCACATCCACCTTCCTCCAGTCCTCGGGTACCACGCCATCCTCCCATGATTTATTAAAACGAGTAGCCAGTGGTTTCACTAATTCCCCCCTTAATTCTTTTAGAATTCTGGGGTGAATTCCATCAGGTCCCCATTGCTTTGTCCACCTTCAGTTTTAGGAGTTCTTGCAGAACCCTTTCTTCTGTGAAAAGACTGGGATCGACCCCCCTATCAAGAGTGCTTCTGTTAATTGGATTAGGCACTTCCCTCTCCTCTTTTGTGAATACTGAGCAGAAATATTCTTTCAGTATCCCTGCTTTTTCACTGACCCCCTCTGCCCACCCACTGTTCATTCTATTCAGCCTCACTATCCCTCCCTTTGTCTTTCTATGCTTGCTGATGTACCTATAAAAGGTTTTATCCCCCTTCCTAACCAAGTTGGTGATCTTTTCCTCAGTCTAGGCCTTTGCTATTCTGACTTCTCTCCCTGCTTCCTTCCTTCTGCCTTAACTGGTACAGCTCTCTGTCCTGCTCCTTCTGTGTTTCCTTATACTTCCTGAATGCTATCTTTTTCTCTCCCTGACTTTCACAGCCACCTCTTTTGAGAACCATAGTGGCTTTTTCTTTTATTTTGATTTGTTTATTTGCTTCACACAAAGGCTTGTTGCCTCTGTGATGGCAGTTCTGATGATTCCCCCATTGTTGCTCCACACCTTCTTCTAGCCTGTTTGCTAGTGCTTTTCTGAGGCACTCTCCCATCTTGCCAAAGTCAGCCCTCCTGAAGTCCAGTACCCTCACTTTTGTATGGCTTGACTCTGTAGCTGAGTTTAAAGTGAACCACACTGTTTGATGGTCACTTGTTCTCAGATGGAAACCCAGTTCTAGATCTGAGATCCTCTCACTGCCCCCATTTGATAGTATGAGGTCTAAGATTGCTCCCTCATGAGTGGGTTCTGAAACTAGCTGTCTGAGGCCTGCCACCTGTAGGGCATCAAGAATGGCCCTGCTCTTGGATGTGGCTGCAGCAAATGTGCTCCAGTTAACATCTGGCATATTCAGGTCTCCCATCAACAGTATCTCCCCTTTCTCTGCCATCCTAAGAATGCCTTCTATTATGTCCTTGTCCATTCCCTCCCCCTGACATGGGGGTCTGTACACAACCCTTGTGCAGATTGTGGTGCCCTTTCCAGTCTCCAAGGTGACCCACAGTGCCTCCTCTCCTCCCTGTTTACTCTTTTGTTCTGTTGCTTTTATCCCTTCCTTTACATAGAGAGCTACTCCTCACCCTCTTCTCCCCTGCCTGTCTCTCCTGTAGGTTATGTACCCCAGTATGTTAACATCCCAGTCATGGTTCTCTGTGTACCATGTTTCTGTGACTGCTACAAAATCCAGGCATCCCTCTTCCATCAAGGCCACCAGCTCAGGGAGCTTGTTGCCCAGACTATGGGCATTGGTACTCATTACCCTCCATTTCCTGATGGCCTTACTCATTTTTGCCCCATCCCTGTCCTTCTTGCCTTTGTCACTTTCTCCATTACCCTGCCCTTCTCTCTATCGACACCTCTATGTTGGTGTTTACCACACTTACTACCGTGATTTTTGGGGAGGCAAGTTTCTACTTCTTTCCAGTGCCTCCCCTTAGCTAGTTTAAATGCTTGCCAATGGAAGCATTAAACCTATCACCTAGGATCCTGGTTCCCTCCTGACAGATCGGGCCATCATGCCAGTATAGGCTTGCATCACTCCAGGTGGACCCCAGTCCTCAATGAAGCAATCCTGAACTCCACACCAGTTTTTCAACCACTGATTGAATCCCATGGTGCGGAATGCCCTAGTCTCTCCTACGCCATAGATGGGCAGCACCTCTGAGAAGGTTAACGTGCGTGCTACTTGTCTAAGGCCCCTTCCCAGTTCCACAAACTCTTCCTGCACTTCTCTAATCCCTTTATTAGCCAGGTCATTTGTCCCTAGGTGGACAATGACATCCAGCTCCCTCTCCTGTGCAGCTGCTCTGGCAATCTTGAGGATTCGCTCCCTGTCCCTCCAAGTTGTGGTGCCAGGCAGGCACCTTACCTCCCTCCCTCTCCCCTTCCTCCCCCAGTTCTACCTTCCTAACAATGGAGTCCCCCACCAGGAGTTGCCGTTACTTCTGAATCCTGATCTTCTATATCAACCCTAGCAAAGATTGTCTTATATACTGTATCCATAGTTCTTTTGGGATGTATACTGCTAAAGATGGGTGATATTCATTAACTCCTTTTGCAACCATTCTCCAGAAACTCTGAGTATCTTTTTTCCTGAATAGCATGATACATTTCTATCCACTGTTTTTGTTGGTATTCTAGTTTTTTTCTTCCTTCTAGCCATTTATTATATTGTTTACTATTTTTATTTAAGTTTGTTAAAATGTTCCTTTGATGGATGTTTTTAGTCCACTTAATTAACTTATTCAGTTCCTTTTTGGACTTTCTGTATTTCTCATTAAACCATTCATCATTATATTGTACATTAGGATTGGATTTAACATATATCAGTGATTTAATGTATGCACATAATATTTCAAGTTTCTGTTCTATTTACTGTGGGGAGTCTGATTGTGCATTAGTCAGCTGGTTTCAGTCTGTATTCCAATTAGATATTATTTCCTTTACTTGAGTATTTTTAATCTTACCTCTTTTCAAAATCTTTCTCCCCTGACAATAGAGGGAAACTAGTGGGGTAATATTATTTTCATTTAGAGGAATTTCTTCCACCAATGTAATTTTTAAAGAAAGTGGAGCATGATCACTTTCTGGTCTCATATTAATATCAAGATTGGTGAAACATTTTTATATTCCAGGGTCACATAAAATGTAATCTATAGTACTCTGACCATTTTGAGAGAAGTAGGTGGTATTACCTTCTTTATCACCTCGTACCCACCCATTTAAAATTAATAAAGCGTTTTCCTCTGTTAGTTTCTGCAAGTCTTTCCCTTGATCATTTCTCTTCATGTCTTTACTATGCCTGGTCCTAATATTTTCAAAAGTCGTTTCAGTTTCAAGAATGTGTAAATTGTCATAGTTTGATATTCTGGCATTAAAATCACCTGCAATCAAGATATTGCTATCCGAAAATTTTTTAGTAATTTAATAACATGATTTAGATTTACACAAACATTTTGCAAAGTTTTATCTTTTGGAGTGATACATGTATTATTAATTATAAAAGAAAAGTTTTCCCAAAGGATACTAAGAATAATACAATTAGGAGCAATTTTAATTTCTTCCAGAAGCGTAATCTGTTTTCTGAACTTTAAATAAACAGCCAATCCCCCTATGAATCTTCCAAATTTCTTATTTTTGTTTGCAGATGAACAAATCAATAAACATCCATTGATATCAGCTAATTCTGGGCCCACATTTCCTGTAATATAATTAGATCATAACTTGAAATAAATTTATGTCATTCAGTATCATTCATTTTTCCCAGAAGATCTGCTATATTCCAGGAGAGGAAGTTATGCCCTATACTTTCTTCAGTCACTATATTATTTTCCTCATTAGATTCCAAACTCCCTGCCTCAGTCATTTCTGTGTGACTGACAAATTGTTATTTTTAGTATCTAATGAATCATTCATGTCGATCATAAGGATCCCTACCTGATCCAACTTATTTGCATTTGTTTTTAGTTGTTGAAAAATCTCCCGCATAGAGCAGAAAATATTTATTTGTGAACCCCCATCAGGAAATAAATGATCATTCCACCTTTCCTATATTTTTTCTGTGCAGTTTATTGTACAACATGATGACAAAATTATCAGAACTAAGGCAGTTAAGGAATCCTAATTTTCAACTGGAAGATGGTCAATTCCAAAAATTCAGAATATGTTGTCACTCTCTTTGGTGTTATTTAGCATGGGTTGCCCACCTCTGTCAAATTTCCAGTTTAATGAGGACAAAATATGAATGACATTCTTAGTATCTAATAACTCCTCATTTATCTGTATATGTGGAGTATTTTTAATAATGGTCTTCCAGGAAACCGGGGGAAAGATGTTCAACTTCAGATATCTAAGCCTACTATGAGAGGCTCAGGCTTCTTTGGCAATTTCCATATCAGTCATTAACACACACACTGGCAATGAGTCCTCATTTTTATCTCTTAAATACCTTAATGATTTTTTTGCAGGATTGTGCAATAGAACATTCTGGGCTAAAAAGAGTATCATGAGTTCTTTTAATGAATTAAGTATTTCATTAGGTTTCAAGAAGATGCCTTCTATTCTCAGTACAACTTCTCCTCTTATCATTTTCATATCATTACTGCTTTCTTTTAGTGCTATGGAGGTTATTTCCTGCTCATTTGTATATATACATTCCTTTTGTGTCCCTACAGAGTCCTTATTCGAATTGCCTAGAGGCGTATCCAAAATTATACTTTTAGCATTGATGCTGTTCTTTGGCTTAATACTAATGACAAGCTGTATATAAGGTGGTTTAGATTATTTTATTATTTTACAATGACCCCCATGGGCTTGTCTATCATTGTTAGATACCCCTACTATTTTCCTGCTATTATTTTTTTCTTTTTTTTTTTTCCTTATTTTGCTTGGTGATTTTTGCTTTCTTACAGCCCTTTCCCTTAGGGGTTTCAGGGATGTATCTAATAGAAAATGTTAGTTTTTGCTTTGACATTTGCTGAGCCAAGGAGTCTATCTTTTTTCTAAATCATCTAATCTATTAAAAATAAATTTTGTCAGCCTATCAATTTCCCCCCTTAAATCATTTATAACTTTGACCATTACTATGTTAGCCATCACCAGGTGGGTGAGGGCTTTTATTGTGTATTTGGATAGGGTATTAGGGCATTGAGCCAAAAAAATCTGCTTCAGGCTCAATTTGTTCAGCTTCATTATCCAATTTTAGGAACACTGTGTTTGGTGAGCCTGCTAAAATAGACATGTGATTTGTATACTGTTCATTGGGATGCAAATTAGAGAGCTCATTAGATATTTCCAGGGGCTAAATAGTTCTAATTTAATTTCATGTTTTTTATCATGTGACTCTACCTTGTTATTATCACTATCCTTATTCATCCTAATCTCCAAATTCCCTACTTCCATAATTTCTGGTGTTCCTGTTTCCTCTGTAGAAACATTCAATAGAGTCTCTTTAATGGGAAAAACATCAGGGATATCCTTTTGCAAGGTATCTTTTTGATCAATATTATTTAAAGTTTTCACCCTTTTCTTCCCCCTTTTCCCCTTCCTCTTTGGGGGTTGTTCACTCTTAGGATTTTTGACCACCCCATCTTCTTTTAGTAGGCTTACTAGGTCTTCATAGACATAAGGGAGCCACATGGCCCATCGTGAATGTCTCCCCCAAATATGGGTAATTATACCATTCTTTGATTGTTATGAAAGATCTCACCTAATTTGTATTTAAACAAATTTAGCATTGGTGTATCTGCCTATTGCTGAGGGAGCATGTTTCAAGCCTTAGCTGCTTGAACAGTAAAAGTTACAACTTTAATTAGAGTTTATTATTGGTAGCTTCAGTTGTTTATTATCAGACCTTAGATTATAATGTGGACTACAGAATTCAATACCTCATTCTTCAATAAGTTTTTTAGAATTTAATATTTTATAAAGAAAGAGAAGATCACCCCTTTGTCTTTGTGCTTCTAAAGAATGAAGACCCAAACTATGCAACCTTTCAGGGTATGTTTTCCCTTCATTATTTTGTATCATCCTGGTTACAGCCCTTTGTACTTTTTCTACAGATTGTACATCCTTCTTAATTGCTGGTGACCATAGTTGTGACATATAATCAAGTATTGGTCATATATAACTCCTATAGATAGGAAGAACTGTTTGTGTACTTTTATTTATGAAAGATCTCTTTACTTTGTTTACCAAGTTCATTGCTTTTGCAGATGTAATAAGTCAATGATCCCTAGAGGTTAATTTATTATTAACCATAACGCCTGGGTCCAGTTCCCTAGCTGAACTTTTTAACAGCTTTTGATTTAAAATATATGAATAGTTACGATTATTTATACCAAAGTGTAAAACTGTACATTTATCTGAGTTTAATGTTGTTCCATTAGTAAGTGCCCAATTTTCTATTAGGGCCAAATCATTCACTATTGATAGATGGTTACCAAAATTACAAACTTCACCACTCAGTTTGGAATCATCTGCAGACTTAATTAAATGATTATGGATTCCCAGATGCATACCACTAACAAAGATGTTAAAAAAGACTGGGCCCAAAATGGACCCCTGCGGCACACCACTTCCCACCCTACATTCTGATGAAATACAATTCTGTATTCATACACACTGAGATCTGTCAGTGAGGCATGCTCTCATCCAAATAACAATATGTTTATTAAATCCTAAACCCAATAGTTTATCAATAAGTTTGATACATGGCACTTTGTCAAAGGCTTTGGCAAAGTCAAGAAAAAACACATCAGAAAGTATTCCCAAATCTAATTGTTCACTGATTTTATTATAAAAGGAAATCAGACTGGTCTGACATGACCGACCCTTCCTAAAACCATGTTAACTCTTGTCTATAATATCATTGTGTTCCATAAAGGCTTCAGAATGATTTATAGTAAGACATTCCAGTATTCTGCAACAATGCAATGTTAAACTAATTGGTCTGTAATTTTTACATTTTGACTTGTTCCCCTTTTTAAAAATGGGCACAATGACTGCAGTTCTCCAATCCTTAGGTAATTTACCACTTTCGATAGATATGTTAAATAGAATTATTAATGGTTGGGAAAGGGATTTAGCTGTATGCCTTAATATATAACTACCGATGTTGTCAGGCACTGAACTGGATGATGTATTTAATTTTAATAATTCATCACAGACTTCATTCCTTGATATATGGGTATGGAATCACCCATCAGATTTATATTTTGTACTCTTCCATTTCCCGATGTAAAAACAGAACAAAAATAACTATTAAATGCCTCCACTACTGACTGATCATTATCTAACAAGTCACTGGTATCCATTATTGGCCCCACAACCCTATTTCTATATCTACAGTTAGTATTATTAATGTAGGAATATAATTGTTTATTATCTTTTGAGTGTGCAATTATCAATTCAATATTTGACTTGGCCCGTCTTATTGCTTTCTTAAGATTCTTTTGATGTTTAAGAAATACAAGCTTATTTTCCAAAGTTTTATTCTGTTTATATTTTTTATGTGCCCTTTCTTTCCTTTTAATTAGAGTTTTGACCTTCTTTGTTAACCATGAAGGTATTTTACCCTTTGGATTGTATCATTTCCTAAGTGGAATATGTTGGTCCACAGTATTCTCTATGATAGTTTTAAATGAGGCCCATGCAGAATCAATTGAAGTTGTCCTAATGATTTTTTTTTCAGTCAATAGAGAGTAGTTTGGAATTAATTAACTCAAAATCAGCTAGTCTATAGTCCCTTATTAGTGCTGGATTAACTGTTGTATATTTATTTCCCATGTTTTCCCCTTTCAGATTGTATTGAGCTTCAATAGCAGTCACATTTAATTTCAGTCTGAATGGGGAACAATTTTTAACCAATTCAGCATGAGATTTATTTTGTTTTATTTCTATAGGCGTTGAGGTAGTGATCTGGAGTTCATCTTTAAAGATACTCCCATTTGATTTTTTTGACTTAGGAAGAACCAGTTTACCACTTCTGGTATTCATTATTTAAATTGTTTACTACACTAAACACTAGGTGACACTTTACTACTTGCTTCAATCTCACTCCAGGTCACACTCCAGAGTATCAATTAATATTATTTTATAGTAACCCTTTACATAGACTTGTCTATAGACAAGTAATCGCTTGTTAAAACATAAACAATTAAACAATTATTTTACTTGTTAAAATGAGAGATTGAATAAGGATTAAATAAGCCAGACCAAAAAAGACTGTTGGTTTCAGCTTCCACTTCCAAAATCCTTCAAGAAATGGGCTGTGGAGCTGTTATTATTTTGTACAATTCTGGCTTGTTAGGCCAATTCATTTTTTCTGTCCACACATCACTGGTATTAATAATTTCAAATCCAGAATTGACAAAAAAAAACTATGATATAAAACCCTGGAGCATCATCACAATAAAATAAAATACTCTGAAGGCTGAAGCTCATATTGTAACTCTATACTAATGCTGATACTACCTGCTCCTGCCATGGTTCAGGATGTCAGAATACTGCTTACCTAAAAATACTAAATAAAGCCCATGAAAACATGGTATGACAGTCGTGTTCTAAAGTATTTGGTGCAAAATTGACTGCCATCATAGAACATTAACCAGGGGCACAGCTTGATAGGCTTTCTTCCCCAGCATGTTGCCAGTATGCCACCATATGTAGGCTTTGTCAGGGGTATAGAGTATGGCTCATCTACATTAAGGTTGTGTGATGCTGTCTCAGAACTTCTTTCTTCTGGATATACCAACCTGCCTTTGGTAGTTGGTACATCTTCAGTAATTGATATCATTGCCTGAATTATGGAATTCAGTTCACCCACAAGATATTGTAGAAAAATAAAATAGTGAAAAAATATTTATATATTTAGTTGTTTGTTTGTTTAGTTATGTATTTATTTGTCTGTTTGTTTATTTATTGTGTTCGGAAAAACCTTTCAGTTCAAGAGCCCTTTTTCAATGGTTCAATGAGTACCAATGCCCATAGTCTGGGTAACAAGCTCCCTGAACTAGTGGTCTTGATGGAAGAGAGACACCTGGATATTGTGGATGTCACAGAAACATGATATGCAGAAAACCATGACTGGGTTGTCAACATACCAGGGTACACAATCTACAGGAGGGACAGAGAAGGTAAAAGAGGAGGAGGAGGAGAAGAAGCTCGCTACATAAGGGAAGAATCAAAGCAATGGAACTAAAGGGTAAACATGGAGGAGAGGAGGCACTGTGGGTCACCCTTGAGACAGGAAATGACACCACAATCTGCAAGGGGTTGTATACAGACCCCCATCCCAGGGGGAGGAAATAGGCAAGGAAGTGATAGCAGGCACTTTAGAATGTCAAAAAAAGGGGACATATTATTGATTGGAGACCCAAATATGCCAGATATTAACTGCAGCACCTTTGCTGCATCCACATCCAAGAGCAGGGTCATTCTTGATGCCCTACAGAGGGTGTGACTCAGACAGCTAGTGTTGGAACCCACTGAGGAGGAAGAATCTTAGACCTAGTACTCTCAAATGGGGATGGAGAGAGGATCTTAGATTTAGAAGGGAGTAGCCATCAGGGAACAAGCAACCACCAAACAGTATGGTTCATGATAAACACAACAGTAGAGTCAAGCCATAGAAAATCAAGGGTACTGGACTTTGGGAGGGCTGACTTTGGCAAAATGGGAGAGTGCCTCAGAAAAGCACTAGCAAATGGGCAAGAAGGAGGGGTGGAGAAACAATGGTGAAAAATCCTAACTGCCATCACAGAGGCAACAAAATGAAGGAAAAAAACACTATGGTTCTCAAAAGAGGTGGCAAGCAAGGTTAGGGAGAAAAAGATAACATTCAGGAAGTATAAGGAAACACAGAAGGAGCACGAGGAGAACTGTAACAGTTAAAGCAGAGTGAAGCAGGGAAGGCAGTCAGAATAGCAAAGGTCAAAACCGAGGAAAAGATAGACAACTCAGTTAAGAGGGGGGATAAAACCGGAGGTCATGTGATGCGATGTGCTGTGTAGGACACCTCTATGTTTGCTCCGACTTTCCACCTGCTAAATTTGCTAATAAAAAACATTTTGCAGTGTAATTTACTGCAGATCGTTTGATTTCCAGCCTCCTAAGTGGTCGTGCTTACTATACAAGCAGTCGATGGATGAGGAGATGAGGAAAATTGCTACTAAGCATATGCCTCCTGCTACACCAGAGAAGGCCTCTAAAAAAGCCAGGGCCTCCTCTTTGCAATACTCACTGCCTGCCACTAATGAGAGCCCCGATTCGGATCCCCTTACTCTCTCAAAGTTTTTTAGGTTTGAAATGCAGAACATGGCAGGAGAAATAAAAGGCATCTCAAGTACCTTGGAGGAGCTTTCCAAGAAAACAGCAGATAATGAAGCATGCATTTCTCTGTCAAGAGGAAACAGGACAAAGCTGAGCTGGATTTGGTAGCCATGAGGCAAAGGCTAGTGAAGATGGAGAATAAAGTGGAAGATCTGGAGGGTCGTAGTCGCCGCAATAATGCGGTAATTATAGGTCTGCCCGAAGGTGAAGAGGGCTTAGACCCCATTAAGTTTATTAAGAAGTTTGTGGAGAAGGTGGCAGGCCCTTCCCCCTTTGAAGCAAGCTATATTAAAGAGAGAGCTCATCATGCACTACGCCCCGCTCCCTCAGTTGGAGCCCCCTCCAGGTCATTTATATTTCGCTTTTTAAATTTTCAGGAGTGACAGCACTTCTTATATAAAGCTAAGGAAACACAAGATTTGCAATGGGAAGGCAAAAAGCTGAGGGTGGTGCAAGATCTGCCTTTATTTGTGTGTCAGAAACGAGCCACGTTTCACAAATTGGTCCTCAAGCTAATCGCTGCAGGAATCAAGTTTCGAATGGTCTTTCCAGCAAGGCTTCAGGTTTTCATGAATGGCTCCTGGGTGACCTATGAGGAAGTGGAGTTGGCAACTGCAGGGCTTAAAGAAGCGCTTCCTGACCTATTCAAGTCCACATGAATATCGACCTGGTGTAGTTTGCTATGCTGTCTTTTCCTCTGGTGGAGTTGTTTAGCTGTTGCTAATCTACAGTTCTCAATAAACTCTCTGGGGCTAACTTGGCGACAAGTTGCTTTGTCCGGTTATCCAATTGTATGCTGCAATTCCCATGAAGGGTGACCTCTTTGATCTAAAAAAGACATTTTGTTCCTGATTCGGCTGCCACACCCAGGACAGCCTAATATTATGCTGACTCTTTTTGTTTTAGCTATTGCTAAGCCCAGCCTCATCTTTGGGTATAAAAGCGAGGTGCTAATGGGCTCCTGTGGTTATTCATTTTGGATTTAAATAATGGGTATTTGGGTGGTGACAGTGTGTGCAAGTCAAGTTTTATTCTGACAGAAATAGCAGTTTATTTCCGTAGGGGTGATGTTCTGATTTCATGGCAGTGGGGGGGGGGGTAAAGCTCAGTTCTCTTTGAGTTTATAATGAGACCCTGTCCGCAACCACGGTCCCTTCTTGTTCCACATAGTGAGTTCCGGTCTTCTCATGGCTTCCCCTTCTTTTGCTCCTAAATGCCACCAGATACAAGAAGAGGTAAGCCTGAACACCAGACGGGGACCCCAAAATTGCAGACTGACAACAGGGTACTTGTGTGCCTTAATCAGGCATTTGTATGCCCCTCTCTTATAACCCTGCTAGAGTGATCTCCTTGGAGGGCTCCCTTCTTATATTTCCCCTACAAAACAAGGTAGTCACTGTTTCTGGTCCAAGTAATGAGGTCTGGACAGTGACCCTAGAGTGCACAGACTCTCCCTTATTTTAGAGAGGATGTTTGCAGCCTGCACACTCTCAGCTTGTTGTGCCCATTGTTCACGGATTGCACCACAAGAGGGTGTCTAAGATCAGTATTTTCACCTCTGCTGTTGGTGTTTTACACACTTTATGCTCCGTGGACCATGTTGATGCATGGTTCGTGGGGTCGCAGTGGGGAGGGCTATTTTCCCTGTGGGGCTTGTGCAGATAATTCCCCTGAATTGCTAAGGGGTGTTGTTAAGTAGTAAGAAATGGGGATACTTTATTCTGTATGGAGCATTCTGGATATAAAGGGGTACTCTTGTCCTGGTTTCTTGGATTACGAGGGCCGGGAGGTTGGAGGGAGAGGGACTTTTCAGACTGCCGTTCATCATGTACCATGCAAAAGAGGAATGATAGTGGGAGGGGTGGTTAGGGTTTATAGGGTGTTTTGTGTGGGGGAGTTTCAGGGGGTGGTTGGGAGAAAGGATTCAGCACTGGTACGGTTGGAGGGAGGGAAGAACAGCCCTGCACTTATCACGTCTGGAGTAGTACTGATGTGATACATGAATACAAGCTGCACTCTGGAAGATTTTTGAATGGTAACAAGGGTGATTGCTAGAAGCATTCAATTTATTAGTTGGAACGTTAAAGGGGTGAGGCATAAAACTAAGCAATATAAAATTTTGAAGCATTTAAACTATTTGAAGGTAGAAATTATGTTTTTGCAGGAGACACATCTGCTTAAGAGGGAGGCTGATAAAATGAGACTACAACAGATTGGGCAGACTTTTGCAGTGGAGGGCACGACCCAGAGTAGAGGGGTCATGATCCTTCTGCATACGTCGGTTCCGTTCAAACCTCTTCATGTTATATCTGACACTCTGGGCAGATTCCTGTTTGTAAAAGGTAGAATGCATACCCTGGACATTGTCTTGGGTGCTGTCTAAGGCCCTAATGTAGACTCCCCCAGTTTTTTTGTTCAGATAATCGAAGCCCTAACTCCATTTTTGGTTACCCCTATGGTCATAGGGTGTGACTTTAATCTTGTTTTTGATCAGGCTCTAGACAGTTCAGGTCAATCCCATCAAGGTCTCTCCCCAGCACAAAGAGTTTTAGGGATTTGATGGACTCTGCAGGTCTTTGTGACATCTGGCACTTATTGCATCCCAATGCAAGGGAGTACACTTTTGTTTCCCAGGTGCATGCAACCTCCTCGCGAATTGATTATATCCTTATTTCCCAAGCTCTCTTACCAGGGGTTATAAGCTCCAGTATTGTCTCAGGCCCCCATCAGATCACTCTGTGGTTACCTGCCTAGTATCCTTAGTTTTCTTGCCAAATAAAGGGAGCAGGTGGAAGTTGAATAATCAAATATTGAAGGAGCCGAAGATGGTTCAATATATAATATCCCAAATAGAGCAGTTCACTGCTATTAATACTAACTCCATAGGGAAGCCTGATATGGTATTGGGTGGTTGTAAAGCATATTTAAGAGGGATTATAATTGGCCTAACATCGAAAAGGAAAAGAGAGAGGGCATCTCAGATTTCTGATCTTCTTTCTCAGATCAGAGGCATGGAGACCGCTCTCCCTCCAGCTTCTTCAGAGACTTTTTAACAAGATTTAACGAAATTGAGAGAAGCCTACCTAGCTATGTTGATGGAGCAAGCTGAATTTGCAATTTTGAAAACAAAAGCCGTATATACCGATCAGGGCGAGAAGGCGGGCCGAATGTTAGCATTGTGCATTAAACAGCAGGAATCCGCCAGATTCATTCCTGCAGTCCATTCCCCCAAAGGCAACTCCCTTAAAGTCTCATCCTCAGAGACAGCAGAGGAGTTTACATGTTATTTCAGGGATTTATATGGCCCTATTGCGAACACCCCCATCTAAGGAAAGTCTCTATGAATATCTGAGTGATTTACGACTGCCATCTCTTACACAATCCCAGCAGAAAGCTTTGGAGTCTCCAGTTTCTGTGGGCGAGATAGAAAGGGTAATTAACTCCCTTCCATTTGATAAGTCTCTGGGCCTGGATGGGTTCACTTCCAACTTTTATAAAGCTTTTTCTAAACAACTGATTCCCATTCTCCTACCACTTTTTCAGTCTATCCTCTCTGGTCAGGTATCCAATCCGTCCCTTTTCAAGGCGCTGATTGTTCTGCTGCCCAAGCTGGACAGACCATCAGACCAGGTCTCAAGTTATAGGCCGATCTCCCTTCTCAACCATGATATTAAAATTCTGGCAAGATTACTAGCCGATCGCTTGGAGGCAGTACTTCCCTTTCTAACAGGGGCCAAACAGGTTGGTTTTATGAAAGGGAGATCCTCAGTGGATCATCTGAGGACCCTGTCGCATGTCTTCTTGGCATTCAGGGATGCTCCTCATCCAATGGTCCTGATTTCGTTGGATGCTGAGAAGGCGTTTGACAGAGTCCACTGGGACTATTTGTTTGCTGCGATGGAGGTTTTTGGTTTCCCCATGAAATTCCAGAACTGGGTTAGTTCGCTATACAAATTTCCCTCTGCCAGAATCTCATATAATGGGGTTGTCTCTAGTCCCTTTAAATTGCATGTGGGGACCAGACAAGGGTGCCCCCTATCTCCCATTCTTTTCAATATTTACTTAGAGCCTCTTATTAGGATGTTATCAGGTGCCCAGGGCATTTTGGGTATTTCTCTAGGTGAGCAGGTGGCTTACGCAGATGATTTCCTGCTGCAAGTAACACAACCACTCACATCTATTCCCATTATTCTAAAGATAATAGATGACTTCAGTAAGGTCTCAAACTATAAACTTACTGTAGGAAAGACTGTAGTTTTTCCTCTTAACCATAGGGTACACAAACAGGAAATTATCGCATTTGGGCTCACTTGGAAGTCTGACTATATTAAATATCTGGGACTCCTTTTAACTTGGAATGCTGCTTGGCTTAGACAACTAAATTTCAATGCCCTGGTACATAAAATAGAACTAGACCTTCACAGATGGACCCTACTTCCCCTTTCTCTTTGGGGCAGAATTAATCTAATTAAAATGAATGTTTTCCCTCATTTGTTTTACCCCCTCAATATGCTAAACATATGGCTCCCCCTGTCCTGGGTTAAAAAAGTGCACAGTATGATTTCTACTTTTATATGGGGGGATAAGAAGGCTAGGATGGCATTCCACAAATTAGCCGCTCCGAAAGTTAAAGGAGGATTAAGGCTTCCCCATATTGGGCTATATTATTGGGCCAGCCAGGCCAACAAGTATCTTAGGTGGCTGACCGTGGATCAGTTGTCTACGGTGGCCACGTACACCCTGATCTGGTTAGCCATCGAGTCTGCCTCCATAAAAAAATGGCTATTCCCCTGCTGCGCTGTTATAACCAAAGTTAGTTCCCTACCTGAATCTCTACGCAGATCCCCTATAGCAGTTTCAATTAGGGTTCGTACTCAACTGTGCACATTTCTGAGATATGAGAATTTCAAGGATCTATCTCAACCCTTGAGAGGTAACCCCAATTTTCTACTAGATAGTAAGCCCCTTCCAGCCAGCTGGTTCCCTCAGATAGGAGATTGTCACCTCGATGAGCTTATAACACCCAACAGTCAATGGTGCTCTTCAACAGACATTATGCACAAGTTTATGATACCCCGCATAAGTATTTTCAAGATTTTCCAGCTTCGTCATCTCCTGGTTAAGGTAATGGGCCCGACTCCCCCCCGGGTTACCCATATCAGCTTCCAAGCTACCCTAACAAAGTTGGTGGGTTCACCACATGCTGTATCCAAAATATACAGTGCCTTATTTACCTGGGCCTATCCTGATAACTACACTCCCATCACTTTTTGGGCCTCCCTTTTCCAGGACAAAGCCTTGGACTGGCCTCTTCTGAGGCAAAGCTGCCATAAGTTCCTCAAGCAGGACAGACTTAGATTAAATCAATTCAAAATTTTGCACAATATTTACTATTCTCCGCAGAAGCTGGCCAGACTGGGTTTGGTGTCCTTTCCTCTTTGCACAAGATGTCAACTGCAAAAAGGAGATCTTCATATTTTCTGGAGCTGTTCTAAAATTGTCCCACTCTGGACTAATATTAAACAGCGTACTGACCCTCTTTTAGGGCTCTCAGACTTGTTCACCCCAGAAATATGTCTTCTGGGGGACTTCTCCTCCATTTTGGCGGTGAACAGGAAGTATTATATAGCTTTAATGTCGCTGTCTGTCAAAAAAGTGGTGTTAAGACATTGGAAAGATACGGAGGTACCAACATATGTTGAATGACTTCAGGAGCTACTTGCAAATCTCAGAACAGAGAGGACTATTGCCAGTCTTCACAACAAAATTAGGAAGTTTGACAGGATCTGGGGCCCATTACAAACTCTCTATGCACTGCAAGTCTAAGCATCATTAGGCCATATCCATAGGTATGGTGCTGAGTGTATAAGGTTGTGCTGGGTTGTTCGGGGTAGGTATTGGGCGGTGGGGAGGGGGAGAATGAATCATTCTATACTCTGTATCTGATGTGTGTGGATTATGTTCTATACTGTCATGATTTGTTCTCTGCATTGGAAACGTCAATAAAATTTGAATAAAAAAAGAAGGAGGATAAAACCTTTTATAGGTATATTAGGGAGTGAAGAAAGACAAAGGGAGGGGTAGTGAGGCTTGTTAAAGGGAAGTGTGGGTGGGCAGAGAGGGACAGTGAAAAGGCAGGGATACTGAACAAATACTTCTGCTTAGTATTTACAAAAGAAGAGGAGGGTGAGGTACTGAATCCAATCAATAGAAGCACTCTGGATAGGGGAGTGGATACCAGTCCTTTCTCAGAAGAAAGGGTTCTAAAAGAACTCCTAAAACTGAAGGTGGACAAAGCAATGGGGCTTGATGAAATTTACCCCAGAATTCTAACAGTACTAAGGGGAGAACTAGTGACACCACTGACTACCCTTTTTAACAAATCATGGGAGGATGGTGTGGTACCTTAGGACTGGAGGAGGGTGGATGTGATTCCCCTTCACAAAAGTGGGAGCAAGACAGAGGCAGGAAACTATAGACCTGTCAGTTTGACCTCAGTGGTAGGGAAAATGATGGAATCACTTCTGAAGGAAAGAACTGTTAAGTACCTAGAGGTCAGTGGGGCACAGGACCCAAGGCAGCATAGATTCACAACGAGAAGGTCATATCAGATGAATCTAATAGATCTCTTTGACTGGGTGACCAAAGTAGTAGATAAGGGAGGGCTGTAGACATGGTCTACCTAGACTTTAGCAAGATATTTCACACAGTCCCACACAAAAGATTAATAAACAAATTGGCCAGCCTGGGAGTGGGTCCTAAGGTAGTAGTCTGGGTAAAAAATTGGCTGCACAACAGGACACAGAGGGTAATAGTAAATGGAGTCAACTCCGAAGAAAGGGAGGTTACTAGCAGGGTACTGCAGGGTTCAGTACTGGGTCTGGTCTTTTTTAATATCTGTATAAGTAACATTGCAGAGGCACTGGAAGGAAAAGTATGCCTCTTTGCAGGTGAAACAAAGATCTGAGACAGGGTTGATATACAAGGGGGGGTGGAAAGGATGAGATGGGACTTGGCAAGGTTGGAGGACTGTTCAAAAATATTTCAGCTTAGATTCAATGCAAAGATGTGCAAAGTAATGCACCTGAGAAACAAAAATCCAGGGGAAGAGTACACAATGGGTGGCAGAGGTATTAACAACAACAAACATGGAAAGGGACCTGGGAATAGTCATATCAGATGACCAAAAGGTAAGCGAGTAATGTGAGATGGAGATGGCAGTAAGGATGGCTGTGAGGATATTGGGGTGTATAGGGGGAGGCACCACCAGTAGAAAACAAGAAGTTGTCATCCCTCTGTACAGACAGTTGGTGAGATCCCATCTGGAGTACAGCATGCAGTTCTGGAGACCCCATCTGCACAAGGACACAGACAGGATGGAGGCAGTCCAGAGAAGGGCAACTAAAATGGTGCAGGGTCTACAACAGAAGGCATACGAAGAGAGACTAAAGGAGCTTAATATGTATACCCTTGAGGAAAGGAGGGAGAGGGGGGACATGTTAGAAATGTTCATGTACCTCAAGGGAATCAACAAAGTCTAAGAGAGTAGCATCTTTCAGAAAAAGAGATGTGCAAGAACAAGGGGACACAATTTGAAGATTGAGGGGGATGACTCAGGGGCAATGTGAGGAACTATTTTTTCACAGAGATGGTGGTGGATGCATGGAATGGCCTTCCTGAGGAGGTTGTGGTATCAAAAACGGTTGGGGAATTCATGAATGCATGGGACAGACATAAGGTAATTCTGGTGGGGGTAAGAAGTAGACTGTTGACTAACTAGGATCTGCAGCTTATCCAATAGGTAGGGAAATTGGCAGACTAGGTGGGCCAAGAGGTCCTTATCTGCAGTCAAAGTCTATGTTTCTACTGTATGTTAGACATGGAGAAGGAGGGCTACATGTTTATGCATGACAGGTTATGTGATTCAAATGGATAAGGCACACAGTTGTTCCAGTTTTCCACACAAGCTGTTGGTTTGCAGAGCAAGTTTAGATACAAATGTATGTGGTGGTTGTTGGGGGGAAGGGTAAGGAGATGAACGCTTGAGGATCAAACAAAACAAAAAAAACAAACAAATTAAATACCTGGGCCATATAATACTATGCACTTCATTAAGCTCAACAGTGTTGAACATTACATAAATATTTTGCAGGTTACAGTCACTGATTTCAGAAATACATATTTTTTTATCCAAGCCATCAGCCTCCATTCCATGCACATAGTACGCTTTAGTTGTTAAAGGTTGGGAAATAATTTTAAAGTTTAAATTGACAAAAAAGTCAAGTAAGTTATCACATTTGGTCAGCTTCACTTTTCAGCATTTCCCTATGTAAGTATGGTTCCTGTAGAGAAAGGGGGGGTATAGAGAAGAGGAATGGTGGAGCATGGTGGCCTATCCAGTATTCTCAATGTACAGTGCCACACACACACACACACACACACACACACACACACAAACATGCACGCACACAAATGGGAGACAGAGAGAGAAGTGTAATTTGAATCTCTGCTGGACCAATGCAGTCTTATTACAAACTCAGTTTTGTTGAACAGACAGTGGCGTAGTGCTAAATTTGGAAATGTGGGGTCTTCATGAACTACAATTTCCCCACCCTCCCTATAGGCTGTGGGTCTGGGAGCCACCTAGATCCCCAGAAGCTATCAGGTTTTTGATGCATTATGGTACATTTTGAGGGTCATTTTGACACTATTTGGCTGCTTTTAAAGCCTTCTTTGACTTGTTACAACCAACCAATATCACTATCAAAATAACCACTTTTTATTTTCTTACAAAACCATTACTCCAAATTCATGGTTGGCAGTGCTGTCCAAAATCTGTCTGCCTGAACCACAGCTGAAACCTTTTTGAAACTCTTTGTTTTCCCATATGGATATCCAACCAAGATCTTGACCGATCAGGGATCTGCTTTTGAATCACAGCTCTTTAAAGAACTCTGTACCCTGCATGGCAGTCACAAAGAAAAATCACCGCCTAACATCCTCAATGCAATGGGCTATGTGAAAGAACAAATCAGACACTCTTGGGAATGTTAAGAGCACTACCTGAATACAAGCATCTGTTTTGGCCAGCCTTACTTCCAGAACTTGCCTACTTGAACAACACTGTCCACTGTTTGACTGGATATACCCCGCACTACCTGATGTTTGGTCACCATGGTAGACTCCCCATGGATCTAGTGCTTGAAGTCCAACCAGATGAACCACCTGTTACAGATTGGGTACAAGAACACAGCAAAAGATTGCAGGAAGCTGGTCAGATTGTCAGCCAACACATGGATCAGGTGCGACAAAGAAAAAGATAACATATGATGCCAAAGCCAATGTGACCCCACTGCAGACTGGAGAATGGGTATTGCTAAGAAGGACTCAGGAATGTCACAAGTTAGCTACCAGATGGGAAACAGAACCTTTTCTTATTGTTGAAATCCCCTATCCTGACTTACCCGTGTACAAGATTCAAAAAGAAACTGGTAATGGCATGAAAATAGTGCATCCAAATCCTCTTAAATCTTGTACCTTCAGAGACAGTGTTTCAACCAAGACTACAAGGGGCTTTACATCAGAGGAGAGGCAGGAGAACCCTACCTCCAAAATGATGGAACTGGAATCACCAACAAAATGGTGTATGGATCCCTGGGGTTAGGTCCTCCCACGTACGTTCAGTTAATCATCCTTTAGCTGAACCAGTAGTAAATCTAGAACCTCCCAATTTACTAGAACCAGCAGGTTGTCCACCAGAGTGTATTCCTATAGAACCAGTGGCTTTTCAGCCTCGTAGGTCACAAAGATCCACTTTTGGTATCCCACCTAGGAGATACATACTGGAAGTTCTTCAAGTAGTATATTCTTTTCATAGATAATATACAGTAATTAGAATATACAGTAATTAGAAGACACATTCATTTAGTTTAGCAAATAAGAAGGTTTCTACTAAAAGTTATAGATGTTGTAAAAGTCTTTTTAACTAAAGTAAGATTGCCTAGAGATTTAAGTAAAACTTTAAAATGTTAAGAAATGTTATAGACACCTATAGAAGTAGTAGTGAAGTAATGTTTTTATAGAATGTTAAGAAGGAATTCATGGGGACATGTATTTTTAGGTGAGCACGAATCTGTAGTGCCCCTAAGTATGGGGGCACTACAGAAAAGGGGTGCTTATGTATGCTCAGTGTGCCCTGGGGTGCCCCATTGTCAGCATGGGCTCACAAGGAAAGTATACAGGGGCCTCTGTGTGTGTTTCCCTCTTTCCTATAAGGCAGGGTCAAGAAAAAAAGAAAAAGAAAAGTTTTTTCTCTCTGCTGCCTGCTCTACTCCATTCTATCCCCCCCCCCCAAACAGGCAGAGAATGGGCACTCACCTGTCCCTGGCAGGCGCATGGTGCCCATTTGAATTTTGACCATTGGTCCTGGGCATGGGCTCGGGGTTCTAGAATTAGAACCCCATGTTCCTTTTAAATAGGGGAGAGCCATTTTTCCCGTGGTTGTTTGTGCTGGGCTGTGGAGTGTGAGGACCTAGAGAGTGCGACAGGGACCCTGGGCTTACCTTTAGAATTGAAGCCAATCATGTTGACTGAGGTGGTGCCTCTCCTCCAACCAGTGAAGACTACTATTCCAGTGTGTGCCCTGATTGCTCCTGCGGTTGAGTCCGGCAGTCATACTGCAAAAGAAAGAAAACTCCCCTGGCTCCTTGACACTTCCGTGTGGGCTGTTTATGTCCTTTTGATTTTTTTAGTCACCCCGAGTGCTATGGTCCCTCATCAGTGGCACAGAAGATCCGCATCATGACGCAGAAACTGTTGGCCCTCCAGAGGCCCTTGCCATTCACTGCACTGCCTGCTTCCCCTGCGCTGTTTTCTCCTTCCTCTTCCAGCAAGTCCACCCTCCTCCCAGCATCAGCTATGCCCCGGGCCGGGGTGGTGAGTTGGCAGCAGCACACCAAAAAAGTGCTGACCACCTAAAGCTTTAAAAAAAAAGAGTTTATTTTGTTTAGTGCTGTGGCACTACTGGTAAATCAGGCAGGAGGCCTTGTTTTTAATATAATAATTCAGGCGTGGCAACACCCACAGGGAGGGACCTGCCTCAAGGCCCATAGGGGACCCTCATAAATATTTATGTGAGGAGGCAGACTGAGGGCGGGACAAGATGTGGTGACTGACAGTAAGTCCTGAGGAAGGCATATACAGTTAAAGGGGGCGACGTCAGGCCCCAAGCAATGAAAGGGACAACGTCAGGTCCCAGGTCATAAAAGGGGCAGCTTTAGGCCCAGAACTGTAAGGACAACAACAGGCCCTGTGATAAAAATGGGAAAGCAAAGGGCCCCTTGGTAACAAGGGAAGGGCAGCCCAGCCATTAAAAGAGCCCAAGTAGTTAATAGGGCAGCAAGACCCACTGGTTAAAAAAAAAAGGCAATGCTAGGCCCAGTGGTGGAAAGGGGCAGCAAAGTCCCCAAGCATTAAAGGGGCAACAGTAAGCCCACAGTGGGTAAAGGGCAGCGTGGAGTCTGAGCATTTCAAAGATGGCTCTGCCAGTAGGCCCACTGTAGTTAAGAGGGGCCCAGCAGTTACGAGGGCAAAGAGGGGGCCCAGAGTGAAAAAGGCATTCACCCAAAAGTTTCCAGAGGGGTTGCCAGATCCTGGTACAAAAAGGACCCACAAATGTGGAGGGTCAGCAAAAACCGGTGCTTAGCACACAACTGCCATCTAGTGACTGTCAGCTGATGAAACTGTGTATTGATTAGTATCTGAAATGTTGTATTGATTGCAAAGTACCAAGACTGTTTGATTACTGGGATTGTGGTTATTTGCCACTGCAATGAACAATTGCCCCAGATTCCAGCAACTTGCCCCTGCTCCAAGCAAATTGCCCCTGCATCGAACAATTGCCTTGGACTTTGGTAATTTGCCCCTGCTCCAGGCAAATTGCCCCTGTAATGAACAGCTGACCTGGATTCCAGCAATTTACCCCTGTTCCTGGCTAATTGCCCCAGCAACAACTAAACACCTTGGTGCAGTGAAAGTGTAATTGCCATTGTTAGTAAAAACTGAATGTGCATGGACTCAGTTTTCTGCCACAGCACTCCTGGTGGGGTTGTTCACAGCTGATTCGTCACCGAAGCAGTCTTCAGACAGCAAAGAACTTCACAGCAACACCCTTCCCTGTCATACGCTGTCGGTCGAATGTCGATGTAACCCTGTGTGACTCGTGACTGCCGGCTCCTGGTTTCCTTGTGGTTGGTCAGCCTGGAAGTGGAATGTCCTGGAAGAAGCCTCATCCACCACTCCTAGTCATTCACCAATAGTTGAGTCCGACATGGCCAGTGTATGTCCACGTCCACCGGTTTGTTGTTTTTCTGGTGCTGGACACTACAGGGCTCTGATTTTCGCCCTGCATCCTCCTCTTCCTGCTTGTCTCACCTTGCATGAAATGTGTTGTTCACTGGGATTCAGCTTGATCTTGGTGGTCCTCCTGTGGATCTTTCACCAAAGAAGCTTCAACATGCCTTCATCCTTGGCAGCCCTGGTCAAGGGCTGTGCCAGGGGAAACTGCAGCAGACCTTTATCCTTGGCAATCCTTGTAAGTGGATTCGATGCCAAATCTTTGTTCCTTCATCCTTGGCAGCCCTGGTAGAGGGTTGGTGCTTGGGAACTTCAGCCAGTCTTTGTTTCTTCATTCTTGACAGCCCTGGTTGAGGGTTTGTGCTGGGGAAACTGCAGCAGATCTTTACCCTTGGCAATACTTCAAGTGGATTCAACACCAAGTCTTTTTTTCCTTCATCCTTGGCATTCCTAGTCGAGGGTTTGTGCCAGGGAAGAGTTTAGCAGATTTCAGTTCTCTTGTGCTAGAGTATTCCAGCAACCTTACAGAGTCAGTCGGCCAAAGAATCAGGGTCTGTTTAAAAATCTCTCACATCCCCTCCAACCTCTCCTAGGTTTTCACACAAGTGTAGCTTGGTACCAAATAGGAACCCCATTCTCCCTTCTGTTTTTGTGTTATCTTTTTTTTCACCCCCACATGCTCTTCAGCAGCCACTCCTTCAGGCGCCAAGGCAGTCCTCTGACCCATCCGTCCTCCGAGACTCCGCCTCAGATCGCAGCCGATCCCCATGGTGACCCGGCGTCACCCTTCGACAGATGGGTCCCCCTCCTCCGAGGGGGAAGGCACCAGCCAAGGGGCAGACAAGCACTCCTACTTTAGCCCCAGGGATGCTGCTGAGGCGGAGAGCTCAGTAGGACCTTTGATGGCCTCACAGCGCCGGGCAGCCGTCATCTGGCTACCGTAAAGCGGTATTTTTGCTTTTCTAGTTACTCCCTCATTTTCCTTGCATGCATCTGCAGTGCTCCTGGTCTCCACCAGAGGCCGCTGCAGCGTGACAAGACCCCGCTACCCACCCCCAGGAGAGGAGAGGAGAGCAGTCCTGCAGATGCTCGATCCTCTCCCACCCCTGCCAGCCCCCAACGACCCGAGTCCATTCCCGAACCCGGGTCGCCGGCGTGGGATGAGGAAAGGTGCCAGCGCCTCAACCCTCTGCGCCACTGGGCCGGCTCCCATTCTCCCTTCTACCCCATTGCTTTTTCACCCTTCAGCTGTGTGCATGAAGATGGCAAGAGAAAGTTGGACTTCCTTTTACACCAATAGAGTCTCAGAGGTGGTTACCCCACCCAGCACCTCAGGGTCTGCAACTGGTTTCCATTGTTCACTGCAGTGATTGTCTCATATCATTATAGAGTAATAGATGTTTTTAATTTGTTTACTAGATCGTTTAGAGAAAGCATAGTATAGAGCTTAACAGATAGCCTTAGGCCAAGGTGCACCTCTTAGAAATGGTATAGAATGTTACTTACTGTTCATGTTTGGTTTGGTTCCCCTCTTCCCTTGTGACCATGTCTATCTTTCCCTGTGGTATGAAGAAAGCCCATGGGGCATCAAACTTATAGATTGTCTCCTGCCTCTCCTTACCGAGTGCCTCCATCCACCCAATCCCATTCGAACCACAGCATTGTCTTGCCAGTCCACCTGCTTGAGGCAACGCTGGTGGTGCAGCTGAGATAAGCGATCTTCATGGTCAGTACTCAGTTAGTTCATCACAGTTCTGAGTCTTAGCTGACAGTTTCTTTCAGTGTCTTGAGTGTCTCTGAGTACCTGGTTCCCTCTCTGTCCCTCTGTCTTTTTATTACCCCTCTATGCCAACAGAGCTGTGAACCAAAGCCTGACATGGATGCTAATCTAAACATTTTCCCTCTAGAATTTTATTTTCTGCTACCTCCTGCTGATCATTCTTTCTTGTTCTTCCTCTGCGTGTCACTAATCACATCTCTACCATGGAACCTCTCAAGAGACAACATGTTCCTCTTCCCTGAGCCTACATCTGCTTAGTTTCTAAAAGAAAGGGGAATAATAAAATACCTATGCTGTTTGCCAACTACATTGGCAGAAAGTTTGTGCATCTACCTCCATGCTTGTGACAGCTTGTCACACATGGCCAGTGGCATTTTAGATCCCCTGACCCTGAGAGACTGAAAAATGGAATCAGCAGAGGGAACCCACACTGGGGGAGGACTAACAAGGTGACAGTCAGAGCCTCACATGTCCCAAAGGGCACAGAAAGCTGTCATACAAGCTTCATGGGACATGTAGTTCTCAGCAAAATGGGCATGAAAGGACAGGCAGTAATACGGCAGGACTGAGAAAAGGCCCTTTCATCAGTTGATCAGACACAGATAGTGTCTGTGTGAGAGGCATGAGTGCTCAGATACCTCAGAATTTGACCTACAGGTATGTTAGGATAGTTGGATAGTAAAATAATGTTTCTAAATCTGTCATCTGATCCTAGCATCAGATGTCCTTGGATTAGGATTAAGATATCCTAAAATCTGTCTATCCTAGCAATGATTCCTCTCACCCTCTAATTAATTACCCTCCACCCAGACCCCAGTACCACCCAGTAACCCACAACCTCCTTCCTCCCCCCAAACACACTGACAGTGTTATTAAACAGGTTTTGTTCCAACTTCCGTCTCAACCTTATAATAAGTATATACTGTCCTTATAAAAAAAACTTTAATGTCAAAACCATGCACCCCTGCTGCATCACAGCAGCCCCACACTGGCTGGAACCACTGTCACCACCGCCATGATTCAATAAAGTAAGTAAGTAAGCATTTATTTGTATATGGCGCCCAATCCCAGAGGATCTGGGTGCCTTACAAGGCAGTGCAAGGACATAAAGCAAACAATACATTTCACAAATAAATGGCAGGATCAATAAGATCAGCAATAAAAATCAATCAATAAATAATAACATCAGTATGATAAATTAATTAAAAAATGCTTGATTAAAAAGCGGTGTCTTAAGTCCCCTTTTAAAAACCTCCACTGACAGGTCCTCCCTCAGAAATCTGGGAAGTGAGTTCCAGAGGACCGGGCCAGCCACCTCAAATGCTCAGTCCTCTGAGGTTTTCAGCCTGGCCCTCAGAACCACTAGGAGGCCCTCAGTGGAGGACAGGAATGAGCACATCGGGGTGGTAGGGGACAGGAGATCACTCAGGTAGCCAGGGCCCGATCCATACAGGGACTTAAAGGTGAGCAAGCCCACCTTGAAGATGATCCTCCACCTGACAGGCAGCCAGTGCAGATCATTCGGGACTGAGTTCATGTGACTGGATCTAGGGACACCCGTCAGCAACCTGGCCACTGTATTCTGCACCAGCTGCAGCTGATGGAGGTTCCCTCAGCTGACCCTGAAGTAAAGAGCATTGCAGTAGTCCAGCCTTAATGTGAGAAAGAACATTCTTCCCAATACACCCACTAGTCCCACCTCCCTTCTGCCCTCACAGCACCCAAAGTAGTGAGACAAACAAAGGGTCATACCAGTCGTGGGACCCATGCTGGAGCAGCTTGTGCTCTTCTACATTCCAGTAAGCATGAATAAAATGTTTTCCTACCACAGTAGTAACACCTGACTGGCCAACAGAAGGGGGTTCTTTCTTGAATCATGGGGACAGGGACTGTGACTTGTGGCAAGGCCGGGGCAGCTATGATGCAGCGGGGGTGCAATCTTGATGTTAAAATTGTTATTATAAGGACAGCATTTTTATTATAAAGATGAGACAGAAAATGGAAAAACCTATTTAAAAACATTATCAGTGGGAATTGGGGAGAAGAGAGGCTGTGGGCTACAGGGTAGCCTGGTTAGGGAGTTTTCATTAGGGAGGGTTTTGTACAGGATGATGGGTATTTTTCTATAAAGTTTAGGATTTCAGATTTTTAACAGCTTAATCGAAAATCTGAAATCTTAAATGTTTGCTGTTATGTAAGGTGTTCATTTTTTTTAAATGGATATCTGAGTAACTCTAGTCAGAATCTACTTCTTCACCAGCATGGGGTATTGAGCTGGAGTCCTGAGGAGAAAGGAGCTGCGAGAAACAGCACATAGCAAGACGTTTGCTGTGATTTTACATTGCGAGAGGGATTGCAAGCCTGTATCCTCCAACAGACTCAGATAAGTGTGCAACTACAGTGTTCAGAAAGCAGGGTTGCCTTGATGGCTCTGGGTTTAGGAAGAATCACGCCAGTTCTCCTCAACCTCTGCTGCTGACATTTGTCCCAGGAAGGTTATTAACTACTAGTGTTGCTCAGATAGTACTTTTGTGGATCCTACCACTATCTGTCAGATAGATAGTGCTGGAATCCTACCTAGGATCCTACTAGAAATCCTAGCAAAGACAGATGTAAGAGCTAGGGTTAGATAGCGATGGATCCTAGTTAGGATCCAGGTATCCTAGTTAGGATCCAGGGATCCTAGGACAGATAGTTAGGATCCGAGCTGCATCTGTTGCTAGGGTCCAGAGGATCTACAACATTTATATGATCCATGCACTGGATACTAGAAGATAGGATCCACAGTCAGATAGCACTACTATCCTACCACAGCAACTATCTGACCAAATGGGAGACATCTGTTGGTATCCTAATTTCTAGGATACTATCTGAGCAACATTAATAACTGCCGCATAGAAACATAGAAATTGATTGCAGATAAGGACCGTTAGGCCCATTCAGTCTGCCCATAGGCCCTATACATTGTATGTGACCACTAACCCTATGTGATCAATGGCTTTTCATCACTCCCTCCCCTCTCAGGCTTCTGTTGTGTCCGTCCCAAGCATGCTTAAACTCCTCCACTGTGCTTTCCCCTGCTACTTCCTGTGGCAGGCTATTCCATGTGTCGACTACCCTTTCTGTGTTGAAAAACTTCCTCACATTACCTCTTAATCTACCCCCTTCCAATTTCATATTGTGCCCCCTTGTTCTAGTACTTTTTCTACATTGAAAAAGCTTCCCTGCCTGCACCTTGTTTATACCCTTGAGGTACTTGAAAGTTTCAATTATGTCCCCCTGCTGTCTCCTCTCCTCCAGTGAGTACATATAGAGGTCCCTTAGTCTCTCCTCATATGTTTTGTGATGTCAGCCCTGCACCATTTTTGTTGTCCTTCTCTGGATAGTCTCCACCATATCTATGTTCTTGTGCAGGTGCAGCCTCCAGAACTGCATGCAGTACTCCAGGTGATGCCTTACCAATGTTTTGTGCAATGGCATCACCACGTCCCACCTCCTGCTAGTGACACCCCTGCTTATGCACTCTAGCATGCAATTAGCCCTCCCTGCCACCTTTGTACACTGCTTTGATACCTTAAGGTCATCAGAGATGATGACCCTTAGGTCCTATTCCTCTTTAGTGACAGTCAGCTCCTCCCCCCTCAACCTGTAGCTCTCCCCAGGGTTCCCTCTACCCAGGTGCATTATTTTGCACTTCTTTACATTGAACCTCAGTTGCCACATCTCTGACCATCTTTCAAGCTTCTCCAGGTCACTCTTCATTTCTGCACCCCTTCTGGAGTATCCACCCTGTTGCAGATCTTGGTGTTATCTACAAACATGCAAACCTTTCCTTCCAGCCCCTCTGCAAGGTCACTAACAAAGACATTGAACAGGACTGGTCCTAGTATTGATCCCTGTGGTGGTTTACCTATAGTGCTTCGACAGCGCTAGCGCCGACATCCCCTACAGTGACAACTACAATGTCGACTGTTAGTATTGCAGCCACGGGGATGTCAGCACACACAATCAGGGGGCTGTGACCCCCAAACCCCACCCCACACACCCCGATCTCTAGGATTCTAACTCTGAGTCAGAGTTGGACTGGGAGGGCAAACACCCAGCGAGGCAGTCCCAATCACCACACAGACCATCACAGCGACGGGCGGGTTTTGGCTGATTCCTGTCGCTGTAATGGTCTTCACGGTGCCGGAGTCACTGCGGTGACAGTATACCCCTTGTGGTACCCCACTGGTCACCCCCCCTCCCCAGATTGTACCCCAATTTCCACCGCCCTCTGTCTCCTGTCTGTTAACCAGTTCCTAACCCAGTTAACCACTTTGTCTCCCATGCCCAGACTGCCCATCTTGTTAATCAGCCTTCTATGTGATACGGTGTTGAAGGCTTTGCTGTAATCCAGGTAGGCGACATCTACTGCCCCTCCCTGATTAAGTTCCCTAGTCACCCAATCAAAAAAATTATTAGATTCATTTGCCATAACCTTTCTGCTGTGAATCTGTGTTGCCTCAGATCTTGAGCACCACTGGATTCCAAATGTGCCACTATCCTTTCTTTCAGCAGTGTCTCCCTGATCTTTTCTACTACTGAGGTGAGGCTGACTGGCCTGTAGTTCCCGACCTCCTCCCTACTGCCACTTTTGTGCAGTGGAATTACATGTGCCCTCCTCCAGTTCTCTGGAATGACACACATGTTGAGTGACTCTGTGAATAGGGCCACCAGAGGCTCTGCTAGTTCCCTTCGCAGCTCCTTTAAAATCCTCCGGTGGATGACGTCTGCCCCATTGGCCTTATGCACCTTCAGCTTTGTGAGTTCTTCCAGAACTCTCTCCACTGTGAATAAACTGGTGTTCACCTCTCCTCCCCAATTGCCTCTGCAGCCCAATTGTGGTTCTTGACCTGGCCCTCTTTAGTGAATACTAAGCAGAAGTATTCGTTCAGTTTTTCTGCCTTGTCCAGATCCCTCTCCTTACACTCTCTCTTTTCTCCCCTTTGAGTCTCACGATCGCCCCCCCCGATTTTTCTTCTTTCACTGATGTACCTATAAAATGCCTTATCCCCTTTGTTTACAGACTATGCTAAGCTCGTGTCTGTCTGCACCTTCACTCTCCTAACAGCCATCCCTGCTTCCCTTAGATATTCATGGTACACCTCCCTGTCCTCCTCCCTTTGGCTCCCGTTATATTTCCTGAAACTCAGCCTTTTAACCCTGACTTTGTCCCTCACCTCTTTGGAGAACCATAGTAGTTTCCTTCTTCGTTTCCCTTTGGCCACTATCCTAACACATTGGTTTGTTATATCCAATATGGCTCCTTCAGTTTCTCCCATTGTTCTTCCACCCCTCTACTACCTCTCCCTTCCCCAGGACTGCTTGTATACATTTATCCATTTCAGTGAAATCTACCCTCCTGAAATCTAATACGCATGCCCTTGTATGGCTTGATTGAGTCCATGTCTCCGTACTGAACCACACTATGTGGTGGTCACCAAACCTCAGCTGCCCTTCTACCTGTATTTCTTTGACTCTGTACCCATTGGTCCATACCAGGTCCAGAACTGACGTGTCCCTGGTTGGTTCATGCACCAGCTGCCTGAATCCAACCCCCGTAGGGATTCTAGGATGGCTGTGCTTCTGGCCTGGAGAGCCTGCTTCCTTCTTGTGAAGTGAAGAAAAGGCACCCCTAACCCAGTGGGGTAAAGATGATGGCAAGGGACAGGCCAGAGGGGGATCTGCTTCTGCCTGCCTTCTTCTGAAGAAGACAGGACACTGAGAATTGTAAACAGGAGGATGCACCTTAACCAAATCCTGAAAGAGGCAACTGCTTACACAAGAGGCCATGAGCAGGGATGCTTGAAAATCGCACCTGCTATTCTATTGCAAAACTTGGAATTAACACCACTGTCTGTCCAAAAATCCATTTTTTCCTTGTAATATAGTGAGTGTTTGACTGCACTATGTAAATATATTGCAAATTTTGAAGGAACAATATTCAGACATGCTGACAATTTGGTATTCAGATTTCAATTTGGCCAAAACAATACAGTGAGATCTGAAAAGAGGTTCCAGGTGACTCTGCTTTCATCTGATTCACATTCCTGGTTTGTATTCAAAATTCTCTGGCTATGCATACATACACTTTCACCTGTATTGAAAGGGAAACCATTTCACCAGGAAAGGCACACTAAGCCAAAGCTTGCTTCCAGGTGCGACCTGGGAGCACAAAGAAGTTAAGTGACTTGCTCAGGGGCACACAGTATGCAAGTGGGGGCCATGGGATTCAAACCCAGATCTCCAGGTTTGTAGCTCAGAGCCTTAAACCACTGCACCATATTGCCCGCCTGCTGAAGCAGACTATTAGAATTTGCTGCCACGCAGATTGAAACAATAGGTGAGGATAAAGATGCAAATTGTTGTGTGCACCTAAATGGAGCACTAACTACAACTTTTTCTTTGGATGGGTGAGCAGGTTTCTGCCTTGTATGAATACTTTCATTCTGAATGGATTTTTATTCAAACAATTGAGGACTGTGGATGGCTCCACTGATTACAAACTTGAATATGCTTCTGAGGGAGTTGATGACAGTGACCTCTCACTTAATAATCTGTCCTCTACATGCTAACATGCAAAGACTACAACAAACTTGACCAATGTGCCTTAAAGCCCATAGATAAAACGGGTGACATATTTTTGAATAGTTACAGTATCTTTAAATAAAAATAATTTCAGCCAGAGTAAAACAAGGGTGCTATGCATTAAAGACCATTGTATGATGTAATGAAAATATACAGTATTGGTATGATTTAATGTGAGTTTAGGAATGTTCATACCTGCAGTGCAAATTATAACAGTAATTATTTTAACTAAATAATGTTTGTTTTTCTACTGGAACTTGATTAGGCACCCTAGTAGATAAGAAAAGGAACTCTGTAAGTAGTTGTTGAACTAGCTTCATTATTTTACATCTAGAAACTGACAATTTTTTTTTTCAGGATTAACGTCATTTTGCCTGACTGTAACTTACTAATAAAATGTACTTAGCACAGCAGAAAGTATATGTTTTTAGATTTGGAAAATACAATAAGCTTCATATATTAATGAATTTACTATTCTTTTCAAGAACATAAGCCTTTCTTCATGTGAAAGCGTACACAAGAGGCAATATATTTATCTAACAATGCATGCTTATTGATTCATGCTGCATAAAAAAAAATTAAAGAGGAATTGGGGAGGTATAGTGAACCACCACAATTTCCCCACAGTTTATGCAAAATAATCGTTGTATTTTTTGGTAACTTTTTGTACAGTTTTCCAGTGACCCTGGCCATGAGTAAAGACCAGGGCCTTGTCTTGCACTGGAACATAAATAAGTTAAATAGTTACAGTAGCTAAACAGACACATTCACGTGCAGTGGCTGACATAGTTTGAAAACCCATTAACACATCTTTCAAATGGGTTAAGTGGTTCACCTGTAGCTAGAACATTGTGATGTCATCAAAGAACAAGTCTGCTTGACTCAGCGTAGTTATGCATATCTTGTTCCTCGATGACATCACAATGGTCTACCATTACCAGCAATATACTGTAGTATTAATGTTGAACAGACTCAGTCCTCTATATCTCTGGAGTACTTTTACTTACAAGTGAGCCCAATACCTTGTTTATGTAACCCCCTGAGGGCACTATCTTAAGGGTTACTACCCCTGCCTGCTCAGCCGACAGCAGGTTGAGGGGCTTGGATCCGTTGGCGGGTGCCTCCACCCAGAGGTCGGGGTTAAGACAGTCTGATATGACTTGGTCACAGCCCTCTGGGTCACTGCAACCCCCCTTTCTTCCCGCTAGTGGCCCACACAAATCAATCACAGTACCCTTACAATATACACTTACCCCCAGGCTTGAACCAATCAGCTTGCTCCGAGGACCTCCTGAAAAGTAAGATGCTGTTACATAATAATCACTGTGCAGTAATTCACCATAAACACACAAGTTAGCCAGTATACCTTTGCAAAACAATCAATCTGATTTATTTAGGGGGAATTAACAAGGACTGGGGTGATCAGGTTAATTAGCTTACCAATCTAATATGCAAGTATCTATCTAGGGCACTGTGCACAGGCCTAACCTATAAGTCGCGGTGTCTGGGTACCCAGGCCATAAAGGCTAGTCCCTCGATGAAGCTGGTTGGGGCCCTGACACAGAAGCAAGCATAAGGTTCCTACGAAGATTTAATAGAGCCAGCAGGCTCAGTTAGTATAGTCAGCAGAGTAACCAGAAGATCTTCCCCTTACTAGAAACATTTAACAGGGAGCTACCCTGATTTAGTACTCACGACTCCAGAAGGAAAAGCTCTCTCACATCACTCGCAGGACTGAGCCTGGACTTCAAACACTTCTCCACACATTTATATGAAAAGCAACAAAGGGGTACCATACCAGGCAGCTGCTCCTAGGACCCGACCAAACTCACAGCTAATAGGGGAGTCACAACGCAGCTTCACTTTTCCTGACAGACCGAGTGCGATTCAGCAGATTCTCCAGTCCTCTACAGGGTGAGCCTGGTAGGTAGCTGCGCTTTTGCACAGCCTCCTCTGACTGCTACCCAATGGATTTAGTCTGATACTCGCCGGCGAACGAGCCGACCGAATCTGGCCTTCCATGCATGTGCTTCCCGTACGAAAACTCCATGGTGCAGGAGTCCAGAGCTCCTTCCTTTCTCACAGCCTCGACATCTCTGACCTTTGGCAGTTAGGGTAAGTCTCACCATTCGGGAGCCACCCGATTCCATAGGTGGGCTGCAGATGCCAGTCACTTAATACTGCCCCTATTGGTGCAAACAAGCCGCCATAATTCAGAGTTTACTTCCCAGAATTACTAGCTATGTCTCATTGGTCAGCCAGCTCCCACATGAGTCCTGATCCTGGTTGGTCAGAAAGATCTCCATTTTAGTGTTCCCCCATTTACCATTGGCCCAGTTCAATAGTCCAGGTCTAAAATGGAGAGGCCAAGTGCACACATGCCCAGCTGCAAAAGAAGCAGGTAAGACAAACTGTAGTTCCACTAATACTCTAACTAATTATAGCCAAACAGTTACATCTTTCAAAAGGGCTCCCTTTTGTGCTTATAGCTACTACCAAATTGGAGCGATTTCACCACAGCTCAGGTGGGATTCGAACAGGGAAACACCAGTCCCCCCCCATACCAACCCGCTGGAGCCTGAGAGCAGGCAGCTCTTAAAAAGACAGTACTGGAGGCTTAAGAAGCACTCACAACACCCGCATTTTGGAGGCATTGCGCCAATCGCCATTTAGGCAGGGAGCATTTAGGCAAGCTCCGGGAAGGATTTTAGGAACCCCCATTTGTAAGGGGGTTACATTTAAAAAGAGCTATTCATGGGCTTTCAAACTATGATGGACACTGGGCAGGAATGTGTCCCTTTAAGTTAGCTGGACTCTGATCATTTCTGCCCTACCTTATGCCAAAGCCCAGAACACAGCTAAACACTTAAAAACATTTGTAATTTTTATTTTAAACCACCATTTGAGACATTTCTGCAGGTACTTTGGAAACTAATTTGTATTTGATTGGGACTCTGTGTTTCATTTAAAGTCATCCCATCCCTCCAGCACAGTAACTCAACTGCATCACATGCCTGCCACTAGCCCAGTCACTAGCACTCCACATGGACTCCTGGGACTTTCCAGAGGAACTGTTTACTGGTGCACCAGTGGATGTGAGGGATATTGTGGGACTGTAGAGAAAAACTGGGATTGCTGGGTGATGGGACCAAAGCCTTCTTATTTTTGTTGCTGACAGGGTGAGCATGTTATTTGCAATTGTTTTTTATTTCTTCTCTAAAAATCCCTATTTTTCATTCCTATCCTCTAATAAACCACATTATTAATTATGCTTTATATATGGTTGCATCTCTATAACCTATTTTAACAGTCATTGTGTTATAACATGGGTTGGCAGCAAGTAGCCTTGTCATTGGATCAACAGGACCAGCTGACCATGCATTAAAAGGAGCATACTGTAATGTTGTGAAGAAACAAATCGCATTTTGAGAGTTTCGACTAACCATGCAGTGATTGGATTTCTATGATGCTACGTTGCTTGTAAATAGTCCATTGTTTGAGGGATAATTTCTTCAAATAGAACAAAAGAATCACAGCAAGAACAGCATGGAGCAGAAAACTAATCGCTCCATACACAACACACTACCCTGTTCTTCCCTGCTGATCATGAAACAAAATACTGTGCCTTATGTTTGGGGATCTTTTTTATTAGAAAGTATTACTGTATTCCTCAATTTGCTTAGTTTGCTTTTTTATTAGGAAGTATTATGTTCCTGATTCTCATTGGAAAAATAATCTTTGATGAAAGGTTGAGATGAAGTTCACTTGAGGTGACGCCTTGACATAAACCGTGAAAGTTATCTAGGGTAAGGCAGAATGTAACCCTAGTAAGATGACATGGGCTCATCCGGAACAAAATACATATGCATTGAGAAGGATATGCTGTTCATCGCAATGCCTATGTAACATGTTGATGCTTGTTGTTATTAGTAATGCATTGTTGCTGTTTGTAACCTTGTTTGACTTAGACATCTATGAAAGAAAGAAAGAAAGAAAGAAAGAAAGAAAGAAAGAAAGAAAGAAAAAATTGCTACTCTGAACCGATAAACTGGTAACGTGGATACATCCCCCCCCATTTGAGCAAATTTACCACAATATCACTATCTTTATTAATGTATGTGCTGAGGTGCTGTCTCTCAGGAAGCACTGTTTCTGAAAATGAAGACTTCTTGCATAGAGGCACAAAAATATGTAGTTTTTTTTTATTGATAGAGAAGGAAAGTACAGTTCAGCATCCTTTATCCTTCTCCCTCTGGAGGTAGTGTATCTGAAATCAAAGTTGTGAACATGGATACACAAGTTTCAATCCCAGCACTGCAAGTTAACCCAGTGTGTGACCCTGAGCAAGTCACATATCCTCCCTGTGCTGAACCCTGTCTCTCTCCCTCTCTCTTTCTCTCTGTGCTTAACTCCCCTGAGTTTTCATTTGTGGGCCTTCCAGTGAGCACTCCATGGGGACTGTCATTCTTTATGGTTTTTTGTAATACACTGTGGGATATAGTTGGCACTGTATGAAAAATGCTTATGTAAAACCAATTTCCTTGTCTTCTTCTCTTTCTCTTGTTGCACCCTCTCTCTTTCTTTCCCTATCTTTTCACATAGTTAAACAATAAGGCACGACCAGGGGTTAGTTTAACAGTCTGTTTGTTACCCCTGGGAGTGTAGTGTAGCAGGAAGCACACTCAAGTGCAGTATTGCCCCTAGGGAATGATTAACTGAGTGTTAATCTAACTTCTGGGAGTGCCTTATTGGTAATGTATTGTAAAAATAAAATTGCGAAAGACAAGTTTTGGGAAGTGTAATTTTTGAATGTTTTCCTCATTGAGAGGGAGATTTTAATAAAATAGTTCATATGAACATACAAAGAAACCAGCAGAAGAAGGCCATTTGGTCTCTCAAGTCTGCTCGTATTACAGGGTCCACAGCTTGAGCTAATGTCCTTGCCCTCCCTCCCCACTCCTCCCATCCTCTCTACCCATGATTCTTACCTTCCCCTATGCCTATCCTAGCCTCTCTTAAAGCTGCACACTGTCTTCAACAAGATGATCTCTCCCAGCAGTGTATTCCAAGTGTCCACCACCCTCTCTGTGAAGAAGTGCTTCCTGTACTCCCTCCTAAACCTCCCACACTCCAGCTTAAGACTGTGCCCCCTCGTGTTATGGTTGCCACTCAGCTTAAAGAGACTCTCTTTGTCAACCTTATTTACTCCTTTCAGGTACTTGAAGGTCCCAATCATGTCCCCTCTCTCTCTCCTGTCTTCCAGGGAGTACATGTTCAGTGCCCTCAATCTCTCCTCATATACCTAACCCTGCTGACCTGCTATCATCTTTGTATATCTCCTCTGGACCTTCTCCAGTAGGTTAATGTTCTTTTTGAGGTGTGGGCACCAGTACTGAACTCCATATTCTAGATGTAGCCTTACCAGTGACCTGCACAAGGGCAGGATGACCTCCTCTCTCCTACTACTGATCCCCCCTAGATATACATCCCAGCATCTTGTTTGCCTTTGCTGCTGCTTTCTTGCACTGCATGGGGTGCTTCAGGTCACTAGCGATCATCACTCCCAGGTCCTCCTCCTCCTCTGATGCAAATACTCAGACTCCACCCGGGTAGTACTCTGTCCGGGGATTCTTAGTTCCAATATGCATACCTTTGCATTTCTTGACATTGAAGCCAAGCTGCCAGACCTGTACAGCGTCCCAGGCTTTTCCAGATCTTTCTGTAGGTCCTGTATCTCTTCAGCTGTTTCCACTCTCCCACAGAACTTGGTGTTATCCATGAATAGGCACATTTTGCCCTTAATGCCATCTCCAATGTCATTGATGAAGACATTAAACAACACCAACCCCAGCACCATCATCCACCAACTGTTTAAAGAATGCTGGTTTAGAGTCATAAAACATTCTAGTCATTCAGCAATGCTGGAGGATAGAATGTTGAAAGGAAAAATTAATGCATTATGGTGATCAGGCTGTACATAGAAACATAGAAACATAGACTTTGACTGCAGATAAGGACCGCTAGGCCCATCTAGTCTGCCCATTTCCCTACCTACAGGATAGGCCGCAGATCCTAGTTAACCAACAGTCTATTTCTTCCTACCCCCCACAAGAATTGCCTTATGTCTGTCCCATGCATTCTTGAATTCTCCCACAGTTTTAGACCCCACAACCTCCTCAGGAAGGCTGTTCCATGCATCCACTACCCTCTCTGTGAAATAATACTTCCTCCACATTGCCCTAGATCGCCCTCCTTCTATCTTTAAATTGTGTCCCTTGTTCTTGCAAGTCTCTTTTCTGAAAGATGCTACCCTCTTGGACTTTGTTGATTCCACTGAGGTACTTAAAGTTTCTATCATGTCCCCCTCTCCCTTCTTTCCTCAAGGGTATACATATTAAGCTCCTTTAGTCTCTCCTCATACGGCTTCTCTTGCAGACCCTGCACCATTTAAGTTGCCTTCCTCTGGACTGCCTCTATCCTGTCTATGCCCTTGTGGAGATGGGGTCTCCAGAACTGGACACAGTACTCCAGATGGGGTCTCACCAACTGTCTGTACAGAGGGATAACAACTTCCTGTTTTCTGCTGATGATGCCTCTCCCTATACATCCCAGTATACCCCCAGCCCTCCCTACTGCCTTCTCACATTGCTTGCTAACCTTACGGTCGTCTGATATGATTACCCCCAGGTCCCTTTCCTTTTTTGTTGTTGTTACTACCTCCCCACCCATTGTGTATTCTTCCCCTGGGTTCTTGTTTCCCAGGTGCATTATTTTGCACTTCTTTGCATTGAATTCTAGCTGCCATACTTCTGACCATTCCTCCAACCTTGCCAAGTCCCTTTTCATCCTTTCCACGTCTCCTTGTGTATCAACCCTGTTGCAGATCTTTGTGTCATCTGCAAAAGGCATACTTTCCTTCCAGTCCCTCTGCAATGTCACTGATAGAGAACATTAAAAGGACTGGACCCAATACTGAACCTACTGAGTGCCCACTAGTAACCCCCTTTCTTCAGAGTGGACTCCATTTACAATTACCTTCTGTGTCCTGTTGTCCAGCCAATGTTTGCAGGCTACCACCCTGGGTCCCTCCCCAGGCTGGTTAATTTGACTATTAATCTTTTGTGTGGGACTATGTGGAAATGCCTTGCTAAAGTCTAGGTAGGCCATGTCCACAGCCCCTCCTGGTCTACTACTTTGGTCACCCAGTCAAAGAAATCTATTAGATTCGTCTGACATGACCTTCCGCTGTGAACCCATGCTGCCTTGGGTCCTGTGCTCCACTGGCCTCTAGGTACTCAACTATTCTTTCCTTCAGAGTGACTCCATCACTTTCCCTATCACAGAGGTCAGACTGACAGGTCTGTAGTTTCCTGCCTCTGTCTTGGTCCCAGTTTTGTGAAGGGAATCACATCCGCTTTCCTCCAGTCCTCGGGTACCACACCATCCTCCATGATTTATTAAAAGAGTAGCCAGTGGTTTCACTAGTTCCTCCTTAATTCTTTTAGAATTCTGGGTGAATTCCATCAGGACCCATTGCTTTGTCCACCTTCAGTTTTAGGGAGTTCTTGCAGAACCCTTTCTTCTGTGAAAGGACTGGGATCGACCCCCTATCAAGAGTGCTTCTGTTAATTGGATGAGGCACTTCCCCCTCCTCTTTTGTGAATACAGAGCAGAAATATTCGTTCAGTATTCCTGCTTTTTCACTGTCCCCCTCTGCCCACCCACCATTCATTTTATTCAGTCTCACTATCCCTCCCTTTGTCTTTCTACGCTCACTGATGTATCTATAAAAGGTTTTATCCCCCTTCTTAACTGAGTTAGCTATCTTTTCTCTCAGTTTGGGCCTTTGCTATTCTGACTTCCCTCCCTGCTTCCTTCTGCCTTAACCGTACAGCTCTCTGTCCTGCTCCTTCTGTGTTTCCTTATACTTCCAGAATGCTATCTTTTTCTTCCTGACTTTCACAGCCACCTCTTTTGAGAACCATAGTGACTTTTTCTTTCGTTTTGATTTATTTATTTGCTTCACACAAAGGCTTGTTGCCTCTGTGATGGCAGTTTTGATAATTCCCCATTGTTGCTCCACACCTCCTTCTAGCCTGTTTGCTAGTGCTTTTCTGAGGCACTCTCCCATCTTGCCAAGGTCAGCCCTCCTAAAGTCCATTACCCTCACTTTTATATGGCTTGACTCTGTAGCTGAGTTTACCGTGAACCACACTGCTTGATGGTCACTTGTCTCCAGATGGCAACCCACTTCTAGATCTGAGATCCTCTCACTGCCCCCGTTTGAGAGTATGAGGTCTAAGTTGCTCCCTCATGAGTGGGTTCCGAAACTAGCTGTCTAATGCCTGCCACCTGTAGGGCATCAAGAATGGTCCTGCTCTTGGATGTGGCAGCAGCAAATGTGCTCCAGTTAACATCTGGCATATTCAGGTCTCCCATCAACAGTATCTCCCCTTTCTCTGCCATTCTAAGAATGCCTTCTATCATATCCTTGTCCATTCCTTCCCCTGACATGGGGGTCTGTACACAACCCCTGTGCGGATTGTGGTGCCCTTTCCAGTCTCCAAGGTGACCCACAGTGCCTCCTCTCCTCCCTGTTTACTCTTTAGTTCAGTTGCTTTTATCCCTTCCTTTACATGAGAGCTACTCCTCCCCTTTCTCCCTGCCTGTCTCTCCTGTAGGTTATGTACCTGGTATGTTAACATCCCAGTCATGGTTCTCTGTGTACCATGTTTCTGTGACTCCACGATATCCAGGCATCCTCTTCCATTAAGGCCATCAGCTCAGGAGCTTGTTGCCCAGACTACGGTCATTGGTACTCATTACCCTCCATTTCCTGATGGCCTTACCCTTTTGCCCCATCCCTGTCCTTCTTGCCTTTGTCACGTTCTCCATTTACCCTGCCCTTCTCCCTAACGACACCTCTATGTTGGTGTTTGCTGCACTTACTAACGTGATTATTTGGAGGGGGCTAAGATTTTCCTGCTCCTTTCCAGTGCCTCCCCCCTTGGCTAGTTTAAAAGCTTGCCAATGAAGCATTTAAACCTATCACCTAGGATCCTGGTTCCCCTCCCGGACAGATGCAGTCCATCATGCCAGTATAGGCTTGCATCACTCCAGGTGGACCCCCAGTCCCCAATGAAGCCAAATCCCTGAGCTCCACACCAGTTTTTCAACCACTGATTGAATCCCATGGTGCAGAACACCCTAGCCTCTCCTATGCCATAGATGGGTAGCACCTCCGAGAAGGTTACCATGCGTGCTGCTCAACTAAGGCCCCTCCCCAATTCCACAAACTCTTCCTGCACTTCTCTAATCCCTTTCTTGGCCAGGTCATTTGTCTCTAGGTGGACAATGACATCCAGCTCCCTCCCTTGTGCAGCTACTCTGGCAATCCTGAGGATTCGCTCCCTGTCTCTCCAAGCCATGGCGCCAGGCAGGCACCTTACCTCCCTCTTCCCTTCCTCCCCCAGTTCTACCTTCCTAATAATGGAGTCCCCCACCAGGAGTTGTTTCCTTCCCCTGCAGGGTCCCCTGCCACCCTTCTGTGGGTCTCCTTTGTGGAGGTTCCCAGCATCCTCCTTGGTCTCCACTGTGGGTGCCTCCATGGAGGAACCACACTTTGCCAGAATGGCATAGGAATTGTGGAGGTACAGCTGGAGGGATGTGCCTCTGTCCACCACCTCACCCTCCTGAGCCCACTATGGTCCAACCACCCTCTTTCTTGGCAACCTCTGAGGCAACGGCAGTGGCACTGGGTCCCTGGATGGAAGAGGAGGTCCCACAATCCTGGCCAACTCAGCCTGGAGATGAGCAACCTCCTCCCTCGGCCCAGAGGGGCCTGCAGATGGGACAACACCGCATCCTCCAGAGCGTCTCCCAGAAGACTGCTGCTCCACAGCCACTGCACTACCACTCCAATCATGTCTTATTTCTGGCCCTTAACTGTTTGCAATCCTTACTCTTTTCTCTGTTTTTTTTCTCTCTCTCCTTACTTTCTGCCTGTGTGCCCTTTAATCTCCTGATAGTCCTGTTCTGAGACAAGAATATCCTATATTTCTCAGTAGACCACTTACTTGCTCAGAGGCAGACCTCCAGCAGCTAGAGGGGACCAGAGAGCTACTCTTGCCCTTCTAGGATGGTGGGTCCTTGGTGGTTCTGTGATCACTCACTTCCTGCCCCTAAACAGGAAGTTCCTGTTGTCAGTCAAATCCTGTGCCTATAAAAATAGAACTAGCTTTGGCTGGGGGGTGGAGGGGAGGGAAGGAGGGCAATATAGTCCCAGCAGAGAAGTTCAGTCACACAGCAGTCTTTAAATGTAGCTTCCTTCTAGCTAAGCCACTCCCCCTACTTACCAGATCTTTCTACAAGTAATTTAAACCTCACAGCAGTTAAGTCCTTTCAGTCACATGAGATTTACACCTAGATAACTCTTCAGATACCCATTCAGTTCAGTTAACCCAAACACACACTTTTTTTTTGTATGTTAGTTTTTTTACCCTAAATTAAAGGTCCAAATACAAAAGTTCTTCTACTTTAGTCTCAGCAGAGAAGTTCAGTCACACAGCAGTCCTTTCTCCTGGTGCCTTCTGCCAAGCTACATGACAGTGCAACAGAGATTAATGAAAGAGTCTCAGAATGCTGATAGTCAATCAGAATGCAGCATTTCTGAAACTTATTTTATAATATTAAATACAGATCAAAGGAGCACTCCCAACCAATTGGAGCACTCATTTTCCCTAGCATGAGACACTCTTATTCTGTGAAGAGCATTTCATGCACAGATGCCCTGGAAACAGGAATTACAAGACAGTTAAAAAAAAACCAACACTGAGCACTCCCTCCTTCTATAATATGTTACTACGTCCCTGACCCCATCACCACTCATTGTAAAAGTGGTTTTACTTGTGTTCTGCTCAAGCCAGAACATCTCAGCTTTCCTTCACTGTTGTCTAGGGGTGGGGCAAAAGTGTGGATTTCTGCCATGGCAGAAGTTCCGCAAAATATTGAAAATTTTGTGGAATTTTCCGCTCTTCTGCCTGTGGTAGAATTCTGAATTTTCACCTAAGACATGCGGATTTCAAGCTAGTTCTGTGAAAATGTCACTTATACATGCAGATTTTTTTGTTAAAACAGTGGAAATAATGTTTCTGGTTTATAATTTGACAAAGGCATGTTTTTCTCCGCTATTTGAATGTAAAATGCAGAATGTTTTTCCCCGCCATCAATGTGTGTCTATATTTCATTTTCTGAAGGTGGTATCTTAATTGCAATGGTCACATACTGAATGCAATCTCCTTGTTTGTTGAGCACCTTAACTGTGTTATCCTAAATTAATCGTTTTTGTGTTTTTTTATATTTTTTAATTTTTTCTCTGATATGTTGTATATTGCGCTTCTTTGAATTCCGTGGTATTAAAAAACATCCGCAGTTAGCACATAAATGTCGAAGAAAGTTACATTTTTTCAACATGTAGCTCTGAGCACATGATTTTCAGTTCTGCAGTCACATGGAGTGCAGCCTGGAATTCTGCTGTTATGTCAGAAATCTCACGGATAAGGCCATTGTTTTCCGCAACTACCGATAATCACATTGCTTTCAGTTCTGCAGTCACATGGTGTGCAGCCTTAGTTAAATGTCTGCAGTTCAATGCAAATTCCACAGCTATGCACTGAAATTCTGTGGAAAGATCAAATTACACTGCAACAAGTTCTTATCACATGCTTTTCAGCTCTGCAGCCACATGAGGTTCAGGGGGAAGGGTGAGAAGGCAGCACACATTACTTACTGCGTAGCTACTCGCTGTGAAGTTGATTTCTGAAGAGGGAAGAGCTGAGTTAGTTGTGCAGCACAAAACAGTCTTTCTGAGTGATTAAATCTACCAGTTTCTTCAGTGGAAGAAATATAATTTGCTGCCTGTTATCTGTACTTGACTGCTGTTTCACAGTCTCACAGATAGTTCATAATTCTTTGGATAACACAGTATCTTGTGTTATTCTGTCTGTTTATTAGTGTCTCTTTTATTTCTGTAATACTTTCTGGTATTTTAGGGTCCAGCAAAGTACAGGCATAAAGATGTCAGGCAAAGGCAGTGGTAAGCATGGAGGACATGGGAAAAGTAAGTGTCATAGGTACTGCACCAGTCAAAAGGGTGTCTGAAGCGCATAGAGAGGGTTCTTTGGAAGGTGCTACTGTTAGCTGCACTGCAGGTTCTACTGGTGCTACAATGCCATCCAGATCACGTGCTGTGCCAGTGTTGGCTTCGCAGGGAATCAAACCCTCAAGCTTCTTTGACACTCAGCACAGTACTGCTACTCCCAATGCTGGTGTCGTTCATCACTCTAAACAGCAGCTTAAAAAGACTGCATTTGATGTTGCCACACTATTGTATGAGTCCCAGGGGTCTCAGGATGAGTCTGAAAGTAGTCAAGTGTCTCAGTCCCAGGAGACCCATGATTTAACTCAGGAGCTGGTAGTGAGTAAGAACAAGGAGGGTTTTGGTACAGTGGCAGGCAGTATGACAGATGATGACAGTATGTATGTTGCAGGACCAGTTACTGTTGGGGGGAGCAGATAATGAACAGCAGTAGATACCACTTTCAAATGTGTCTGAGGAGCACAAACATTCTCATAGTGAACACACTGTTAGTGGCAGTGTTCATGTTGAAGAGAATGTCACTGAAGAAGATGTTGTATATAGCCAGCCTTTACTGTCTCCAATGGAAATTACAGAAAGCATGGAAAGTAGTATTGATTATGGTTGTGAGGGTGATGATCCAGTACTAGACCCTAGCTGGCAGCCAGCATGTCCACAAGCAGCAGCCAAAACAGTTACTGGCAAAGAGGAAGTAATCCCTCTTCCATCAGTCCCAAAGTAGCGACCAGTCATGCTCAAGGGTCAGGAAGTATCAAAAATGAGATCTGTGGGAAAGCTGCAGCATGCCAAGAAAACAACTTTGCCCACCCCATGTCTCTGTTACCATCCCAATCTGCCCCACCACCCACAAAAATCCTACGTGTGAGGGGACATTCATTGGTGTGGGATTTCTTTGTGATTGATGATTCTGATGACAGTGTTGCAGTATGCAATATCTGTCATTCCAAAATTAGCCGTGGCAAACCAAGATCACACTATGGCATGACTGGCATGCATAGTCACATGCAGAGCAAGCACCCCATTAAGTGGACCCAACATAAGAGGTTGGCATCCAAGCCCACTTCATCTACCTCTACTACTGAAAACAAGGGTCCACAGCCAGTAGATGATGTAACATTTGACCCCTTACTGTGTTCTGCCCCTACACATGCAGATACACGTGAAGGTATTAGTCAAATTGATCCATCTGTACCCATACGGAGGTTTCTGCAATGCCAGCATGTCCCTGATACCGCTGAAGTCAGCCAAAGCCACACGACCATACTTCGGGAAGCCAAACCACAACCCACAGTCCTGCATACTCAGAGACTTAAGCAGCCAGATATAAAATCAGCATTAAGACCAGAGATCACGTGATGCAGAGCACTAGGTAGCTGCCTTTTCCTAGATCTCTGACCACCCGACCTTCTTTTAACATTTTAAAAGTGGTCTTTCGCCTTTTTATATACTGTAGCTCCACTACTTAGTCGGACTTCAGAGAGAAGAGATACGCCAGTTTGCCGGGTTTGATGGAAGTTGAAATGAAGAAGGCTTTACCCAAACACACCCCACCTGCTTCCCCAGAGAAGGCCTCAAAAAAATCCAAGGCCTCGGCTGCTCAGCAGGCCCAGTCCCCAACTGCAGATGCTGCTGACATGGAGCCACTCACTTTAGCCAGATTCCTGGAGGAATTTCAACCTTTAAGGTTGAAATGAAAGAATTAACAGGGGAAATCAAAAGCCTAATGCATGCCCTGGAAGATTTATCATAACGAACATCTGACAATGAGACCTGTAATCGGTCTCTGAAAGGAAGGAATGAAAGGATGGAACCAGATTTAGTTGGCATGAGGCAACAAATTGCTAAACTCGAAGTCAAGATTGAAGATTTAGAAGGTCGTAGCCCCCACAATAATGCGGTTATTATTGGCCTGCCAGAGAAAGAGGAAGGGGGCTATTCCATTAAATTTGCACAGAAGTTTGTCGAAAAGATAGCTGGCCCCTCGCCATTTGGGCAGGTTTACACAATAGAGAGAGCCCATCAGGCCTTGAGAGCTTTACCCCCTCATGGAACCCCCCCGGTACCTTCATTCTCCATTTCTTAAATTATCAGGAGCGCCAGCGTGATCATGAAAGTTAAGGACATAAAGGAGTTGCATTGGGAGGAGGCAAAACTGAGAGTGGTTCAAGATCTGCCACTATCGGTATGGCAAAAAAGAGCATCTTACCACCCGATTGTCAAGAAGTTAATTGCTGCAGGTATCAAGTTTAAAATGGGTTACCCGGCTAGATTTCAAGTATTGGTGGCAGGATCCAGGTGTGGCTATGAGACCTCCGAAGCAGCATTGGATGCTCTCAAAGTGGCACTCCCTGACCTATTTAAAAATTCCTGAAGCTGTTAAACAGGCAATTTTCAATGTGTTTAATGCAGTTAATTAAGCCTGTTTCGGCATGGGGTTTAAATGCGCCTTCAAAAAAAAGCATTTTTGTGAAGTGACTAGTATTCTACAGAAAATAGATGGGATGCTCAGTTGTTGTTATTTTCTGCCTATAATTTGCACCCCCTTCTTTGTTTTGGTCACTGCTCTCTCGATTGTTACTTATTATCTAGGTGATGGACGTGAGGGGGTCTTGGGCAAGCCTGTTCCTGCTTCTCAGTCTTGAAGGTCTGCTGGCTCTAGGAATTTTTAGAAATCTGGTGCGAATCCTGGATAAAACGATCCCTGAGTTTAAGACTCCTGTGTGCTGCTGTTGGTGGCTATCGCGTTATACTACCGCTAGAGGGAGCCAGAGACTGTCTATTAAGTGTTTATGAATGCTTCAATATAATTTCACCTAGTTCAGTGATGTTAGTGATTGAATAGGCAGCACAATGAAAAACTTTTCAGGCCACCTTTCTACTCATTAAGTGGGGTGCCTAGGAACTCTTACTAAGGAGCGTTGCATAATTTTTGATGCCTGTTTTGGGGGGATTGGTTTACTCTGAAGTAGATAAAGGGAAATGGGTTAATGTACTGCTAATGTTGGGTTTAAAAGGTTAGATAGTTGACAATGGGGATAAAGTACATTTATTACTTCTGGTAAGCCTGTGGAAGTGGGCTAAAATAGTGGCCTTGGTAATGGCTACTTCTTTGTTGCTTTTATTAACTCTTTACATTATTGACAATTCCTAGCTAGTTGTCATCTCATGTAGAATATCTTTTCTCTTTTGGAAGGCTTATGAATAACAAAGTTAATTGTTCTGTAGAATACATTATATTACATAGATGGTTCAGGGAGGTTGGGCGGAAGGAGAGGAGGTGGTAATATCAGGTGGACTGCAGTCATGGTCATTGGTAGATCGGGAGGGATGTGGGCAGAAGGAAAGAAGGGTTGAAGGGTTTTGGGGTATTTCATTGTCTTGGTATGGGGAGTTTTAGGTTTAGGGATTACTGGAATAAGAGGGGGGTGGATGGGAGGGTGGGATGCACAGCACACATAATGGCACCGGAAAAGGAGGGTGGGTCCAGTTACAAGGATATTAGTTATTTTAGAGGAAGAGATGGCTAAATAATGGCTAGGGATATTAAATTTGTTAGTTGGAATGTTAAGGAAACTCACCATAAATCGAAGCATTACAAGATTTTACAGCATTTAGACTATGTGAAAGCAGATATAATGTTCATTCAAGAGACCCACTTACTTAATAGTGAGATTAACCATTTGAGGAGGTTACAAGTTGATCAGGTGTTTGCCTCGGAAGGCAACACTCAGAGCAGAGGAGTGATGGTTATGATTCATAGGTCAGTTCCATTTAAACCGATTCAAATACTCCAAGATACTTTAGGGAGATACGTGTTTATAAGGAGTAATCTGCACACTTTGGAGATCGTGTCAGGGTCGATTTAGGGCCCTAATGTTGACACCCCAGGATTTTTTGTACAGATTATGGAAGTACTCACACCATTTCTTAATTTGCCCATTATTATAGGAGGGGATTTAAACTTGGTACTGGACCCCTCTGCGGATAGGTCTGGGTCAACTAGGAAGGGACTGCCTCCTGCCCAAAGAGTGGTGAGAGAATTGTTGGATCAAATAGGTCTTTGTGATGTGTGGAGGATCCTCCACCCGAAGGGCCGGGAATTTACTTTCACCTCTCAGGTACATGGCACCAGGTCCAGGATTGACTATGTCCTGCTTTCGAACACTCTCATATCAGGTGTACTGGATGCGAGTATAATTCCTGGGTCACCTTCCGATCATTCTTTAGTTACATGTTCGATTTTTTTTCCTTCTCTTCCTAAACTAGGGGGTAGATGGAAAATCAATAATCAGTTGTTAAAAGATCCGAAGGTGGTTGAGTTTATTTCTTCCCAGATAACAGAATTTATCTCCCTCAATCACAACTCTACCAGCCAACCTGATATGGAGTGGGGTGCACTTAAGGCTTACTTGCAAGGGACCCTTATAGGGCTGGCCTCCCGGAGAAAGCAAGAGAGACAGAAACGGATTTCTGAATTACTTGCTCAGATTCGAGAAAAGGAGATTGGGCTCTCCTCTTCCTCATCAGAAGAGTATAGGAAGGAGTTAATTCAGTTGTGGGATTCATACCTTAAGATGTTAGGTGAACAGGCTGAGTGGGCGATCATTAAAACAGGGACTGTATATTCCGATCAAGGGGAGAAAGCTGGCAGCATGTTGGCTAGGCATGTAAAGCAACTGGATACCACCAGACTAGTGGCGGCTATCTGCTCAGTGGAGGACGGCTCCATCAAAACATCTCCTAAGGATATTTTGGGGGGAATTTAGAAGTTATTTTGAGGAGTTATACGGAGCCATGAGTGACCCACCATCAGAGGAGAAGATACGATGTTATTTAGGAGGGTTGAATTTGCCTTCTCTGATGGAGTTTCACCAGGCTAGGTTGATTGCACCAATCACAGAGGGTGAAATAGACCGGGTTGTTAAGTCCCTCCCTTCTGATAAAACACCAGGCCCAGATGGATTCTCGGCTAATTTTTACAAAGTTTTTTCTAAAGAACTAACCCCTTCATTGTTGAGATTGTCTCAGTGTATTTTAAGTGGGTCTGCTACAGATGTCTCTTTGTTTGAGGCCTTAATTGTACTTTTGCCCAAACCTGATAAACCCCTTGACTCTGTCGAGTTATAGATCCATTTCACTTCTCAATCAGGATATTAAAATTCTTACGAAATTATTGGCAGATCAGGTTAGTGAAGTTCTTCCCAAATTAATTGGGGTTGAACAGGTGGGATTTATGAGGGGGAGGTCTTCTGTGGACCATTTGTGGACTCTGGCACATGTCTTCTTGGCCTCCAGGGAGGCTGATCATTCCATGGCATTGGTCTCACTGGATGCTGAGAAGGCTTTTGATAGGGTTCACTGGAAATATCTGATTATGGTAATGGAATCATTTGGTTCCCCCAGGAATTCCGTTCTTGGGTTGGTTCTATTTATAAGTTTCCCTCTGCAAGAATTGCCTATAACGGTATAATATCAGATCCCTTTAAGCTGTTTGTGGGCACCAGGCAAGGTTGTCCACTGTCCCCGCTCCTTTTTAATTTATATCTAGAACCCCTTATCAGGCGGATTATGCAAGCACAGGAGGTTCAGGGCATTCAGGTATGGGGGCATACCACTAAATTACTAGCGTGTACTGATGACTTAATGCTTCAGATTTCCTATCCATTCTCCTCTATTCCTGCCCTATTAGATATTATCCAGGGGTTTCGTGAAGTCGCCAATTATAAGCTCAATATTAGGAAAACGGTGACATTTCCCTTGAATCACAAAACTTTTAAACATGAGATCACCCCTTTTGGGTTAGCATGGAGCGCAGATGCAATAAAATATTTAGGCCTCACTTTATCGAGATCCCTTGCTCGTATGTTTCAGCTAAACTTAGACTCCTTATTGCATGGGATTGAGGCTGATCTTAAAAGATGGGCCTTGCTTCCATTGTCAATGTGGGGAAAAGTCAATTTAGTTAAAATGAACATATTTCCCCACTTGTTCTGCCCTATAAGTATGTTAAATGCTTGGCTTCCCTTAAAATGGCTTAGGAAAGTTCATGGTATAATTGCTGGTTTTATTTGGAATTATAAGAAACGCAGACTGGCTTATCATAAATTAGTTGCTCCCAAATTGATTGGGGGCCTGAGACTCCCTCATATAGGGTTGTATTACTGGGCCAGTCATGCCAACAAATATCTTAGGTGGTTAACACCGATTGATTCCCAGGAACATAGTAATTATGTCCCTTTTTGGTTGAAGGTAGAGATATCTCATGCACTAGAGCTAGGATTAACACCCAGGGCCCTGTTATATTGTACCCCAAACTCTCTGCCCATGTCTCTTCGGAATTTCCCCATTGAGATATCCATCAGAGTTCATTCGCAGTTATGCACCTTTTTAAAATATAGTCATAATAAGGATCCATCACAGCCAGTAAAAGGCATTCTCAACCTTCAACTGGATGGTAGACCCATTGGAGTAGCTGGCTTCCACAGTTAGGAGAGGGCCTGGTTAGGGACTTAATATCAGCAGAAGGGCGATGGTTAACTTCAGCTGATATATTGAATACATTTCAAATTCCACATGCTGATGTATTTAAAGTTTTTCAACTTCGGCATTTGTTGGTTAAAAAAATGGGCACAATTTCCCCTATTGCTTCAGTTCCAGATTATTTATGGTGAGACGGGGCTTTTAGCAGGAAAAGCTCATGCTGTTTCCAGTATATATAGGGCACTACTTAGCTGGGTACATTCCCTAAATCTTGCACCGGTGAATTACTGGTCTTCATACTTTCCAGATTATGAACCAGACCGGGCATGTATTTGGAGTACATGCCATAAATTCCTGTTGCAAGATAGGCTTAGATTAATGCAATTTAAACTATTGCATAATATTTACTACTCCCCTTTAAAGCTGGTTAAGTTAGGTATGGTGTCCTCCTCTACTTGCTACAGATGCCAGCAGGGTAGTGGGGACTTGCTCCACATTTTTTTGAATTGTCCCAAAGTGGCTCCACTCTGGTCCAGGATTAGGCAAAACTTGGATCCTCTGCTGGGGCTGGATGATTTGTTTACAGCAGAGATATGTGTACTAGGGGATGTCTCTACTATTCTGGCACGAAATAGGAAATACCATATTTGCCTGATATCTGCCTCTGTTAAAAAGGTGTTATTAAGGCATTGGAAAGATACCTCAGCAATTACTTATGGCAAGTGGTTACCAGAGTTACTTGCTAATCTTAGAATTGAAAGGGTTATTGCTAGTCTTCAGAATAAATTGCCTAGGTTTAACCGGATCTGGGGTCCTTTATATACACTGTATTCATTACCAGATAAGGATGAATATTTTGAGTCTTATTTTATAGGTGGGAATTATGTGTGCTGTGAGGGTGGGGTTATGGGGGTTCTTGTTTTTTTTTTTTTTGGGGGAGGAGGACGTGGGGGGTGAGGGCGGACGTGGGGGGAGGAATACATCTGAAGTTATCTCATTTTTAATTTCTGATGTAGTAATTACCATGAATCTTATTTGATGGATGTATTCTTGCTATTCAAAACCTTAATAAAATTTGAATGGAAAAAAAAAATCAGCATTAAGCAAGTATACAAAATATCATCGTAAACACCCAGCGACAAAAGAGCTCAATACGGGTGTGGCCAAGATGCTTGCAAAAGACCCTTTGCCACTTTCATTTGTTGAGAATGAGGGATTTAGAGAACTGATGGAGAAGGCTGTGCCTAAATATAAACTTCCTGGTAGAATATATTTTAGCACTAAGGCTATTCCAGCTATGTACAATGACCTTGCATGCATGGTGTCACATACCCTGTCACTCTCAGCAGTCACCAGCATTCAGCTCACCACGGACATTTGGACCAGTGGCCCATCATCAGGTGTTAGTTATATGTGCATTACTGCACACTGGGCTTTCTTTCCTCATGTATATGCTCTGCACCCCTGTCCCTTATCTACTTGTCCCCTGAGTACTGGCATTAGTACTATTGGTTGTTGACAGCATGCCACATTAAGCATGGAGAGTATGCATGGGTCACGTATATCAGACAGAATTCTAACTCTCATCAATGAAGCCATTACACACTGGCTAAAGCCCCATGGATACAATGCAGCATACTGTATATTGACAGTGATAATGCCCGTAATGCCATCAAAGCCATCACTGATGGCTGCTTTTATCATGTACCCTGTTTCGCACATGTGCTGAATCTAATAGTGAGGTCCTTTCTGGAGCATGAAGCAGTTAGTGCCATGTTGACTGTCAGTCATAAAATCTGCAGCCATTTTAGTCGTTTGGCACTGGCTAGAGCAGATCTTCATGCTCTACAGAAGGCAAACAATGTACCACAGCACCGTTTGAAGCTCAATGTGTTAACTCACTGGAATTCCACTCTCTATATGTTTGAGTGGCTGTATGAACAATACAAGCCACTCCATGACTATATCATGCGCATGATGGATTGGGAAGCACAGTCAGCCATGTCGTTGGCTCCATCCCAATGGTATTTGATGAATAGTGTTATCCAGGTACTATGACCACTGGAACAGGTAACACTGGTGGTGAGCACAGACGATGCATGCTTGAGTCAGGTGATACCATTGCTGCACGTTGTATGCCATGAACTGTGCACTATAAAGGGGCAATTCAAAGTGGCTGAAGACACAGTTGGAGTTCAGCTTCCTGACCTCATCATGCATCTTTGTGATAATGATCCCTGTGTTATTCATATTAACAACTCTAAGGCATACATCTTGGCAACTTTGCTGGATCCCAGGTACAAACAGGGCATGACTGCACTTCTTCCAGGTGGGAAGGATGATCTGGATCATTATGTGGTCATTCTTCATGGCAGGGTCGAAAACTGGATGAGTAAGTCAGAGGTAAGAGTGGAAAAAAAACAACAGAATGGGACAAACACCAAGCTTCAGAAATCTCTCACCCAGTATCCTTCTCCTCCACCAGTACAGTGTCTGTTCCTTCACCTTCATTATCCCAAGTTAGTAGTGGTGGCACAAACCCTCTCTGGTCCATGCTGAAGGACATTGGTGTCTCTGCACAACAGCCACCTGAGGGAAGCACAGAGCTTCAGTTGTCTGCATGCCATATGGTGCAGTCTTATCTTAATGACCTGCAGGTGCTAAATATTGAGGCTGAACCTCTTGAATTTTGGCTCAGCAAGCTCAAAATTTGGCCTGCACTTGTTGCTATTGCCATTGAGTACCTCAGCTGCCCCTGTGCCTGCGTAAGCTCAGAAAGAGTTTTTAGTGCTGCTGGCTCAGTTGTGACTGACTGCTGAAGCCACCTGTCAGAACATAATGTGGAGTACCTAACATTTGTTAAAATGAACTTCCATTTCTTCCCAAAGCAGTACATGCTGTCAACAACCCCAAGAGTCCATGATCCTGGTGAAGAAGGCGTTGAGCAACAGGAGTCATCAGAGGATGAAGATAGTTTTCCAGTGCCCTCCGATAAAGACACAGCTGAGGAGTTTGAGTTCTCCTAAGTAGGAGAGAGACATAGTTTACGTGTCTGCAACCTGCAAGGATGTGCTGACTGCAGCTGTATTATGAGCGAATGGACCGAATGCCTATGTCGCTGAAGTTTATTCAGTCCAGTTTCCGCCTGTTGCGAATGGCTATTACTGTCCAAGTTGGCCAATGTTCCTGGCCCCACCCCCCAAAAAAAACATAAATAACAACAACATTTTGAGGACACATGTTTGCTTGTCCCTCCTGTTTAATAATGATTTATGTTTTCTGTGGTGCACCACTTGCTGGGGTTAACATTCAATCAGCAATCAGATTGTTCTAGTTACTATTCTCCAAGATGGCAGATGTTCCTGGCCCTCCCTGAGTCCCTTCCCCAAAAAAGATAAACAGAAATGCTGACAATATTTACCTAACCAGACACATCTTTCTTTGTCATCTCTTATTGTTTTTATAACTACTCATTGTGTTTAGTAAAGTGGTGCACCTCAAGCACTTTTCCAAGTTTTCCAGCAATGCTCCCTCAAAAACCAAAAAAATATAAACCAAAATAACTATGATTTTCCCAAAATATTTTTTTAACAGTGTTTGAAGTGATTAGCTGCAGATCTAGTATTCATGTTTGGTGACAATAGTGGCGGATGTATGTTGTAAGCGAATTTTCTGCCACTGGCTGCTCCTACCAGTACTATGGTTGGGTTAGAATAATAGACAAATATGAATACTGCAAACTTTAAGTGACTGACAGCTGGGAAGAACGTAAAAAAATGATTAAGTACTAGTCCTACACAATAAATGGCACTGCAGTCTGCAGCTGATACTGATATATTAACCAAATCTGCAACCACTGAGATTCCTGCTAGGCCCATAACAAATAGCTACTGTACATCCTCAGAAATTACTGTGCACTACCTAAATTGTGCTGATGTCCCATTTCCTACCAACAACATACCCTTGGATCATGTTTCTTGTACCAAATAACAAAATCCCAAGGAAGTAATGTGCCGTGCCACTGCAAGTTGGCTGATGATGATGAACAATGTCTGGAAGCCATCACCACCTCCACCATGATGTGTGTTATAACGCTTCACACAGAACCACAGAAAGAGTAAACCGTATGCATATGAGAGCTAATTAATCTTACACCATCTCAGTCCTTCACAATCATTAAATCTACCCACCAGCGCTGATCTTGTTATTCTGATAAGAAAGAAAAAGAGACAGAGGAATTGCCATTGCCCAGTATATTCCAATAAAGCTGCTGCTGAATCCAGATGCTACTGCTGATTCTGAATCCACAATATCACAGGTGTGTATTGTCACTTTGACAGTTTATTCTTCTCACATCATGATATGTAGTACTTAAGTAATGTTAATAACGGTAAATACTGCAACTGCATTGTTACTGTTAGTCAAGTCATCTAAGATGTTATCATACAGAAACATTCATTGTTGTAGTAGTGTGGTGTGGGTGTGCAGACACTTACACTAGTGCCGGGGAGGGTGTTAGTAAGTTTTTTCTGTATGCATATTATGTCATTATAAAACTGTCTTTGCAGAGAGATGTGTGCATGCGTAGCAGTTTAGTTACATATACTATTTAAACTGCTGTTAGACAGTGCTGTATTCAATAAAGTCACTGGTTGATATGATGACAATTGATGTTGCTTCTGCCACACTGCTCCCATTTCATTTGATGATTAGACCAACATTCAGTTTCAGACTTCTTGTTGCCATTGAATGTGTTCTGTGGAACTGTCCATTGACAGGTAAGTCCTATATGGTGGTATTATGTTTTTTTCAGTACTGAAAAACAGGAGTTAAATGGGTAGATATTGATTTGCATTATTATTATCCTAATTATGCCATGCTACGGGAATGTGTTTTTATGGATAGCAAAGGATGGTGGAGCTACACAAGGTTTAGATCGTTCCATGATAGTCAGTGTGGCAGGCAGTCATAGTACTAGGCCGGAATGGCAGGAGTTGACCATGATGGTGGCATATGTAAGAAATGTTTATTGAATCCTGACAACATGACAATTTCCCACAGTCTTGGATATCAACATTAATTTTGTTTCTGTAACAAATATCATGTCACCCTGACTTATTGCGTTTCCCAGTCTGTCACACGCTGCTGCTGCCTGGATAATACCTGATGCCACCTTTGACTGTTTCTTCATGATGTGTCAATCACAACTAATCAGGTAAGATATATTGTAGGAACACCATTCTATTTGATACCCTTGATAGTTTTCTCTCTATGTCACCCACTATTAAGGCATGTAAGTATTGCAGTGATATTCCTACTGTAATTCGTCAAGACGTAGAGGGTGCCCTAGGAGTAGCAAGTCAGTGGTTGCTTGGAGGAGGGGCCACACACAAGGTTGAGGTTTTAGGAAGATTATTAGGATAGTCGGTGTTAGGGTAGGCATAGTAGGCAATGCATGGTATGACAGTACCATGTGTATAAGTCACTGTTCTGTTCATAAAGTCTGATGAGACAAGAGGTAACAAACAGTTTTTGCTATCCAAATTGCCTTTTTTTCTTTATGTAACACTTGGTTATTTCCTTTCCTTTACAGACCTGTCACATGCTGCTACTACTGCTGCTGTTGATGCCAGGATCATACCTGATGCTCTACTATTGTATTTTTTCCTCATGATGTCTTCATCGTCACACCTGACAAGGTAAGTAGTTGTTGAATACCTTTCTATTTCATAGTATCCTTGATCTCTTTCTGTCAATGTCAGTCAGGGATTCAGGTAAGTACTGTAGTGGTGGTATGCCTAATGTCATTCATCAAGATGTAGAGGGTGCCACAGAGGTATCAAGTGAGTAGTTGTTTTGGGGGAGGAGCACATACAAAGAGGAGGACAGGTTGTCTGAAAAGTTTAGTATAGTTTTATTTTATTTTTTTATTTTATTGAAATCTAGGATTACAAATACCTTTGAGCAGGAACTGCTCATTTACAAAGGTTCCACGTCGAAGGAATGGGGGCTATACATACATACAAAGGTCAACATAATAATACATAGTTACACAATAAAAAGAAGAAAGAGACTGAGGCTTAGGAAATTCCAGTAATTCAAAATGTGCCAAATGATAGGTAGCATGACATACCAGCCAAGGGCAATCTTAGAAATAAGCACTGCAGGTGAGAGGGAAGGGGGTATGCATGCAGGAAGGTCATTGTCGGAGGGTAGAGAGTGAGGGTAAGAGCTCTAAAGGGGAGGGAGGGGAGGGATAAAAGTCAGAAAATGCCTGGAGGGGGAGGAAAGGGAGAGGGGGGCAAGAGGGTAGGCAGGTAGAAGGGGGCAAGGCGGGGAGAGGTAACTGTCAAGACTGAAGTGGAGGGCAGTGAGCAGTGGGCCCCTGATTAGGTGAGGCAGTCACAACGACTAGTTGAAATGAGATGAAGTCGGAGTTGTCTCTCAAAAGGGGCCAAGAGCAGCAGCAGTAAGAGTTTCTTTGTTGTGAGTATTGTACCACTGTGGTGCTCTGTGGGCAAAGGCCCTCTTCAATAGTAGGTTGGTTAAGTCGGCAGAGTTGACAGTTGACTCTGAAAGATAGTACCGTATCTAAGAAAATGTTCACAAAGCCTTATAAAACATTTTAGTCTTGCCTAGCTGGGTGTCCAATATCTGTCTTTCTCAAATTGACTTATTTTCTTTCTAGGCCGGTCACACGCTGCTGCTGTTACTGCCAGGATCACACCTGATGCCACTATTACTGTTTCTTCATATGTGTTCATCCCACGTGCACAAATAAGTAATCTTTTGCAAGTGAAATTTAGTTAAATATAACCTATTATTTTTAGAAAAGGAATTGTGCAATTTAATTAAGCAATGGGGGGTAGATTAACACTCTGCTAATCACCCCCAGGGGTGTAATGTGGTACGAGGTGCAACCAAGTGTCATATTTCACCACAGGGGTTTTTAACTGACTGGTAATCTAACTCCTGGGAGTGCCTTATTACTATTATAAAAAAAAAATTCTACAAGAAAAGTGTTAAAAGTATACTTTTTGAATGATTTTATTTTCTTGATTCATAGGGAGATTTTATTAAAATAGTTCTTCAATAAGCAGTGTAAGTGCTGGTTTAAAATCAGACTACAGTATTCCAGTCATTCAGCAGTGCTAGAGGATGGAATGCTGACAGGAAGAATTCATGCTCCATGGTAATCGGGCTGTACATGACATTATGATATGGCTATAAAAAGTCCAGTAATCTGATTGGTTGAGGAGCTCAGAACCAGTGCTGATATCCCATGATGCAGCACTGGAAGAAGGTCCAGTAACCTCTTCACAATAAAATCACTAGTACCAGCCATTCCTATCTGCCATCACAAATGTGGCTGTCACCTTTACTCACTAAAAATCTTCAACTAGGCCCTAAAAATAAAAGTGTCTTAAATTTACAAACATAAGAATTAAATGTTATTTGCCTTCATAATACTCTTGTTACACACACATACGTAACTTAAAAAATGATGCCCTACAGTACTTAGAATTGTGATATATGGTGTTTCTTTGCTGACCATGAAAAATCCCCCTCCTATCCGCACCTGTTAACTAGAGAAATCAGTCTTGTTTAAAGCAGCAGTGCAACGAAATGCATTAAAAATTGACGTTAATAAAGTAAACACCACGCTGCATGTATTTAATTCTCCGTTTTCGATGTGTGTTGTTACTGTCACAAAACTCTATTGTGGGGGTGTGTGTTTCAAATTAAAGTGGGGTTGCTGCGCGCAAAATAAGTAACGCTGCTCCATATTTTTTTAAACAGTCTCCAGCCATGATTCGGTAGAAGCAGACGGCATAACGCTTTACGCGCTCACCCCTGTTTCTGAAACCAGGAAGTAAACAGTGCTCTAAAACCTGTTACTGTAGCACTGGTTCACCCGCTGCAAATGTCAAAAGTACTTATTTGCATGGTATTTTGTAAAAATCAGATGGTGATTTGTCAGTTACGTATAAGGTTTGTGACCTTTCCAGCAAAATTAACATAGATTTCTTACCATGTTTGTACGTGTATAATGATCTTATATGGACTTGTGATTTTACTACGCACCCTATCTAGCTCTCCGAGATGCATATAAAATGAGTCACTGTCTGCTCAACATTTATATCATTCTGGGAGGGTCAGAGTATTTGTTGTGAGCCTGGATAACCCGCTGTAACGCAAGATAGCGACATCCTCGATCACCCAAGTCAATGGTCATTTGCTACGGGAAACTGGCATTGACAGTACAAAAAGTTGCTGGATGTTAGATGTAGCTTGGCATATCCTAGCAGATAGGAGTTGGGGAGAGAAGCACAGTCCAGGGGCACAGGAAAAATATAATTTCCACATTTATGGGGTTGAATTATAACGTGTCCTCCTCTCCAAGTTATTTATCAGTCCATCCCTAAGTACCATAAGTGAAGGTGTGACATTGCAGGGAACCGAAAAAAAAATGTAAACAAACCCCAAAGAAATGGAGGCTCCGTTTTTCTCTTTGAATACAGTACATTTCCCTTCAAAATTGAAATTGCTGTATTATATGTCAGATTGTGTTTTTGGTAGCTAGTTACAAAATAACTCCCTTACATTCCGTTTTTTTTTTTTTCACAGTACTTTTGTTGAAAAAAAATAAGAGACAGTTTTATCCACTAAGTCCCAAGATGTCTTCTGTGGTGTGGAGATTAGCATTGCAGATCTTGATGTTTATTTTATGGTGTCATGGGTTCGAGTCTCTCTCGCTCCTATTTTTCAATATGCATATATATTTGTATTTTAAAACAGATCTGGTTTGACTACCTAGCTCATTTTTTTAGTGGGATATTATTGGGGGTGTTTATTCTGTTTGCATCCTGTAGAGAATGTAAACCAAGTCTCACTAATTACTACTATGTCCAGTTTAGCATCCGACATTATTGTCTGAAGGTCTGGGATCTTATTTACCAGGCTATGCGCATCTGTGTACATGATTCTCCTGTGCATCGTATGGGGAGACAGACGTTATTTTTTTAACCTGGTAATGCAAATTAGCTACAAACATGCTGAATCCCTGTTTGACCACTAGCTGAGGGGGGAAGAGGTGCTCTTCCCATTCGACGTAGTCCCTATGTGTACCAGAATGTCAATGTTGTCTCCTGCTTTTTGAACAATTTTAGTAATGCGGTCAGTGTCTCTCCACGCTGATGTACTGTAGAGACATCTGACCATTAACCCTGGCTGGAGATGGGTATCAACTCCCCAAATCATGGCGTCTCCTATGATCTGATGTTTTTTGAATTGCCTTTTTACTTTTTTTTTTTGGTTCCTGATTTGGGCTACTTTTGTTTTGCTAGCTCTTGTGCTGCAGTGTCCTGCTCTGCAGTGTCGTCTGCCTCTTTGTTTGATTTTGGATATAGAGGCAGAGAAGGCAGGAAGCTTGGGTGTCAGCACCGTGTACTGCTATTAGCCCTGTTGCTGAGTTTATTTTTAAGCAATAAGGCATGACCAGGGGTTATGTTAATGGTCTGTTAATCACCTTCTAGTGGTGTAATGTGGCACGAGGTGTAGCCGAGTGCCACATACCCTTAGAGGGTGATTAACTGACCATTACCCTAACCCCTGGTCATGCCTTATTGCTATTATAATAAAAATGTTTTCTTAAACATTGTTAAACCTTATTAATCATATGGTGAAGCTCTGCATGTATGTTAATAAAAGATTAACATAAGACTGTTAGAATGTTTACAGCCAATCAGAAAGCTCCATTTCTTAGACAATTTTTATAATTTTGGTTAACTACTAAGCTCTGAAATGAGGACACACACAACTATGCCTGTATTTAGTATGTGAGAGTAGCATGATGCTGATAATGTAATGAACCTGAGGCATCGAGCAAGCAGTTGTTGTTTGACTGGTGTATACATTCCAAACAGTTTATGCGTATCTATTTTTAATAATTCATTGTTTTAAAGATGCCTCCCAAGAAAAGATGTGGACGACCACCTATATATTCACCAGCTACTGCTAAAAGAAGGAAGTTGAAACAGGACAGTGAAAGACGCAAAAAAGCAGTCAAACTTGGGAATGCATACATGGCCTGGATGAACTTGAAAGATGAACTGAATATGGAATCCGATAGAGATCTCGTGAATGTTTTGATAGCCTCATATAGGTAATGTGTTTTGTTGTTCAGTTTCTGTATTCATGTATTCACTTACATCCTCTAATTGTTACTAATTATTTTTACATTTTCAGATCGAAGGCTGTAATGACAAGTCACAGCATCAGATTTATGGTAGGTACATTCCTATATTCGTTATTATTACTTATTATATAGGGTCTGAGAAATGGAGCTTTCTGATTGGCTGCAAACATTCTAACAGCCTTATGTTAATCTTTTATTAACATACATGTAGAGCTTAGCCATATGCTGAACAAGGTTTGACAATGTTTTAAAACATGTTTTATTATAATAGCAATAAGGCACTCCAAGGGATTATGTTAATGGTCAGATAATCACCTCTAGGGGCATGTGGCATAGCTGCACCTCGTGCCACAGTACCTCTAGAAGGTGATTAGACAATTAACATTACCCATAGTCATTATATTAGCTTAATTAATGTTATATAAGCAATAATACCCTCCAGGTTGGTCTTTATTAGGAAATACCAGACCACCAAGGGGTGTAATGAGGCCCAACGCAGCAGACGGAGGGCCTTATAGCCCCTGGAAGGTCCGGTACTTCACAATAAAGACCACACTGGAGGGTATTATTGAGCTTAGAAAATGGACAACTTTCTTTTAATGTTTAACCTAGGGACTTTTGTCCTACTTGAGCTTCTATAGTTGATGGTTTGGTAGTTGGTTGTCATGGCTACCCTAACACACAAACACTTGCAACACTTTATTTTTTTTGCATTTGTGTATTTGTTTATATATACAATTGTCCTAATTTGCTATTTTTCTAATTTTCCCTATACCACAGAGATGAACTTATCCAACACACCATCGTCTTATTCATCTCCTGTCTCCCCATTTGAATCTATTCCTGCTCATCTGACGTCAACACCTTTGATTAGAGCACGGGAAGAAATAACGCATCAAACGCAGTAAGACATTGTTTGGGAAATCTTCTATTATGCAATTGGGTATGAAAATCCTGTCATCTCATTGGTCAAAACTAAACAAGTTGAACAGTGTATAACAGCAATATACCACGACAGAGAGTGGATATATGGGTGGATTTCCCACTTCTGGGGTGGTTAGGACGCTCGATTGCACCTCATGTCCTAACCACACCAGATGTGGTAAATTCGTTAGGTGAAACTTTGTATCACCCAAATAAACCTATATTGATTGGTTCACGTCATTTCTATTTTTAATTTTTGGGTCACTATACTGTGTTCCTAATGCTTATTTGTAAAACTGTGTTTGATCTGCCGTTGTACAACTAAAATATTGATTCCCATACAGAGTTGTCACTGATCAGTCAGACATATTGTCATCCCCTGAAATGTCCCAAGATGAGGTTGACATTCATGATACTACATATGATCCCGGAAATGACAGGTCAGAACATGAAAAGCATAGCTGTTATATTAAAAGATTAGCATAAATAAATGTTATTATTGTATTCATGTCATCTACAATTGGTTTGTGTGTGTAACATGGATAGATTTGTTAGCAACAACTACCAAACGGTAAACTTTTTATATATTTTTATTTATTTGAAATTGGTGACCCGGAAAGGAACACTGAGATGAGGCTCATTTCCAGGTGCGACCTAGTACAAGTAGTACTGGCTGTAAGTTTGTCAAGCTCGGTACAAGTTACCAACACATTTTATTTTATTTTATTATTTGAATTGCCTACAAAATCAAATATCGAGATAAAAAATTATATAATAAAATATCAAGATAGTCTGTGTGGTATAAAACCGACATAGATGCCATTCGGGTCTGGAAATTTGTCCCTTATTCTCCAGACGCAGCAGGAAGGAATAACTCTTCTATTACCATTGCCAAGCCTACCATACTGCCACAATATAAATTGCCTGTAGGCAGCAAATCTCATTTCATGATTATGGTTATCTTGCACATAATGTTGCAAACCAAATAAATCATTACGGTATGCAACTGCGACTACTAACACTGGCTCAGATAAACATAACAAATCCATTGTCTGGGTTAAAGAAACGCAATGCGCAGGTATCTTTCCACAGCATGTGCATTCCAGAATGGTTGGCATCTCACGACATTTACCACAGACGCACCACTGAGGTTGAGGTCCAGTATGGTGGACTGCCACGTTGTTCTCATCATTGTCTTCCAGCAGATCAAATACTCCACCAGGTCGCTGAAGAGTGAATCGAATTGTATAGCACTGCACAGCCCCATAATCCATCCTCTGTATCAATGTCTATTAGGAAGAAGAAAAATAGTGGTTATTTCATACATCTCACTTAGTGTAAAGTAGCATCATTTTCAAATAATGAAAATTAATAATTATTTGTGTATGACAGATAGGTAAGTGTGTATTATAAGGCAGTATGAGTAAAGGATGCAGCCATGTTTGTGATGTTAACTATAAATAGGTGCGAATTCTAATGTGTTGTTATGCAAAATCTGAACAGTTATTATGCACAGTTCAAAGGTCATACAAATTAAAATTTCTCATTTATTCTACACCTAGCTACTTACTAACTACCCAGTGTTCAAAGTCATACCCTTTACTTTTCAAAACTCTGGAAATTTGATTTTAATAAGTGAGTAGAACAAGGAAATAACAAGAGCTTTGTTTTTTACTTCAGTGTGGGTGTGTCACTGTAGTGTAAAAAACCATATACTATATAAAATAAAATATGGTCAACCACACACAAGTCGGCATGTGTTTCCATCTCGGGGTTAAGATGACAGCATAGTCCCCTCATCTCAGCCTCCCGATGGAAACACAGCCTTGTTGTATATGGTTGCCCATACATTATTCTCTATATGGTAATTGTGTGATGTATTGAAGCACGGTTACCAAGCTGCTGATGTTACAGTTATATTGTAACAGCAAGAAAAAAATGGCATTTGCAGTTCATTATAATGCACTCCATACATTATAGTACTATAATCTGCTTTTTGTTATTCATAACAATCAGTACATACTTGTATCTCTTGTTCCTGAGATGCTGGATCTCTATCACTTATGCTGACACTGTTGGTAATGAAAGATGACGAAGGTAGGCCACGTCTCCCTCTACATCCTCTACATCCACCACGTGTCCTCACACAGCCACGCCCTCTGGCCATATTACTTCTACCAGTTTGCACCTGAACCTCCGCAGCACTAGCACATGTACCAGTTGATGATGTTTCTGAAGTGGAGTCAGTACTGGAACTACATAAAAAAATATATATATATATAATACGGTTAATAATCAGTTACCAATTATGGTAAAAAATACTCATATCAGAATGATGGGAGGGTGTTTAATATGTATCAGGATAAATATGTTGGAGGAAGAGGTGAGGAGAATTAAGATGGCACTCATGTAAGAAAAGGAAAGGAGGGCAAAAGCAGAGGCAATGTAAATATGTGAGTTTGGGGGGTTGGTGACCAGGACAGTTAATCCAGTAATTAGAAGGAGGTGAGAATCGAGGTATCAAAAGAGATCTTGATGAATATGTGCCTTACCTCCATATCAGTATTATAATTGAGCACGGGTGAGGAGGATAGAAGAAGGGAAGGTATGCAACACTGAAAGTGGACAAATTAGCAGGCCCAGTCTTACTACATCCAAGAGTACTACAACAGCTGGTAAGGCCACTGGCAGACCTATTTAATAGTGTAGTAAAGTCAGGCATGGTACTGCAGGACTGGAGAACAGTGTTCTGTGCTGGGTCTGGTGTTGTTCAATGTATTCATCAATTACATTGGGGATAGCATTAAAGACAATTATAAAATGGACTGAGAATTGAGCTTTCTGATTGGCTGCAAACATCCTAACAGCCTTATGTTAATCTTTATTAAAATACATGTTGAGCTTAACCATATGCCTAACATGGTTAAAAACTGGTTAAAAACAATTTTATTATAATAGCAATATGGCACTCGCAGGTGTTATGTCAATGGTCAGTTAATCTCACTCTAGGGGCATATGGCACTCGTCTATGCCTCGTGCTGGCTACTTCGTATATTCGTATGGACAGGATGGAGGGTGGTTTCTGTACATGCGAGAACAAGCCTAGACAACAAGTTGCCCATAGGGAGGTTGGACATCACAGCCATCTCAGAAACATGAGACACAGATCACCGGGACTGGAGTTTGACCATCACACTGTGCAGTCTGCACAAAAAGAATCATGAAGATGGGAGGGGGTGTGACTATCTATGTGAGTGGGGGGATCAAATGTACATATGACGAAAGGAAGAATGGGGTATGGATGAAATCTGCATACTGCTCCAGAACTCCAAAGGAAGAAAGCTGCTATCTGGGATGGTGTGCAGGATGCAAACCCAGTAAGTGGAAAGGGACATGGAACTGGTTGACCAAATCGTGTTAGTATGCAGGAGGGGGACATGATCGTGGTGGATAATTTCCACCTGCTGTAGTTGAAGGAAATGGGCTATGAGATAAGGCTGAGGGTACTGAATATGTGCAAGCTGGAATATAGGTGTCAATAAGGGCACACGATCGATACCTTACATTAACTGAAGGATATCAACAAGAGGGTGGGAAAGCCAGGTGGTGTTTAAGCTGAGTAGAGGGAGGCAAACAATGGAACATGGATTAAGAATATGGGAATGGAGATTCATGTAGGACGTGACAAGGTATTAGTTCCTAATGGACACTTGGAATAGTCTGTTACAGTAGGTAGTGGGAGCAAATGAAGTTGATGGATTAAAGCATGACTGGGGCAGACAAAAAATTAGCCCTTACAGAACAGAGAATGATGAAAAGTAATTGATCATATAGGCCCATTTGCCACTTACAATGCATAGAGTATACGGGCAGACTTGATGTGCCTAGCGGTTCTTGTCTGCCCGCAGTTCTATTTTTCAATATTTTTGGGTTCCACAGAAAAATTCAAATAGTCAGCAGACAGGGCGTGTCAATCAATTTTGGAGACAAGACAAAAACACAAACTCTTACTAAATAATACAGTTTATCTATTTATTAAATTTTGGTGAACGGGTAGACCCACTGAGCCCAGAAGGTCCCTTTTTTCAGGGGCGAACGCCGGGACCCCGCACAAATAAACAAATCAGAAAACAGTCAAGCATCTCATACTCCACAAGAACACTCCAAACATAGCCTCATACTAATTACTATTACCGAACAACAACAACAAAAATGTAAAAAAAAAAAAATCAAGAAGGATGGAAGGATATATGACTTGAACCTGTGTCTTTGTGTGATGTGTGCCAAAATACATAAGCAGGAAACACCCTACCCACAACACCACAACAATCACCTTACTGAAAGTTAGTCTTATAATCTGGAGCACTCCTACAGTGCTACATAAAAAAATAAACTGAATATAAGGAATTCTGAACTGTGATCACATATACAAATTCCAAACACTGGTACCAAAAAAATCCAGTAAGACTTTGTACTTGATGTGCATCACACGAACAACACAAACTGAGAATAACATAAAAGTTTGTAATTCTAAATGCAGAGAAAGATAATTTTGGCTGAAAAAAAAAGAATATATGCCCTTGGAACTAATCCTCAATGTGAAATGCTCATCATTTATAAATTATATATATATATGTGTGTGTGTGTGTGTGTGCACGCGCGTTATCACCTGACGGACAGATCAATGTTTACCATCAAGGAAATGGGAGGGGAGGGGAGGAGTGTGTGCTGCATATCATGATATAATCAGCAGTCTGGGCATCACAGTAAAGTTGAGAATCATCAGCAAATCATAAGCCCATTAGTAACCATAACACAGTAGTTCTCGACAGGCTAAAAACAGTCAGTCCACAAGGTTTTCACAATATAAACACAATAAATATAAAAAAAGATTAATACAGAGTAAGAAATAGCAAATAAAAATCACAGACAGAAGCTGGTCTCGAACCAGAGGTATCACAGGGTATGAAAATAAGGAAGATGGTTAGTAAAGGAACTAACCACTACACCACACACATTGTTTACAGTTAGCTTGATATTAGTTTCTGATATCATAAAGATCAGCAAAGCATTAAAAAGGAAAAAAAAATTGGGGTATGATATAAATATAGATGAAATTTGTCATTACAAATAACAATTTAAAATAGGATCTAAATATTGGATACAAAATTGCACCTTGATGTTATTTAAATACACAAACAAAAATCATGCGCATAAGATAAATATGGATGCTGATCAATTCCAAACAACGTTGATGGGCAAAACACACAAGGTATATCTGACTTTAATGCCAAGCCACAGGTCTAGAAAACTGATGGGAGAGAGGAGTGCCAGTTTGTTCTCATAATATAAATATTAGCTTCCCATGGGAGCAGCCATACCTGGGGTTATGTACAGGGAATAGTCTAATTTGGTTCATTTGATAACATTTTCATAATACCAAACCACATCCAAGACAAAGATGTAGACAGAATCAATAATAACTATAATATACCAAGACACATGTGAGATAATTTGTCAACCTAAAAAAAAAAAAAAAAAATTATTGATGAGGGGAATCTCAAACCCATGACAGCTTTGATGAAGCACCAAGATTACAAAAGTCAAATACCCTAACCATTATGGCACAGAAAACAGCTAGGCAAATTGTAGATAAAACATTTAGTTATCTTTCTTACACCACAATGTAGGCAAAAAAAAAAAAAAACGGGCTGGGAGTAAGTTTGTAATAATATAATATACATGACATGTTATGTAATACCAATCATGATAGGACTAGACAACTATTTCACAGTGCATTTTTGTTTTGCATTAATTATTGTTGTAGTTGGATCATTTTGTGAGGGGGGAGAAATGGGTGATGCAAAAGGGAACCTTGTTGGCAGGAAATTGACGTTAGAATACATGAATGGACCAAATGCCATTGATGTTAGCGAGCACAGTCTATCCACCCCACCACAACAAACAGGCTAGCACATACTGAATTCGTTCTGCTGTGTATTCATTAGCAAGCATGAATTTACTGCATTCATCATTCAACAGGGCATGCGTAAAGACACACATTCTGTATGGACAGCTGCCTCACTACCAAGAGAATTGATAATTACTCTGTTTACTACGGAGATAAAGTTTTTGTGCAAGCCTCTAGTAAAAGTGCATTATGATCTACCCATCCTCTATACTGACAGCCTTCTCAGGATTCGCATTATGTTTGTGCAACTTAGCCACAGTGCAGCTGTCACCCACATAATACCACTGCGCTATTGTATGAGTCTGTGTGTTATTTTCTTGTGCTTCTTAATTTTTTTGGTAACTCATTCAATTTAACCAGTAGTGATTTGGCGAGACAGGCAAAGCACAGCAATATAACAGCACGACCAGCGCATTGCAACCTGTCCCCTTTTTGAATGTGTACTGACGTTCCCACACTGTACAATATGACGACTGATCCAAGCGATGTTTTGGCATACATATTTATGATTTAAAATAACATACTCTGTATCTGAAACAGTAGAAGTGACACTACTTTTTGAACTTCATTGATCCATTGCCATGTCGAAAGTTACAACTGAAATCGGGAGCGCGCATACACACAAACGATGTATTGCCTTCTGGGAAAAACGCATTGCATCATGGTAAGCAGTCTTGCTCGCTGATACCAAGATGCAACATTTTTACTTGTTTTGAAAATGGCGATCCGGGCGAAGGTGCGTTAGCATCGGGAGATATTACCAACATAAGAATATGGGATCTGTTGCCATCTGATAGAAATAGGTAGGCTTTAATGTATTTAACATACATTTACAGCTATAAATAGGTCTTTTTTTACAACAAAGGTCAATTGCACTGCTGCTTTAAGGTGTTACAGATAAAACAAAAGCCCTGGCTCCATCTGAGGCCTTCTGTTGTGTGCTAGTGGGAATAAACATTCTGTCAGCAGAACTGAGCAGAGGTTTGAATTCTTGCATTCTGTCTATAGTAAACATTCGATCTCTTGAATGTTGGCAACATAGAAAATAAGCAAGACAGAGAAAAGGGAAGGAATATTATAAAGAAGAAGAAAGAAAGGTGAGGGAATGGGTAAAAGGTTGTGGGTTGTGGGAAACTAGAGGGTTTAGCCAGGAGCCAATTACAAATACATTAATTTTGCTGTATATAGTATTTAAACCGGAGATTGCATGTCAGTGCTAGGATGTGCTGGGACTGTTTTTAAAAAAGTCATAAACATTTTTATTTTTTGATTTGGTGCATTTCTTCACCCCACCCCCAAGCATGTTGGACCCAGTTTATAATCACAGTAAGACACTCCAGGGTGTTAATTGTCGTGGGTTAACAGCACCTCTTGGGTGGCTGAAGTGAAGGCACTCTGCAATGCCTCATGCCACACCCAAGTTGAGCCACTCTCCAAACACAACACATACCCTGTCATGCCATATTGCTTAACTATAACATGGATTAATGTAAGGCTGTTGGAATCCTAACAGCCAGTCAGACTGCTGCAGCATTTGTGCGACCCATCACTGAACCTTGAGATACAATAACTCAATAATCTCGTCCCATCCCATCCCATCACATCCCATCCCATCCCATCCCATCCCATGACAAGGAAGAAGACCCAACTGTGAACAGATTATTTGTATATTTCAAAACACAACAGGAAAAAGTTAAAAGTGATTATGATGGAAAACAACAATAAAATAAAACAGTAACTATTTACAATAAAACATGGTTAGTCATAAAACTGAACAAGTATCAAACAACAGGTGTAAAACTATGTTAAGTAACTGAACTGCCAACTAGCAATTATTTTTTGGCCTGCATGGCAGCACAGGAAACTCTACATTACTGAATCTGGTGATGCTGGGGGAGGGGGAGTGCTGACCAGCGGCAGCGTTTAATCTTTGGAGTATGTTGTCTTGCGGTCAGCTTCCTGGGCATAGACATTTTGTCCTGGTTCTCCATTAATTTTCCCTGGCTGACCTCCAGTACTTTCATCATTTTAAAATGTTGCGGTCCTGGTCCCTCCTCTGGTTGGTGCTTGTTTCACCGTGCTCTACTTCCTGGGGTGCTTGCTGGTCTTCAGCTGCTGCGCCGGCTCTCCCTTTGCTTGATGCCTGCTGTTCAGTGTCCCTTGATGCAAGCCTGGCCAGTTCACGCTAATCTTCATGATCCTGTTTTTCCTCCTGGTATACTGTTCCTTGGCTGTCATCTGGGCTTCCGTCACTGTTGTTGAGGCTGTCACCAAAGCTGCAGTAAAGAAAGATAGGCTGGTGAGGGTAAGAACAGACACTCATTGCGTTTCTGGCTACACTTCAGGCATGTATGTGTGCGCATCTTCTTTGTTCACAAACCAGTTGAGCTGAGAGCTCTGAAGCCGGCAGAATACATGTATTCCATGTTATCATTCTGTGTGTTTGTGGGGGGGGGGTGCATTGAACTACTAGGATAATGTGGAGCTTTGCATTGTCCTATTTCATGTTAAACAATCAAACACAATGTATTGGGTGTGCACTTGAAGGAAGACATATGACAGACTGACAAGTGAGAAACATCTAAGGAGGAGGAGGAGGAGGAGGAGTCAAGGATTATACATTATTTATCAAGGTTTCATATTAAGGGTGGACTTATAACATTTTTAGAATAACTTTTTGTTCTGCAACATTGTCTGTGGGATCATTTAATATAAGCATTAAGCACTGCCACTGAGACAAATCTGTGTGTCGTTAGTGCTGAGATACCCACACAGCCAGAGAGTGATAGGAAGGCACTAGACCTGCTGTGTCATGCATAGCCATGCCTTGGGGTGTGCAGGTATCTCCCTACTACCAACACACATCTGTCGTATTATTGTTTACATAATGTATGATTGAACTTGCGCATATGCATCTTGTGATCAGTTCCAGTGGTTACCTTGACAATGATGCAGGGAATTTTTGGGGTTATCATAACAACCCACAGAAGCAGTTTCAGCAAGGTTCATTAACACAACAGTAAAATGCCTTTTATACTATCAGAGGCTACTAATGAGTAATATAATTACCATCATTACAGTGTGGGTGAAAAAATTTAAAATTTTAGCCATACATTTTGAAGGTTCACTAGCACCAGTCCAGTATACAGACTGGTTAGGGTGGAAAATGGTTGCGGTAGCTGAGGTTACCTCAGGGGATTAAAAGATGAGAGAAATACTTCCACTCATACCTCTCAACCTCCTGCCTCATAAATCAGGGACAAGGCTTAAAAAAATCAGGGACAAAGGACCAAAATCAGGGACATATCTTCAAAATTAGAGCTATCCACCCAGAAAGCTGCTAGAATATGGGGCTTCATGCAAAATGCATTTTCTAAAGAAGAGCAAGTCTGTAACTTTAATGCTTGACTTTGGTTTTTGCTTACAGTCCCCACTGTTTAGCCACAAAGACACAAATTTTAGGAGGGACAGAGTAAAATTTTGAGGCAAAATCAGGGACGTCCCTGAAAATCAGGGACACTTGAGAGGTATGCTTCCACTACATAAGACATAAAAGGAAAAGCAGGGAACAACTAGTGGGGAGTAAGACAGATGGGGTGCTGGGAGGAAAAGGGTCTGGAGCAAGCTGATGCACTGCATGAGTGCTTCTGCTCTGTGTTTACGCAGGAGAAGTGTGGGCAAACCCCTAAGGCAACTGGGGGGCAAGGGTGGGAGATGACAACAGATGTGGGGATTACAGAGGGATCACAGAGGGTGCTGGATGGCTATAAGACTGGACAAAGTGCCTAAACAGGATGGCATCCACCCTAGGGGATTGATGGTGCTGGCAGAGGTACTGGCAAGGCCATTGTATGACCAGTTCAGTTCGTCCCTGTTCCCTGTAAGCAGGATGTGTACTTCATAATTTTGGGATGTCCCATGTGGTACCCATCCATAAGAATGGTCTGAGGGATGATACAGGAACCTACATGCAAGTGAGCCTCACCTTGATCATAGGTAAAGTAATGGAGACCAACTGAAATGAGAGGCTTAGGAGCTTATTGGAGGCAAATGGTATTCATGATGAACGATGACATGGGTTTCTTGTGGGAAGATCATGCCAGACAAACCTGGTAAAGTTCTATGACAGTGCGGGTGATGCGAGGAATGGACAAGGGCCATGCTGTGGATGTTCTGGACTTGGACTTCGGTAAGGTATTTGATTCAGTGGTGCATGGAACATTCCGGGGCAGCTGTAAAATGTAGAGTCCATAGCAAAAATGGTGACATGGATTAAAAACTGGCTGATGGTAATACAACAGAGAGTATTGATAAGGGGGGGCTGTCATCATCAAGAGCGCTGCGCCAGTGATAAACGGGGTACCACAGGGATCAGTTATGGCCCTGGGACCACTAATATTCAAGATTTACATTGCATATATCTCAAATGTGATCTGGGGTAAAATTGGTCTGTTCATTCACCTTACAAAGATGGGAGCTGTGTTTGTACATGACATGGAGGGGGCGATTGGGTTGCAGCGCAGAGGGACCTGAATAAACTGCAGGAGTGTGTGAGCAAATGGCATCTGGGTTCAATGCCAAGAAGTGCAAGGCTCTGCCCTAAGTTCTGAGCCTGGAACCAGGGGAGAGACTCTCAGTTTCATACAGTTGTGATGTTCCACTGAAGAGAAGGACCTAGGGGTGATCATAAAAAGGAGCATGAACAGCTATGCTCAGTCAGTGCAGTATGGTGACAGCAAGAGCCAACAAGAGCTGGGGTACATAGCTAGAGGGATCTCCTAAAGAAGTCGGGAGGACATCCTGCTCCTTTATAGGTTACTGGTCAGGCACCACCTGGAATACTAAATGCGGTACTGGGCTTACACCCATTTCTGAATAAGGATATCAGATTGCTGGGGGGGGTACAGTGGACAGCTACCAAGATGACTCTGGAAATTGTGGGTAACACATATAAGGAAATGTTAGGGTAGGTGAATATGTACTCACTCCCTGGAAAAGAGAAGGAACAGGGGTGACAAGAATTTTTTTTTTATTTAGTTGTTTAACCAGGAATAGCACACTAAGCTGAAAGTTTTTTTTACAGGAGCGACCTGGGAGCACAAGGAGGTTAAGTGACTTGCTCAGGGTCACACAGTATGCACATGGATGCTGTGGGATTCAAACCCAGGTCTAGTCTGCTAGATGTCACCAGATTTGCAGCTCAGAGCCTTAGACCACGGCACTATACTGCCTCCTGAATGATATTTTTAAATAGCTGAAAGGTATAAATAAGAGTAAAACTGATATGATTTTCAAGCTTCGAAAAAGGGAGAGATACCAGAGGTCTCCATCTTACATTGGGGGTAGGTTTAACAGAGAGATGAGGAGACATTTGTTCAGCGTGGTGGAGAAGTGGAACACCAAACTGGGAAAGGTGGTGGCATCCAAGATGATAGACAGTTTCAAGAAGGAGTGACAGGGTGAGGTGAAGGGGCAATGTGGTGGAAGGTAAGGGGGGCAGCTGCAATATAGGGTGCTAGCTGCACACTCTAGCAGACTCACTTGATAGACAATGAGGCCTACTTCTGCTGGCATTTTAGTATGTTCATAATAAAGGATGGGCCGGTGTGTGTTATGAGTTTTTATACACACACTGCAGGTGTGACATGCTTCATAATAAACCTTGAGTGCAAGCCCGAGGGGTTTATGAGAAGCATCCCACACAGAGGGTGTGTGTAAATTAAAACTGAGCTTTACAGACTATGCCATCTTTTTTTTATATAATTGCTGGTGGGTGCTTTTTTGCTACCGCGGTTATGTGACATGAAAGACATGAAAGACAGCAATTGGTATTAGTTACCACACAGCGGTGGTTGCAGGACTGGCAGTGTCCATCACGAATAAAGGGAGAGGGCAACTAGCACATGCAGGGAGTTATGGAACAACATGCATGTTTCATGTAATAAGAAACCAGTTATTATTATTATGGCACATATCAACCTTGTCTGATATTTTCCTTAGGGAAACAAGTGACCAACAGTAATTATATATAAATAACAGTTTGTGCACAGTCTTCTGACCCTACTTAATCCTTATCTGCATGAAAAAAATGATTATCTGTTATTTACAATTTTTGAGTAACCTGCTTTTCAAAAACACACAACTTGTTCAGAAGGGGACCATGATGTGTTACTGCTAATGTGCATGTGGGGTGAGAGAGATGTCTTTTATAATATTAAACATTAGATGGTTTGGAGGAGGCCCGGTGGGGGGGACATGTGAGAGAATAGGCTGGTTGTTACAAAAGTTCTGAACAGGTTGTTTGCACATTAGGTCCGGAGTGCTGGCACACTGCACAGTGAGAGGATGTACACAACTCTTGGTCCAGCAGCACACGTGTGCCACGCCCACACTGTTGCTACTTGTTACTAATGTGTTGTTTCCCTTGTAATTCCTCAACTATAGGATTTTGTCACTTTTCAGGTCTGTGTCTGTAATGGTTGCTGGTGATACTTCCGCTCATGCTGTCCTGGCTCCAAATGTTCCCATGCCAGGGACAGCCATGCCAGTAGTTGTATTGGTTGGCAATGAAAAGTGCAAAGGTACATACTTCAAGCCTTCATACAAGCATTGATCATGGAGAAACATGTATTATTGTTGGCATTTACAGAATATTTATTTCCAGGTAGTGTAATAGCTGAGGATAGATTATGATTAAGTTCAAACTAAAGCAGGTGGGTGGGCATTGTGGGGGGTGGTGGTGGATTAACTTCTGCAGGCACAGACAATTTGTCCTTAATTTACATTACACACATTCACAGTATATTCTCAGTAGGTAGTCTGGCATAACTGCTGTGTGCTGCTGTTGTGTCTCAAAAAAATACTCACAGTTATGGTTCTCTGATGTATGTCTGCATGTCTGATGTATGTGTGTTTTTTTTTTTTTTCCTTTCAGGCATGCCTCAGAATTCCCTGAGGCTTTCTGACTCCTGCTGTTGACCCTGCACTGTAGCTTCATCATGGCATTGCCATGCCAACTTTCCAGGTAAGTATGTAATATTTATTTACATTTTTAATGACAACATGCAATTGATTTGTTTGTTCTAGTAAGGGTTGATTCTGACTGTCTTTGAGACAGGCATTTTAAGTTCAGTTTCCAGTGGGGTTGGGGGTTGGGGGCAGTATAGTTGCAGTAGTTATACTGACTGCAATAGTAGGTGCAGGAGACCATTTCTGCTGACACTGAAGGTTCATTATGTAAAGTAAAGTAGTTTCTTGTTTTTTTTTCCTTGACAGAGCAGGTGTTGTTTATAAGCTAAGTATTATCAATCCATGCTTGTCTTGTGTTTCTGTAACTGTACATGTGCTTCCCTTTCAGGTTTGCCTCACTATGGTTTTTTGACTGCTGCTGCCATTGCTTCTACTGTTGCTGTGAGCCTCCCTTACTCCGATAGGCCTGTGGCTTCCTGATGTATTTATCATACAAATGCCTAGATAAGTCCTATATATTTTTTTAAATAACAAATATGTGTATCATAATGAGAAAGGGGGAGGTGCTGATGGTCTTTGAGACAGACTGATGGTGGTGGGGAGGATGGCGGAGGGGGTGTGGACAGTGATAGTAGTAACGGTGGAGGATTACCGGCTTACATTCGGATGCATCATGTAACGTGACACTATGTTCTGAGTGTTTTGTTTTTTTTCAGGTAAAGAAGGTATTTTTTAACACAGACTGATTGTAATTCATTCCATTGTGTCGCTGTAACTAAGGGGGTGATTGCTGTTTCAGGTTTGACACTGTAATGCTTTATAGATGCAGATGCAACCACAGATGACCCGAACCTGAATTTACCCAACAGCCAAGACTGCTGCATCATGGTTTGTTGACAATCACAAGTGCACCGGTTAAGTATCTTTGGTGCTTACTTTACTTTACTCTTCTTTTTCCACAACCAGGTACAAATATATTGGAATTGGATGCATTTCTTTACAGTTACAGAAATAAGGACAGGTATGGGGTGGGGTGGGCAAAGGGGGGACAGAGAGCACTACGAAAGTGATAGAAATAAATACTTTGTTGCACATTAGGTAGAAACAGTTGGGTGAATAGGAGCGGCTGGGTAATGAATTAATATGATGTTCAGAATCTTTGATGTAGCCATACAGCAGTAATACATAAGCAATAAGATACAACAGGGTGTGCATGGAACATATTTTACCACACGGCCAGGGGCGTAATGAGGCACAAGGCCTTGCGTGAGTGCCTTTAGCCCCGGTCATGTGGTAAAATATGTTCTATGCACACACCTGGAGTATCTTATTGCGCTTATAAAATGGATCACATTTTTTGTGTGTATTACAGTAAGAAAAACTTGTGCTTGTCTACAAAAAAATGATTTTAATATGGAAATTAATGATAAAAAGTAGTCCTTCTGCCTACTTGGTAATGACATCATGGACAGGATAGGAGACACAGAGGAAATGCATACCAAAGATCTAAAATCATACAGTACTGGCAGTGACTCTGCAAGTATTCAGTAATGACTGACAGGATGGCTTGCAGCAGGATGATGACTGATTAAAAAAATCTGAACAACAATGACACCCCGCAACTCTGCAGTCGATCCCTCACATCTGCGTTACCTTCAGTGTCCTATGTAACACTCAAGTCTTCGTTTACCTGATCGAGGTGAGGGAGAAACCACAGACTCTGTTGTCTTCACTCCTTGTTAGTTGACCAGTGCCCAAGCCATGTTTCATTGTCAAGTGGCCATTATATTGTTTAAAAAACATGTAAAAGAGCTGCCGCCCATTGATTATAACAGACCGCGTATGCTTGCAAACAACTGGGAAGTCCCTGGAACTTTGTAAATGCAAATTTATGAGGGATGAAACTTTTTTATACATGCAAGATTACAGATTAGTGGAAAGCCAAACATTATTGGGATCCTACAGTATGTAGGTAAGGCACCAATAGATAGGGAACAGGACCTAATCTTGGTGAATCTCTTTAAGAAATTCAGCAACTTACATGACTGCTATTTTAGATGCAGAATTATTTTTCTGTGGAGCGCAATAACATGGAATATGTGAAATGGGGAAGAAGTGCTCAATCCACAGATTACTGGAGAAAAATTCCACATGACTACTGATTATTCCGCATCTAAAAAAAAAATCAAACGCACTGGGCTTTACAACTATTTTTCTGCAAAAAAATAAAAAAGCCACATCATTTACACAAAAAAAATCAGCATGTCTGGCTGAAATTCCGAGAAAGTTGGGAAAATGTCTTCCAAACTTCCATGGAAGCGAAAATCCACATTCCATGGAAATTCCGGCTGGTGGAATTTTATTTTCGCACACCTCTACTGTTGTCTCTCAAGCAGAACGTGCATGAAACCACTCTTATCCCACAATGATTGGCTCTGGGGGACATATTAATTTCTATTATAAAATGGGTATTAACAATTGTGAAACCTGATTGGCTGAGGGTCATCTTTACTAGTGCTGCTAACTCAGCACAACATATACAGTAGCACTGAATAAAGATCCAGCAGCCTCGTCACATTAAAATCAGTACTAACCACACATCCCTGACTATCATCACAAACATGGCTGTCACCTTTACTCACTGAAAACCTTCAGCAAGGTCCTAAAAAGAAATCTGCCTTAAAAGAGTTCTATGGGCAGATATAAAGCCCTGACCGCTGCACAGATTGGGGCTTCCCCTCTCCAATCCCCCCTGCAGGAACCATAGTAAATGAATTGTTTATTTACCTGACTACTCATAACATTTGCCCAAACCTCCAGTGGCCAAGGCATTTTAAGTATGGCACTTCTTAACCGCCCCCCCCCAATTTCACTGATAACATCATGAGAAAGTGACATTGCACTGCCCCTTCCTTAATAGTGCCCTTATGTATGGAGATTTGATAGTGTCTGTATCTCCAATGCCCAGCCCTATTTTCACACAGTTTGCCTAAATCCCATGGGTATGGCAGGGGTTAAGGAGCACCATACTTAAAATTCCGGGGTCACCGGAGGTTTGGGCAAATTTTAGAGTAGTCAGGTAAATAAACTATTTATTTACTATGGTGCCTAGGGTTGTCAGAAATAGTTCTAAAAATATTAGAACCCTTTTAGAACCCAGGGGTTTAAGTTCTAATTTAGAACTAGAACACCCAGGGGTTCTAATTATTAAGGGTTTTAAATACTAAATAAAATTTTTTTTTTTTTTAAACATTTCAAAAACAGGGATGTCAGCCTGGAAAACAAACTAATTATTGGGAATTACATCCCAAAATGTTTTAGAGAGAGACAATATGAGAATGTGCTGCTGCTATGCAGATGTGCCACATGCATAGAATTCTGACACTTGGCATTTGTATTTTGAAAGGCACAATGTGTTTTCCTTTTATGCACATGCAGTGAAACAGTATTATTGCTGTGTTGATAGGGCAAGGCTTTTATTTATGTTTTCCTCCTCTCTGTATCTTTACCGGTTCTTTCTCCAGTCCCATACACAAAAGAGTTTGAGTTCTAAAGACGATTAGAACTCCAGAACTATCTGTAAAGTTTTAGACCAGAACCCAGAACTGTACTGGGTTCTGACAACCCTAATGATGCAGGATGGATCAGAGAGGTGAAGCCCTGATCTGTGCAGCAGTTGGGGCTTCACCTCTGCCAGTAGTTCTCCTTTAAATAAAAAAAAAAGTGTTATTTGCCCTCATAATTCTCTTCTTGAATGCACACACGTGCATGTGCATGCACACAGACACACAAACTAAAAAAAAAAAATGAAGTACTATGGTAATTACACTTTTAATTTCTGGTGTTTCTTTACTGAGCGTGAAAAATCACCTTCCTGTCCTCAACTGCTTACCTTGGAAACACTGCTGTTTAACCTGCTACAGATGAAACAAAAGCTCTGATTCTGTCTGAGGCCTTCTGTTGTGGGAGTGTGGTGGAGAATATTCTGCCAGTAGAACTGAGCAGAGATTTGTCTGTATTCCATCCTAGTAAACATTCCATCTCTTGAATGTAGAAAGATACAAGGTGGGGAGAAGGGAGGAAAATTGTAATAACATTAAGAACAAACTCTGCCCACTACGACTGTGAATGCATTAACCAGATCTTAAACATAAACATTTCTTTATTTATTAATTTAAAAAATATCAGATTTTACAAACCTTTGAGTCAGAGACTCATTTACAAAGGCACCTCGTTGAAACTAATACAAAGACAGCACAATTAACAAGTAGAAAAACAATGGCTCAAAGAGCAGACCATTATAACAATCATTCGCTGGAGATACATGGGTAGCATTAGATAAACAGATTATATAGTTTAGGCACACAGGCACCACATCAAGGAGACCAAAGCAGTTCAAACAATACACAATAGCTAAAGCAAATAGACATCAGGAGTCAAAGAGAAGCCCAGAGTGTTCACATGAAGGCTGTTGCATACATTAACTGAATCAAAGTATAGTACATTGAGAAAGGTCATGTTTAAGAAATAAAACATGAGAGGGTGTGTGTTATGCAAACAATAATACCCGACAGGATGGGCAGTATTGAGCAATACCAGACCACCCAGGGGCATAGGTGGAGGGCTTTATAGCCCCTTGAAGGTCTGGTATTGCCCATACCGCCCACCTTGGACGGTATTATTGCACTTAGAAAATGGGCTATCTGTAAAGTGATTTTGGAGTATTTAAGAATTAAAAAAAAATTAATAAAAAGACTAAAATTAACTTATAGTTTTGTTTTTTTAGTAAAGTAGTCCCTCTACTGGTATCCTTACCAATAGTTACCAGTAGAAGGCACCACAGCATTTTAGAGACAGGTTGTGGAGTGGGAGCTGCTCGTCAAGCAGTAGAGTGAGTGGTCCCTCTTTGACACATGACCCTTCCCCCCAGCCATGTCTTTATACTGTTTTTTCCTTAATTTGTAGATCTCGGCTCTGGATATAATTGCCAGAGATGTGAAAAGAAAACCAAGCCAGTAGTAGAGTGGGAGCCGCTTGTTAAGCAGCAGAGCGGGTGGGCAGCTTGTGGAGAATCAGCTCGAGACAAAAGTGAGGAGAGAGCCACATTTCAAAGTAAGCGTGGTTTGGTAAATTGCTCGTTTTAGTTCCTGCTGTTGTATACATTTAAAAATGTATGTTTTAAGATATGGCCTGCCAATTTATCATTAAATGCAGATCGGTCAGCAGATGAGCTTGTGAGAACTGACCGACTGCCATGAGAAGGTGTGCTGGTGATCAGCGTGGTGTGGGGAAGTTCAGTTTGATAACTGATTTATTTATAAAGCATTTTTTTTTTACTTCAGTTATGGAACTGTTCAGCTAACATTACTTTTTTATGGTGGTGGCAATGGTAGTGGGGGGGCATAAGTTGCTCACTAAGTGTTGAAAAAAATGGCGGCAGTTTGAATTGTGTGCCTAGTGCTTCAGCCAATGAGGAAGCAAGCTGGGCACAATGATACCTGGCTGGGCATGAGGCAGGTTTGGGCTGCCACTTTTTATTTGCTGGACGTCTATTGAAAGTTAATGTACCCCCCGGAAGGGATACAAGCCAATCAGAGCTCAGCAAATAAAAAGCACATTTTCTGACATGTAATAACATCACTCCTGGGGTGGGTTGAAGCACGAGGTGAAGCCAAGTGATTATTTATTTATTTATTTGCATGTATTTATTTGATCCACTGGATCAGCAATACTTGCACAAGGTGTGCCCAGTGCAAATTTTACAGCACTGGTCCTGGTCTGGTGATCTGGGTTTTGCCCATAGCACACTGCATATAGCTTAGTGATATACTGTACAGATGGCTACAGAGTCTAACCCATTGAAGGTTGAAATTTCAGAAAACCATTATGCTACAAATATCAAGACTCACTCCCTCCCTCACCCCCAGTCACAATTAATCCTCTACCAAAGTCATGCTTAAATACTGCTGCCTCTACATCCACACCACTGAGCTTTTAATGCCAACATGCTTCTTTTTCTGCTATGAGTTAAACTCTTTATTTAAAAACATTTTGTTGAGAAATTTTTGTTTTACTATATCCATGGGCAGGAAAAATGAATTTGTAAAAGAAACCAAAATCCCCATGTATCAGTTCATTGAATCACAATATAGCATGTTGTGAATTTTTCAGATTCTATGTGTAACCTAAAGTAAGTCAAACAGAAATTAGGCAAAAATGCCTACCTATCTGCAAGTGACGCAAATGTGGTTATCATTTAGTTGTAAACACTTATAGTCACAGCCAGAATTCACATTGCTAGACTCTGGGTAAGTATGACAAGTTTCCTAAATACTGGTACCTTATGCAGATGTGTTCTGCTTGGTGTGTGTGTGTGTGTGTGTGTGTGTGTGTGTGTTTAAACATGTAACTTTCTATAGTATATTGTATAGCAATGTGAATCCTGGCTGCAGTGTTTTTTTCTCTGCTGTGGCTAAGCAAGACACTGTAACAAGACACTGGCCTGCTGTAGGGGCTATTAGACATCAAACTAAAGGATAAGCTGCGAAGACTAACTTGGAGAAGATGCAATAAAACAAACTTGAATGACAGCGCCCAGACATCATAAAACACCCAAGGAAAATTAGAAAAACTCCTCTAACAGCCTAGGCAGAAACAAAACACTAGTCTGAAGTGAGAATTCAAAATTGGTAGTATTGCATATATTTCTGATTTAACATGCAGTTTTTCTTTAAGAAGATTCAGTAGAATATAAATTGTAGCACAGAACTGCCTGCCTGAGAATGAAGTTGGTATATTATTTGGAAAAAGGGAAGGCTAGGTCTCTTGCTATGCAATGTCCTATAAAGTAACACACTGACTGCTCTTAGGATGGTAGTGTCAAATGCTGCAAGGTGCCCAGTGCTTCAGATAAGTCTATTTTGGACATATTTTACATCCAAAATTTCACTTAAAATGTCTAAAAATGTAGTGTCTGGAGTCACTGACGTCCACACATCACTTCACTTGCTAATAGTGAAGTCCATTTTTCATTGTGTGGACATCGCATCTTTAAACATTTTTTCTATCCTGTGGCTGGGTTGCCAGTACTGCAGTTGCCATGGAAATTTTGTCTCCAAGAGTTCTGCCCCCTGCCCCCCACCATAGACCCATTCTGAGACTGTGCCCAAATTACCAAAAAAGCGACTGGTTGAAGGTAGACACCGCTGATAGCTTTATTATCCCTATGCCAGCTGCTAGAGGCACAAGAGAGAGACTGGCTTCTAAAGAGTTGCAGATATGGAAACTATGGCAGCACACCTGAAGAAGTGAGTTTACAAGGAGTTCTCAAAAGTGGTTCAGGTAAGTGGGATTTCAGAAGCTGCGGCACCTAGAGACCTCACTCGTGAGTGCAGTGTGTATGGTTCTACACGCGACTGCCTGACTCCGACACGAAGGGGTGTTACTCAACTCTGCTGTAGTTGCAGGAAAATCCCCCCTAAGCCTCTGGAGTTTAGAGTCCAAAGCAAAATGGTGACAGCACTCATTTTCTCACACTGCTACTGGCAACCCCTGATCCTGTTCAGCAACTGCATTGGTTTGTGTGGAGTGAGCAGGGTGGGCTATGCACAGCATCGAGTAAGGAGAAAGAAAGGGTTGTTTGTATTGCATCTGACTCAGAAATTTTACTGAAAAAGAAAAGATGCTGGTTTCATTTTTAGTGGTTAAGTTGAAAGTACAAGGCTTATGATGGCTTGTCACAAAACATAGTGTTTATGACTTTGGACATAAAAAAAAGCAAAATGATGCTGTCGCTTGTCTGGTCTGGCTGAGCACAGAATGGCAGTTCATGTTCGTTGATGTCAGTCTTTACTGATCGGCAATGCAAGGAGTTTAAATATAAATAAAACATCTGCATTGTTCGACAAAATGTTTTCAGAAATGAAGCAACTGGGAAGATAAGTTTTTAAAGGAGAGAATTGTTTTTAAAAGAGCTTGAATAGCTCTTGCATGTAAACTGATGAAACTGTGCTTGTAGACAAGACTGACAAACTGCATGAATAGGGCAGACGAGGTGGTCCAGGAAGTCCTTTTCTGCTGACAGCTTCTGTGTTTCTATGAAGTAGGGCCACTGTACTCTCACTCTTAATAGCAGGACTGACCGAGGCTGTTCCCCTTCTCCCTGCAACACTGACTGAGGCTATTTTCCCCCTAATAGCATGGTTAACAGAGGCTGCCTTCTCCTCAGAAACCGGACTGACAGCTGTTGTCACCTCATTTGTTGGCTGACAAATATCATACCCCCCACTGCAGGTCTAACAGAGGCTGTTTCCAACCCCTCCCAATAGCAGTGGTTTCTCCTCTCCCCCAGCAGAGCTTGCCATGGCTGTCTTCCCCTCCCAAGTAGCAAGGCATATTACAAGACTGGCCGGGGATGGCATGGACTGTATCCTCGATTGCATAGCTGAGTTGTGTTTTTTTTCTCGGACTGCCTGCTTGACAGTGAAGTCATGGATTTCAGCAGGTGAATTAATCAGGTGTGACTGAGTCATGCTTTCCCTTCCCACCTGCTGTGCAGGTGTTTGTGGGATGTGGAACCTGCCTAGGAAGGAGCAGCAGCAACACCATTTCTAAGCTAAACATCTTAAGACACTGTGCAACTTCCTACACTGTTTATTTTGACTTGACGTCAGGCATTTTTTGAGCTGTCTCCCTCCCTGGGTTTTGGCTGCTGTTTATAGAAATTCTCCCAAGCTCTGTTCAGTGACTTTACCACCTGTTACAATAACTGGAGTTACCCAATCAGAGTGTGTGGCAACAGGTAGTGGGCTATTCCTGCTCTGTTAGGTAGCAACAGGGACGAATGACCCATCTCTGGAAACAGAATTGAGGTGAAAGATTTAGGAACTGCCTGGAGGATTCTAACACTGAACTGCCTGGGTAGCTGTGTACTAAGAGAAGCTAGAGATTAGGTCATGGGGATAAGGTAGTGCATATAAGTTTGACATTATTGTTTGGTTACCTACTGCCTGTAAAATTCTCATGCAGGTATCTTAGCACTTCCCTAAAAGGCTTCCATCTTAATACTGAAGACTGGTTTCCTGTCTATTTATCCATCCTGCCAGCTAACTCCATCTTCGCCTTCCCTAAACAAACATTTCTGACATTATACTGAAACAATGAAACTTTACGTATAAATTCAGCATCTTCTGTTCAGAGTGCTATTTACCTGACAATGGGACTTCTGTGGCTCTGATGTTCTTGTACTATAACATCTGAACAATATATATGCTCCAATGAAAGGTATCAAACTAGTCAGTAACACTAGTCTGTGAAACCAAAATGGCATATCCAGCCTACAGGTGTGACCCAGCTCACTGCTGCCCAGGGTGGAACAAGTTGGGTAGCCAGGTGGCACCGAACATTAAATAAAATTGGTTTGGCTACTGGATTTTCAAAGTTACTGGCCAACTGGCTAGCTGCCCATGAAGTGACTTTTGAGCCCTTGAAAATAAACTAAAATATTGATTTGGCTACCAGATGTTGAAGATGGGGACCAAACTGGCTCACCAACTGACAAACTGATATGTCCCACCCTGGTGCTGCTAGATCACTGGTGGTCGTTCTGTACTGTGATTACAACAGGGGATTGCAGGACCCTCTGGAACAGCAGTGAGTTACAGAGCCTTTACCATCTATGTTACCGGTTCAAATCTGTCTGAGTGCCACTGTCACTTGATGGCTGTTTGGTGAGCTACTGTATGTGAAATGCATTGTGATTCTCAGTCCAGCCGTTAGTGGGCTTGCATCTTTATCACAAAACACCACTGTCACAAATGGCCCCCCTTGTTGTCTGTTGCACATGGAGGGTGGAGTGAATGTACATTGAGCTTAACTTAAACCTTGCTCATTGGTGTGGTCCTCCCATGACAGCCCAGGTTTGATTCACCTAGTCAGAGCAGTGTGGGAGAGCTTTAGCTGTGGCCTCCCCATGCCATGCGGTCTACATGGCTGTCCAGAGGACTTCAGGGCCATCAGTCCAGTGCCTTCCTTAACTCATTGTCTCCTAGCAGATGCCTGTAGTTGTCAGTAAAATACACTGGTGTGTCCTGAGGACGCCTGCAGAAGTCGGCTACTGACTCCCAGTGTGCCCTTGCAACGTCTGGAGAAGTCACTTATATATTTTAATATATAGTGTAACAAAATATATATTTGACTGAATGGCACCGCTGGAAAGGTAATTTTATGCTGAACAACTTTGCCACTGATATTTTGTGTATATCATGTATACTTTAGGTGTTATTCACATTTGTTTATGGTATGATGTATATGGCTTATGTTGCCTGTTTTAGTGAAATTTTTTTTTTTTTGCTGTTTCAACCAACATAGAAAAAAAAACAAAATTACATATTGTTATTTGCATACCACCTTTGGAAAGGTAATTTTGTGCTGAATAACATTGCCACAGATATTTTGTGTATATAATGTGTACTTTAGGAGTTATTCATACTTATTTATAGTGTGGTGTGTATGGCTTATGTTGCCGGTTTTAGTGAAAACATTTTTTTTTGTTTCAACCAGCATAGAAAATAAAATTACATATTATTATTTGCATACCACCACTGGAAAGATAATTTTGTGCTGAATACTTTGCCACTCATACTTTGTGTCTGGCACTTACGGTTCTTGAGCTATTAGGATTTGTTTGTGGCATGCTGACTATAGCTTTATTTTGCTTAAAAAGGCCCATAATTTACTGTTAACAGTACACAGGAGACAACTGGTGCTACTTCAGAGAGCTCCTGTGGAGGCAATGAGTTAAGCACCTTGGGTGGGATATTCAAAAGGGTTGCGCCATGCGCAATAGGGTTGCGCCTGCGCAAGTCCAAAAGTGCGCCATTCTGCGATATTCAGCAGGAGGCAGTTGCACCACCGAAAACATGCTGAGCAACAGCACAATGCAAATGACGGCATGCGCCAACTGGGGTGGATCCATGCATAAAACGTCGATATCCAAAAGAAGTTCACGCAATCGCAACAATGATTTCCGCCGGAGATTGCGCTGCAGTGAGAATGAGCCAAAATAAAAGGCTCAAGAAGAGGCGAAGAACGCCACAGGGATGCCAAGTGGGAAGAGAGAAAGACAGACAGTGACAGGCCAGGGCAGGCAAGGGAAGCAGTGTGGGCCATAGGCTGCAGAGGCCAGCGGGGGTGCCGGTGCAGTGGAAGTAGCAGTCAGGACAGCGGGGTAACAGAGCAACATCAGCCGGGGCGGACAAGCCAGGGAGATGGACAGTGGCAGCTTCAATGAAAGCTGTAATGAGGGGTGAGAATGCAAGGTGCAGGGGGACGAGGCCGTGGATGGGCCCGTCGGTGGTATGCCCCCAACAGGCAGTACCGTGCCCGATCAGCTTTGAGTTGTACACAGATGTAGAGATCTTGGGCCGGTACCACCTGAACAGGGCAATACTGAGGCGGCTCTGTGAGCTGTGCAGTGATGTGATGCAGGCACCCTCACGACGGAGTCATGCTCTGTCAGTGGAGACCAAGGTGACAGCCTGCATGTGCTTGCTCACCATGGGCACCTTCCAGAGGCCAACAGGGACACCACAGGCATCACACAGTCGGCCACGTCATGCATCCTCACCCAATTCCTCAGCGCACTGCTGCCACATGCTGCGGAGCACATCCATTTCCCCAGCACCGCGGTGAGCGTACAGCAAACATGCAGGCATTCCACAGGGTAGCACGTATGCCTGGCATGCTAGGGGCCATAGACTGCACCCATGTGGCCATTCGCACACCACCTGGCCCTGATGGGGCCACATATAGGAATAGAAAGGGCTTCCCCAGTGTCAACTGCCAGGTGGTGTGTGATGCCACTGGGCGTATAATCAATGTCTGTGCCACACACCCTGGTGGAGCACATGATGCCTTTATATGGCATCAGTCCACACTGTGCCATCGATTTGAAAGTGGGAACATCCCCACAGGCCATCTAGTGGGTGAGTATGCATGTAGGAAATGCAAACTTGGGGCAAGGGTGGGAATGCCACAGGTGCCATGGTAGTGGCACACAGGGATATGGGCAATATGGACCTGAACATGAGACTGATCTCCACTATCTTCACACAGGTGACAGTGGATACCCACTCCGTCCCTGGCTGCTCACACCGTACCGGTGCCCCATGACCCCATCACAGCAAGCTATAATGAGGCACATGCCGCACACGCAACATCATTGAGCGGGTGTTTGGGATGCTCAAGGCATGCTTCTGATGCCTAGACACCTCCGGTGGTGCCCTACAGTACAGCCCTCAAAGGCTTGTGGGTATTCCTGGCCTGTTTGTATCCTGCACAACATGGCCAATGACTGTGGGATAACTACGCAGGTTGAAGGGGACTAGCGATGGAGACGCCAGTGGCGCTGGTGTTGATGGTGATGAGCAGCCCCTTGGACGGCGGGACCCCGACTGATCCGGCAGGCCCAGCTGCACTGGGACACCATCACCGGAGGAGCATTATGCATAACACAGGTAAGTCAAGGGGCCTAATGCAACAACACTGTCCTGGCACAACCCACAGGCACACAGAGTAACACACCAGGGGTGCATGACGGCAACGGGGTGGAAGGGACCAGGCACACAAACACACCATCAGGGAGGGGCGAACAGTCATATGGACACACACACACACACACAAACACACCAGGCACAAAGCGTACATGGGCAGGTGCACAGCAGAGCAGGAACAGACATGGCAAACACACAGATCCACAGACCACACCCACCACCTGTACTGTCCAAGCACGTGTGTCAGATGCTGGGCACCTTGACTTGGTGTACAGTACAATGCAGGCATCATCATGCACACGCACCTGTGGACAGCAATCGGGATGGTGTGCAGGTGGTCCGTATGTCAGCGTGATGGGCAGGGCACCCACCAGTGCACTGCCCACCATGACGCACAGTGCACACAGGGCAGCAGCAGACAGGGCCCGCACTGGGAGACAGGTCAGTCATGTTGCACCATTCCACGGCCACCGCGGATGCATGGGCGGCCCCACCATGACCCAACAGCACTGGCAGGCTGAGCAGGGGCCACATGGGGTGGCATCGGTGGACCACCAGGGGTCCCACTGCACGATCGCGACCTTGTCCGCAGTGGGGTCTTTAGGATGCCAAACATACCTGCACCAGGGGTGCTTGGGATGCCCACAGCAGAACCCGGCATCGACAGGCCTGGTGTCGCATGATGCCGGGAGCGGGGAGTGGAGAGAGTACTGTGTGGGATGCGCGGTACAGGAGCACCTGCATGTGTGCCCAATGCAGCCACGACAGTGACCAATGCCTGGGTCTGCCTGTCAATGGCGGCGGTCACATCCATCCGCATATGGACCATCTCTGCACGGTCCAGAGCACAGTCCCTGCTGTGCTGCTCCACAGCCGCACACAGTGCCTCCACAGACGTTGCAACCCGCCTTTGCTGCTGTACTGATTCCCACAGCAGGCAGGTGTGCTCATCAAATGGGTACTCTGCCACAACGGCATCCTGTCCCCCAGGGTGTGGAAGGTCCTGATGCACAACACCCCTTGAGGGTGGGCGCTGTTCACCAGGACAGGAATGGGCATATCAAAGGGCAGCGGGCATGTGCCACAGCTGGACACTGTACCCCAGACCTGGTGGGTGACTGCTGCTGCTGCTCCCTCAACCGCTGTGCCCCAGGGACCACTCATTCCACTGCTGTGGCTGCAACAGTGCCAGACACCTGCAGCCACCGGTGCTGCCCACGGTGCTGACAGGCACAGCCTGGGACTGTGCCGACATGCTGGCACACAAGTTGGAACCAGCAAGGCCCAGGGCATGTGCTGGCCTGCTGTGTGTCCGTCATGGGACACACACATGTCACTGCCATTGCAGTCCTTGCATCATCAATGGTGCAGTGCGTGCTACAGCCACAGTCATGGCGTGCTGGCATGCTTGCATGCCAGCCTGCTGAGACACAGGCTGTGCATCCCCCACACCTGACTCACTGACACCAGAGTTGGCAGCCCAGTGTGCATGCTGGTGCAGTGCATGCTGGCTGGTGACAGAGGTGGATGGACCCTCCTCCATGTCCAGCAGGTCATCCTCACTGTCTAGACCCACCACCACTGTCCCCTGAAGATGAACAGGATCTGTAACAGAAAGAGAGGACATGTGAGTGCATGTGAACGACCTTCCCCCCCCCAACACCACCACCATGTCATACCGTGCAGTGATGGGCTTCCACCTGTCTGGAATCCACCTCCTGGTATGCCCTCAATAGCACTGCACTGCATTGATGCAGCCAGTCGGTCCTCAGCCGGGGTCAGCTCCACCACCACTGGCTGGCCCCCACCAGTGCCAGCACGTGCCGCCCTAAGGGCTGCCACCTTCTCCTTCACCCTCTTGCGGTCTGTCCCAATCTTCTTTTTGCATTCCTGCATGGAGTGCTGGTGGCTTCCGTGCAGGTTCACTGCCCGGGCTACCCCCTCCCATGCAGCCGCACGGGCCTGAGGGGTGCCCCGCCATCCACTCAGTAGTGACTCCTCCTCCAGGTAGGCCTGGAAGAGGGCCTCAGTCTCTGCCGTGGTGAAGTTGGGCCGCCTCCTCCTTCACCCACCATCCTCACCCTCATCTTGGCTCTGCTCGGTCATGGCGATCTGTATGGGTGGAAGTGGACAGCTGTTACTGTGCAGTCTACAGCATTATCCCATGCCCATTGTCCAGAACATCCCACAGCATGCAACCCACCTCTCACCTGCAGTAACTGAATCTGGCCAGTGCAGCCCAATGTCGCACATTTATAGCGCAATGCATGCAAATTAGGAGTGGAGCAACTGTAATGAGATGCAAATCACGCCACTGCGCCTTTGAATGGCTGATCAGATGATTTGCATGTGTCGGCTGAATATCGCGCCATTGCGCTTTTCGCAATATGGTTGAGCCGGCTGAGCCAATAGCGCAGATCTGTGACTGTGTGGTACACTGCATTGCGCATGCCCAGGTAGCTTATGCAGGCGTCTGCCGCACTGATGACGTGCTGTGCACGATCAGCAATTCAGGCCATGGCCACCATTGTGCCAGTGGCGCTACAGCACTGGGCACTATATGGCGCTGTGGCAATACTGCGCAATAGTCCACTGTGGCACTGGCACGCAGGTGGTCAGTCGCACAGGATGCATAGACATCAGATGGCACTGTGCGTGGCCTTGCGTCATAGACCCCTGACCTGGTGTCTGACCTTTGCCCCCTGGCGCAGTTCGGCTGCCATGTGTATGGCCCTATTGCTCTGTCTGGTGACAGCGCTATGTGAACTGACGGCGTTGTACGAACAGCGTGATTGGAACCTATGGTGGTCTATTGCGCAACATTTCCACGTGGGGTTGCCGCACTGCGGGGTGCCATATTGCCTGCTGTAACACTCCAACCATGGCACGCAGGAGGGCACCCCAATGGAGCCCAGTGGAGGTGGCCAACCTGCTGGCTCTGGTAGAGCCCCACTATGGGGCACTGTATGGGCAGGAGCCCTTCACCATGGCTCGAACCCAGGTCTGGCTGCAGGTGGCCAATGACCTGGTGGGGGTCATAGGGCAGCGCCGGTCTGCCGAGCAGTGCTGGCACAGGTACAGTGACCTCCGCAGGAGGGAGCCGGAGTTGCTAGACAGACTACGGTCACATGCCAGGAGGGATGTTGTGCCTAGGCCAGGTGGGTGTACCATCTATGCACCTGTATTCTCCGTAGGGGTGTGAGTGTGTTTTGGTGGCTGTGCATGGGTGATGGCTCTGCCATGGCTGGCTGTGTCAGTGTGTGCAGGTGTGAGATGCATGGGTCTGGCTGTGTGGGCAGGCACACTCACTGGGGCAGAGGGCAGTCTGCTTTGGAGTCACACTGATGTTTTTCTCAACATTTGTCTCCCACAGGCTGGGCAGAGAGGATGCAGGCATGGGATGAGGAGGGCCGTGGCAGGGCCCCGGTGGTGGACGGTGGTGCTGTGAGGGGTGGGCCACAGCAGCAGCAGCAGCAGCCACAGCTGCTTGCGAAGTGTGAGTATCATTACATCATGGATGCTATTGCATGCTGGAGGGGGTGGGCATGACCACCAGCCATGGACAACACAACCATGCACGACACAGGCGACATTCATCACTGTCCAGTGTCACTGCATGTCTGTGTGTGCGTCACTGGTGGTCCATGCATGCACTGGGCACATGGCTGTGGAATTGGCATCCCACCACATTGCCACGTCACTTGACAGCCTTGTTTGTGCTGTGATGGACATGGGCAGTGTGTGTGTGCAGTGGTGCACATAGCTGGTGCCGCCTGGTTGGGCTTGTCATGTGCATGGTCACTGTGGGTGGGTGCATACCATCACAGGTGCGGGACATTGGGCTATATGCCTTGCAGGTTGGGTGGTATTCAGGGTTGTGGTCAGTCACAGCCATTGACTGTGTTCCCTTTTCCTAGGCCTCATCGTGCTCCACAGGATTGAGCAGGTACTGCACCAGCTGACCCGGGTGTCCCTGGAGAACCGGAACATCCTCCAAGATATCCAGTGCCATGGGCTACGGAGGAGGCACAGCCAAGCAAGACGGCACCAGGCAGCGGAGGACCAGCCTACTAGGCCTTAGGCCGGCTTCCCCTTCCCACTTCACCCATCCCTCCCACCCTGCCTTCCCTCTCCAAGTTGTTCATTCCTACCCTTGCCACCCCTACCTTGTACCCCTACCCCTCTTGTAAATAGTTTTGTTGTTGTTCTTGTTGTACTTTCCATTTTTTAATATATATATATTTTGATATGAATACTGTGGTGGTCTCTGATTTGCAGCTGGCTATGGTTGCTCAGTTGCAGTGGTGTGCATGCCATCTGGGGTGGTATGGTCCTGGGTATGTGTGTGTGTGTGTGTGTGTGCATGTGTGTGCATGGGGAGGTGTCTCCAGTGTGGCAGTGACTTTCTGTTGGTCTTGCCATCTGCTGCCACCCACTGCTGGGTGCACAGGGTGGGTCTGGCTTGTATGGTTCTCTGCTCCACGAGGTTGACGTGTGCCGGGGGGATGCATGGTGTTTCCTGCAGTGCCAGTCACTGCACATGGGTGGTGTCTTGGGGTCACGGTGCAGGGTGTGCTGTGCATACGGGGGGCTGATGTGCACTGTGGTTGTCAACCCCCTGTGTGTGGCAGTCTCAGCCTGCCAGTGGTTGTGCTGGAGCGTCATGGCCCTGCTGTGCTTTGTTGGCTTGTCCCCATGGGCCAGTGGATCATCCATCCCACCCCCAGTGATGCTGTGCTTGGGGTGTGCAGGTGTCTTGTTGGTTCTGCAGTGTGTTCCTGTGCCCATGTGTGGCATGGCTGGCGGTGGGCCCCAGCCTGCCTCCCTGGTTGTGCAGTTCCATTGCTCTGCTGGGGGTGGGGGCTCTGCTTGCACTATGGCACCTCTGGACTGCTCAGCTGGGCTAGCCTTGTTGAGCTATGGCGCAACCTTTCTGCTCAGCTTCCCCTTCCTGGTTGCACTATGGCACAGTTTGTGTGATATTCAGACATTGGCTGCTTGCGCAATTTGTTTTGCTCCATGTTTGAATATCGCGTCTGTTGCGCACATGCGCAATTGAATTGTGCTTGCTCCTGCTGTTGCACACATTTTGGGAGCAGTTTGAATATCTGGGCCCTTATGTATTACCAAAATTATTAACGACAAAAAAAATATATATTGTCATCACAAATCAGTAGTTTTACCATTTTGTTTTAATTTTTACATCCAGTAGTGGACATAAATGACACTGAAGCTGATGAAGTGATAGAAATGTAGAAGCATAAGATTCGATGGCAGGTAAGGACCGCTTGACCCCCCCAGTCTTTTCCCTGCCAGTACTGTCACCACAGACACTGCTTGGTCTGCGACTCCTCCCTCCCTCCCTCTGCCTTGCTTTCCACTAAGATTACCTTGTGCCTGTACCATGCATGCTTGAAGCTCACCACTCTTTTCGCCCCCCCCCCACCTTTTCTGGATTCCAGGCATCCACCACTCTTTTAGCAAAGAAGTACTCACATCTGTCTTGAATTTACCCCCTTCCAGCTTCCTTGCATCTCCTTGTGTTCTGACATGCATCTTTTCCTCTGACAAATGTTGCCTTCATATACCTTATTTACCCCAATGGGGTATTTATTTTGCTCTGTCATAACCCTCCTGTCTCTCCTCTCCTCTCCTCTCTCCTGGGGTTTAAATATTGAGGTCCTTTAATCTCCTTGTAGGGCTTCTGATGCAGAACCTGCACCATTTTAGTCCTTGTCTTCTGGTCTGCTGTTACTGTGTATAGGTCCTTCCTGATATGTGGTCTCCAGAACTGTACACAGTACTCCTCTGCTAGTACTGCAAGGAGTGCTGTGAAGCCGATTGCAACGATGGCTTTTCACTTTTCTCTTTTTTTTTGAATGCGTGTGTGGAGGAGGGGGGGGAGTAAATAAAAGAAAAAGGATTTGGGGATTGATTTTGGTTTGTATGCTGTGGGAATGAGGGATTTATGTTTTTTTCCCACTTTTACTCTGAGGATTTACTACTGGCAAATTTGAGATGTGTCATGTCAGATGTGGGCTACATTGGCATGTCATGTTCAGTGGGACAACATCAGGGGTTTAGCTCCAGGGATATAACAGAGCCCAGCAGTCTTTCTTGTCATTGTGTAATAACAGAGTCAGAGGGTTACTTAAAGTATGTCCACGGTGAGACTTGCAATTGTTTTTAGTCAATTAAATAAATGTTTATTAAAATTAATTACTTAAATTAATTTACTTAAATTAAGTACTCTTTTGTTTACACTGCAGTGCATTTAACGTGTGTTTGCCAAAATTAAGTATGATGTGTATGTTATGGCTCCTTGGCAGACACTGACTGCCCATGTGGTACTCCTGAGCCGGTTAAGACTGAGTATCACTGATTTAGATACTATTGCAGTGAGGAAGGAGCTCTGAATCCCAAGTTCATTCATAACATTGAAAATGTGACCTTATTATCTGATTACTGTTGGTTTAAAATTATGTATTTTTTTTAAATTGTGAAACAAATAGTTTAGTAAATATAACAGAGTGAAATTTAAGTCTGCCATCCTAATGAATTAGTCAGGTCTCAGTGAATTTCATGTGTTTCCAGAAAGTGCATTTTCCATGTGTCATGATAGTGATTGGCAGTGGTGCCTTACTGCCTTTATAGAATTTTAGCAGCAGCCTCTGACCCCCTCTAGCCTTCCTCCACTTATTGCCTTATGGTTTTGACCCCTCCCCCAAACTTGTTGCCTTGTGTTTTTAACATCCCCCACCTGTGATGGGGTGCATTAAAACGACAGGCAGTTCTAGCCCTGTCTGACCTATGACTGGTTGTTTTAAGGCCAGAAATTGGCACCGGTCCACTAGCTTTTGGTACATTTTGTGATGGGCTAGTAAACAAATTCTTTAAGACAAGGGCAAGGCACTTGTATTTATAAAGTGCTGTTTCCAAGGGCTCAGAGCGCTGTACATATTAAAAGAAACAGCAAAAGTGCACGGTGAAACAATTCAAGCATAACACAAGTTAACTAGGGAAGGCCTGCTTGACATTTTCAGTGGGCTTTTAAAAATCTCCGCAGTGACTACTTCCTGGAAGGGAATTCCACAAGATAGGCGTTTCAACCTCAAAAGCTCTGTCCCCAGATTGTTTTAGATGGGATAAGTGGGATCACCAGTAGGCCAGCATCAGTGGAATGGAGGGGTCTGGTTAGCATGATGAAGTTACTTGGTGATGGAACTGCAAGAACAATTCATGAAATAAACACATGAATGTATTTACGTGGATGTAGCATGGATTACAGTGAGGTATTCAGAAGGCCAATGAGTTGACTTCTAAAAGTATGGGACTGGAAGTATTTTGACTGCCAAAATTTGTCAGATGGAATTATTCTGACTTCCAAAAAATTGACATCTGGAGTATTTTGACTCTGGTAAAACTGAAATGACTTCCATATTTCAAGCCATGGAAGTATTTGACTTCCACCCAAAAAAAAATTATCTGAAGCCCTGGAGGTGCCATGGGGAAATTGTTATGCAGAAAGTTCCAGGAAGTGTTTAACCATTCTACTTCTAATGGTGTCTGTACTATCCATTTGTGCCAGTCAACTCCACTTCTCAAACTTAAAAAGAAAAATACACTTCATCACAGACTGTGTTTACCAAGCACTGTGCCCATGATTAAAATAATTTGAATCCCATCCCCCCCAAAAATTTGCCCTCATATGAACATGCATGATTTATCTGTAAAGACAATTAAAAAAAATGTATTTCTAAATGCATTAGTAACAACAATGCTTTCAAGATTTTGAAACTACTAAAAAGACAAACTATATATATATAGATATATAGAATATGATAAACAAATATTGTTAAGCCCAAAAGCTGAACTTTATTTTTAGTATATAAATGTTTAAGAAATACCTGAAAGCTGTCAATTTTCCTTAATTTTTAGACACTTCTTAGTCTTTCCTTTTGAGACACCAGGTGACTCTGATAATCATTTGTTCCAATGGTTTTTAAGTCAGTTTGAAGGCATTTTAAGTATCTTCTGTTCTAGTCCTTAACAAAATGCAGGGACTCCACAGACTTCTGTTCCTTGGTCCATATCCCAAACATGTGAGTCTTCTTTCAGGATGATAGATCCACCTCATGCCCCTCCCACATGAATAAAAAAAGGTGGGATGGACCTTTTGGAGCTTCTTAGGTGGAGGTGGTGTGGACCTTACTTCTCTCCAAGAAACAATGCTGCCTCCCACTACTCAGGTTCCAGTTCTTGTACCACCCATTTAAGAAAGAAAATAGTACCCTGCAACCACTGACTAACATGAAAGCGTATTTATTTGAGGTCGGAAACATTTCTTGGAGGAGGGTAAGGCAGAGGAGACTATTTACACCTTCAGCCGGTTCCACGGACAGAAAACATGACATCACTCCTTTTATACATGCAATACTCCTCTAGGCTCCACCCACAGTCATAAAAAGAAAGAATGATAAGTAAACAGGTAAATGAGGATGGGTTGAGGAAAACAGAGAGTTTAAGGGCTAATTAAAAATACATGTATTTTGCTGTGCATACTATTTGAACCTGAGATGACATATCAGTGCTAGGATGTGCTGGGAGTATTTTGCTGAGGTAGATGAACATTAAAAAAAAAGTCATAAAAATATTTATTTTTTTGTTTCTGTGCATGTTTTCACCCTCCCCCAATAAAAATCTTGGACCCATTTTATGTGATGCTCCATGGTGTGCTTTGTGGTGGGATAATGGTACTTCTCAGGTAGTTGAAGGCACTTAGTGCCTCACAATACACCCGAGGTAAACTGTTACCCCACCACAACACACACCCTGTCATGTTTTATTGCTTGAATGGTAGAAGGTGGATGTATTTGCCACTTGGTCCTTTTTTAACATATGTATAACATAAAAGTGTATCACTCAAAGTGCAAAATCAGTGTCAGTGGCTCAGTAGGTGGCACACTTGTCTCTGAGGTCAGAAGATTGGAAGATTGTAGGTTCTACCCCACACCCATACCTCTCAACTGTCCCTGATTTTCAGGGATGTCCCTGATTTTGCCTCAAAATTTTCCTCTGTCCCTTGTAAAATGTGTGTTGTTGTGACAGAAGAGTGGGGATTAAAATAACAAAATAATGTCAAATATTAAAGATTCAGACTTGTTTTTCTTCAGAAAATGCATCTTAACACAAATCCTCTTATCCTATCAGCATTCTGAATGAATTGTATCAATTCTTAAGATGTGCCCCTGATTTTGAGTCTTTGTCCCTGATTTTTTTAAGCCTTGTCCCTGATTCAGGAGACACGAGGTTGAGAGGTATACCCACACCAGAAAGTTGGGGTAAATCCCAAAAGCTAACACTGTAGTGTAGCATGAAGGGTGACTGCTGCACTCCTGAGGTGTTGTCTTTCACATAAGATACTAAACCAAGGTGTTGTCTACCTGTTCCAGTAGTTGTTCAGGTGGATATTAAAGATCTCATGGTATTTCTTGAGAAGAGTAAGGGTTAAAGATCATTCAATATGTCAGTTTGCGTATGTATCTCCACTCCCCCAGCCCCTTTGCCTTTTTTAACCCATGCATAACATAAAAGAGTAGCCTTCAAAGCACAGAAAGGATGTGACTGAAAATTCCCAGTCAACAACAGGAGGAAGCAGACAAAGAATCATCTCTACGCAGAAAGGAACACCACCTTGGGGGAGCAGACACAAGTCCATTCACAAAGGAAAGTCCTGGAGGAGCTCAAGAAATTAAAGGTCAACAAAGCAATGGGGCCAGACAAAATATATCCAAGGATACTGTGGGAGCTTGGAGAGGAACTAGCAGCACCACTGGCAGAACTCTTCAGCAAATCACTGTAGTGCTGGGAGGTTGCTGAAGACTGAAAAAGGGCTACAGTAGTGCCCTTGCACAAGAGTGGCAGTCAGGAAGAAGCAGGAAACTATTGCCCAGTCATCCTCACCTCAGTAGTAGAGAAGCTAATGGAATCCCTACTAAAGGAAACGATAGTGGTATTCTTAGAAGAAAGTGGACAGCTGGACCCAAAGCAACATGGCTTCATGGCAGGAAGGTCCTGCCAGACTAACCTAATCAAATTCTTTGACTGGGTCACTAAAACAATGGATTACAGGGGTACAGTGAACATGGTGTACCTGAACTTCAGCAAGGCCTTTGACTCCATGCCACACAGGAGGCTAATAAACAAGATGGAGCACACAGGCATTGGGCCAAAAATTATAAACTGGATCCAAAACTGGCTCAACAGGAGGACTTGGAGGGTATTGGTAAATGACAAATTGTTGGGGGAGGGTAAAGTGAAAAGTGGTGTTCAGGAGGGCTCAGTTCTGGGACCAATCCTTTTCAATGTATTCATCAGTGACATAGCTGATGACCTAAATGGGAAAGTGTGCCTATTTGCAGATGACACAAAGCTCTCCAATAGAGTGGACACAGCTGAAGGGGCTCAAAGGATGGAGTTTGTCCTTAGGAAATTTGAAGAATGATCAAGGAATTGGCAGTTGTAGTTCAATGCCAAAAAGTACAAGGTTATGCAACTAGGAGGATGCAACCCCGGGGAGGAAATACTTTCTAAAGGAAGAACAGTTGACGGTAACAAAACACGAGTGTGATCTTGGAGTTATCATCGCTAATGACTTGAGGGTAGGCAAACAATGTTTAAAGGCTGCACAAAAGGCCAGTGGCATCTTGGGTTGCTTAGGGAGGGGCATAACCAGTAAAAAAAAAAGGTGATTATGCCACAGTATAGGTTTCTGGTGAGGCCTCACCTAGAGTATTATGTCCAGTTCTGGAGGCCTCACCTTATGAAGGACACAGACTAGAGGCTATACAGAGGAGGGCAACAAAAATGGTGCATGGTCTGCATCACAAGCCATATGAGGCAAGGCTAAAATAGCTCAACACGTATTCCCTGGAATGAGGAAGGGATGGGAGGACGTGATAGAGACTTTCAAATACCTGAAGGGTAACAACAAGGTACAGGCACATGATCCCCTTCACTTAAACAATTGTACTTGGACCAGAGGTCACGACATACACCTGAAGGGGGATAGGTTCAGGAGCAACATAAGGAAGTTCTTTTCTACAGAAAGGGTGGTGGAGCATTGGAATGGCCTCCTCCCAGAGGTGGTGAGGGCAAAGACAGTCAGGGAATTCAAGCTGGCATGGGACAGACAGTGTGGTAAACTTAAGATAGCCTAAGGGGGTTGGGGATTAGTATGCATGGGCAGACTAGATGGTCCACATGGACCCCATCTGCCAACACATTCTGTGTTCTGTATTTCTATGTAACAACAATGAAATAAATAAATAAATAAAGGGCAGCTACATGTACTGATTAGTAATGACTGTATTCAATAAAACCGTAGATCCACCAAAATAGTTGTAAAGGGCATACATATATGCATTAGTGCAAAGAGCAGCATCTGCACTAAAGGCAGAAGGGATAAAAGAATGTCCCAGATCAACCCTCTCCTCCATGTTTGCTTCTATACCAGGTTTTGACCTTTAACTCTCTCTCTCTCTCCCTCCCCTCTCTTCTCCTCCCCTCCCTCTCTCTCTCTCCCTCTCTCTCTCTCTCTCTCTCTCCACTTAGTCTGTATGCATACTGACTTTGTAGGATTTTCTGTTAGCTAAACTATTGAACAGTTGCCTAACCTAATGTACAGCATGGATGTAGCCTCTCTGTCTGCACATTTCTGACTGAAAGATTTTACAGCCATTTTTATATCTCTCCAAGTGCCTTTATCTGTCAGCTCTTGCAAAGCAGTGACCTTCATTAGAGACACACTCAGGTGTGATCTCCTCATCCAGCGAAAGTATACTGCACAGTTGCAAGGGAAATGCTGCCTGACAGCAACCCTGAAAATCAAATACAGAATTTTTTTTTTTTTGTGGGTCTTTGGTCCCATGGGTTCAACCTGAATTGAGTAAGCAATGCCAGTACCCCATCAGAAACTCAAACAAGGTAGACAGTGTGGCTCTATTCATTAGGAATGATGACACAGTGATAAGAGGGAGCAGGTGTAGGCTGCTAAGGGGAGGTTTAATAGGGCTATCAGGAAGTATTTCTTCACCACGAGGTTGCTGGAGCAATGGAATAGATTACCTAAGTCGGTGGTGGAGGAATATCTATAACAGAGTTTAAGAAAGGATGGGATATGTTAGGGGGTTGGTACTGTAGTCCCAAAGGGGGGGGGGTGAGGGAGTGGTGAGGAGGTGGCGGGGAAGGACAGATTGGACTGGCATAGGGTAACTTTCCCATCTAGCACTAGGGAAATAGGGATAAGTAAGGTGGGACTTTTTCTGCCCTCATTTGTTCTACAGTATGTTTCTGTATTTTCTTTCATTCAGTTTTTGTTTCAAACATTACAATTAACACACAATATTGTAATTAGCCAAGCCATGGCTGTTGAGTAACCCACCCCCATGGAGGATAGGTGTGGGGTGACCTCAGTTTCATAAAGTTTCTGGTGAGACCATGGGGCACATAAGTAGATGGGGTGCAAAGATCAGTTAATTTTTCAGCAACCGAATAACGCATTATAAATTGCATAGCCAGTGTATCTCCTTTCCTTCGTACAGTGGTGTCTTGTGCTGGAATGTTAGGAATGAAGCATTCTGTTCCACAACCGGGGAGGATGGCTTCATTTAATTATTGAAATTTAAAGAAGAACTCAAAACCTTTTATCAATCACTCTAGCTAACTGGAGTGATTTATGATAAGTTGAAAAGACCTCCATGGAGTGTATATTATGGTATGGGCATTCTTCATATGAGTCTTTAAACTGAAGTCCCGCTTGGCTTATCTGTTGGTTGTTCAGGTGGATGTTAAAAGAACCAGTAGCACTTATCAAGAAGAGTAGGGGAAGTTTTTAATAAAGGAAAAATAAATGAACATACAGCCATTATAACAGCATGGTAAAATAATGACACCAATAATCAAAATCAAAAGTACAAAAGGAGTAATGCAGGAAAATAGGAAAGAAAAACTAAAGGTAAAATAAAAGAATAATCTAAAAGGAAACACTAGCAAACAAAATCATCAATGAAGCACTGTAAGAAAGAAACACATTACTGAATCAGCCCATGTCAAGGAAAGAACACAGTTACACAGCCTGCGCAGCATCCAAGAAACAATCAAATGAGATATAAATAGGTTACTTTCACCAAGAAACAAAAAATCAAAAAAACGCCACTGAGATGACAATTTGGGGGGGATACAAAACCTGGCTGTCACTCCAGCAAATGGAGGCAAGTTCTGAAACAATAATCTGGAGAACAACTGCCTGGGGCATGGCCTGCTGTTGAAACAGCAAGGTGCATCGAGGGTGCCATAAGTAATACTTAATGATAGTAAACACTAGGCACAGAGTGCCAGCATGTTAAGTCTGGTGGAACCAGTCAACACTCAAAATTATATCACTACAAGAAGGGGTGGCCCACATTGGGTCCCTCCACTGGGCCACCAGAAAGGCCCAAAAGGTACATGCATATGGACAAGTTAAAAGGAAATGGTATATGGTTTCCAAGTGCTTAGCACAACCTACTTGAGGACAGAAACATTCCTGTGCCTTCTTGTGTTTGGCATTGGCCTTAACACTTAGGCATCTGTGGCAACTCAGCCACAGGACATTCCACATCTTGGCAGGAGTACGGACATAGTAGGGGACTAGGGCAGACTCTGGGACAACAATGAACTTTATGCTGGGGATAGGCTACACTTGAGTAGGGTGGGAAAGGAGGTATTAAAACAGAGGGTAGGGGAGTACGTAGCCACAAAGGTGGATTTAAACTAGGTGGGGGGGTGAGAAGACAGATGGTAGCCGTGGCTCCCAGATAGGGGAACTAAATTATAAAGGAGGTATCCCAGGGAAGGGGCAGGGTCAGGTTGGAGGGTGGTCTCACTGAATGCGAGGAACCTTGGTAATAAATCAGCAGAATTACAAGGTCTATTTTAATTTTTTTTATTTTAATCTCTAGTAACCGGGTAAGGCCCACTAGGCACAAGTGCTTATTCTCAGGGGCAACCTGGGAGCACTGGACAGTTAAGTGACCTGCTCAGAGTCACACAGTATGCAAGTGGAGGTTTGCTGGATGTACCACGCTCGTTCACACCTCATTCCTCTAACCTCTAGGCTATACTGCCAGCCAATATTGGCAATAGGGAGGGTGGACATTGCGGCCATCACTGAAACGTGGGCCACCCAGTAGCAGGATTGGGATTTGATGGTCCCAGGTTATAGGATATTCAGGAAGGACAGGGCCAAGAGAAAAGGGGGGGCATGGCAATATATGTACGGGAGGGGATAAGGTGCATAAGGGAGATGGGGGAGGAGAGCAGAACAGAGGCCCTTTGGATGCAGACTTAAAAAGTAGGACATTGAGGATGGGAGTGGTGTACAGGCCACCAGACCAAGGGGATGACCTGGATAGGGAATTAGCTGAGCAAATCAGACGGGTCTGTAGGAAAGGGTACACTGTAGTGGTGGCGGGGGACTTCAACCTACCGGGGGTTGAGTGGAACACCCAAACCACCACAAGTGCAAAGGAGCAGGTCATATTAGAGGCATTCCAGGACAGCTTCCTGGTGCAGTTAGTCCAGGAGCCAACTAGATTGGATAGGACTCTAGATCTGGTCCTGTCAAATGGGGAGGTTGTAAGGGATCTGAAGGTAGAGGATCCTCTGACTGGGAGTGACCACCACATGGTATGGTTCCTGCTCAGTATGGGCAGGGAATCAGGAGAATCAAGCACCAGGGTGACTGAATTTAAGAGGGTGGACTTTAATAGGATGGGGGTTATTGTGGCCAGGCATCTGGCGGGTATTCAACCATGCATGGATGCTAGCCAGAAATGGGATATTATTAAGAAAGAGCTGATGGAGGCTACTGGGACATGTGCAAGAACAAGGAGTGAGAAGGGGAGGGTGAAAAATCCCAGCTGAATGACAGGAGGTCTTGGAAGGGGTGAGGGCCAAGAAAAAGACATTTCAAAGACTCAAGACATTGGATGGGGAGGAAAACAGGGAGCTGTATATGATGAAGTCCAGGGAGGTTGCCCTGCTGGTCAGAGAGGCCAAGGCTTCCAGGGAGCTGAGACTGGTGTAGGGCATTAAGTATGAAGAGAAGGACTTCTTCAGATACATCGTGAAAGATGGAAAAACAAAGATCAGATAGTGAGGATAAAGAAGGACGGGAGCTGGGTGGAGAAGGGGAAGAACTAGGCAGAGACACTAAATGATTACTTCTGCTCTGTGTTCATGAAGGGAGAAAGGGGGGCAGGCACCAACTGGGAGAGGAGGGGTGGGCAGGGGAAGATAACTGATGCAGGGATCACAGAGGATAGGGTGCTGAAAGGGTTAAAGGCACTGAGGGGGGATAAGGCACTGGTCCAGACTGCGTTCACCCTAGGGTAGTTAAGGAACTAGCTGAGATCCTGGTGGGACCATTGGCAGACCTGTTCAATACCTGCTTAGACAGAGGATGCATACCACTGGATTGGAGGATGGCCCATGTGGTGCCCATTCACAAAAGCGGACCCAAGGATGAGCCAGACAACTGCCGACCAGTGATCCTCATATCAGTTGAGGGAAAACTGACAGAGAAGATCCTAAAAGACAGGCTGGTGACCTTTCTGGCGAACATTGGTCTCCAGGACGGCATGGGTTTATCTCAGGAAGATCCTGCCAGACAAACCTGATTGAGTACTATGATCGGGTGACAAAGGAACTGGACAAAGGCCATGTGGTGGTTGTCCTGTATTTGGATTTCAGCAAGACCTTTGATTCAGTGCCACATGGAAGGCTGGGGGGGGGGATACTGGAATATATAGGGGTGGGAACAAAGATGGTGAACTTTATCACCAGTTGGCTGAAGGATAGGTAGTAAAGGGTAGTGGTGATGGGGGAACTCTCATCACTGAGGGATGTGACAAGTAGGGTGTCACAGGGATCAGTGTGGGACAGGTGTTGTTCAGGATTTTCATTGCTGATATCTCCCACAGGATCCCGAGTAAGACTGGTCTCTTCATGGATGATACAAAGATGACAGCGGTGGTAGATGACATTGAAGGGTGGTTGGGGATGCAGGAGGACCTGACCAAACTACAGAAGTGGTCAGAGGCATGGCAGTTGGGGTTTAATGCCAAAAAGTGCAAGGTATTGCACTTTGGAGCTAAGAACCAGGTGAGGAGCTATCAGCTGGGGAGGGGGCTACAGCTGGTATGCACAGTAGAGGAGAAGGATCTAGGGGTGCTCATAACGGGGAGTATGAACAACTTGACTCAGTGCAGAAAGGTGGCAGCAAAAGCCAATAGAATGCTGGGGCGCATAGCGAGGGGAATGTCCTCTAGAAATAGTAAGTGATCCTGCCCCTCTACAGGTCACTGGTCAGGCCACACCTGGAATACTACATGCAGTTCTGGCATCCATTCCTGTAGAAGGACATCAAATCACTGGAGGGTGTACAACATAGGGCAACAAAGATGATCCAGGGATTTCATGGATACTCCTATGAAGAGAGATTGGGTGAGCTGAACATGTATTCTCTGAAGGAGTGATGGGATGGGGGACATGATCAAAACCTTTAAATACCTAAGGGGGATAAAGAAGACTAGTACAGAAGGTATCTTTCAGATAAGAAGGGGGAAGGTCACGAGGTGGCATCAGCTGAGTCTGGAAGGGGGAAGGTTTCAGAGGGAAGTCAGGAAACAGTATTTCACAGAGAGGGTGGTGGACAAGTGGAATACTCTGCCTGAGGAGGTAGTAGCCAGTAGCATCATGGATGGCTTTAAGAAGGGATGGGATAGAGTGAGAGGGGTTAAGTATGAAGAGGAGGGTGGGTGGGGCAGCTGCACAGTGAGGGGCTAGCTGCACAATCGAGCAGACTCGATAGACAGAGAGGCCTGTATCTGCTGGTATTTTCATATGTTTGTATCCTTCAAAATGAGTGGAGAAATGGAAACATGGAGGGAGGAACATCCTGATATTGGGGGAAGGCAGGGCCAAAAACAAAATGGGAAGTCTGTATACCGATGTAACCCCTAGGTGGTGCTATTCCAAGGGCTACTACCCCTGTCTGCATGGCTAGTTGCAGGTTAAGGGGCCTGTGTACTGAAATGGGTGCCTCCAACTGGAGAACATAGTTGTTAGTAACAAGGCTAACCTGGGTACAGCCCTCTGGGACACTATAATCCCCTTTTTTCCCCTCTAGTGGCCTAGACAATATGCAACAAACAATTTCACAGTAGCCCCTATTTAGCATACAATTCCCCACACTGTTTGCACTTACCGCCAGGGCTGGTTCCACCAGTTCAGCCCTGGAGACCCCTTGTAAAACAAGATTAAGCACAGTGAATAACAACAGTGCAGTGCGTTTGGTAGAAACTGGAACCACAGTTCGATTAAATGCAAAAAAAGTTAGATCTGATTTATTCAGGGGAATTGAACAAGGGAGGGGTGTAAGCAGGTCAATTGATTCAAAAACTGATCTAGTCAGGCAATTATGCATGCACTTTTAGTCCCTACAGCAGTCACGTGCTCTGGGTACCCAGTTGGAAGTAAGGTGAGCTAGCCTGGAACGTTGCCTGAGGTAGGCTGGCATTGCAGCTGGTTGGTGACCTGTGATGAAAAGAAAAGGCATGCACAACCAACCTCACACAATTTGTAATCCAGAGCCTGAAGGCTTAGTTCGTGAAAGGAAAAACAACAATGCAATCAGATAACAACACTTGAGATTTAGCTGTTGTTGCAGGGAGCTACCCTGATTGTTACTCACGCTACCCAATACAAGACATAGGCTAGATGAAATGGAGACTGCAGGTTGATGACTGGTTTGTCAGGAGAAGCAGGGCCCCCCATGAATCACTGCGGTGTCATTCCTGTTTGAGATGGTTAAGTAGGGGGCTGATTCCAGGGCGAGTCTCTCATCCATGATGGTTTATGTGCCTGAAGTAGCTGGCTGAGCCAGGTGACAAGTTCCAGGCCAGGTAGAACAATTCGGATTTTGAGTCCGGAAGTGCTGGATGCAGCTTCCAGCAAGCGTGGCACATTTACACAGTGGGGAACCAAATCGTAACCCACTAACAGCACACAGCACATTTATAGTAAAGCAATCACCATACCACAATGTGGAAGGCAGTCTGGCCGCAATATCAGTGTCTCTGAGCAAAACCAGGGAATTCTGTGGTAAATGGATGTCCTGACAGGCCGATTGCATACAGCAAATCTTTAGTCTTCTTCATGTTCAAATCTGGTCACTCTTCAGTGGCATTGTCACACTCCAGTTCGGATACAGTCTGATTGCCAAGCCTTTCAAAGGATTCCCTCTCAAGGGACTGCAGGCAGACAGGCCAAAAAAGCAGCTGCTTGAATCACTCAAGCAGTCTCTTCAAACTATAAATCCAGACAGACTGACAGCAGCAGGCAGCTTGGGAATTTCCCTTCGGTCCAAAAGGTTCTTATTGGTTGATCCTTCAGTCTGTCAAAGCAAGGGCTCCCCCTCCAGGTCTGTTTTGCTGCCAAAATGCAAAACCCACAATTCCTACAGAAATTTGGTCCCACAAGACCCCTGGGGACAGGCTCCATTTTAGAGTCCCCAAAGATACCAATTGGTGTTGACTGTCATCCAAAACCAAAATGGTGGTGATAAACAGAATTGGCCATGCTGCAAAGAAGGCAGGTTAGACAAACTACAATATCATTACTACGCTAATAGATAATCAGCAAATAGGTACAGCTTCTAACAGAGCTCCCTCTGCGCAAATAGCGATGGCAGAACGGAATGATTACCTGGCAGCCCGGGCAGGACTCGAACATAGAAACACTCAGCCCCTTCTCAGATTAAATAAGCACGTTATTGGCAGCTCCTAAAGAGACAGGTGCAGAGGTGGGTGATTAGGCACACTCATGCAATTTCTTTTTAAACAACTAAAACACAGGACACCAGCCTGGCAGAGGGCATTTAAGCACACCCAAGGAAGGTTTTCAGGAACCCCCATTTGTAGGGGATTTACACCAGGATACAACCCACGGGAAGTGGAAGCTTAAGAAAGAGCAAAATTCAATGTCCAGCACTGGACTTTGTTGATTAAAGAACAAACAAATGCCGGGACTTGTCGAGCAGTATAATGGGTAAGTGTCCCTGCCCTCCAACCTAGAAGGAGAACAGCCATCCAGGAAATGACCCAAAGATACCAAGGCCACTGGACAACAGAAAAAGGCTTCACTGACAATGTAAGAAAATGACAAAATGTGGAAACCACTGGGTTGAACATATTAAGGCCACCCTGGGCAATGGGGAGATGTACCACTGTTTATTTCAGGGGATTCAGGTGACTTCCCCAAATAATCTGAAAAAATAAGCCAAGAAAACAGACCTGTAGGGATTTGGGGAGTGGCTAAACCATACTTACATATGTAAACAATGGTAGAAGAAACTTTGTCAATACTGCCACCTTTTTCTTCTCGGTCTGTTTCTGCAATTTCCAAATGTAAACCCAAGGGGTACACAAGGAGATTTTGGCATCCCAGTTAAAGAAAGTCATATCTGTGCCATCCTGGTGGCACTGAGGGTTGAGGCGCTGGACGCCTTACCTCATGCTGCTCCGGCAACCCGGGTTCGGGAATGACCTTGGGTTGCCAGGGTGCTGGCATGGGGAGGGCAGGACTGAGTGAAGGCTCTCATTGCCCAGGAAGGAGGGGGTCACCCACCCATAGTCCCGCTGTCACCGGATGGAGGTCTGGTGATAGGCGCAGGTGGCAATGGTGCAACCTGTAGGGTTGGGGAGTGTCCAGCAAGGCGTGTGTATGCGTGCCTCCACACATGTGGGTCCCATTGAGGACACACAGGAGTATGACTAAAAGTGAAAAAACCAAGAATACATATAGAAAAAATAAAGAAAGCCATATCTCCAGCCCCAAAGGTAAGACCCAAAATCTGTAAGGGTTTCAGTGACACAGGAATACCACTTATGTCAGTCAATGACCCAACTTCCCTTCCTAAATGGGAACTACAACACTTGTGAACATTAAGACAAGCTCCAGAGATAGGGGTGAAAGAGTGGTATAAATCCAAGGCTATGCAGCCAGATGGGCCATCCCAAACAAAGAGCATCACATCACATCATCCACATAAGCAGTGATCTTAACAGCATCTTCTCCACTGGGGGCCAAGATACCTAGTATCTGTGAATGCGAATGGATCTTAAGTATTATTGGGTCTATACAATATGTATAAAGAAGGGGACTGAGGGAACAACCCTGATGGACCCCTGTTAAAACAGTGATATACCTCCCCATGTGGCCATTAACAGGAGGCAGCACAGATGCCACCCCATATATAATAGTCCCATGTTATAATGAACTGCCTTGGGTCCACTGATTTAGTTCTTTATAGCGATGGTATGCTATAGTCGAAATAGCTCAAAATAGTGAAAAATACAGCACTAATCTGAGTGTGAATGTAGTACACAGTACACAATTATCTATAGTAGCAGAATATATTTATTTATGTATTGAAGTTGAAAAGGTATTTACTTCTAAAGATAAAAACATTTGTTTATTTATTTACTGTATTATTTATTGAAATAAGTGTCCAAAGTTGTCTGGATTTTCACACCCCTTGTTTGCGCCACTCATGCCATAGTGATATTTTTTTTTTAATTCAGGAGCTGCAAAGAGGTGATGTAGAGCTGGCGTTCAAGGAATTTCAGACCAGACTCCAGTGCATCTAGTCCACTTTCAGCACTGGAGTCATCAGGGTCACATTCAAATTCAACAGAGCAGCTGTAACTTTTAATTTCTGCCACAATGTCCTTCTCTGTAAGTGGAGCAGTGATAGGGCAGCTGTCATCAACATGCAGCCAGTCATGGAGCAAGTGTGTGTCAGTCTCGAGATTCAGGTCCGAAACTAGCTGTTCAGTTTCTGTGTCTGTGTCTGCATCTTCTGACTTGGATAGGCTCACTTCTGGTTCAGCAATTTGCTGCTCCTCAAAAAGGGTTTTCTTATGGTGCAAGCCATTTTTCTCAGAGCAGTGAACCACAAAATCTTGAAGCTTCTCCTCTTGCTTTTTCAGACCAGACAACGTTGACTTCAGCAAGCCATATTCTATGGCAAGCTTAGATGTGGATTCGCCATTTTTCATGCAATTTAAAATCTCTATTTTCTGCTCCAGATCCAACACCTTTCTTTTTCGTTTCTCAGCCATGACAGACACAGATGGATCAGACCATGACACAACCAAAGTAAGCAGCATTTTATTAATTTGGAACAGCTGTAAACAGTGAACTGCGAGGAACAAACACTGCGGAATAAGGAGAAATGTTTATTAATTAAACAGGGCTTGATTCCTAATCAATTAAGCACACAAGGTTTTCATTCATGTTTCAGTTTCAATTCTGAGTGAGTACAAGTCATTGTAGTGTCAAGTACGATAGTGTCATGCACTTAGGAACTTAGAAACAGGCACTGTAACTACTGTGACTAGAACTGAAGTGGGGGAACGATTGTGACTGCATTTGAAAAATAATAGGGTGATAATGAGGTCCAACTACCTTGTTCCTTATATCCAGGATTCATTATAACCAGGGACATTATAGCGAGGGCCTACTGTAGCTTATGAAGCCAGTTACAAAAAATGGTGGAATACCATAGTGCCTAAGTATTTCAAAAAGGTAGGAATGGGACACACAGTCAAATGCCTTTTCTTGATCAAGTGTTAAAACATAGCACAGATCCCCATGGAACTCCCCTATTACAAACATTTCATGCAACGCAATGAGGTTGTCAACAATGTGTTGGCCAGGGATAGAGTAAGCCTGAGTAGGAGAAATAACCAACTTAGAGACTGAGGCCAAACGACTAGTTAAAATAGACATCAACAGCTTCAAATCAGTATTCAACATACTCAGGTGCCCCCAGTTACTCAGATCGGAAGCATCCACCTTCTTAAAAAGGAAGACCTGTATGACCTCACCAAAAGTTCAGATGACAGTACCATCAAATAGAAGCCAATTAAAGAGTTCCATCAGGATGACTGTAAGAAGGCTTAAAAAATGCTTATAAAAGCCAGACTTAAGTCCGTCGAGCCCCCGGGCCACTGAGGGTTTCAGGCAAACAATCACCTGCGCAACTTCATCAGCCTGCATAGGCTTAGTAAGGAGGTCACAACCCCTTGGGATAGAAGGGGGACTTCTACCAAACTCAAAAACATGGCTGCCGGCCCCACTGGAGTCCAGGTGCCAAACAAAGTAAACAAATGGGAGTGAATCTGTGACATAATTCCAGGTCCATCCATAACAAACATATTATGGGAAGTTGAAAGCTTCACCATGTGTCTACATTGCACCCACTCCTTACAACTGGTTTCCCAGACCCAGGATACCCTGGGTACCAACCATGGGCTCCATAAGAAGAGAATGACTTCTATCATATTGGAAACTATTTACACAGGCCCTGAGGGATGCAATCTGTGGGCCCAAATCTCCTTGGCCAGTATGGGATAGAGCTAAGACCTTTGCCAATTGCAGACAGAGGGGATAAATAGTCAATATAAGCCATCCTATATGCATAACAGGAAATAAACTTTAACATTTTCACAACAGCAAGTTTAGTGTCAGTCCACCAATCCAACAGACTATCCTCCATGCATGGCAGGGTTTGTCAGGCAAAAAGGAGGTCTGTAACCCTGTTCTGGACCACAACATCCTTCAACATGGTGTCATTAAGGCCCCAATAGCCAGGATCCGGTGGGGAAAAGAGGGAGACTGAAAAGCACGAGATGATCCAAGGACTCAACCAGGATCTGATCTACCTGACAGATATGGAGATAAGCTGAAAAAAAAGAGATAACCAATCTAGGTGGCCAAGCCAGAACTAAAATAAGTGAACCCTCTGGAAGGGTGGAGGGCCCTGTAAGCATCTGCCCAACTGATTGTATGAAGTACAGTGTGCAAAAAAAGGGAATCATTAAACATCTTGTCAGTATGGGCACCCCCATCACTTTTAAGTAAAAAGCAATTAAAGGCACCCCCAAAAATAATGTGCTGGGAAGCGTGCAAATACGGCCTTATTCTAGTGAAAAGTTCAACCTGGGCTTTTTCTGTCTGCAGGGCATAAACAGATATAAACCAGTAAAAGGTGCCATTATACTAAGCATCCAACAATAGGGCCCTGCCCGGTTCAATGTCCACCAAACAGGTGTGAGATAAGCCAGGGAACTGAAACAAAAGGCCAACCCCATCACAAGGGTCTGGGCTGATTGACCTAAAGTATGGACCCCAAACCCAATCTTGTTGGACTCGGGCCATGTCACCAGGGGAGATCAACCAGATTTCCCTGAAGTAGCACAACATCAAAGGCCAAATCCCTAAGGAGGGCAACAAGCACTGTGTGTCTAGCAACATTCATAATGCTGTTTGCATTAATAGCAGCTAAACAAAGGAGTGTAGCCATTATGAAATAAAATAAGAAAAGGAGAAAGCAGAACCCGATAAATCACAGTCCATAGCTTGAGGAAGCACCTTTTTGGCACCATCTTTTGTTTCTTTCAAAGCTTCACTTTAGGACATATTCATGGAGGATCCTCCTCCAAATCTGAAGAAATTGGCAGAACCATTGACTGTGAAGAAGAAGCTTCCAATTGTGAGCTAAGATACAAATCTGAACAGCACTTGGCCAAGGCAGCATACTTATTCTCAAGTGGGATAGCAGTGTCTGCAGAAGTCACCAGCACATGCTGAAGACCAGCCATATGGGAACAAAGGGAATGTTTATGACTGAGGGAGATCGCATCAGAAGGGAGCAACAGAACATCATTAGGGTTCTGTAAATGAGCCAGTTCCATTTGCTGGGGCACCAGTGGATGAAGAAAGCAAGAATCCAGATTGGAAGGCAAACAAGGAGGAGCTAAGGCAGGAACTGGAATAGGAGTCAATGCCAGAAGGCAGGATAAGGAAAAGGAGGAACATCGACCAGAGCACCTGTCACGGGGATAAACTCCTGATGCGCCAAGGCAGCTGTCACATCCCTATGGAGATGCTGTTTTTGGGCCAAGTGAGCTTTCAACAGGAGGGCATCCTGGGTATCTACTTCAGTCTTATTATGCTGGGCCCATGAACAATTCCTGTAGGACTGACCAGACCCCTCACATAGATTGCAACAGAGAGCATTGATACAGTGTGCCCCAATGTGCCCCTGAGACAAACAAAGATTGCAATCAACCAAGTCACAAGCATTACTGGGATGTTGTTCAGAACCACAAGGAAAGCAGGTCTTGGGTTGCCCAGGGTAAAAACACTAGGCCCTGTTCAACCCTAAGAAGAAGACACTAGGGATGTGTTGTAGTGAATAGTGGGCATGCCATCGCTTTACCCAAAATCACCAGTGGCCCATCCAGAACAATTCAGGATCCAAAATAGTTTCAGAAGCACCCAGCACATCACATCTCTGGGACAGTCAATATTGAACATCCTGTACATTCACCCCCTCATTTGTAAGCTGTAACTGTCTGTATTGCAGGTTTGGGTAGGGGAATCACTTTAAAGGGAGCCATAGAGGCGTGTCCTTCAGGGTATTATAAAGAGACGAAAATCTATCAAGATATACAGGAGTCTGGAAGCTCAAGTCAGAAAAAACATCAGCAAGGGAATGCAAAAGGGTGTACTATTCATTTGGGGTCAAATGCAGGGAAACCTTGAGCAGTAACTTCCCCACATAATCCCTATCAGGGGCCAGATCCAGGCCACCAGTATATAAAAGGCAAGCTGCATTGTGATGCTGTGCCAGTGCATGTGATTGTGAAAAAACAGGCTTGTATCAAAACTGGGCCTACACCTGTGCTGGAGGAGGGGAACCAATTGACGGGAGGTACACACTTCAGTATCAATAGTAGCTCCTTTAGCTGCTTTCACCTGCTCCTCCCAAGGGAGGGGCAATGTCCATCACACCCAGCCCAACAGGCTGCGAAAGAACTCCTGCCTCGGCCATGTCTGCCTGTAGAGCAGGGGGCCCTGTCACAACACTAGTCTGGAGAGGTATTGAAGAGGCAGCCAAAGGAGTGGGTGCAACAAAGGGGTCCACTGACAGAGGTAGAGAGAGTAGAGCCTCACTAGACTCTCCTTGAGGTAACTGTGAGAAGGGAATCATAACAATCTATCCCTCCAGACTGGAGGTGTTATCAGCAATCAGTACCTGAGAAATAGGAGCTGTAGGCTGTACAACTGGAGGTTCATCAGTGATGAAATTAAATCCACAGTAGGCATTTCCGTTGTGATTTCCAGGAGGCAGGATGGTGCCACAGGTCCCACCAGCACAATAGAATGCCATTGGCCAATGGTGTCCTAGGTCCAGCCCACCTCAATAAAGGCATGAACCGGGGACCAGTTCTTCATAGATTTCACTGTCTCATCTGGGCCAGAGGAAGAAACAAGGGGCAAAAAAGACCCAGAGTTGGTAGCCTCACTAGGAACACTCAAAGGAACAGGACTGAAAATGTGTCCCCCGCTGAAGGAACCACAGTGTCAGTCCATAGGTATACAGCCGGCAGAGCGCTCATGTCCCATGGAAGAGGCCATACAAAAAATTCAGGTACCACCATCACTGTTTCCATGGATGAACTGCAACCCAAAAGTGAAGTTTTGGAGCTATCAGCACAGGTGCATTTAGTCTGGTGCCTCCCCAAGAGTCAGTCATCAAAAAAGTCAGTACATCTGCAGCGGGAAAGCTGGCCAAATTCCCTTGAGCCATTCCACCTGCATCTGCCGGCTGACCAGAGGAAGTTCATTGGAACAGTGGCATCGGACCCTGAAGTGCAAACAACTCTTCTTTTTGACACAGGTAGGCTGCATCCTCATCTGCAATTAAACCAAGCAAAAAGTTTCATTTTACTTTCAGAGTGTCCCTCAAGCAAAGATCTTCAGCATATAAAGTTTCCATATCCAGCCCAGTAGACTGGGTCATACCAGACAGGGGCACCTCTACCCCATGATAGTCATCCACAGGCAGGAGAGAAGCCTTCACTTCCATACTAACGGCAGCCCCATCAGTAGCTCAGGAGGAGAGCGGGGGCAATCCTTCTTCCCCATAGACACAGCAAACACTGACTGAATGAGAATCAGCCATGACACAGGTCAGCAGCGCTCCCTACCCAAAGAGTAAGAGAATTTCCATGGTGTACAGGCTAAATTTCTCATATTCAGTAAAATATCCCCAACAGCTTCATCTGGTTCACTTACATTTGATTTGCATTTGTACCCCCCCTCCGGAACATTGCTGAAAATAAACAGTATTGTGCAGCCCTTCTTTCTCAGTCTACAAAACAAAATAAATAAGAGACATCTCTTGTGAGGTTTGAGTGGCCAGAACCACTCAGCTTTGCTTTGTAATCCTCTCACACAAACCTCATGCTCAGAGTCTTATACCATAAGAGACAGCCTGTGGAGGCCCAATTAACTCATACTGTCCCTGTTATGCATTTGCAGCTATGCAGCATGGGGTTTATTGAACCTGGAGTACATGTATGCATTCTCCTCTCTCTCTCTCTCTGGGTAGCCAAAACTGTGATGACACAGTTTATTCTCATAACATGACCCCTAAGGGGGAAGTCAGTAATTTGATAAGTTCAATTGATGTTACATCTAATCAGTGGCATTCATTTATGTGGACACTGCTATAAATTCACTGCTTGCTAGAAGGAGATTCATTAATAGCACTTATCAGTGGGTTCTTACCAAGTCTGACTTCTCATTGGTTAGTGCCTGCTAACAGAAGATTCATTAATAGCATTTCGAAGTGTTTATGCAACTGGATGAAATAATATGATATGATGCTTGTGTAACTTGATTTACTTTGTGGCTTTCTGCCTCTCTATCCTTGGGATATACCATCCTGTAGGGGTATGATGCAAGGAACCCTAGAGGAAGGTTCCTCTCTACAGGTACCAGGAATGAATGCATCGGCTAAAGGTAGGTTAGGAAGAAGCCCACAGGTAAGAGAAACAAGCCACTGGAGGAGAAGGGGTGGCTGGTGGGCAACGAAAAAGAATCCTGGCAAGGCCCAGGATGTTGTGACCTTTTAAGCTTGATGGGGGAGGGACGTTGTTGCTCCACCCATCAAACCTCGGGTTTAAAACCCTCCCATTCTATGTGCTTATGCAACTGGATGAGATAATATGAGATGATGCTTGTGTAACTTGATATGCTTTGTGGTTTTCTGTCTCTCTATCCATTGGATATACCACCCTGTAGGGGTCTGACACAAGGAATTCTAGAGGAGGGTCCCCCCCCCCACAGGTGCTGGGAATTTATGCGTTGGCTATAGGTAGGTTAGGAAGAAGCCCAAAAAGAATACCCAAAGATGCTGAGTTTTGAAGAGGCGAGGATGCTGAATGAATTCTGAGACGAGAAGGGCTGACTTCCTAAGGAGAGAGGGGAAAGCCGGACCCACCATCTGCCTCCATCCAACAGTGGAACCTAACTAGCTAGCTAACTGAAGAAAGCACCAACAAACCTAACTAATTAACCAAAGATAAAATTAACTCTAATATTATGGCCATTGGCATGGAAGAGAGGAAAATCCCCCTAGGAGGAGGAAACCTCTGGGGATCCAAGGCCTAGGTCACCCTCCCTCCAGACTGATGTCTAATTTGAGGATGTATGTCATTAAAAAGAAGGGTTCAGTAATGAATATGAGTAGGGAGGATGATGATGGAATAGGGAAAATCCCCAAGACAGCACAGATCGAAGAGGGAACATGAGGCTGCATGCAGATCGAAGAAGGAACATAAGGCAACAATGAATACTTTCTTTGTCATTGGGAGTGAGTAAATCCATGTAGAAGTCAGAGCAAGGGGTATCCAGATGTGCACACAAGGAGATTCCAGATGTGCTGATGAGAAGACCAAGGACAATGCAGACTGGCTTGATTGGGTGATGCGAGTGAGCAGACACTGAAGTTGAAGAGGCATGCTTGATTATGCAATGAAAATGATTAGACTTTGAATGATTCGACCCTAAGGTTGTAGTCGACGAGGCAGCTTAGGATTCAATGATAGGAATGTTCGAGTAAGTGATGTAAATAGATGAACCTTGAGATAAGGCTGAAGGAATGATGACTGGAGTTATGAACTCAATACGTGTGGCAGGATGGCCACATGTTGATAAGATGGCATAGGAGTCATGATAGGTATGCCCAAAAAGAAATATCTACTGCAGGCTTCGAGTGGAGTAAATCCTTGATGGCCGATACAGAATGTGAAGAAGAGGAGACAGGAATGAACTTGAAATGTACCTATACAAAGGTAATACACTTGATAGAGTGGTGTGATTAAGTAGGCACCTCAAAAGTAGGCAAACTCCAAGGCCAAGAAGGTATGTCTGGAACCAGAGGGTATGTGAACCAAAGGGTATGCTCAGGTCGAGCAATCAAGAGGAGCAAAACTGTATGATAAATGATGAGAAGGGAAGCCATGAGCAAAGTGAATCCATGATGGCTGGCACAAGACAAGGTGCTAGGATGAGGAAGGTAAACTAGGAAATGGATGAGATACAATGACGGATTGAAGTCATGGAGGCTGATATGGAAAAGTGAGGTATGAAAGGACAAAGGACAGTAGGGAGGTCAATTGGGTAGCAAAGAATCCAGCCGGTATGGGAGGAGAACTGCAGTAGGGTGAAGTGGATGAAGTGACATATGAGACATGATAGGTATGCCTCAGGAACCAGATACGTGCGGCAGGATGGCCGTGGCTCGATAGGCAGCAGGGACCCAAAAGGAGTATGCTCGAGTAGTTGATGGAAGGAGTAGAGTCACGGAGAAGCAGAGGAGCAAGGGGTATCTGGGTGCGCCGACGAGAAGACGGAGGAATGATTCATGATAGAAATGCCCAAAAGAAAGATCGAGCACAGGCCAGATGGAGGCAGCCGAGGCATATGGAATGAACAAGCGAAAAAGATGAGCAGATTGAGGCGAGGTACTGAGGACAGAGAGGAGCAGACTGACTGGTCAGAATTCAAGGGACTCCCTGATGATCGGGACGCTGTGAATGGAGAGACTCAGATGGCCAGATCTTCAATTGCGGGGTGAAGGAGTGCAGCCAGGAGTGGAGCAGAGACTGAAGAGCTGCATATGAGCCAAGGAGAGGTATGCTAATTGAGGAGAGGTATACTGAGTGAGTGAAGGAAACAGATGGACCATAAGGGCAGAGGGAGGGAATGATAACTGGATATGTGAATCCCAAGGAATCTGAGCCCTAAGCCACTGGGTGAAGGGTACAAAAGCAACCTAAATGCAGAACAGTGGCTGACTGGCTGGCTTGCATACAGAAAGATGTGGTTATACAGATCAAATTATAATGGGTCTTCTTGAGAAAGAGTAGCCTCCATGTCTCCCATGAGCTTGTGGCAATGCCAAATAACCCCAGAGACATTATATCACTAAATAAAAAACAAGATATACTCCAATAAGAAGCCACTAAACAACATAAGGAGCTTGATCTGGGCCAGGCGTATAGAACCTGGAACGCAAATGTCACCATGCTAGTGCCGTGTCCATGCTGGGGCCAGAGCGGAGATTCCCAAGGCTGAGAAGTGGAGAGGCACGAGGCGAGTCACAATAGCAAAGGGCACATGCAATGCTGAGAGAGAGAGAGAGAGAAAGAGAGAGAGAGCACGAAGGCAGGCAGCCACCAGAGGTGGGGTGCGACACCATGCTGTGGAATTAAAAACGATTCAAGGCACACAGAAAATGAGAGCGGTGTACACACCCAACAAAGATGCACCCCAGACTGCAGATATAATGGAGCGGTGCAGCAGGAGGACTGGTAGGACAGGGTGAGAAAACACCAGGCTAGAGGTCGTGGGTCAGAGCTGAGCATGGCGGGCAATGGCACAATAGAGAGGCGCCAGCACATAATGGAGGTGAGCGGGAAGGGAAATCCCCAGATGGAAGAAACTGGACGGAGGATGGGGCAGGAAACAATGGACCTGAACCAGTGGGATGAATGAGGGAGGGGACAGACAGGGGAGGAGGCAGGACTGAAGGGGGAATGGAGGGGAGGGTGAGCCTTATAGGTGAGAAGGACCAGAAAAGAGAGAGAGAGAGACAAAATGGGGACCGAAGAGAGAAAATGGCCGCTGCACGAGCAGCATGCAGGGCTGAAAGGAGAAGGACAGAGAACCGGCGGCTGGAGGCGCTGCAAGACAAGCAATGGCAGAGAGAAGGGAGAGACTGAAGGGGAGCAAGGAAGGGCCGTGCCTCTGGCCATAATGAAAAAGGATCCTGGCATGGCCCAGGATGTTGTGACCTTTTAAGCTTGATGGGGGAGGGACGTTGTTGCTCCGCCCATAGAACCTCAGGCTTAAAGCCCTCCCACTATCAAAGTGTTCTGACTAATTATGCCTTCTCAATGGTTGAAACCTGATCCAATGACGATGTATTTTCCTTACTATGATTCAACCTTAAGGTAGATTAGCTATGGCATAACCAGTAGAGGTAAAAGATCAATGTGCAATCACCAAACCACATCATAAACTCCCTCTATAACTAGACACACCATACCTCCAGGTAACCAGCCCAGTACACCCCCAAGAAACAAAAAACAACTATAAAATACAAAGCAATTCCAAAGACAAAAGAAACTCACCTCATAATTCCAATGACATACAACAGAAAGCCTACTAGCCTAAAATTGAAAAGTTACCTGAAAGCTCCTTCCCCAAAAAACAGCAACCACTCACAAAATTATGCTGACTTGCAATCTTCAGAAAGAAAGTCAAACCATCTTAAACTAAAAAACATACCTAAAAAAAATCCTAAAAAATAGCAACCACCAAAAAAATTCTGTGTTAGCCTTGATTTCTTTGAGTAGTTTCTTGGCAATCTCTAATTTTGCTTTGTATTCCTCCTAGTTCCTCTCAGGCTGAGCCCCCTTATATACCTTAAACTCAACTTATTATCCTAATTACTGCCCTTACCTGGTCATTTAACTAGATAGGTTGCTGTTCTTCTTCCTTTTTTCATATATTTTATACACCCCTGTGTTACCTGCAGTATGGCACCCTTAATTTTTGCCCACTTATTCTCCACCCCTTCTACATATAAACACCATCCTGCCATAATCAGCAGACCTTAAGTTCGGGACCATGACACCTGATTTATTTTGCTGAATCTGCATAATAATGCTAAAGTTTATGGTGATAGTGTAGTATATTGGGTATGGGTAGGACCTACGCATTTAGCGTAGAACTCAAGTTATGCTATTTTGAACAGTCTGTTCCTTTACTTTTTATGAGATTATTTGGGTTGGGGTTCACCCTCACAGCATCCTGTTAAACTAAAAAGGATGGTGTGAGTGTCAAAGCCACCCAGTTTAAACTGACAACCAAGCACGGCACACAAGCAAACCAGCACTGTATTCAGGAAGCTTTTATGGCAAGCTTCCTAGATGTACCCAACTTTCTACATCATCGCCAATTTTACATTGCCATGGTCGCTTTGCCCTAGTGGGTCCTCTATCCTCGTGTCACTTATAATGTCCTAATTAGTCATTACAAGCCACAAAATTGCATGTTCCCTTGTAGATTCCCATGGATAGTGTCTCAAAAAGCAATCCTTCAAAGTCTCAACAACCTTCTGGTTTCTCTGACTCTTGATTATTGGATTGTCCTAATTTTCATTTGGGAGTATGGAATCTCCCATATACACTATTCTGCCCATTTTCTTTGTCTTCCTGATTTCTGTCTCTAGTTGCTTTTCCACCTCCAAGGATTGGTTAGGTGATCTAGAAAACACTCCACATCTGAAGCTTCGCCCATACGTCCATCACTTGAAACCACACAGTATATTCTACCTCCATTCCTTCTGTTATGGCCTTGTCCTCTGTCACCCTGACAGACTTGGTGAAATATACCCCCAGTATTTTCCCCATCCCTTCTAAACTGAGCATAACATGAGATGGTAAGGGAGCAGTTGTTATTCTGCATTTCCTCAGTTTCTGTGATGGTTATTATATATAACTTCTAAACTGTTTTAGGGCCTGTAGTTCTATCTTGTTGCCCACGCTTCTACCATTTGTTCCTAAAACCTTGCACTTCACCTTTTTCACCTTTATTGTACCCTAGGCTTTGAACTTTCTTTCCATTCCCCACCAGAAATTCCTCTCTATTTACTGCTGTGCTCCTTCTCTTCATAAATTTGTCTCTATCATCACCCCCACCGCCACGCATCCTAGTCTCTAATCTCTTGAAATATGGGGTAGCACTACCCTGGCTCTCTGTGCACTGGTACAGTATATGTCCCTGTACACCATCACTGCTTTCTTCCTCAACCTACTGTAGTTCAAAAGCTTGCTTATTATTACATCAAGCTTCTGTCTCAGTGCACTGGTCCCTCCCCTACCAAGGTGCAGTCTGTCCTTTGGGAACAGGTTGCAGTCATCCCTGAAGGACTCCCAGCCCTGGAATAACCAAATCCTTCCTTACTATGCCATCCTTTTAGCCATGAATTAAGTTCCCTTATTTTGTCCTAATTGTAACTCTTTCCACAAGGCAAAGGAAGCATTTCTGAAAAGTCTACTGCTTCTGCAATTGCCTTCGACTAGCTATGTGGGGTGCCTTCGACTGACTATGTGGGGGCCAATATATTTTCCTTGCTCTTTTCCACACTGCATAAAGTCAGGTTATTTTTGCCAGCATGTACCACTTCTTATAGCTTGCCTTGTCAGCACTAGTTAGACTCGACTCTATAGCCATGGGATTATCGTGTCTAAAGTTGCTCTGGAAGACATATCATATAACTCCTCTTATAGCTCAAGTAACACATCAGCCTCCATGATGTTCCCATAACTGTAGAATCCCCATAACTACAGAGTCTGCAATTACTATAAAATTTTCCTCTCCCTTCTGCTTCTACCTGACTTACTAACCACTGGTGTGTCACTGCTCAGTTATTATAGTTTACTAGAGAACACCTATTTAAATTTCAGTGGCCTTTAACAGTTTGTTTTTTCAATCATTAGTTTTTCTCCCTTCCAGTCTGCCCAATGGCTCCCCCAGTCTTATCACCAATTTTCTCATGGAGTTATTGGTTATCCAGTACCTGTTCAAAACCTCATTGGGTGGGTACCCAGTGTCAGTCCAGTGACAGCCTGTGCTGGGTGCCAGCCAATGGCATTTTGGCATCGGTTTCCCCCATTTCCTCCCTCTGGGCTGCAGCGTCAGGACATCTGAGCCAAGTATGTCATGCTACAGCCCTGCCCATCATGCATACTCACTGTGCTGCTACCTGGCCTATACCCAGGTGGTAGTGTGTGCAGTGGGAGATGGTGTCCACTCCCCCCCCTTCCAAGGAAGGAAAGCTGCTGCCGGGTGTTCAGTCCTACCTCATCCAGCTGGCCCACCAAGCGACCCATGTCTCTTCCCGGTTGCCGGTGTGGGAAGCAGAAGCGCAACTGCTCTTCCACTGGGCCAGCTCAAAGTTTATCAGGTTTTGTACTCTTTTTTCCAACATATTCATGGATTCTGTATTAAAAAAATCAGCACAATTTTCTTACTTTAAGGTACACATATCATGACATTGCAGTACTGACCATGACAACAGACAGTAGCTCAGTATTAAGTATGACTCATCCATTGCTTAACCTTCATACAAAATGTTCACCCAGATGAAAATGAGTTAAGAGCTCAGTTGGTTACAGTCAAGCATTATTGACATAAACTGTAGAAAAGTATGTGTTGATGTGAAATCTTCAAAGAAAGGCTGATATGGGACATAGTAAAAAAAAAAAGATTAAACATTAAAGGTAAATGGAAGTGGTACAAACAGGAGCTTTTAATGTTTTACAGCTCTTTAAATCATTGATCATTTGTTCACAGATGTCTAAAGTTAAAACCAATGGGAGAATATTATAATGCAAATGTGTATTTTTAGGAGTATATAATAACATTTCCGTCCATTTGTTCATTTAGGCTGTCACTACTTTGCTTTTTTTAATCAGCCCCAATGATATCCTTGCCAGTTTCCTCTCTGTAACCATATTAGTCATCAAGTTTTCTTCTTGTATTATCTGACTCCAAAATGAAAAAATAATAACCCATGCAACAACAAATAGTTTTCAGAATGGCCTCTTTCTAGCTTATACTGTACATTACAGACGACATATACTCTTAAATTGCATTTACATACCATTTACAGCTAAAAACTATATCATTATTTTTTGTGTTGAGTTTCTAGTCTAATATTAAGGACCCTGAACAGCACAGAATAATTTTGCCAAGTCAAAATGCAATTAGAAGAGAAGTTTATGATGCACAGCAGAAAGGTTTGAAGTCACAATTGACATTCTCAGCAGTGGGGATATGGCCATATTGCTTGTTTGTTTGTTTTGATTTTGTTAACTGGGTATGGGCACTAAGACAAGCCCCTTTTCAGGTCCAACCCGACACATAGTAACATATAACAATACAATAAAAACACAATAATACAACAAAAATTGACAAAGTACAAAATGTATTGATATTTACATTCATACAAAACTTTCAACCAATCTTTCAACTTGCTTTTAAAACAATTCAGAGAACAAACACTTCCCAAGTCCTCAGGCAAGCTGTTCCATGGGGGGTGGGGGGTGCTGAGGCTGAAAAAACCCAACAGCCAACTTTAGTTGCAGAGGGTTTAGTTAAAAGAAGAGTTCCCTTGAAAGATATCAAATTCAAGGTAGTATGACAAATACTTAACAAATCAGTTAATAGGTACAAATATAAACAAAAATAGAGATTTAAAAACTAAACAACAGAAATAATAAGTATATCGAACATAAGGTGGGAGCCATCCAGGGGAAGAGTAAAGTAAACAATGATGCATATAGGGAGGAGTATCCAGCACAAAATGACAAATATTATTATATACTGTAGTTAAAGCCTGAGTTTCTCTAACAGACAAATTATAATATAGACCCCCAGCATAATCAAAATGGGGCAAAAGTACCCCAGTAGCTATAGCCCTTCTAGTTTCCAGAGTAAAGAAATGTTTCATTTTATATAAAACTCTCAGTTTCTGGTTCACCTTCTGACAGACAATTTTAACTTGATATTGAAACGTTAAACTGAGATCAAGCAAGGCTCCTAAGTACTTAAACTCAAAAACTTGCTCAAAAACGAATCATATTTCAATCACGTATTGTTAAAATATGATTATTTCTCAGCTGAAGTAGGGTACCAAACAACATGGCTTTAGTTATTTTTTTTTATTTACATTATTTATCCACATTCGAGGAGCTCAGCAGGCAACTCCGGCCTTCCCTCGGAGGGATTCATACTTTGGCCTCGATCACCCCACCCCAGCCATGCCCCCAAGTTCCCCTATGAATTACCCTCCAATAGCAGGGCCAGGGAGAGGGGTGCTGGCTTTACTCTCCACCCCAGAGCACAATCCAAAATAGGGGCCTGCTGGTGTGGTGGCATATTGGGCCGTCATGGAGCCTGCTGGCTTCTGGTATTTTTCACCACTATTCTGCTCAAGCCGCTGTATGTGCAATGGGTAGAGGTGGCTGTACGTGGAGCCCTCCCCTTCTGAAAGCACTCATGTGCTGACACCCAGCTGACACTGAGTGTCAGGCAAACAGTGTGCCGTACTGTCTCCCCTTCCCTTCCCAAGGGAAGAGAGCTGTCTACAGATGCTCAATCCTTCCTCACCCCTGCCAACCCCCGGGCGACCCGAGTCCATTCCCAAACCAGGATCACCGGTATGGTGCAAGTTGTGGCATCCAGCGCCTCAACCCTCAGTGCTACAGGGCCAACTGGCTTTATTTTTAACTGTATTCAAGAGAAGAGCGTTTTCCCGAAACCAACGGCAAATGGTAATAATAATAATTTTATTTATATAGCGCCTTTCAATATATCAAGGCACTGAACAAGTTAAAATCATAAACTCAAATTTCAATACAAAACATCAGAACACATAAAAAATACATCATAAAAACATAATAAATTACAGTAAAATTCCAATCATATTACAATTAACTTAATTATCTAAGAAGGCCATTCTCTATAAACATGATTTCAGTTCTTTCTTAAATGGTAAGAAAATCTTTCTCCAGAGACAAAGTCAGTAAAGAAATAGAATGAGATTGAAAAAAAGAGAAGTTATCAGCATAAAGTAAATTATCACAAGTAAAACAAATGGAGGGTAATAGGTTAATAAACAAAGAAAACAAAAAAGGACCCAAAATAGAACCTTGAGGAATACCAGAGTGAATAGGAAAAATAGAAGAAGTAGAAACACCAACACTAACAAAGAGAGAATGATTAAATAAATATACCTAAAACCAGACAACCACATTGTCAGAAAACCCCAATTCACCTAATCTCAGACACAATAAAGAGTGGTTAATAAGAATAAATGTCTTGGCCAGGTCCATAAAAAACAGCCCCATCATAAGGCCATTATCAAACCCCTGATCTCCAGTGTGAATGTCAATGAACTGATAAGAGGCATGACTACAAATAGGTAACCTTCTCCCTGATGACAGGAAAGATTAGTTGGGCCTGAGCCACCAGGACCTGGATTTTCAGGATAGTAGACTTTTCCAAGATGAGGGATCTGGAGACCTAAGATCTGGAGAAGCTGCATAAGGCTGAACATGTAGAGCCAAGTGGTATGTGTTAAAGGAGGTTCTTAAAGCAGCCACAGTGGTCTGCACCCCTGTAAGTAATAAGGTAAAAAGGGCAAAGAAGTGGACTCCTTGGCTCAACAGTGACCTAAGGCATCTGATCTTGCAAACACCAAGGGTCTATGACTGCCACAAATAGATAGTTTGCCTCAAGGAAAGATAGGAGTACAGAGCAGCAGCAACGAACGAGGAACTTCAAGACTAGAATTAGGATAGCCAAGGAGTGGCTGTAAACCAGGATAGCAATATGAGCTGCTAATAACACCAAAGCCTTCTTTTAGCACATAAATGGAAAGATAAAGTAAAGGAGGGGATTGGCCCCCTGAAAGAAAAAGGAAGAGACAAAATAACCTGTATAAGAGTCAGGGACAATGGCTGAAAAGCTGAATAAATACTTCACTATGGTGTTCACCAAAGGGCTTGGGGGGGGTTGAAGAGCTCACTGGAAAGACCCCCCCGGCAACAAGTATAATCCAAATCCAGCCTGTGGATGTCAAGCCCAACCTTGTAACTGACTACCTGGCAAAGATCAAGCCACTTAAATCTCAAAGTGTGGACAGGATACATCCCAGGATCGTAAGGAGTAAAAGTAAAAGTTGTCAGGGCTGCTTGCAGTATTCTTTTATGAGTCTCTCTGTACAAGTGTGATGCTGTGGGACAGGAAAGTGACCAATGTGGTCCCTATATATTTAAGAAAGGGGCAAGGTTGGATCTAAGCAACTACAGAGTGGTTTGTCTTGACATCAGTGCAGGGTTAGGTCCTGGAATCAGTAGCCCATCAGTGCTTTCAGAAGCACAAACCACCATGCTGTTTTGGGGCTGGGGAGGTTTACTTGTGTCTGACTTGGATGTCTGGATTTTTCTCTGTTTGATTAGCAGGGTATTTGCTCTGTCAATTGTTGTGTATGGTATCTTGCTGACAGGAAGGCACTCATCACAGCAGTGGGTCAGAGCTCTTAGCTGATTGTTTTGTGAGGGCACAGTTTAGGCCCAACCCCTTCCCACCCCTGACGTCACCCACCCCTGGAAATAGTTCTTTTATACCTGGGGTTCTGACATCATTTCCTCAAAGAGTGCAAGGTGCATATCAATGTCATATCCTCTCTAGCACACAGCACTGAAAATATAAGCATACACATTGTATAATATATATATTTCTATATAACAAACCAATCACACACACAAAAAAAAAAGTACATAATCATGTGGGGAGTAGTGCAATGTAATGACTGTGGGGCAGCAGCTTTCCGGGAGACTTTCTGGAGGCTGAGATGCTGTCCTATTTGCAGACAACTCTCTGCCCTGAGGGAGGAATTTGCCCGTCTTCAGGCCACACTGGACAGCAGTAAGGGAACCTTCCTCCAGGCCAGACTGGATGGTAAGAAGGGAACCTCCCCCATCCAGGGAGCACCAGAGCCATCAACACTGCCTCAGAGGTTGCAAAGAAAGCACAGCAGTTGGACTACAGTGGGCTCAGGGAGGGTGAGGATGGTGGAACAGAGGCACACCCAGTCAGTTGTTCCACTCCACAATCCATACACCATTCTGGGGGAGCACAGCTCCCCTATGGATGCACCCACAGAGGAGATTAAGGAGGCTGAGGACACCTGTCACAAGGGAGGCCCACAGGAAGGAGGAAGAGGACACCACAAGGAAAGGAAGCAGCTCTTGGTGGAGGACTCAATTATTAGGGGGATAGAACTGGGAGAAGCAGGGAAAACTGAAGTAAGGTGCCTGCCTGGTGCCATGGCTTGGAGGAACAGGAAGCGCATCCTCAGGATCATGAGAACAGCTGCACGGGAGTCTGAGCTGGATGTCATTGTCCACCTAGGGACAAATGACTTGGCTCAACATGAGATTAGAGCAGTGCAGAAGGATGTTGTAGAACTGGGGAGGGGCCTAAGACAAGTAGCACACACAGTATCCTTCTCGGAGGTGCTGCCTGTCAATGGCATGAGTGGAGTGCTTTGCAACATGCAGTTTAATGAATGGTTGAAAAAATGGTGTGGAGCACAGGGGTTTGGCTTCACTGGTGACTGGGGTTCCACCTGGAGGACACCAGCCTATACTAGCAGGATGGTCTGCATCTGTCAGGAAGGGACAAGTGTTTTGGGCAATCGGTTTAAATGCTTCATTGGAAAGCTTTTAAACTAGTCAAGGGGGGAGGTACTGATAAGCAGTAGGAAAATCCCAGCCTCTCCCTACAAAACAGGGTACTAAATGAGAAAAAGACCAAGGTAGAAAGGTCAGTGGGGGATGCTGCAACTGAAGGTAAAGCCATCAAAAAATGGAAAGCAATGAGTACCAATGCCCGTAGTCTGAGTAACAAGCTTCCTGAATTAGTGGCCTTGATGGAGGAGGAACATCTGGATATCATGGCAGTCACAGAAACATGGTTCACACAAAACCATGACTGGGACATAAACATACCAGGATACACTATCTACAGGAGGGACAGAGAGGGTAATAGAGGAGGAGGAGTAGCTCTTTACATAAGGGAAGTAATCAAAGCAGCAGAACAAAAGGGAAAACAGGGAGGAGAAGAAGCACTGTGGGTAAATTTGGAGACCGGCAATGGCTCCACAATCTGCACAGGGGTTGTATACAGACCCCCTTCTCAGGGGGAGGAAATGGGCAAGGAAATGATAGAAAGTATACTTGGTATGGCCGAAAAAGGGGAAATATTGCTGATGTGTGATCTGAATATGCCAGATGTTAACTGGAGTGCAGTTGCAGCAGCCACTTCGAAGAGTGGGGTTATTCTAGATGCCCTACAGGGAGCATGCCTTAGACAACTAGTATTGGAGCCCACTTGAGAGGGAGCAAGCTTAGACCTGGTTCTCTCAAATGGAGATGAAGAGAGGATCACAGATGTGAAAGTGGGTAGCCATCTGGGAACTAGCGACCATCGAACAGTATGGTTCTATCAAACACATCAATAGGTCAAGCCATACAAAAGGCAAAGGTACTGGACTTTAGGAGGGCTGACTTTGCCAAAATGGGTGAGTGCCTAAGGAATGCACTAGTAAATGGGCAGGAAGGAAGGGTGGAAGAACAATGGGGAATAATAAAAACTGCCTTCACAGAGGTAGCAAGCCTTTGTGTGAAGCAAATAAACAAAACTAAATGATGTAAGAAACCACTATGGTTCTCAAAGGAAGTGGCAGTGAAGGTTCAAGAGAAAATGAAAGCTTTCAGGAAGTACAAGGAATCACAGAAGGAGCAGGACAGAGAACTGTATTAGTTAAAGCAAAAGGAAGCTGGGAAGGCAGTCAGAACAGCAAAGGCCCAAACTGAGGAAAAGATAGCCAACTCAGTTAGGAAGGGGGATAAAACCTTTTATAGGTACATCAGGGGCGAAGGAAGACCAAGGGAGGATAGTGAGGCTTAATAAAGGGGAGGGTGGGCAGAGGGTGACTGTGAAAAGCAGAGATACTAAACAAATATTTTGCTCAGTATTTACAAATGAAGAGGGAGGTACCTAAAACAAACAGTAGAAACACTCTCGATACAGAAGTTGATACCAGCCCATTTACAGAAGAAAGGGTTCTGAAAGAACTCTTAAAACTGAAGGTGGACAAAGCAATGAGGCCTGATGGGATTCATCCCAGAATTCTAAAAGAACTAAGGGTGGAATTAGTGACACCACTGACTACCCTGTTTAACAAATCATGGGAGGATGGGGTGGTACCCAAGGACTGGAGGAGGGCAGATGTGATTCCCCTTCACAAAAGTGGGAGCAAGGCAGAAGCAGAAAACTACAGACCTGTTAGTTTAACCTCAGTGGTAGGGAAAATGATGGAATCACTTCTGAAGGAAAGAACTGTTGAGTATCTAGAGGCCAGAGGGGCACAGGACCCAAGGCAGCATGGATTCACAGCGGGAAGGTCATGCCAGACAAATCTGATAGATTTATTTGACTGGGTGACCACAGTAGTAGATCAGGAGGGGCTGTGGACATGGCCTACCTAGACTTTAGCAAGGCATTTGACACAGTCCCACACTAAAGATTAATATACAAGTTAGCTAGCCTGGGAGTGGGTCCCAAGATGACAGCCTGGGTAAAAAATTGGCTGGAGAATAGGACACAGAGAGTAATAGTAAATGGAGTCCACTCTGAAGAAAGGGGGGTTACTAGTGGGGTACCACAGGGTTCAGTATTAGGACCGGTCCTCTTCAATGTCATTATAAGCGACATTGCAGAGGGACTGGAAGGAAAAGTATGTCTCTTTGCAGATGACACAAAGATCTGCAACAAAGTTGATGCACAAGGTGGGGTGGAAAGGATGAGAAGGGACTTGGCAAGGTTAGAGGAATGGTCAAATGTATGGCAGCTTAGATTCAATGCTAAGAAGTGCAAGGTAATGCACCTGGGAAACAAAAACCCAGGGGAAGAGTACACAATGGGGGGTGAGATACTAACAACAACAAAAATGGAAAGGGACATGGGGGTAGTCATATCAGATGACCTAAAGGTGGGCAAGCAATGTGAGAGGGCAGCAAGGAGGGCTGGGGGATACTGGGATGCACAGGGAGAGGCATCACCAGTAGAAAACAGGAAGTTATTTTCCCTCTGTACAGACAGCTGGTCAGACCCCATCTGGAGTACTGTGTGCAGTTCTGGAGACCCAGTCTTGCAAAGACATAGACAGGATGGAAGCTGTCCAGAGGAGGCAACTAAAATGGTGCAGGGTCTGCACTGGAAGACATATGAAGAGACTTAGGAGCTTAATATGTATAGCCTTGAGAAAGGAGGAGAGGAGGGACATGATAGAAACTTTCAAGTACCTCAAGGAAACAACAAAGTCCAAGAGGTAGCATCTTTCAAAAAGAGGTGTGCAAGAACAAGGGGGCACAATTTGAAGATGGGGGGGCAGCTCAGAGGTCATTTAAGGAAGTATCTTTTCACAGAGAGGGTTGTGGATGCATGGAACAGCCTTCCGGAGGAGGTCGTGGAGTCAAAAACAGTGGTGGAATTCAAGCATGCATGGGACAGTCATATGGCAATTCTAGGGTGTGGGGGTAGGAAGAAGTAGGCTGCTGGTTAACTAGGATCTGCAGCTTATCCAGTAGGCAGGGAAATGGGCAGACTGGGTGGGCCAAGCAGTCCTTATCTGCCATCAAATTCTATGTTTCTATAATACTTTGACTGCCGAATGGTGACCCACGACAACCGTGAGGGAATCATGGCACCAACACCTTTGCACAACTGACAGTTCCCCCCATCCCCAAGTGGTGCCTCCCCAGAGTTGGAACCTAAAAGAAGGAGGGTGTGGGGGGCAAAGTTCCCTACAAGGTAGGGTGGGGGTCATGTTGCTAGTTTGGGATCCTTGTCACGGGTCGCCATTTCACAGTTGCGGTTTTGACATGGAACCCTTGAATCCATTATCAAAGACAAAATAATGGATTTCTAGATTAAGACCATATTTCAAACCCCTCTTAGCAGGTCTTTATAAGTAGCAGATCATGCCAAAGCAACCTATCACCTTCTTCTAAGTCGTGACCACTAATATGGACAGGGACAGGGTGATAGCCATATTCAAGATGGACTTTGGCAATGTCTCTGACACTGTTGCACATGATAAGCTTCTGCTATAGGTGCACTGGTGTGGTATATATGAGGCATGCACAAGATGGACTGCAAACTGGCATAGAGGCAGGAAGCAGAGAGTTGTGGTTGATGCACACTACTCCCAACAGAGAGGGATACTTATGGGTGTCATTCAGGAGTCAGTCCTGTGCTGCTGCTTTTCAACATTTTCATCCATCTGGAATCCTGAGTCTCTATCAGGCTGCCTAAGTTTCCCAATGGCACTAAGGTGGCCAGGGTAGTGGACTCATTTGAGATGGGTATAAATTTCATGAAGATATGAATAATGTGGACAACTGGTCAGAATGCTTGGAGTCTTTGAGTCAATGTAGCCAACTGCTAGATGCCACAGTTAGGAGAAAACACCGAAGTAAGACCTGCACACTGTGTGGGGCTTCTCTTGCTGTAGTAGAGGAAGTAAAAGACCTAGGCATTGTAATAGAGCATGATAAGAGGTGTGTGGCTGTTTTTTAAGAAGGCACGAAGAATGTTGGTGAGGATGAAAAAAGGGAAGGGTGATCAGCAGAGCAAGTGAAGTAATCCTACCACTTTATAAGGCCTTGGTCATGTTCCACCTGGAGCACAGTGTGCAATTCTGGCCCCCAATACAACAAATTCTGGTCAGATCCACTACAGCTGCATAATGAAGTTAATGGAGTTGTGTGGAATTGTTAAGGAGGTATGGAGAAACAACACAATGATTTGTTAGTAGTAAGATTTGTTTTAGTGTCCATTCTAAGGAAGGCATACACATTATTAGGAAAATATATGGAGGTGTACATTTTAATGGAAGTACTAGGAAGCTTACAAAAGAACCCCAGAGCAAATGCCACTGATGTATGTGTTATCCCAGATGATATTGGCCAGACAGACACATTTTAAAGAAAACACAATTGCACATGTCCCGATAATGCAAAGCATCAAGGGAAACACATGCAAATCCCCATGATGGTACAGAAGGTAGCAGTACATGAAAAAGTAATGGCTGGCATATGTTCAGCCTTGGGATTATTTACAGTTTTTTTTTAATTTTTATTTTTAAGAGAAACAGGGTTTTTGTCCATGAGGTGATGTAAGTTATATTTAAACAATGTGTTGATGTCAGGAAGTCAGGTGTAATGATGATGTACTGTTACAGAAAATGTGATATGAACTTTCAGAGGGGTTGCTTTTGATAAGGGCAAGGTAGTTATGCTTGTGATAATGGGAATATTAGGAAAGTATGAGGTCTACACAGAAGTAGAGTACAACTATGCACAACTTCATAAGTATGTGCTCAGAGTGCAGGCAAATGTGATATGCAGGTTTATTTTAGAAATAGTTCAAAGTTTTGAAACTACTAAAAAGACAAACTACACACCAGAACACAGCAGATAATTATTTGATTTGTCTACAAGCACTATCTTTTATGTAAGTTCTACACTCTGGGAAGATTGCCTGGGACAAGATGAAATAAAAAAAAAAAACCTGAATAGCAGGTTCCAGGAGTATAAAACCACCAGGAATGTTAACATCCTGTTTCTAGTGTCCCTGATAAAATAAAATAAAAAATACAGTTGAGATTTTTTTTAATGTCAGTTCTGATCAGCATAGCTTTTAAAATCACCTTTTGTTTTCTTGTTCATTGTTTTCTAATACATACTTCTCAAACTTAAAAGAAAAAATACACTTTATCATCAAAGGACTGTGTTTACCAAAGTCCTGTGCCCATGATTAAAATAATTTGAACCCCCTCCCCTCAAAAATGTACCCTCACAAGAAACTGCATGTTTAACTTTAAAGACTATTTAAAAATGTATTTCTAAATGCATTACTAACATCAATGCTTTCAAAGTTTTGAAACTATTAGAAAGACAATCTACACGACAAAATACACCAGAACACAGTGGGAAAATGATTAGATTTGTCTACAAGCACTATCTTCTATGCAAGTTAGGGCATGGGGACGGTGGTTAAGGCTGGAGATCAGTTATGGTCCATGACATAACCACATGGTCAGAATATTAAATTTCTTAAAATAAACATAAATGCAAAAGTAACCATTTCAAGAAGAAAATGCAGTTTGTGACAATTTACAGTTGTAGGGTAAGTAAGTACATCTAGACTTATTTGCTGCATATGCATCTCAATTGCAAAGGGGTTCTGACCATGTTAACCCTTCCTCAAGCCATGCTAGCTACAGTATGTTTAGTAATAACATGAATGGAAAGATTATGCATATGAAAACATATTATTTATGCTGTACATACCCTGAGACTCAAAGTGTGTCTCCTTTGGCTGCCATAATGTCTGTGGTTAATATGAAACAAAAGACAATGTAACAAGACACTGGCCTGCACACAGAGCTATTAAACAATAGAGCAAACTGCACTCAGGGAAGATTGCCTGGGACAAGATGCAATAAAAAAAAACTGAACAGCAGGTTCCAGGGAGTATAAAACCACCAGGAATGTTAATATCCTGTTTCTAGTGTCCCTGATAAAATAAAGTAAAAAATGCAGTTGAGATTTTTTTTGATGTCAGCTCTGATCAGAATAGCTTTTCAAATACCAATTGTTTTATTGTTCACTGTTTTCTATTACATACTTCTCAATCTTAAAAGAAACAATACACTTTATCATCAAAGTATGTGTTTTTCTAAGCAATATGCCCATGATTAAAATAATTTGAACCCCTTCCCCCAAAAAGTTCCCTCACATGAAACTGCATGTTTAACTGTACAGACAATTAAAAAATGTATTTCTAAATGTATTGCTAACACCAATGCTTAATAATTAAAATAATTTGAACCCTCTCTCCCAAAAAAATGTGCCCTCGCGTAAAACTGTATGTTTAACTGTAAAGACAATTACAAATGTATTTCTAAATGCATTACTAACACCAATGCTTTCACAGTTTTGGAACTACTAAAAAGACAAATGATATATAAACTATATATATATATATATATATATATATATATATATATATATATATATATATATATATATATATTGAATATAGTGAACAAATATTGCTAATCCCAAAAACTGAACTTTATGTTTTTTGTATATAAATGTTTAAGAAAAACCTGTGGCTCTTTCAACTTACTATAAATCAGAATGCTGTGTCTATTGTTTTCCTTGGGAGCTGTAGTTTTACTCCTTAATTACTTTTTCATTCTGAGGCCCTAGGTGGCTCTGATAATCATTTATTCCAAAGATTTTTAAGTTAATTTGAAGGCAATAAGTAGCTTCTGTTCTCCTAGTCCTTAATAAAGGCATTAAGTATCTTCTGTTCTCCTAGTCCTTAATAAAATGCAGGGGCTCCACAACTTGACAGACTTGTTCAGTAGCTTGATACAGGTCCCAAACTAGTATGTCTTGTTCCAGCATGATAGCACCACCTCATGCCCCTCCCACATGAATAAAAAAAAAGATGGAGGGTGGATCTTTACGAGCTTCTGGGATGGAGGTGGGAGTCAATCTTACTAAAAAAAAAAACTAATGCTGCCTCCCACTACTCAGGTTCCAGTTCTTGTACCACCCATTTAAGAAAGAAAATAGTGCCCTGTAACCATTGACTAACATGAAAGCATATTTATTTGAGGGGCAGAAAACATTGCTTGGAGGAGGGTAAGGTGGAGGAGACTATTTACACCTTCAGTCAGTTCCACAGACAGAAAACATGAACGTCACTCCTTTTGTACATGCAAAATGTCTGCAGGCTCTGCCTACTGCAGCTGTAAAAAGAACATTGAGGCAGATGAAAGGATGCAATTCAGGGTCACCAAAATGATCAGAGGTATTGAGGACAAAGATATGAGGAAGAATGTGAAGCCTTCAAGATGTTCATTCTGAAAAAAAGGAAGTTAAGGGGGAGATGGTCTCGATCGTCTGCATTCTGAAGACTATCAACAAGGCTGAGCAGAGATCTTTGATATAGTGTGCTGCAGGGTGCAGGGGTGGGTGAGAGAGTGCTAATGCAGGACACTGCATCTGAGTTGAAGGAAGGGTGGATGTTGTTGACAATTTCTTGTACTTGTGGTTACAAGGATGGAAAGAGACTCAAGCAAGTGTGAGCCAAAGTGCTAGTTACAAGATACCACTACCACTACATTGCACTGACAGTGAGAGAGGTACAGTATGTGGCGACTTAGTCATGCATTTACTATGGTATTATTATGCAAACATACCCTTATGTTTTCTGAAGAAATATTGCTGTGATGGGTGGGGGCAGATCCTGGTCCTTTGTGGCCTGGAGGGGTGGCCCTCAGCTTAATGTATTTAGGCATTTTAAAGCTGTGTACAAATACACATGTTATACTTCAGAACACTCATCTGGGCTCTTGTCATAACTCAGACCACTTGAAAATGCCTGCAAGTGTGGGAAGATGGAATGCCTTTACGTTATTACTAGAGATGGGTGAACCAGTTCAAGGGAAACTTGAACCTCCTCAAACCAGCAATATTTCAAGGAGACAAACCACGTTCAAACTTTTTCTGCAGTTCAGGTTGGTTTGGAAAACTCTTTTCCCTGGTATCTAGCAGACCCCCACCCCCAGTTTTCTATTTCCCTGGTGTCTAGCAGACCACCATCCCCAAGTTTCCTTTTGCCTGGTGTCTAGGATACCCTCCTCCCTATCCCCAATCAAGCCCCTGTAATAGAAATAAAACAAAAAGCATGTCGTTCAATAAATTTCCCTAGTATCTAGGTTATCCCTCCTTAACTCCACCAATCCCCATCATAACAAAAAGTGTCCCCATATTCCCTGGTATCTAGTACAGCCCCCAACCCCCAGCCTGGCAGGTACTGCCTCCCACACCCCAATCCAGAGCAGACAACACTGCATCCATTCAAGGCACCCATCGGAGTGCGCTCATCATTAGGGCACCAAACTCTAAAATTTTCCACCCCCTCCCGAGTTGGAATCCTTAGTTGGGGGGGGTGTGGAGTACAGCCCCCCACATATAGGGTGATTGGTGAATTTAAATCCTGATGCCCTAATGATGTGGGCACTCTGATGGGCGTGTTCTGAGGGTGGAACCAGCAGGCAACCAGAAGAGCCCTTCTCTCTCCGCAATGGCCACCTGCCTGCCTTAGCTGACAAAGGACAGCGTACTTTTACAGGCACCCTGTCATTCATTGACAGCTCTCACACATTCCCTGAAGTCTTTGGGTACAGTAGAGATGAGTTGAGGGCTGTTTCAATCACTGGCAAGAGGGTGAATGAGGGGGAACAGCATTGTGGACCCCCTCCAGGATCCACAATGTCATTTTCCCCCCATCCTGCCCCACCACTGGCAATCAAAATAGCCCTCCATTCATCTCTGCTGCTGCACTGAAAGACCTCAGAAAATGAATGGGAGCTGGCTGGCTGTCAATGATTGAGCATATGCTTGTAGAAGTATGCGCTCATTCAGTGTCAGATCAGTCAGGTGGGCAACTGACCATGGTGGAGAGAGGAGGGCTGTGCTGGTTGCCCACTCTAGATCGGGGTGGGGGGAAATACCTGCCAGGGTGGGGGTTGGGGGATCCACTAGACACCAGGGACTATGGGGACACTTTTTTTATGAGAGGGGATCAGCGAGGACAGGAAGGCAGTCTACTAGGCACCAGGGAAATTTATTGAACAACATGCTTTTATTTATTTTTTTGTAACAGGGGATCAATTCAGGATAGGGAGGGAGGTCTGCTAGACACCAGGGAATATTGGGGACACTTTTTTTATCACAGGGGATCGGGGATGGGGGGGTTCCACTAGACACCACGGAATACTGGGGACAATTTGCAACGTAAAAGTTCTAAAAGATTTGGATAAGGCTTGGATAACCATCCAAACCTTTTGATCCTTATCAAAACCTTTTAGAACCTCCGAACCTTTTGAGGTTCACCCATCCCTAGTTATTACATGCTGAATACTATTTCAGTTTCAATCAATGTGATCTAAAAATTTGGAGAATCACCAATTTGTTTTTAAGTTTTGCGTTCCACCTTTCTGAAATCTCAGCTGGCAACTTTGGAACATCATGGGTGGCTCAAGCCACATGGATTAATGCCAGCTCACGTGCACGTCAGTTTCTTTGCCACAGGGAGCCATGGGAACATGGCACCTGACAGCTATCATCACTAGCTGCACAAGTGAACTGCTACCAAATGCTACACAAGTGTCTGGACATTGCATGTTTTAGAGTATTTATAACATATTTCTGTCTTACAGCTGTTGTTGTTTGTTATTGTAAGGTATTACATGTCTTAATAAGTCTAATATTCTAATCTATATTCCTGATGCTGTTTCTCAGTATCTGCCCAGTAGAACTTCTGAAACAAGGGCTGCCAACAGCAGCTTGACTGCATAGCAAATGGTCTTAAGGAACTGTGCTTTTCTCTCTCTTTTTTTTTTTTTTTTTTTTTGGTAAGTGCTAGGAACCTCGCATGTTATCTTGTTGTCTTCACTATGAGATGTGAAATGTATATGAGAAACTAGACACATGACTACTGCTGCTGCTACAACACTTAAGTTGCAGAGATACACTTGTGCTCATCTGAAAATATACTCTGTTATGGATATTACATTTCTTTTTTTTACTCATTTCATTGTTTAATTCAGACTAATAGAATCTATTACTCTTAATGCTTATGTTTAGTTTAAAGTTCAAGAACTTCTTGAAAGAACTATACTGTTACTATGAATATCTAGCATTTAGACTAAGTTTGTTTAAGAAGTCATGATAGTTCATAAGGGACTTTCATACGAGTTACCACAGCTGTCTTGTCTCCTATAAATTACTTTATTCATTAAAGGGACACTGTCAATCCTTTTGCCATCATACTATTTCTAGTTGAACCCCCCCCCCCCCATTTTCTGATTGCTTACCATCCCTAAAATTCAATAACATTCCTGGTTGTTTTATCTATTTCCGTTCTTAGTAAAATTGAAATGCGCGTTCATGGTGTAATTATACCCAACTTTATTTTGTTTCAAAAGCCTTGATAAACTCTAATTCCATAGTTTCTAAACACTTGGAACACCCTAAGCAGTGCAGCCACTCCTGATGCAAAAGTTTCTTCTCCTCTCACTGCACCTTGTGTGTCTAGATTGTGTTGAGGTATTCCAAAGCCCAGGAAAGATGCAACCTGAGTTGATCAAGAAATGCAAATAAACATATGTTGGTGTGGTAACCCAAGTATGGTGGGCAGTCTGTTTTTCACTTTTAAAAAGAAAAAGGTAATGAGAATCAAACTATCGGCTACATCACTAATCTCTACATTAAGCAAACAATCATAAAATGTGTTTTTTTTAAACTAGAGGCTGTTTGAGAACTTAGGGGGTTGACAGTGCCCCTTTAAACACAATGGGCACTATGTACCAATGGGTGTGTAATATGTGCCGGAGGCACGTCATCCACCTGCAGAACTCCACACCTGTGGACAGATATGCACCAGCAGCATTCACGACTGCCAGCCACCTGTCCACAGCTGCACTTCCCCGGTGCACAGGACTTAACAGTATGGCTGGGGGTGGGATTGTGGGTCTGACTGGGCATCCATTTGGATGCCTGGACCAGGTGGCTCAGTGGATCCCTTCTGTGGTGGGGCATGCATTGGCTGCACACCCCGTGGATGTCCAAGGGCCAGCGGTTATGGCAGGTGTAAGGAGAGCAATGGCACCGGCCCTCCCATGGCACCAGAGTGGTTCATGGGGCTGGGTTGGGACTGGGTGGCTGTCCACTAGTGGTGGTGGGGCATGTACTTTACCCCACCATTAGTGGAATATGCTGGCAGTGCCGGGGGGTTGCACCATGGGCAGCACCCTAGGGCCAGTGCTCCCATGAAGTGGTGTGAGGGGGGGCATGATCATGGCATGTGGCTGCACCAGTCTGTGTGCCAGGGTGGGAGGGAAGCAGCAGCCCCTCTATGGGGTGGCCCCGGAGGGTAGGTGGGCACATTGCCCTGATGCTAGGTGGGTTTTCAGGCATGAGCAGGGCACATAGGGGTTTTATGGCATCCCCATGGCTGGCACTATGTGCATTTGTGCATGGCAGGTAATGCTGGCATGTCCCCCATATGGTGCAGTCTGCAGCCATGGGGATTGGGTACACACTGTCTGTGTGCCCTCCCATTGTGCATCCCACATGGGGGGCACAATGGGTGTGGAGTGGCTATGTGCCCCAGATACTTGTGCATAGCCATTCTGCTCCATTGGTGCATAGGTCCCATTGTGAGGTAAATTTTAGGTAGTAGTTCTGTTAGATGATTGTCTCATGTTTTCCTCTTTCTTTTATTTTCTTAAACAGGGGAAGGTGGTGTAGTCCATGTTGTCATTCGTGAATATGCAAGGGGGGTTATTAATATGTTTAGAAAAATCTATTACTTACTGTTACTGTTTTTAACTGTATTTCTTAAGCAAATTCATTTTGGGGGGGTTAGCTTGTGAAGGAAGGTACAGTGCACCTTTCTAAATGCTACATTTTTCATTACATATCTATTTCATTTCTAAATAAGTCTACTCTATTTCTACATTTTTGTTGCAGTGTGCTAGATATATTGAACTGGTTGTGTACTTTTATGGGTGTCACATCATATGTGGGAAGGCAGTTCTGGGGTTGGGGCCAAGGATTTCCACAGTTTAAATGTATAATTACTTCTGAGTATGGTGTCTTTTGGAATATTTAATCAAACAACATGGAACATAAGAGGTTCAAATCACAAACTTAAACATTACTCAGTTTTTCTTCAGAAATTAGACCCCTCCATAGTGTTTTTGCAAAAAACACTTTTGTGTGGAGAAGACATTAGACTGATGCAGATGGAATGGGTGGGACAGGTGTCTGGAGCAGGGTAAACCTCTACAAAAGCAGGAGTTATTGTACTCATAAAAAGTGGCATCAATTTTCAGATGTGCTTGGTGGTGGAAGATCTATTGGAATATGGTATTATAGTCAATATCAAACTAGAGGAAGAATATGTAACATTAGTAAATATCTGTAGCTCCACTGTGACCTCTCATACTGTCTTCACAGAGATTTACAGTAAGTTGTCTGAGTTCTGGATAGCACAATAATTCTAGCAGGAGATATCAATGCTATATTACATCCAGAATTAGATAGCTCTAGAACCAAGACATCCTCTTCAAAATATGATAAGGAGTTAAAACATTGGTGGACAATCTAGGGTTATTAAATATATAGAGACTAAATTTCACCCATCCACAAAGGAATATACCTTCTGGCCACATGCTACTTGTCAGGCTTCTGATTAGACACACCCCACATGTACAAGTTACAAATTACTTGATCTCTTTGCTTGTTAGAACTCAGATGTGAATTAATCTGAACCACCACCACTAAGGTGGATCACCTTTGTTTTTTCCTATCTATCATTAAATTGCCTGAATTGGATTTCTGCCTCTGATACTGCTGACTGGGGTTCTGGAATAGACTTAGGTGTTGGAGGGATGGCCGGGAGGTGAAGGCTTGAGTGTCCAATGACAACTCGCCTTCTCCTGGGAGGGAGGGAGGGTTTATGGATCAGCATTTGCTGACCCCTTGGGGAGGCCTGAGGCATGGCAACACGTTAGTCCTCACTGTATGATGGAGCGTGGTAGACATCAGCTTGTGCCTTGACATCATGTGGCCTGTCATGCTCCCAAGAAAACTGGAAAACAACTGCTGCCCAACTGGAGGACAGCTGCTGGTCCCTCCATAAGCCCGAAGCCCCAGACACAAGTCCGTTCTGACCCCTGCCATGCCTGGGATACACAGGAATCTCGTTGGGGGAATTCTTCTCCCCTAGTAGCCTCCCAGAGTGGTAGGGGCCCACCCAATGAAGGATTACTTTGGGTTACCTGGTGGCACAGCAATAAGGTGCAGTGGATGGTGGTCGGGACTCAGCAGCAGTGGCAGGGGGCCTTGGTAGGTCTGAAGGAGTGGATGGCCAGGGGGTAGGCAGAGCAAACAAAACTGCCTGTATTAGCTTCTTTGAAATAAAGTGTCTTCGCCTCAAAAAATCCACAAGTAATTAGTGGAGGACCTTCAAATTGAAAATCATGCATCTCCCAGACATGTGGATGATTTTTTTACTTGGTGTCCATGAAAAGGGGGTTTCTCCGTCTTCCTGTCTGAGCTCAGATGTGAATTGAGCACCACTCTTCCCACCAACATCATATAGCCCCTGGGGTCTTACCTTCTATGTGCCATTGAATGTGCTTTCAAAATTCACTGGCCAAGCATAAGTCCACTTAAACACTTAACATGTGCTTTTTGTTGAAGCAGTCTATCAGAAAACTTTTTTGTTATCACAGAGACTGAAACAGCAGGTGGGAGAAAAGGTGCAAATTATCCCATTCACCTAAATGGGGTGCTAACTGTGAAGTATTTTTGTAAGTAGTAGGGCAGTTTCTTCCTTGTGAACATACTTTCATTCAGACTAGTTTTCATTCAAACAACTGTGGATTTTGGATGGCCCTGCTGATTATTAAACTTGACTAAGCTGGTTGGTAACAGTGATGATTCACTTAGTAATCTACTACCTGGATGTTCACATGCAAAGAATACAATAAAAACCTGACTAAAGTCTAAAAACAAGCTTATAAAATACATAAAATGTATCTGTACATTTATCTTTACCTATACAAAATCGTTGCAGCCAAAGTAAAACTCTGGTAAATTACATGGTACCCCGACTACTATTCTGTGATGTAATAAACATATATTGGTATTTTTTTTAATATATTCTTTGTAAACCAGGTAAGGACCACTAGGCAGAACTGCTTGTTTTCAGGAGTGACCCAGGAGTACTGGGGAGGTTAAGAGACTTGCTTGCAGTCACACAGTTTGCAAGTGGAGGTTGTGGGAATCAAACCCAAGTCTGCTGAATGTACCCAGTTCAATCATTACTTGTTACTCTAACCACTAGGCTATACTGCCAGCCGTAATAACACCCATATGTAATATTTTAATATATGATTTCAATAATAGTGAACAGTACCTACAGTGCAAATTATGAACATTAAACACTTTACAACATTTTACTAAAATTGAATTATTTGCCACTCCATCTGCTTATTTTTTCTTACACCAAAGTGGGTGAATAGTTGACAGGGCACAGTAAATAGCTTTTGATCAAGCTTAATTAGCCTGCATCCAGAAACAGATAACATTTATTTGTTCTGGATTTATTTAACATTGATTTTCTATGGCTCACAAAACAGAATATAGCACTGTATGAGGCAAATGTTTTTACATTTTGGAAGAGAGGCAACACATCTTATCCATTTAGGATTCATGTTAGGAACATAAGTTTTTCTTCATATTTCAAACATATTCAAGTGTCTTTGTATTAATTTAGTAGTTTATGCTGACTAATATATGCTGCAAAAACAGTAAAGGATTTGTTGTGAAGCACTCAGGGTCTATAGTAGTACTCCCGCAATTTCCTAGTAAGTTTTTGAAAAACTTTCTGCAATTTCAAGTTACTTTTCCAGAAATTTTCCAGTGGTCCTGCCCAAGTGTGTAATATAAATAGTAAAAAATGTTTAGGCACATACTAAATGAAAACTGTGGTTTCAGGAAGGAAAGCAGTCCTCAGCTGATGGAGAGGTTAGTGAGAAGCATGGGTGGTTAAACTGAATGGCTGGTTACAACAAAGCAGTGTGGGTGGTTTCCTTATTGATTGTATACACAGCAAAGCAGAAAGAATGTGAAGTACAGTAACATTCAATTTAAGGTGCTGAAATCTGGGCCTGTCCATGCTGTGGTAGTGCTACTGCTTGCAATGCCAGTGACCCAGGGTCAGAATTGAACTCAGGCCAGGTCTGGCCAGGGGAGTGGGATCGAGCATCAGGGGGACTGTTCTCCTCCTCCTCCTCCAGGAAGGGTGAGCTGCAGGTCCTGCTGCTTTACAGCCACCTGGGTGACCACAGGTGGTGGTGCAATGGTGCTACAGAGTGATCAGGAGGGGAGGACACTAGCCAGGATCTGAAGCAGTGGCATGTCACTATGTGGTCTACCTCCTTGGATGCCCTCGAGTGCTGGTGCCCTTAGGGACAGAGACCAGAACACCAGGAACAATCACCCCACATCGGCCACTGGTAGAAGAGACCCAGATGCCCCAGACTTCATAACCAGGCTCCATGAGGGACCTACTGGACTGCCCGACACACACTAAGGGACTGTGTAGGGGTGATCTGGGTCCCCTCCCTTCCCACCTGAGGGGGTACAACCCAAGCAGGATAGGGACAGGCCCACAGGAGCTCCTGAGCAATACCTGGGGATGAAGCTAGGGGATACCCAGCCTAGGGATCTCTGAAAAATTGAGACTGATGCTGTGAGAAGTGGACATAGAAAGAGAAAATAAAATAAAAAAAAAAATTTAAAAGATGCTGAAATCTTAGAGATTCTGTGCAGTGACATGCAATTTCTGTGAGATACCAGTACAAGAACTGAAAATCCGCAAACCAAGCAGGATCCCATGATTTTTACCAGTGTTTCCGGTAAAAATGGAAAACCAGGGTCCTTGCTTATGTTCCTGTTATCAGTTTTATTGCTCATGGCAATGTACTCCCTGCCCTTGACCACTGTGTAGCCTAGCCCTCTAGTTTAACCTAGTCATTGTCTAATGTATTACTGTCTAATTAGTCTGAATTTGATATGTACTTGTTCACCTTGTCAACTGCATTCTATCTTGTATTTCCTTATGTGCTTTGTCACATATATCTGTAATTAATCCTCTCCCAGGTCACCCCTGAAAAAGGGAATCTGGTCTCAGTGGGTTTACCAAGCTACCAAAATTAAATCAATCAATAAATAAATAAAATACTGAACTAATTTATATGAAACCTTTAAGCATTGTGGATTCTGCCATGGACAACAAATCCTGAATGTTTCATGTAAATCTGTATAACACCATCTTTCAGGCCCACCTGGCTTTGGGCAAATACAAGATCAGCATACTTTTATCTGTGCAGGGCCCTGCTCAAAGCAGAAGATCACTCTAAGTGCCCTTATACAGGGTCCTGCATGAAGCATCAGTCATAATTTTCTTCACATAGGGCCCCACAGGCCCTGCCTGAAGCAGGAAATCAAACAACATTTTCTGTGCACAATGCCCCAGGGCTGTAGCCTAAAGCATCAGACCCATGGGACATGGACTTGGACCTCTAGAAGACGAAGAAGAGACAGCATTTATGTAGCACTTTTCATGCATATTGTATCCCAAAATGTGTTCAAGCAGTGAGAGACTGACAGTGAAGTAACTGAATATGTAGTGGCAGCCATTTCGCACAACACCCACACATAGCCTTGGACAATTGCACAAACTGGTTTTATGAGAAGGGAAATGTTGGCCAGAACAGTGGGAAAAATCAACTACTGTTGCAAAAAGTGCCTTGGATTCTTTTACTTCCACCTGGACACCTGTCAGGACAGTATTAGAGATGGGAAGAAGGGACCTTGGTTTAATGTCTCATCCAGAGGATGGCACACCCAAACAGCACAGCATCCCCCTAATGCTGCACCTTGGGTGTCAGTGTTTATGGGATGATCCCAATTTTGGAGAGGGACAAGAACCCATGATCTTATGGCCCTGAGGTGGATGTGCTACCAACTGAGTCACTCTGACACCTGTAGCTTCACCTTGGGTCATGAGACTAAGGGCTGAGAGGTGGGGTGGGCATTAGAGTTGAAAAAACCCTTACACCACATTTCCCTGCTTTTGTGACTTTGGAACCTTAATGATCCATTAACATTTTGTTTTATAACTAAAATGTATTATATATATGTAATTAATATTATAGGGGCATGGTTGCACCCCTACAGTCAGGGTTGAGTAGGCAGTTTAATGTTAAACCTCAAATTTTGCACTTTAATAACTTTTCAACCATTCTATGGATTTGCACAAAATTTGGCATGCACTGTTTCATGGGGTAGATCTCCTGATGTACCAAGTTTCGTTGTTTGTGCAGATTCTAAGATCCAGAAAGTAAAAAACTGTTGAAATTTGCCCTTTTCGCAGTTCTTTTTCATTGCCTTGCGCCCAGAATTTTGGTGGTAAATTTCAATGGTAGAAAGAGCTTGGGTCACAGAAGTGCCTTTTGCTGGTTTATTGAAAAAATATTAATTCATCCCAAAGTTATTCAGTTTTTTAAGTTCCCATTATTTTCAATGGAAATTTCACTCTCTATGATAGCTTCCTGGAATGACAAAGGAATTTGGTCTCATGAAAAAGGATTCTTTTTCTTGAGGGGACAATTCTTTTTTGTGAGAAGAAACTCCTTTTTTGTCAGCCGCCATCTTGTTTTCTATTATTTCACAGAAAACAGTTGCATAACTTGACTAAGTAGTGCCTTGCACAGACACCAAAACATGTATTCTGCTCATCAGGACCTCACAATGTGTATTGTTTACTGTTTTTCTCCTAAAATGGGCTAGTAACATTTTTTCACATATTTTAATCCTTTTCCACAATTTGCTGACTTTCTTTTTTGCAAATCCTTTTTCGTTTTCACAAAAAATGAACTGGCTGGTGAAAAAGGATTTTTTTTTTAAGAAATTTTTTTGTGTAACCCCCCCTGTTACCCGGGGCTACTAGAATCCCAGTAAGACCTAGTGGTAGGCAGGGAAGGCAGCTTATGAAACTCCAGTTAAATGGATTTCACACTGTCTCACTCTGTTCTCAGTCTCAGCTGAGACTGAGGGATGACATCACCATAGAACTCTTGCAGCTGCATGAGCCACACTGGAATCTGCAGTTGGGAGTTAGGTTAGAATGTTGGGAGTTTTTAAAGGGAGTTGTGTATGAGCAGCCTTGAACAGAGGAGCACAGCAATCTGTGCACAGGCTCTTGGAGCCTAAAGCTCTGATATAGAGCTACTGTAAGGAGAGGTGTGTGTTTCCACCAAAACAGGAACACAGTAAGCTGTCCGTGAAGTGGTGGAGACCACTGTTACTGGTCTCTGTGCCCCATCCCTGAGGGGATGGGGGTGAAAAGGTTTGCCTGTTATTCCAGAGGCAACCCTCCTGGTTCTGGCTAGGGAAGGAGCTGCTTTATTTTTCAAGTTGTGCTGCCGCATCAGAAGCTATCAAGAATCGCCTGTGGGGCACCTGCAACCAAAGGGTGAGTCTGCTCTTACATAAGGCCTATGTTTCACCTGAACTGCTGTAAAGTGGGGATTGGACTGCTTAAGTGAGAGGCCTAGAGTAATGGGCTAAGTCAAGTAAAAGTATGTTCAAGTCCACCACAAGGGGAAAGTCAAGATATGTAGAGGAAATGTGCTATGCATTTACCCCTTAATCTACACTGCCAAGCTTTTCAGAAAGAGATGTTCAAGTGTGTTCGAGTCTAGTACAAGGGGAAAGTCAAGACATGTAGAGGAAATGTGCTATGCATTTACCCTTTAATCTACACTGCAAAGCTTTTCAGAAAGAGATGTTTAATATTCAGAGAAATGGCCAGGTATGAATTGTGGAAGCGAGAGGTGGGAGACCCCCCATGAGTAGTAACCAAATTCACCTCTACGGATTTGCTCTGTGGCCCTTTTACTTTCCCCCAGGCACTTGGCCAGTGCTGAGGAAAGTACCCAGACATGGGATTAAAAGGAAGTTTCCTTATGGAGTCGAAGGCTCTAAATTGGTTTAGGGAGCCACCGGAAATGTGTCCATGTCAAATGGAAGGTGTTGAGTGGTCGCAGGGGATCCAGCTAGAAATCCCCAAATAGTGTACAAGTCGGGCTGTGTACCCAAAGCAGCGTGCAAGTCCAGGCTGTGTGCCTGGTGGGTTCAGAGCCAGAAGGCTGAAGTGTTGAGGAAGTGTTCTGATTCTTAATATGCATTACCAGGAATGTAGCCCCGTGGGGGTCCGTCTATGCTTTGTTTGTTCAGTTTGGATTTGAATAAAAGCCACATTTTAGAATCCCATTCCTGGTATTGGACATTACAGTTATTGCTTCCTGTGTTCGGATTTACTTGGGTGGCCCTGTTCAGAGTAGCCAAATCTAGCCCTTGTGCCATGTAATCTAGTCCTCCCTGAACCCAGTCCCCACCTGGTACTGCTGTCAGCTTCAACATCATACCACCTGTCGTTTGAAAAAAGGCAGGGGTGAGGAGTTACATTTGCTGTTTTCAACATATAGATGGTACATTCAAGGAATCAACATTTGCCTTGTTAACTATATCTACTGTCAAAAGAGGGGTGGGAGAGGGAAAGGGGAAATTGGAAAGGGTTACAGGGGAAGGCTTTACATAACCAACATTCTGCACAGGGTTACAGGGCACAGTCATACTTGTACATTTAAGGCATCTAAGGTACACTGAGTTTTTGAACTTTCAGGGGTCCCGCCACCCTCTTACAAGCGGCCTAAGAGGATGCATTCCTATTAAGGGTCTGAGGGAGGTCAAGCATAAGGTGAACTGTACAGAAGAGTTACTTACCCCCCAGTGCAGTGAGGACCAGTGGTTCAATTGTTCCAGCATTCACTTTCTACTGAGTGTAGATCACCAGTTAACATGGCTTCCGGTGTAACCCTGGTAGGAGTGACTTCCATCTGCTTGGTCCAGGCTTACACCATCCTCTAAAACAGAAAGACATATACACAAAGGAACTTTGTACTGACTGATATAGGGTTCTATCAGTACTAAACCTTCTTGACTGAGTAAGAGTAGAACTAGCACTACCTTCTTCTTTTTTCTTATTTTTGTTCTTACTTTTTCTTTGCTTTTTCTCCTTTTTGACTCCAGCATTTCTATCTGTATTATGACAATGCCTCTGGCTGCACCTTCAGTTAGTCCCCCCCCCCATTCTGTTCTCTATCTGCTGCTGTTCAGTGCTCTATCGCTAGTTTAGCCTGAATGCTCTTAATCACATACTTGTATTTGGTGTTATGCTGTTTACCTTGCCTATGTAACTGAATGTCTTGGCTACTCTGTAGTGTACCTCCTTTGATGTGGAATCTTTGTTAAAGAGCCTTGGCTCAAAGGTACTTGTAATCCTAGATTTAAATAAATAAATAAATAGCAGCGTGAATAACATTACCACCCCCACCCATTATGTACATCCTCAGCAGGCCTTAATTACTAAGTGACCTTTCCTGCAACAGAGGTTTGGAGGTACTTCCCACAGTACCCCTGTGCCTCCCGCTGTCCTTCAGGTGCAGCTGTAGTTTGGTGATTGGAGGTCATCCAGCATACCTACTAAATCATCCTACACCAGTGGGTGGGTTTGTGTACTGTAAGTAGGGGGCCCAGCATTTCTAGAACTTAGCCAGTTGATAGACTTGAAGATGGGAGATCCTATCTAGGGTAGCAAGGCTAGCGAGGGAGGCTAGCACCTCATTGAGGGTAGGGGCAGTGTCCAAGTGCCATTTGCAGGCAATGGCTCTCTTAGTCTGGATCACCAGAAGTGCCAGCCACCTGCGTTCATGTGGTAAGTGAGGCGAGGTGTCTTCCTTGATCCCTAAGATGAAAAAAGTAGGGGAAAGGGGGATTTGCTTGTGGAGTACCCTGGAGGCCGTGAGATGGACCTGTTTCCACAGGGGCTGTATCTTGGGACAGGCCCAGAGTATGTGTAACAGATCTCCTCCCAAGGCCTGGCACCTCCAACAGTTGTCAGAGTCAAGGATCTTGGATTTATGAAGGATGGCTGGGGTTTTGTACCATGAGTGAGAGATTTTGTTCTGGATTAGTCTGGTGTGGGCATCCTTATACCAGCTGTGTGCCTCCTTCCAGGCCTGTTCCTAGTGCTCAGTAGGGATAGTACTGTGCAACATCTTTTCCCACTTGACTTTGGCTTCTATTGACTGGGAGGGAAGTGTATCTTGCAGCTTGGCATAGAGTCTGCCTGCTAGGCCTTTTGGGTGGTGTAATCAATCAGGTAGCTCCAATGCAGTGGTGTGGTGGGGGGTCTGCTTCAGGAGGGGCTTAGTTGCTGTGCGTATCTGCAAGTACTTCCAAAAGTCAGTTTTGGGGAGGCCCCATTTACAGCAGAGTTTGGAAGTTGGCCACCCTTTGAACGGGGAGGTCAAGGATATCTCTCACCCTTTGGATGCCCCTCCTATTGTGACCAGCCTATTGTCTTGTTATCTATGGTGATGTGAGGGTTCTGCCACAGTGGGGATAGAGAAGTTAGGAGTGGGTCCATACCCAGCTTAGAGTTGGCAGTGTACCAGATTTTCCTGGATGTCTCAATGGTGGGAAAGGGCATGTGTCGTGTGGTCTTTGTAGAGGCCACCCCGGGTGGGGGACAAGAATGAAGAGGAAGATAGAATTCCCATCATATCACATTCCAAGTGGACCCATTGCAGAGATTTGGGTGCAGTTGGATGGAACCTGTGAGTAGTCTAGCAGTCTGGAAGGCCCATTTGTATTCTTCCATCAGGGGAGGCTCCAGCCCACTTGGGACCCATGGGCTCTTAGTTTATTGTGGCTAAAGCGGGGCTTGGCCCTTTCCCAGAGGAAGTTGCTGAACAACTTATCAATGGGCTGGGCCCAGTTCTTGGGGGGTTTGATGCGGATGTGGGACAGGAGATAAAAGAACCTGGGGGTAACAACCATCTTTATGGCTGCAATTTTACCTGCTAGGGTAAGCCTGAGTAATTTCCACCTGTTGAATTCAGTTTTGGTGAAGGTTATCAGGGGCTGGATATTGGCTCCCCAGGCGTCCTCAATTTTGGGGGTGATTGCAATCCCCAGGTATGTGATCCCACTTGGAGTCTATAGCAGATCGTAAGCTGTCGCAATGTGTTGAGTGCACCAGTCGTTCAGGGGCAGCATTTCGTCTTTTGACTAATATAATTTCAGGCCTGAGAGGTTGGCAAAGGATTACAGCAGAGTTAGAAGGGGTGGTAGCGAATGTTGAGCATCTGCAAAGAGGAGAAGGAGATTGTCGGCGTACATTAGGGTCAGCTATGTGGAATTCCCTACCTCAATTCCTTTAATATCTGGATGTTGCCTGACTGTGGCCACCAGGGGCTGCACCGCCAAAACAAAGGGGAGAGGGGGGATAGGGGGCAGCCTTGACGTGTCCCCCTCATAAGTGGGAATTGGTCTGAGATGGTGAGGTTAGTGGTGACTCTGGCTGTTGGGCTGTTGTAGATGGCCTGCACTCTCGCCTTGTATCTCTCTCCAACTCCCAGGTGGGATAGAGTGGTGTATAAGTAATCCCACTCTAGGGAGTTGAAGGCCTTTTCGAAGTTGACCGCAATGGCCACTGCGGGGGTAACAAGGTTCCGAGCTATGTGCATGAGGTCCCGCAGTGCCCTCATGTGGTCAGGGCTATGGCATCCAGGGATAAAGCCCACGTGGGAGGGATGGATGAGGGATGATAGCAGGGGGCTCAGCTGGGTGGCAAGTACCTTCACGTAGATCTTGCTGTCTACATTTATGAGGGAAATAGGCCTGTAACTACCTGGGTTAGTGTGGTCCTTACCCTTCTTGGGGATAACTATAATATTAGCTTCTTGGAGGGGAGGAGGGAGTGCCTCTTGGATCTTGGCAGCCCTAAAAACTTCAGTCAGCAGTGGCACCATTTGGAGGGTTAGGGCTTGGTAGAAATCTACCATATAGCCATCTCCACCTTGAGAGTTCGCTCCTTTTAAACTCTGAATTGAGGCTACCACCTCTTCTAGAGTGAATGGAGCATCAAGGGCTGCAAATTGTTCTGATGAGAGTTTGGGGAGGTGCAGGTTATCCAGGAAGGGTTGTATGTTACCCACAGGGATCGGGTGAGTGGCCTCGTACAGTCTAACGTAGAAGGAGGTCATGACCTTGTTTATGGCCTGGAGAGAGCTAACCACCATTCCCTGGATATCCTTCAGGCTGGCTATCTGTCTAGTTGCCTGTTATCACCTGAGTTGGTATGCCAGCACTTTTCCTCCCTTATCTACTCCTTCCTAGAATGTGTGTCTGAGCTGGAGGATTGCCACTTCTGCCTTCCTGTTGAGCAGTTGATTAATCTCAAACCTAAGGCCAAGGATTTCTCTGCCTGTGGGGGAGCAAGAAGTGGGGGAGGGCATTCCTTATACGTTATCTCCGCCTGTACTAGTTTTTGTTCCAGGTCTGCTAGTTTTTGTTCTCTTTCTCTCTGCTTAGCAGTGGAAAATCCCATGATGCTACCCCTCATGGTGGAGCCTTCCAGATATTCCCTGGGAAGGTGTCAGCCAGTGGGTTGCATTTGAGGAAGAGGGAGGCTTCATTCCTGGCCCAGGGAATAAAGTCTGGATCCCTCATAAGTAGTGGGTCAGGTCTCCAAGTATGTGATGGGGGTGGGCCCCAGGTCACTATCAACTGTACAGGGACATGATCTGATATAACTCTGGGGAGAATCGCTACGTCAGTTGTGTTCTGGAGCAGGGACTGGGACATTAGCCAAATATGTGGTCTACTGTTCGAGGTGTTGAGTTCAGAGTGAAAAGTGTGGTCCCTGATCCTCAGGTGAAAAATGCTCCAGACATCTGTTAGACCCAGATCTGACATAAGCTGTTTTAAGGCCCTCCCTCCCTCCCTGTATGTGTGATTCTTTACCAATGTCATTCCTATCGAGGCGGGGGACTAAAGTCAGGTTAAAGTAACCCCCCAGGAGTAGTGGACAGTTGGGCGGTATGAAGGTGGTAAGGGTTTCCATGAGTGCATGGAAAAACTGCAGCTCTTCTTGGTTCGGCACATAGACATTACATAGACTTAGGGGGCCTAAGGGGGTGTTGTAGGTAGCCATCACCCACTTGCTGTCTGGGTCAGTGATGGAGGCAGACAGGTTCCACTGTAGAGATGTGTGCAGAAGAATGACCACACCATGTTTCCTTATGGATCCCCGGCATGGATCACTTGACCCACCCAGTCTTTTCCCAGAAGATCGTGATTGCTCTTGATCAGTTTGGTCTCTTGGAGGAAGACCACTTGAGTTTTAAGGTGCTTAAGGTGGAATAGGACCTTCTTCCTTTTGACAGAGGAGTTCAACCCTCGAATGTTCTAGGAGTGAAATACAGTGTCCACCATGGTTAGTTACAGGGGAAGTCAGGGCCCATTCACACCAACTGCAAACCAGTGAATGACTCAGAGTGGCCCTCCCCTAATCCCACCTGCCCGTGGGGTACTGTTCCCTGAATATGGGGCCAACTTTTGGTCACCTTGTCTCTGAGGGCTAGTGTGCTTAGTGGTATGGGGTGTATTCAAACTCTCCTCTAACTATGGTGTGTAAGTTCACCTTAAGAGGCTTAGTTACCCATGCAGCATACTTGATACCTTAATAAACCTAGCAAGAGTGAATACAGTATGTCTGACTTTGCACAAATTCTAAAGCTAACTTAAAACAAAAGATAGTAAGAGGGTCTCAGCCAAGGCTGCGCCAGCTGTAAGTCCAGCCAATGGCAAACCTGGCCATCCCTGGAGTGTGGTTTTAAGCTGAAGGGCAAGTAGAAATCTCTGCCTTATAATCTATCCTAGTTTCACACAACAAACAGCACAACAGAAACAGTGAAAAAGGATTTAAAAAAAAAAGTCCAAAATCCTTTTTCGCTAGCCAATTCATTTTTCATGAGAACGAAAAAGGATTCACGACAAGGAATCATCTTGCAGAAAAAAAGATTTAGAAAGCAAACTAAGTCAGAAATCATTTTTACTGTGAGGGAAATCTTTTCCACAACCATGACAAAGGATTCACAGAAAAGAATTCCATGTCACTGATAAGGATCCTTTTCTGTGACAATAAATCCTTAATTGCCAGAACAGAAAACACTGGTGTAAAAGGATTTGTTAGCACGGTAAAGGAGTTGTAGCCCTTGTGTTCAGAATACCCTTATTTTCCCTGGTGTCCAGTGGTACCACCACTCTCCAAGCGTGTCCCCCCATTAATATATATTTAATAAATAGCCCCAGTATCTGGTGCCCCCCAACAGCCTCTGCTGTCATATTTTTTTTTTTTACTTGTTAACTTATTTTCTTATTTCTCCTCATTTCCCCTCCCCAACACATCCAAACCTTATCTTAAAATGTAATAAAAATGTGACTTCATTATTGCTTTCCAGTGCCCCCCCCCACCCCCGGTCATATTATGCTGAAAATAAGAAAACAGTCCCACGATATCTTTTACTATTTTTTACCTGTGGCAAAAAAGTCCACCGTTGATTCCACTCCACACACCCCATCCAACCACCCACTGTGCATTCACCATCCCCACCCTTAGACTCCCCACACACACCTCAATCACCTGCACCAATCCCATAGTGAAGCTGCACTCTCCGATCAAAGACATGTCTAACTGCTGGAACTGGCGATTACTGTGTGAGAAATAAGATAACTGCAGTCAGAAAGAACAGTTACATAAGAACTTACCATAACAGTAGATCTTTTAGGGGATCTCAGTCATCAGGTAACACCACTGAAACTTAGCCATCGAAGATGGGGAATCCACATGGAAGAATTTTCAGCAGTACAACTGGGCCCACCCACTCTGCTGACATTGGTCGGCATTGTGAACCCTATGTAGGCACGGGTGGGCCCGCCCTCTTCAATTCTTTCTCCCGGAGACCAAGTGAACAGGGCTAGCACCCTGGGAACCAAAGAGAGCAAGGGACCCAACTCTCAGATGAAAGATGGAAACAGTAGGACTTCCGGTTCCGCCTCCTAAAGAATACTTCCATCAGGTCTGTATTTTAAATTCTTTCGAAGATTCAATCAACATAGTCTTGATAAAAAAAAAATTTGGGGGGGATGAAATCGGTGTGTTAATAGGTAGCAAAGAGGTACTTACAGCATAGAAGGGCAGCATTTGGCAGTGCGTGAAGCAGATGACAGAGATGGGGATGGCTGCGACTTGGAGGCCTCAGACTGTAGTGTCAGCAAAGGCCTAATGGATGAAACACCTAGCCGAGCTTTAACCAAATCTGTATCGAAGAGTAGCACAACAAAGGCTAAATAAATTAAACTGGATACCATATATCAAGAACTGATCTCCTTTTGGGCCAAAATTAAAGACTTATATTCGAACTACGTATGTGATGCAACTTGAACAGCGAGCTGATGACCTGGAAAGGCAGGGTACAGCTACAGAAAATCAGGTAGATGATCTAGAGATGGAAGTACAAATGTTAAGAGAACAGTGTGAGCAAATGGAAGCACTTCAGGAGGACTCAGAGAACTGTGCGAGGAGAAAAAATATACGGATTTACAGCATTCTGGAAGGATCAGAGGGAGGCAATATTAAGGAATTCGAAGACGCATTGCTACATACTGCACTGGGGTTGCCTAAGGACCTAGACCTACAGCTCGAGAGGGTCCACAGAGCTTTCGCACCTAAATCAGCTAATCCAAATGTGCCCCGAGATCTATCATTGCAAGATTCAACAACTATGCCACCAAAGAAAATGTTCTCCTTACAGCATGGCGTAAGCAAATAGTTTTCTATGGACAGACATGTTTTTATATCGATCACGATAATGCCCCCAAAACAATGTGTCTCAGAAAAGCATACCTTCTATTGCTGCCTGTGTTAAAAGCAGCTGGTCATAAATTCTTTACCCCGTACCCTGCCTGACTCATGGTACATCTGCCTGAGGGAAAGAGGGAGTTTGCCACAGCACTGGAAGCCAGCGTGGAACTTTCTAAATTGGGGCTGAAATTTCCAGACAAACCGCTGGAGCAGCGGGATCCAGCCACAAGGCCTTCATGTTGTCAATCTACCCAAAACAAACAGAAATGGCAATAGAACAACCTTGGAGTAGTCCAGAAAGCCCTGGCTGTGTACCACAGAAATGAACTTGTTGCAGCGACCTGAAGGGAAGAGTCATTTGCAATCTTATGGACATTTCATGTCATAAACCAGGTAGGTGCTTAGGGGGGTGGGGGTACTTTCGATAGAGAGTTTTTCTCTTTTTCCTCTGGATCCCTTCCTTGGCAGCTCAACTGTAGGCTAAGAGTGGTACCTCTAATCCTGTGCCTGCATTAAGCCACTTGTCGGCCGTTCGGGGAGGAGAAGAGGGCCACCTCCCCCCCCCCGACTTAGCCATTAAATAAGGTCTATTAAGCCTACTGCATTATTATTTGAGAAGTAGGGGAACAACAGACATTTTATTTATTTTATTTAACAGAAAAGGTCAGAGCCAAAAGGCTGGCCTTCAGAAAATATAAGGGAACACAGCAGGATGAAGATAGGGAGGCATACCAAACTTCCCTAAGGGAAGCAAGGGAGGCAGTAAGGCAGGCAAAGGCCCACACTGAGGAAACACTAGCACAAACAGTAAAAGAAGGTGACAAGACTTTCTATAGATACATTAGTGAAAGGAGAAAGTACAGAGGGAGTATTGCTAAGATCAAAGGAGATAAAGAGGCATGTGAGGAGTAGGACCATGTAAAAGCATCTATCCTAAATAGATATTTCTGCTCAGTATTTACTGAAGAGAAGGTAGGGCAGGGCCCACAGCTCAGCACCATGGACACAGGGGAGGGAGGGAGGGAGGTGAGCACTAGTCCCTTCACAAAAGAAAGGGTCCTACAAGAGCTCGATAAGCTCAGGGTGGACAAGGCAATGGGACCTGATGGCATACATCCCAGGGTACTAAAGGAGCTAAGGGTGGAACTAGCAGAGCCATTGGCAGAACTTTTTAATGAGTCTCAGAGCACAGGAGAAGTCCCAGAAGACTGGAGAAGGGCTCATGTGATCCTGCTCCACAAGAGTGGTAGCAGGGAGGAGGCAGGGAACTACAGACCAGTCAGTCTTACCTCAGTAGTGGGCAAGATTATGGAGGCACTCCTTAAGGAAGGGATAGTACAACAACTGGAATCCATAGAAGCACAGGATCCAAGACAGCATGTGTTTACAAAAGGAAGGTCCTGTCAAACTAATCTCATAGATTTCTTTGGTTGGGTAACCAGAGTGGTGGACCAAGGGGGAGCAGTTGATGTCGTCAACCTTGACTTCAGCAAAGCTTTTGATACTGTTCCACATAGAAGATGGATTACTAAACTGGATGGGCTTGGGGTGGGTCAGAAGTTAGTCAACTGGGTGGCAAACTGGTTGGCAGGCAGAAAACAGAGAGTAGTGGTAAATGGTATACAGTCAGAAGAGATGCAAGTCACAAGTGAGGTACCTCAGGGATCAGTCCTGAGGCCAGTCCTCTTCAATATCTTCATCAGTGACATTGCAGATGGACTGGAGGGTAAGGTTTGTCTCTTTGCAGATGACACCAAGATCTGCAACAGAGTAGATGATCCAGATGGGTTGGGCAGAATGAAAAGAGATATGAATAAACTAGCAAAACGGTCGGAAGAGTGGCAACTGGGGTTTAATGCAAAGAAGTGCAAGATCATGCACATAGGGAAGAGAAACTCTGAAGCCACCTATAGGCTGGGAGGGGGAGGTGCTGGCAGCCACAAGGGAAGAAAGAGACTTGGGCATCATCATCACTGATGACCTATAATCATCCAAGCAGACCAGTAAAGCAGTAGGTAAGGCTAGGGGTATGTTAGGTTGTATTAGTAGGGGTATCAAGTTGGAAGAGGGAGGTAACAATCCCTCTTTACAAGACACTGGTTAGGCCCCATCTGGAGTACTGCGTGCAGTACTGGAGGCCACACCTTCACAAGGACATTAACCAAATTGAGCCAGTCCAGAGAAGGGCAACCAAAATAGTGCAGGGACTGCATCAGAAAACATATGAGGACAGATTAACGGAGCTCAATATGTATACCCTAGAGCAAAGGAGGAAAAGAGGTGATATGATCAAAACATTCAAACACCTTAAGGGCATTAACAAGGTGAAAGAATCTAACATATTTCAATATTAGAAAAATAGTAGGACAAGAGGACACAGCATAGGATTAGAGGTAGGCCAATTAAGGGGTAATGTGAGAAAGTTCTTTTTCACAGAAAGGGTGGTGGATGCATAGAACGGTACCTCAGGAAGTGGTGGATATGAATACAGTGCAGGGCTTCAAACAGGCATGGGATAGGCATAAGGGAGCAATACAGATGAGTATGAATAGATAGGCCATTGATAGATCAAAGGCCGATGGCACAATTATAAGGTAGAAAAAGAAATAGGCAGACTGGATGGGCCTTGAGGTCCTTATCTGCCGTCAGCTTCTATGTTTCTATGTTACTTGTCCTTGCTCTTCAAAGACACTAATAACTTCAGAGACTTGCTGCAGACTCTTGTTGCATTTTATATTTTATAATCTGGGACTATACTGGCAACTGAGCAAGACTATTTCTTTAGAAGCATTCAAATAAGGCTTTTTCTTTTTTTTTTTTTTTTTAGCCCACATGGCAGTTATGAAGTAATGATATTGGGGGAGTGGTGAGAAATGAGATAGGATGTGAAGCATACTCCGAGGAGTGCTATCATAGAAACATAGAAACATAGAATTTGACGGCAGATAAGGACCGCTTGGCCCACCCAGTCTGCCCATTTCCCTACCTAATGGATAAGCTGCAGATCCTAGTTAACCAGCAGCCTACTTCTTCCTACCCCCACCCCCTAGAATTGCCTTATGACTGTCCCATGCATGCTTGAATTCCACCACTGTTTTTGACCCCACAACCTCCTCCGGAAGGCCGTTCCATGCATCCACAACCCTCTCTGAGAAAAAATACTTCCTTAAATTACCTCTGAGCCGCCCCCCATCTTCAAATTGTGCCCCCTTGTTCTTGCACACCTCTTTTTTTGAAAGATGCTACCCTCTTGGAATTTGTTGATTCCCTTGAAGTGCTTGAAAGTTTTTATCATGTCCCCTCTCCCTCCTTTCCTCCAGGCTATACATATTAAGCTCCTAAGTCTCTCTTCATATGTCTTCCGTGCAGACCCTGCACCGCTTTAGTTGCCCCTCGCACAGCTTCCATCCTGTCTATGTCTTTGAGGAGACTGGGTTTCCAGAACTGCACGCAGTACTCCTGATGGGGTCTCACCAGCTATCTGTACAGAGGGATAATAACTTCCTGTTTTCTACTGGTGATGCCTCTCCCTATGCATCCCAGTATCCCCCCAGCCCTCCTTGCTGCCCTGTCACATTGCTTGCCCACCTTTAGGTCATCTGATATGACTACAGCCAGGTCCCTTTCCAATTTTGTTGTTGTTGGTATCTCACCCCTCACTGTGTACTCTTCCCCTGGGTTTTTGTTTCCCAGGTGCATTACCTTGCACTTCTTATCATTGAATCTAAGCTGCCATACATTTGACCATTCCTCTAACCTTGCCAAGTCCCTTCTCATCCTTTCCACCCCACCTTATGCATCAACTTTGTTGCAGATCTTTGCATCATCTGCAAAGAGACATATTTTTCCTTCCAGTCCCTCTCCAATGTCGCTTATAAAGACATTGAAAAGGACCGGTCCTGATACTGAACCCTGCGGTACCCCACTAGTAACCCCCCTTTCTTCAGAGTGGACTCCATTTACTATTACTCTCTGTGTCCTATTTTCCAGCTAATTTTTACCCAGGCTGTCATCTTGGGACCCCTCCCAGGCTGGCTAACTTGTATATTAATATTTTGTGTGGGACTGTGTCAAATGCCTTGCTAAGGTCTAGGTAGGCCATGTCCAAAGCCCCTCCCTGATCTACTACTTAGGTCACCCAGTCAAAGAAATCTATCAGATAAGTCTGGCATGACCTTTCCGCTGTGAATCCATGCTGTCTTGAGTCCTGTGCCCCTCTGGCCTCTAGATACTCGACAATTCTTTCCTTCAGAAGTGATTCCATCATTTTCCCTATCACTGAGGTTAAACTAACAGGTCTGTAGTTTCCTGCTTCTGCCTTGCTCCCACTTTTGTGAAGGGGAATCACATGTGCCCTCCTCCAGTCCTCGGGTACCACCCCATCCTCCCATGATTTGTTAAAGAGAGTAGTCAGTGTTGTCACTAGTTCTACCCTTAGTTCTTTTAGAATTCTGGGATGAATCACATCAGGCCCCATTGCTTTGTCCACCTTCAGTTTTAAGAGTTCTTTCAGAACCCTTTCTTCTGTAAATGGGCTGGTATCAACTTCTGTATCCGGAGTGTTTCTACTATTTGTTTTAGGTACCTCCCCCTCTTCATTTCTAAATACTGAGCAAAAATATTTATTTAGTATCTCTGCCTTTTCACAGTCACCCTCTGCCCACCCTTCCTCCCCTTTATTAAGCCTCACTATCCCTCCCTTGGTCTTCCTCTTCGCCCCTGATGTACCTATAAAAGGTTTTATCCTTCTTAACTGAGTTGGCTATCTTTTCCTCGGTTTGGGCATTTGCTGTTCTGACTGCCTTCCCAGCTTCCTTTTGCTTTAACTGATACAGTTCCCTGTCCTGCTCTTTCTGTGATTCTTGTACTTCCTGAATGCTTTTTTCTCTTGAACCTTCACTGCACTCCTTTGAGAACCATAGTGGTTTCACATCGTTTTGTTTTATTTGCTTCACACAAAGGCTTGTTACCTCTGTGATGGCAGTTTTATTATTCCCCATTGTTCTTCCACCCTCCTTCCTGCCCATTTGCTAGTGCATTTTTAGGCACTCACCCATTTTTGGCAAAGTCAGCCCTCCTAAAGTCCAGTACTTTTGCCTTAGTGCGGTTTGATTCTATTGCTGTGTTTATTGTTAACCATACTGTTCGATGGTCTAGTTCCCCAGATGGCTACCCACTTCTACATCTGTGATCCTCTCCATCTCCATTTGAGAGAACCAGGTCTAAGATTGCTCCTCTCGAGTGGGCTCCAATACTAGCTGTCTAAGGCATGCTCCATGTAGGGCATCTAGAATAACCCCACTCTTCGGAGTGGCTGCTGCAACTGCACTCCAGTTAACATCTGGCATATTCAAATCACCCATCAGCAATAGCTCCCCTTTTTCTGCCATTCTAAGTATACTTTCTATCATTTTCTTGTCCATTTCCTCCCCCTGAGAAGGGGGTCTGTATACAACCCCTGTGCGGATCGTGGTGCCATTGCCTGTCTCCAAATTAACCCACAGTGCTTCTTCTTCTCCTCCCTGTTTACCCTTTTGTTCTGTTGCTTTGATTCCTTCCCTTATGTAAAGAGCTACTCCTCCTCCTCTTTTACCCTCCCTGTCCCTCTTGTAGATAGTGCATCCTGGTATGTTTATGTCCCAGTCATGGTTTTGTGTGTACCATGTTTCTGTGACTGTCACGATATCCAGATGTTCCTCCTCTATCAAGACCACTAATTCAGGAAGCTTGTTACTCAGACTACAGGCATTGGTACTCATTGCTCTCCATTTTTTGATGGCTTTACCTTCTGTTGCAGCATCCCCCGCTGACCTTTCTACCTCGGTCTTTTTCTCATTTAGCACCCTGTTTTGCAGGGAAAGGCTGGGATTTTCCTGCTGCTTATCAGTGCCTCCCCCCTTGACTAGTTTAAAAGCTTGCCAATGAAGCATTTAAACTGATTGCTCAAAAGACTTTGTTCCCTTCCTGGACAGATGCAGACCATCCTGCCAGTATAGGCTGGTGTCCCCAGGTGGAACCCCAGTCCCCAATGAAGCCAAACCCTGTGCTCCACACCATTTTTTCAACCATTCATTAAACTGCATGGTGCAAAGTACCCTCGCCTCACCCATGCCATTGACAGGCAGCACCTCTGAGAAGGATACTGTGTGTGCTACTTGTCTTAGGCCCCTCCCCAACTCTACAAAGTCCTCCTGCACTGCTCTAATCTCATGATGAGCCAAGTCATTTGTCCCTAGGTGGACAATGACATCCAGCTCAGACTCCTGTGCAGCTGTTCTCGTGATCCTGAGGATGCGCTTCCTGTCCCTCCAAGCCATGGCACCAGGCAGGCACCTTACTTCAGTTTTCCCTGCTCCCCCCAGTTCTATCCCCCTAATAATTGAGTCCCCCACCAGGAGCTGCTTCCTTTCCCTGTGGTGTCCTCTGTGTCCTTCCTGTGGGCCTCCCTTGTGACAGTTGTCCTCAGCCTCCTTAGTCTCCTCTGTGGGTGCATCCATAGGGGGGCTATGCTCCCCCAGAATGGTGTATGGATTGTGGAGTGGAACAACTGACTGGGTGTGCCTCTGTTCCACCATCCTCACCCTCCCTTAGCCCACTGTGGTCCAACTGATGTGCTTTCTTCACAACCTCTGAGGTAGTGGTGGTGGCTCTGGTGCTGCCTGGATGGGGGAGGTTACCTTCCTACTGTCCAGTGTGGCCTGAGTGAAGGTTCCCTTACTACAGTCCAGTGTGGCCTGAAGACGGACAACTTTCTCCTGCAGGGCAGAGAGTTGTCTGCAAATAGGGCAGCATCTCAGCCTCCAGAAAGACTCCCAGAAGACTGCTGCCCCACAGCCATTACATTGCACTACTCCCCACATGTTATCTACTTTTTTTTGTGTGTGTGCATGTGTGATTGGTTTGTTATATATAAATATATATATTATACAATGTGTATGCTTACATTGTCAGTGCAGTGTGCTAGAGAGGATATGACAGTGATATGCACTTTGCATTCTTGAGGAAATGATGTCAGGAACCTCAGTATAAAGGAACTATTTCAAGGGTGTGGGGTGAGGGGGTGGGCAGGGGTTGGGCCTAAACTGTGCCCTCTATGACACAATCAGCTAAAAGCTCTGACCCACCGCTGCAATGAGTGCCTTCCTGTCAGCAAGATGCCCTACACAACAATCTGACAGAGAAAATACCCTGCTAATCAAACAGAGAAAAATCCAGACATCCAAGTCAGACACAGGTAAACCTACCCAGCTCCAAAACAGCCTGGTGGTTGTGCTTTGATAGCAGTCAGCCCCAAAATAAGTCAGCTGTGCTTTAAACTCTTCCTGCACTGAAAATCTTAAGAATTGTAACAAAAGTAAAGCAAGATCCACCTCCCTCTGTTGCTTGAAAGACTGTCTTTTCCTGATAATTGTATGTTCCTCATTTCACTTTTCAGTTAGAAGTAGCCTCCACCTGCAGAATATCTGCTACAAACCAAAGACAATTGTAAGGTTCACCTTCCTTTGTTGTGAGCACAACTTGCTTTCTTGAAAATCTTATGTTCAGTATTGCAGCTTCCAGCCAGTGGTAGCTTCACCTGAAGAATATTAGCTGTTCTGATGAGTTTGCTATAAAACACTTACTTATAATACTATTGTTCTCAGGTCTGTAAGACTCTTCCAAAGCTATTGGCTGATAAGTAGCTATGATGTAAGCACTTCCTGACACAGTCTGGCCTGGCCTTTTAAGACACACACAGATAAACACAAAAAACAGTTTCCACCCCAAGGGCACTGTCTGGGTCAAATACATAGCCTGTACCGCACTTACTTCAGGACTTATGACAAATTCTTAGCCCAGGGTTTAAACTCTTCCCGCACTGAAAAATCTTAAGAATTGGAAACAAAAGTAAAGCTAGGATTCACCTCCCTCTGTAGCTTGAAAGACTGTCTTTTCCTGATAATTCTAAGGTCCTTATTTCACCTTTCAGTTAGAAGTAGCCTCCGACTGCAGAATATCTGCTACAAACCAAAGACAATTGTAAGGTTCACCTCCCTCTGTTGTGAGCACAGCTCACTTTCTTGCAAATCCTATGTTCAGTATTGCAGCTTCCAGCCATAGGTAGCTTCACCTGAAGAATATTAGCTGTTCTATCCTTCCCTAAATGTTGTTTTTCTTCTTTTGTCATGTCCCTACTTTTTGAGATACACTTATTGGGTATCCTGGAGGCCTCAGCCAGTTGTGACCTGGGACTACCTCCATCTTCAGGAAGAGCTCAACAAATACATGGGGTTCTTCATGACGGTTCAGGGAAGAACTTCTATACCTCCCCACTTATGGAAGTCACTGATCCAAGCAATGACAAGGTTTTATTAATCAATGTCATTTTTAGTGTAAATAGTTTTGTTATATTGAGAGTCAGGTTGTTCAGTGACTTATAGTTATATGTAAGACTAAGATTTCAAGATATATGGGATGTCTGGGAAATGCATGATCATATCAGCAATGCAAACAGGAGTAATAATTATGAAATACAGGATATTGTTAGAAATACAGCTTTGGCTGGGCAGGACAATCTGACCTTATCGCAGAAGACACCCCTAAAAACCCAGATTTCATTAAGAGGTCTTTCCCTTTTAAGTCAGTACAGGAGATGGCCATCATGTGCAGCCAGGGCAGGGGATGTCAGATGTGTCCTGTCCATCAGAGGGAGCCTTTTTCTTAGTTTAATCAGTCATGATGGATCCTTCAATACAGTTTTTATCATTGAACATTAATGGTATTATTAACCCTACTAAGCGCTCTAGATTGCAGCAGTACCTACGTCAGCAGAGGGTGGATCTTATCTTTTTACAAGAGACACACTTATCTCCTTTAGAACATCAGAAACTTTCTGCTAGTCTCAGGTACACTGTAATAGTTTCTTCCAGTAAGACCGGGCAAGCGTAGGGGTACTGCTATACTAATTCCTGCTGGAACGCCCTTTCTGAAAGAAGCTGAGAGGATTGACTCTAATGTTTATTTCACTATTGCTCAAGGATGTCTCTATGACTCAGCTGTTATGTTGGCAAGTGTAAATTTTCCCCCAGGGCCCCCCCCCCCGGTCCACATGAAAAGGTTTTTCAGCCAGCTTTTTGATATACAACAGGGTATAATTATAATAGGGGAGACTTTAATATCACTCTATCCCCTCACCTAGATGCCTCTCATCCCCATAAGCATAGGACTAGCCCTTCCCAGACATATCTCAAAGCCCAGTTGCCTATACTGGGTTTGACAGATGTATTTTGTCAATTTTTTCCTGCAAAAGGAGGTTTTACTTATTTTCCCCCAGACATCATACCTCCTCTCGCCTAGACTACTTTTTTCCTCTCTACAGAGCATGTTGCAAAAATTAGAGACATTAGGCTAGGAGCTCATCTCCTAGCTGATCATACCCCAATTATATTAAAATAGACATTGCAGCACATAGGAAGGCCACCCTTTGGAGGCTGAACACCTCAATCCTGAAAGACCCAGAGTTTAAGACAATGATGAAGGACCAGCTCCCCCAGATAATTCGAGAAAATCAATCTCCAGAGATTTCCCCAGCAGTGTTGTGGGGTAGGTTAAGGCTGTCCTTAGGGGTGAGATAATTTTGTATACTATCCAACAGAGGAGAATTAGGGAATCCAGATACAGACAGTTGCAAGACATGATAGCAGAACTTCAAAAAGCCAGAGAGGAAGGGCATATAATTCAGTCTACAGAATTGCGGAAAGTGCAGGCTGATCTCCAAAAAATCCTAGGCCTGAAGGTACAGGCTGCACTTTTATATACTAAAAGCACTTTTTTATGAGGGAGGACCCAAGGGAGCTAGGCACTTAGCCAGATGAACCAGAATGTTCAAGCAGAATGCTACAATCACTGCAATTAAGGATCCTAGATCTGGTAACCTTCTTCATCAAGGCCCAGAGATAGAACGAGCTTTTCAAAAATGTTATACAGAATTATATTCTGAAAAACACCCCCCCTCCGAGTGTAGAACCTTTCTGAGTAAGCTATGCATTCCTAAGCTTTCTGCAATATAACAAGTCTCATTATTGAGTCCAATCACTAGACAAGAAATCCAGCTGGCTATTAAAAAAACGAAAACCATGAAATCACCAGTACCTGATGGCTACTCTGTTAAGTGGTACAAGGCTTTTTCCCCTTTATTAAGCTCCTTGCTGTTACGGGTTTTCCAAGATGTTCAGAATGGCGAACCACCCCCCAGACTCCTGGCATTATGCTGTGCTTTCAGCCATACCAAATCCAGGAAGGGATCCCCAATCCCCATAATCTTACAGACCTATATCTGTACTCAATTGTGATTATATGATATATATGTCCATATGGGCCCAGCATCTGGATTAAATATTACCAGAAGTAATTCATATGGACCAGGCAGGCTTCTTATGACCGAGGCAAACAGCAGATAATACCCTCAGAACATTCCACCTGATGGATCATATGACCAGTGGCTCTCTTCCTTCAGTATTAGTGAGTTTAGATGCCTTCAAGGCTTTTGATAGGGTCTGTTGGGACTTTCTGTGGAAGGTCCTGGAGGTTTTGGATTCCCAGAGCAATTTGTCACATGGCTTAGTCACATATATTCGGCCCCAAAAGCCTTTTTAAAAATAAATGGAGCAATTTCCGCACTGATTCCCTTAGAGTGAGGCACCCATCAGGGATGCCCTCTCTTCCTACTACTATTTGCAGTTTATATTGAGCCTTTAGCTCTGGCAGTCTGGCAATCGGATGATGTAAAGGGGGTAAAGGTGGGAGAGGATACCTTCACAATAGCCCTATATGCAGATGATGTTTTACTGTCTTTGTCTGACCTGGAACCTTCTCTTCAGGCCCTCTGGAAAATTATTACTCAATTTTCATTAATTTCAGGATATAAGATGAATTCTACAAAAACAGAGGTTTTGACTTTCTGCTTTTTCTCTTTTTCATCGCTTCGAGCTTATTTACCTTTTAAGTGGCGAGGGACAAAGCTGAAATATCTAGGTATATAGTTACCTCAAAATATTGATCACACTGTCTTGATAAATTATGAACCTCTCACTCAGACAATAGAGAATGACCGTCATACTTGGTCTCAGCTACGTCTCTCCTTTTATTCAAGGACTGACCTTCATACTTGGTCTCAGCTACATCTCTCTTCTATTCAAGGATTGACCTTATTCGAATGAATATATTGCCCAGACTACTGTATTTGTTTCAAACCATTCCTGTCTTGCCCTCCTTTTATATTTTATATCTTGGAATAGGGCCTTAGCTCGATTTGTCTGGGCTGGCAAGAAACCTTGCATTCAATGGTCTATCCTACAGCTTCCAAGAGACAAGGGAAGGTTGGGATTACCCGACCTGGGTAAATACGCACAAGCAGCTACCCTGGCTAGGACACTGGGATGGATTGATCCAAATTATAGAATACCTTGGAAAAAGCTAGAGATTACAATAAATCATATTCAAGATATTAAAAATGTTCTATTTGAGCTGGGGAGCCCCTCCCAGGGTGGAAAGCGTATCACAGGGGAATGCAAAGCAGTATGACGGTCTGGGACAAGCTTAGAGCCTCTCTGGAATTTGTTCCAGTCTATTATTTTCTACGACAACTCAGGTTAGAGACAAAGAATTTTCAGGTCCCTCTAACTGAGACTTTAAATGATTGGCATAATAGATGGTTAACTTTCATTTTTCAGATATTAGACAACCAGGGTATGTTACCCTTTTCCACATTAAGAGACACCTATGGGCTACCGCCAGAAATGATTGTAGTTTATCAGCAGATACAAGTCTATCTGGCAAATAAGGCTCTTCAATGGAATTGCCTCCCATCCCCATCTCCTCAATTATTGATAGTTATTATATCTTCCATAAAGGGAATAACCCCCCCCACCTGATTGGAACTCTGTATAAGGGATCATAGGAGGTTACTAGATACTCAATTTTGGGGGTTCTGGCAGCTTGGAATCGGGAATTATTGGTACCAGTCTTAGAAGACCTCTGGTTTAAATATATCAGGTTATCTCGTGGAATATATCTAGCATCATGCTGTCAGGAATTTGCCTGGAAAGTCAGGCTTAGATTTTTTAATACACCAGCTAAACTGGTGAAGTTTACAGATGGCCCAATAGGAAACTGTTGGAGATCTTGTAGGGAAAGGATGGCTGGACATATACACATCTTATGGTCATGCCCAGTGCTCTGACCTTATTGGGGAGAGGTGGCAGAAACCCTGGGGGAGTTGGTGGGAAAGGAGGCTGTCCTTACTCCTGAAATGGTGTTGCTTTCAATACCTCCCTTAGGCCTCCATATTCTGAGGGGCTCTCTTGATTATTTATATATTGATAGCTAAGAAAGCAATTACCAGACTATGGGGCCATACCTCACCTCCGACCAGAAGGGAATGGTTCACGGCCATTAAGGAAGTATACTATCTGGAAAGACTGGCGGCTAGCCATTTAAACAGAAAAGATAAATTTGAACTACAATGGAGGAAATGGGTCCTCTATATGTCAGTACAAGATCCTCATTTTATCCCATGATGAGTGACCAGAGAAGTAACTTGATGTTGAGAAAGGTGAGGGGGAGAGAGAGATTTAGGGGGAAGACTTATCATTTTAGTACTAGTATACAAGGACCCCTATCTGGAGGGATTTATTTATGGCTGTATGTGAATTATGATTTTGTGCCCATAACTGTAATGCATTGTGTGTTGCTTGAGCTGTGCTTGATTGTATTATGTGATGTCTATAATGTACTGTATCCCATGTGTCTCTTACATATTTTTAAACAAATAAAAATGTAATTAAAAAAAAAGATGGAAACAGCAGACAGCCAGGTCCTGATTGGTAGTCCCAAAGAGGGGGATGGTGGGAGTGAATAGACCTGATGACTGAGATCCCCTCGAAGATCTACTGTTATGGTAAGTTCTTACATAACTGTTCTTTCTTCTTTGGGGGTGTCTCAGTCATCAGGTAACACCGTAGGAACAAGTCCCAAGCAGTGACATGTGTCAACAGACAATCTGGGTGGCTGGATTTTCATAAACTTAAGACAGGAGATTGAACCAACCTACTCAGCCAAAGGACCTTCTTAAACTTATGACAGAAGGCCTAGGAAACTGAATCTGTCTACGAACCCCATAAACTTAAGACAGGAGTCCTTGAAGAACAGCCCTGGCAAAGCCTGCACGGGCTCTAGAAGCAATGTCTAGACATTAATGCTTGGTGAAAGTGTGGACTGTATTCCAGGTGGCCACAGCACAGATGTCAGCTGCCGAGACCCCTTTGAAACAAGCCACAGAGGTAGCCATGCTTCTGGTGGAATGAGCTTTGACAGAACCAGGCAACTCTGAATTACTTATTATAGTAGAACACAATGTGATTTGCTAACCATTTGAATAAACATTGCTTAGAAACTGCAATGTCCTCTCTACCTTGGGTGAAAGAAACAAATAACTGCTTGGACTTTCTAGATTCCTTAGTCCTAAGCAAGTAATACTTCAAAGTTCTGCGTAAGTCTAGCGTATTGAGCAGTGCTTCCCCTGGATTGACACACTCTGGAAAATAGACAGGAAGGTGTGTAGACTGATTGAGTGTAAACTCAGAAACCACCTTAGGCAAAAACTTGGGATTTGTGTGCAAAGACACACTGTCATTGTGAAAAATCAAATAGGGCTCCTCACACCAGATGGCCTGAAGCTCTGAAATTCTTCAAGCAGAAGTAATTGCAACTAAAAAGAGCATTTTCCAAGACAGAGAACACAAATCGCAAGCCACAATAGGTTCAAAAGGAGACAGGGTCAACTTTCTAAAATAAAATTTAAGTCCTATCCAGGACAGGGGGACAGATTGGGGGTTTCAGATGAAGGATGCCCTGGAGAACGGTATGGGAAACATCCAACTGAGCAACAGTACGGTCACGTACAGGCTCATTAAATGCAGATATGGCTGCATGGTGGACCTTAGTGGTAGAATACTGGAGGCCTGAGTCAGACAAAGAAATTAGGTAGTGCAGAATATGCTTTACTGGGCAGGTAAGAGAGTCCAGGGAGCATTTGGCTGCCCAAATGGCAAACCACTTCCACTTCATGGCATAGGTGGCATGAGTAGAAGGCTTGCGAGCAGCAACCAAAACATCTGCCACGCTATCCAAGACTCTAAATATGGCAATGGCTATGTTTGCAGGAGCCACATATGTAGATGGGGGATCTGAGATTGAGATGGAACACAGTACCTTGACCCTGGGTCAGAAGATTCCTGCAAAGGGGCAGAGGGACCAGAGGTTCCTCCACCAGTTGTTGTAGAAAAGGGAACCAAATCTGGTGAGGCCAGAATGAGGCTATGTTTATCATGCTGGCTCCCTCCATTTGCAGCTTGACAAGTATCCTTGGTATCAGAGGAAACTGAGGAAATGCGTACAGGAATCTCCCACTCCAAGAGAGGGACACGCATCTCACCAGAAAACTCCAGGCCCTGGATCTAGTGAGTAGAAACTGGGCAGTTTTGCATTGTGTGGGGATGCAAAAAGGTCCAACTCTGGATGACCCCATCTGTCAAACAGATCTTCTGTGACGGATGTGAGAAGTTCCCAATCATGCATGCTGGACTGAATATTGCTGAGACTGTCTGCCAGAATGTTTAGGATGCCTGGGACCTGGACTGCTGAGAGTGTCAGATCGTAATGTAGTGCCCAATACCACACTCTCATTGTTTCCGTTCAAAGGGGGTAAGAGTAAGTGCCACCCTGCTTGTTGACAAAATAGATGACACTTAGGTCATCTGACTGCACCAGCAACTGGCCTGGGACCAAGTGGTACTGGAAGGCCTGTATGGCAGAGATCACTGCTCTCATTTCCAGAACATTGATATGGAGGGTGGCTTCCCACTGGGACCAGGACCCCTGAGTCTGGAAGGAACCCAGGTGGGCTCCCCAGGCCAGATCCAATGCATCTGTGGTTAGGACTTGAGTCAGGGAGGAAATCTGGAATGGAACCCCTTGTAGAAGATTGGAGGGATCTATCCACCATTGCAGTAGTTTGACTACCGGAGATGAGACTAGGACCAGCTGTTCCAACTCATCCAACCGCTGGTCCCACTGCACTCTGAGGATCCATTGCAGGGTATGCATGTGGAGCCTGGCCAGTGAGATGGTTGGAATAGCCACAGCTGTAAGCCCCAGTAGCCTCAGGTACAGCCTGGCGGGGATGTAATGCCCCTTGGCCACTTCCTGCACTTGAGATATAAGGCAATCTGCCCTATTTTGGATAAGAAAAGCCTTGTCCTGTGCTGAATTGAGAACCACCCCAATGTACTGAAGCCTTTGGGATAACACTGTAGTGCAGCATGAGAGGGGTGCTGCATTTCTGAGGTGCCGTCTTTCGGATGAGATGTTAAACCGAGGTCCCATCTGCCTGGATTGGTGGTAGTTCAGGTGGATGTTAAAGATCCCATGGCACTTATCGAAAAGAGTAGGGGAATTTCCCCGGCATCTTGGCCAAATTTCCCTCATTCACTTAAAAAATACCACCAACAACTTAATCTATTTCAAGGTCAGTTGGCATTCATCTGTATCCCCCTCCCCTGGGTCATGCCTGAAAATAGGCAGGATTTGTCTAGTGCACTTACCCAGTCAACAAAAACTAAATAAATAAATTAGGACCGACTTGGGCAGGTTGATAGTTATGCCCAGAGACTGGAACAAGTGGAGAGTGCGCTCCAGAGTGACCAGAAGCTGTTCCCTGGACAAGGCCTTGAGTAGCCAGTCATCTAGGTAGGAGAAGACATAGATACAGTCCTTCCCTCCTGAGGGCCACTGCGACTACTGCTAAGCATTTTGTAAAGACTTGCAGCACAGAGCACAAACCAACGGGTAACACCTTGAATTGGTAATGGTCCCCCTTGAATGCAAAGCAGAGGAACCTTCTGTGCAGAAGAAAAAATGCTATGTGCAGGTAGGCATCCTTCATGTCCAGTGAGCAAAGCCAATCTCCTGCTTTCAGAAGAGGAAAGAGGCATGGCAGAGTTACCATCTGGAACTTTCTGTACTGGAAGTAGAGGTTGAGGTCCTTTAGATCCAGGATTGGCCTCAAATCTCCCGTCTTCTTGGGGACCAGGAAGAACCTGGAGTAGAACCCCTGATTTCTTTGTCTGATGGGCACTCTTTCTATTGCCTGTTTCCGCAGGACAGTTTGAACTTCTTCCCTGAGAACAAGAATGTGGTCTGGAGGGTAATTTGCAGGTGGCGGGGGCAATCTGGGGGCTGTTGAATGAGCTCCAGGGTGTGGCCGCACTCGATGGTCTTCAAGATCCAGGCATCTGAAGTTATGGTTCTCCAGTAATTCAAGTGGGGGGAGAACCGACCTCTGACCACAACCTCCTGGGTCAGGAACTGAGGGGGAGAGGGTCTGGCAAAGTGTCACTCTGAGGAGGGACCAGCAGAGGAGGCTGGGCTCTCTGCTCTAGGATGCTTGGCTGCCGGGCCTGGGTAGGTGGAGGCAGGCAATTGTTGTTGGGCTCAGTGTTTGCCTTGGGGGTGAAAGCCTGGGCTCTGTCTGTTAGGTTGCCTATGAAAAGTTGGACACTCTCTACGATGCTGTTGGGAGTGATAGAGGGAATGAACTGACTTAATAGCTGTGCTGGCCTGCAGATCATTAATGATGTCTTGGCCATCAGGACCAAAAAACTTAGCCCCATTGAAGGTGGTGTTCAGCACTTTGTTTTGCATATCTGCTGCAAAGCCTCAGACTCTGAGCCACGAATGCCTATGAAGGCATATTCTGGTGGCTGCAGTTCTGGCCACAGAATCCGAAAGGTCATAAATGGCTCGAAGTAAATGCTTCCCCATCCTCTGAGGTTTGGAGGCACTGAAGAAGCTCCTGCTTCTGGACACTGTCAGGAAGGGCCTTGGCAGCTGCCTTACCCTTTCTGGCACTGGCGTTTTGAAACCTGACCATATGAGACAGGTAGTTAGCAATCCTCAGGCCTAGGGTCAAGGAGGCATAAGCACGTTTTCCTCACAAGTCAGTTCTCTGGGATTCCTTGTCTGGGGGTAAAGAACTAAGGTGCTTGGGCACCTTGGAGCTGTCATGGGCTGCCTTAATGACCACAGAATCAGTTTCCGCTTGAGGGGCCAGGTAAGAAATACCCTGGGGAGGGTCTGGTATGATTTCCTGACATCCATGTGCCGGAAGCACATTTTCCCAGCTCCTGTTTCCTGATTTTCATTTGCCCAAGTAGTACAATTTACCGACAAATTAATTCTCGATTCGAAATGTCTTGGTGACCCGCCCTATACTCTGTCCAAGACATAAGTCTGATTGAGTTCACACTGGGTTTACATAGTTAGCTTATTCCTTATTTTGTTTTTTCTGTGCATGGACCCACCCCCATGACTACAAAACCACAACACCTCGACGAAGCATGAACCACGACACCCCGAAGTGATATCAAGCAAGGAAATGTTTTTTAAAAAGCTGCAGTAATATAATTGTTTTTTAAACAGCTGCAGTAATGTAATTGTGGACTTACCAGCTCCTTCTATACTCTGAAACTCAACCCGCATGTGTTGATGCTCACAAACCCAACCCGCTTCCCGCTCTGTCTCCTACCAGCATCAAGTTACAGCTCGCTCCATTGTACACTGCAAAATTTCTCTCTTTATAATGCCACAGCAATGTTACAGTTTATGACATGTGCCAGACTAGAGAAAATGAGAATAAGGGCTGCCTTTTCCACCTGGGACAGATTGTATGGTGCAAAGTACAAGGCTGTGGTCGTTTGACTCTCATCTGGAAACAAGCTTCTGCTTAGTGTGCTACTCCTAGTTAAACAATGTTCCCTTCCCTTCCTAAATAAAGTCGATTTTAGCCTTTCCTGGGACTGTGCACAGACTGGACTGTTACCTTGTGCTTTTAAACTTTTTAAATAAAGTCAATTTTAAGCTTTCCTGGGACTGGACTGTTACCTTGTGAACTTTGAACTTTGGAAGTGGAGCATGTGAGTTTATGTGACCATTTGGAGGAGCATGTTTGGGACGTGGCAAAATGGAGGTGCAGGTAAGTGCACAATTACATTACTGCAGCTGTTTAAAAAACAATGACATTACTGCAAATTTTTAAAAAACAGTTCCTTGCTCGATATCACTTTGGGGGTGTTGTGGTTGTTGTGGAATAAACTTACTATGTAAATCCAGGGTGAATCATATTCCCGGGTGTACCTATAATAAGGTGTTATCCGACACCATTGACTCCCTCGCACCTGTCTGTGCATGACCCAAATTTTCTTACCTGAGGTCCCCGTTGTATGATGGGGCTCTCAGGGAAATGAAGAGGAAGGGTCAGAGGTTTGAGCGCTCCTGGAGGAGATCCAGCCTGGAGGGAGACAAACTGGCCTTCGTGTACATTATAATGCATACCAGGGGGCAATCAACCATAAGAAGGCAGTGTTCCTGTCCAGGGAGATTGCTGCCGGGAAGAACAGACCAGCTATACTTTTTTGGACTGTGGACAGGCTACTCCATCCTGCCTGTCTACAGCCCAAGAAGTTTTTACTAATGCTGAATGTGAAGGGTTTGCTCGGTTCTTCTCAGACAGAGTGTCCAGTATCCAGCAGGTGGCTTCTTCAGCCAGCAATGTCGTAGCTGGCAGTGGGCGCCTATAGTGTTCTGAGTGCACTCCACCTGGTTCGAGGGAGTCTAGACCGGTGGAGGTAAGTGAGGTCATTGAGGTGGCAAACAATCTGAAGCACACTTTTTGTGAACTGGACCCGGTGCCCAATCGTTTCCTGATGAGATGCATTGACACCGTTGGCCCGGCATTTGCTCTGATTGTCCGGTGTTCCTTATCTGAGGGGGTCTTCCCTGATGCCTTGAAGGAGGCACTAGTAAGACCCCTCTTAAAGAAACCATCTTTGGACCCAGAGGTCAGGACAAATTACTGACCTATCTCCAACCTTCCTTTTTTGGTAAAGGTAGTTGAGAAGGTGGTGGCACTTCAGTTGGAAGAGCCCCTCGTGACTCATGAGTTGTACTAACCTTTCCAGTCGGGATTTTGGGCTAGGCATAGCACAGAAACCGCTCTTGTTCGGGTGCAGAATGATGTCCTCAGGGCAAGAGATCATGGGGATAACACAATTCTTGTTTTCCTTGACCTCTTCTCAGCACTTGACACTGTGGACCATTGTGTGCTGTTTGACCGCCTTAGGGAGCTCTGCAGGCTCACCGGTACTGTCATCCACTGGTTTGAGTCCTTTCTTATCAACAGGAGGCAGCGGGTTGTGATGGGGAATTTCTCCTCCACTCCTAGCCTCCTATCGTGCGGAGTTACTCAAGGGTCAGTACTGGCCTCAATGTTGTTCGCAGTGTACATGCTACCCCCTGGGAGGGATCATTAGGAAGTATGGCTTGGGTTTTCATTGTTATGACGATGATACCCAGCTATATCTTTCCTTTGCCCCAGGAACATCCAACGTGGCGGACGCGCTAAGCAACTGCCTTGCTGAGATTAGCGACTGGATGGCCTCCAGCTGATTGCGACTGAACCCCAATAAGACAGAGGTATTGGTGGTGAAGTTGAACAGAGTGCGTGATAGGATGGCCTCTGATTCAGTGACTGGACTTGTTCTGGGAGCCGTTTCATTGAAAGCCTCCTCTTGGATGCAAAATCTTGGTGTTATTTTGGACAGGAATTTGACTATGGAGGTGCAAATATCCTCCACAATCCACTCCTGCTTTTTCTATCTTAGAAATATCACCAGGATAAAGCCCCTTGTGCCGCCTCTGGACCCCCCTGCCTTGATACATGCCTTAGTTACATCAAGGCTTGACTACTGTAATGCTGTCTACTGCAGGGTCACAGGAGGATCTCTCTGTAGGCTTCAGCTAGTGCAAACCACAGCTGCCCGGCTACTTACTGGGCAGCAAAAATTTTGCCATATCACCCCGGTGCTGCATGAATTGCACTGGCTGCTGGTTAGGTGAAGGATCCTTTTTAAGGTGGGTCTTCTCACCTACAAGGCCCTACACAGGCAGGGCCCTGGTTATCTGTTAGAACTTCTTGTACCTGCTCTCTCTGTCTGCCCCCTCTGCTCCTCCAGTAGGGGCCTCCTGGCCATTCCTAGAACGAGGTTGAGATCTTCTGGCGACAGAGCTTTTAGTGTTGCCGCTCCCATTCTTTGGAATTTGCTGCCATCTGGGGTTAGGGAAGTCCCTACTGTAGACATTTTTAAGGCCCGCCTGAAGGCCCTTCTAGTCTCCTAAGCATTCTGGGATTGAATTATGGAATTTAGCTGAATATGATAATTATATGATGGATTATAAATTTTATTTTTTAGTATTTAAATGCATTATGCATCTTGTGTTACTTTGAAGCTGTATTTATTCATTTTGTACAGCACACAGATCCTCCGGGATTGGGCATTTTTACATAAACTTTGCCTTGCCTTGCCATCATGCCTTCATCAGCTTTGTAGTCGGGGGGGGAGGGTTCGTGCACCAATAAAAAAAATGAAACAAGGAATAAACTAACTATCCAGGGTGAACTCAATATTCTCAGTGGCTTCAATTCTGTTGTCCGTGTGGGCGCATCCATGCACAGTAGTTTGACATTGCTGTTCATGCTTTCCAGCAGTTGTTGGGATTTTTGTAGTCAGCCATATAAATGTTGGGAAAGCGTTGCCGATGGGAAGTTATTGTTGGCAAAAAAAATTGTTGGGCAAACGCATGTCAGGCTATCATACCAATCCCCCTGGGGAGCATTGCAGAACTTATCTACTCTCCGAGGCATGGCTGGCACTACATCTGGTCTGTGCCAAGGTGCTATAGTAGCATTTATTAAAGCTGGAAGCGTTGGAGAAATAATCTTTGGAGGAGAGTCTGGAATCTCCAGGTAGTCTGCCAAATCTTTTCTTGTGGTATCCTCCTCCTCTGCCTGGAAGCTCATGGTAGCAGACAGCTGTTTCATAATGTTGAAAAAGGAAGCATCCTTTGGTGGAGACCTAGAGGTATGCTTAACAGAATCTTCACTGACAGAGGAGGCAGTAGACCTATCAGAGGTGTAGAACTGCTCTTCCTCACCTTCACCCACTGCCTCGTCCGTCAGGATAAAGTCAGGGTGATACTCCTCCTCAATGTTGACAACCTCCTCTGGTTCTGGTGATAGCACTGCCGAGGGCTAACCCACTGGGGAATCCCTGGAAGGGTGGATGGTGGTTGACATCAAGAGCACCGACAAAGAAGTAGACAATGATGGCCTATTGATAGCAGCAAACTGCTGCATCATAACATTGGTAAAATACACCAGAACCTCACTGAGGCCAATCATCGACAGAGTGGTCGATAGCACTGAAGCCGATGAGCCCGGCTGTGTATCTGATGGGCCCGGGTTGCTTGGTTGAGAAAGGTTGAGACCCGAAAGAACCATCACTGACAATGAGCCCATCATAGATGGAGGAGGATCCAAAGACCTGGAGGCCACCGTTTGGTCATCATGAGACTTGGCGAAGGAGCTCTCGGTATGGGCCTGGAGTGAACCAGGACCTGGACAGGCTGTCTCTTCATCGTAGCTGCAGCTGATGATGAAGAGCCCCCTGAAGGTGGAGAAGCTGACTGGGAATGGGATGGCCACTGGGGGGAGCAGTTATGGTCCCGGTCCTTCCTGTGACTCTTCACTGAGGATCTATCTTGGACCTGTGAGTCCCTAGAGCTCTTAGACCCAGAGGACTGTTTGGTAGTAGAAGTCCCAGAGTATCCCGACTCAGAGCTGGCTACCTACTGTTCCATGAAGGTGCGGAAAGCTTTTTTGTGACGCCTGAGGGTGGTTTGGTTAAGCTGCTGGCAGAGCTCACAATTGGAAGTGTCGTGGTCAGGCCCAAGACAGCAAACGCAGACTGAGTGCTCGTCATTGGAGGCAATCTTCTTTCCACAACGACGGAAAAGAGAGGTAGATGGATTAACTCTCGACATAAAAAGGAAAACTAGAAAAATCCCTAAAAGAGATTTTTGGAGGGTTGGAGAGAAAAAAAGGCCAAAGGCCACAAAATGGCATGAACACTGCAACAGCTTCTTCAACAGAGACAGTGCTTGCAAGTTGACAGTGGGAAAGAATTGAGGAGGGCACAGGCCGGCCTGCGCCTATATAGGGTTTCTCAACTTCGACCAACGTCTGCGGCTAGGGTGGGCCAAGTTGTACTGCTGAAAATTCATCCATGTGGATTCCCTGTCTTCAAAGGCTAAATTCCTGCAGTGTTACCTGATGACTGAGATACCACCGAAGAAGATCAGCAGTTACTTTACTTCTCATACAGTAGTCACCGGTTCCAGAAGTAAGATGTGTCTTCGATCGGGAGAGTGCATCTTCAGTATGGGATTGCTGCAGGTGAGTGAGGGTGTGTTGGGGGTCTGGGGGTTGGGGTGGTGCGTGCACAGTGGGAGGTCAGTTGGGGTGCGGGTGGAATAGAAAATGGACCTTTTTTTCATAGGTAAAAAAAATAGTAACAGACATTGAGTGACTGTCTTCTTATTTTCAGCATAATATGACCATGGGGGAGGGCAAAGGACAGCAGTAATAAAGTCATATTTTTATTACATTTTAAGATAGGGTTAGGACATGTTGGGGAAGGTGAAATGAGGGAAAATTTAAAATAAATTAAATAAAAAAACATATAACAGCAGAGGCTGTTGGGGGGCCACTAGACACCAGGGCTATTTATTAAATATAAATTAATAAAATATTAATATTTAATATGCAATAAAAAGTACAATATTTAAAAATATTAGATATAAATTAATTGGGGCTGGGAACACAAATTGGAGGGCAGGGGTACCACTGGACACCAGGGAAAATAAAGGGTATTTTAAAGGATAACAAAGATACAGAATAAGTATGGATGGATGGGAGTGCAGGGTCCTCCCACAGCAAAATAATGATAGCAAAAAATGATATATGGATGAGAGGTACTACAACAAAATAAGTATTGTGAAAAATGATGGATGAATGAGAGTGCAGGGTCAGATTGCCAGGGACATGGCAGGGTGGGGGTGCCACTAACTACCAATAGAGTAAAAAATTATAATAAATATAGGGATCAGAGGGTGCGGGTGCCACTAGACACCAAGGATATACACTACGGACATGGAAGCATGGGGGGTGCCACTGAACACCAATGGGGATTTACAATATGATAAATATGGGGATCGGAGGGTGGGTGATGCCACTAGACACCAGGGATATACAATATCTACATGGGAGGGTGGGGGATACCACTGGCCACCAATGGGAGATACAATTTCAAGTACTTATGTAGTACAATGAGAGGGTGGAGGGTGCCAGAGTGCAGGACAAAAAGTGCCTGGGAGCGCAGGATCCAAGGACCCCTCTCCCACAGTCAAATAAGGATACTATTCTACTATGTCAAAAGTAAGGAAATAAGTTGCAAAAAAATGTTAACTTTAATGGTCCAAGTGGCGACAAAGTTAGAAATGTGTCATTAGGTTTCTAACCCTAACACCCCCCCAAAGTCAGGCAGGAGAGCATGGTGGGTGTGCCTGGCTTCTGAAGCTTAATGCTCTCCCCATTCTCATAAAGTCTACACATTTGACCTTATTTACAAATGGAATGGGTTGAGTGTTAGGCTTGAGAAGCCTAAGGCACACTCGCACCTGCTTTCCTGCCTGCTTTGAGTGGGGGAGGTGTTAGGGTTGGAAAGCCTAATGCCACATTTTCCAACTTTTGTCGCTTTGACCCTAACTGGAGCATTAACATTTTTTTGCAACTTAGGTGTTATATATATATTATACAGATGAGGCACCCCTCTTCCTCATAACGTTTAGGGGTATTGCTGTTCTCGGGAAGGGGGGCTCACAGCCAGAAATCTCACCAGACTCGACAAATATTTATGGCTTAAATGCAGCCTACCTTGGGGCATCTCCAGTTCACCTGGTCCCAAGGCTTCTCTGGACTGCAATGGCTCGAACAACCCCAGAAACCCCAAAGGGGGGCCACTGCTCTCATTCTCCTTTCTTCAGCCTTCTGGACCCCCATTGGCCCCAGAGACACGAGGATGCAAGACCTCAAACAGAACCTGTGAAAGCAAACTCATAGGGACTTTTAAAACTTAAGGATTATTATTTCATTAAATCCTTATTTACAAATGAAATGGGATTCCAAATTTCTTTCTCCAAGCAGTCAATTTTATTCACCTGAGCTCCAAATGATCAACAGGGCTCAGGGGTCCAGTCACTTAAGAAAAAATAAAACTCACAGCTCCATGAGGCTAAACTTTTTACAAGATCCCTTGCTAAAAGAGGCATTGCCTCCAGCAGAATCTTAGGCAAGGAAAAATTTTTATACAGCTGAAAAACCCAACAGCAGCTCTTGTAACCAGGAACAAAGACTCTTAAGATAAACCTGGACTGTGAAGCTCCACAAACCCCAATAAGTACCTGCTTTTCAACTTCACTTTAATCTAGGGCTCTCCAGCTTTCCCAGACAAGATACTCCCTTACTTTCTTCCTTTTAGAAGCAGGCAGCTTCTCCAAAACCTGTTCCCTGGCTCTCATTCCCAGTTCAAGAAACACAGATGGTGTAGCCTGCAAATACCCTAGCTGCCACCATACCCCACCAAACCCTCTGCCAACCCTGGTCTTTATCCTGCCAATGCCGGCTATCCCAGGCCCACTATGATCTGTGCAGCCTCTGTTCTTCTGGTGGCCTGCTGTAAGGCCTCCCATACTCAACCCCTCTGACATGGGTAGTTTTGCCAGCCACCAACTGGTCTCCCTCGCAAATCCACCTGTGCTTGCTGAGAGCTAAACTGGCACAGGGAGAATAAAGGGCCTGCAAAACCTGGAGAACCTTCCCTGGCAAATTCACCGGATGCCCCGAGGCCTGTCCCTTCACGCAGGCCCAATCAATGGTAAAGGATCCCACATCCCCATCACTTACACCTTGTCTGCCCTACCACCTGGGACAGGAGAGGACTGCTGCCACCAGCCCCCATTCTCTGCAGAGGCCCTGCCACCAACTCTGCGGCCCTGACAGCCCAGGGAGCTAAACCACTGACCTGAGTCTCAAAGTCATCCCCTGGGGCCTATCTTACCTCCCCATTCCTACTCTACCCAGGCACTCTGCCTACCCAGTCCCCAGAGACATGGGACCCAAAACAACAGCTGATGTGGCTACCTACAACCAGCCTTGGAAGCCCCAACCCAGGAACCTGGAGCTTCAGTGCTGAACTGGCCAACCTGCCTAATGGAAGGGGGGAACCCCCTTCACACTGCCCTACTGTGGCACCCGCTGGTCTCATCTTTCTTCCCCACCCCAACTCCTTCTGATCTCCAGTATTTATACCCTAGTTCCCTGCAGCCTCCAAGTGGCAGCCAGCAGGAATTACTTTCCCCAGAGCACTAAAAACCTAAAGCTCCAGGAAAAAGGGAGGGGGTTCTTAGGGTGAGCCCAGGTCCCTCTCAAAGGAGAAGGGGCTTACACAGATGTGGTAGTTAATGTGCAAAAATCTTTTTGTTGACCTGTAAGTACAACAGGCAAGTGCATGCCTATTTTCAGGCACAAGCCAGGAGATTACAATGAGAAACAAGTTTTTAAGTTGCAGGAAGGTTTAAATAACACAAAACTAGGAAAGCCAAGTCATTGCTGACTGAAGAAATATAAATTAGGTAAACAATATTCAAAAAGCAACAGAATTGGGCCAGTCCCATACAATAAGCAAGCTGGTTCAGTATAATAGTCTTGAGGCTAACAGAGTGCATTGCAATGACTAGGCAGGTAAAAACTGTCTAGTGCATGAACCAAATTAGTCAACATAGAATTAGCCACAGTGGCCAGTAAATACATGAGAAATGTAATGAGTTAAAATAAAATGAGTTAGGTCACGTGCCCATTAAACTGCCTAATCAACCCTAATATACTCATTTGCATTTTACTTAGACCTGTTTTATGTAACGGTTCTTTGATTTTAATTTTAGAGCCAGACAGGTTTTTTTCCTCGGGGGGGGGGGGGGTCTCTGTCTAGAGCCACTTTCAACAATCATTCATGACTATGTTTTATGCTCCTAAGAAGACTGCACACAGGGATGTACTTGCTGCTGATGAAAAGAATCTGTGGTTCTGGCACCAAGAATAATGGCACTGACACCTGCGGTTCTGTCTTACAGAAGCTGGGAAAAAGTGAAGGTGCCACACAGGCAGTCTATTGAAACTGACAGAATGGCGTTCGCTTCCACTGTGGTTGTTTGAAGTAAGGAGCAAGTCTCTGTCACATTCCTGCACTCCTGGCCCTCCCTCCTATCTGTAACATTGAGTTGACTCTGTAAAAGAGATGTTGCTGCTCAGCTTGACAATCCTGGTTAAATAAATTATAGCAAAAAGAAAAAAAAACATAGTATTGATGCTATGGGAAGCTGCTGAAGAAGTAGCTTCCATCATACGTCAATTAGGTTTTTTAATGTTTAAAGCTGGAATGAGAAGAGGCTTCAGTGTCAGGATATATCTGTTTTGACAATGCATCTGCAAGGACTCCCAGTGCCTTAATGGCATTTTTTTCAGATTACTATAAAAAGTAATTGTGTAGCCTGGAGGCTGAAGCACATGTTTTTCTGCTCTTCTCCCTCTTCCATAAAAGATGAGCATGAATTACTTAAGTGCACTTCCTTAGAGTCAGAAACCTAAATTTGCTTCATTGCTTTACTCGAGTTCTATGCAGCACTTAAAAAAATATATTTACATGAACAGCAATACTCTTCAGTTGATGACCTACTCTTTAATATACTTCCTGCGTCAGAATGTCGTTGTTTAGGGTGCTCAAACATTCTTGGAAATCAGCAGCGAGGTAAATGCAAAGGGCATAAACAAATGTGCCCTCCAGTTGCCAGAACAAAGCAAGGTTTGAAAAATCTCTCAGCATTTAACCCCCTGTCACCGAAATGAGGGAAGTGGACACTCAAAATAATGGGTAGGGAGTGGCACTGACCATCATGGGGGACAAATTCTCAACATGGAGATACAGGCTCAGAACACTGTGAAAATCATTCTGTTTACTTGTACAAAGTTTCTTTTTTGATTTATCATCATAAAATATTAAGAATTTCTGCTTTAAAGTCTTTATTTAAAGCACATTCTCTGTGTGGGCAGCACCTTTCCACAAAGGACAGATGAGGCGGGCCGGCCTGTCATCGCAGTGATTTTGCTACAGCTTACGATATGGGTGACTTGGGTTTGAGAACAAGCCTGAGTTATCAGGGACCAGCCAGAGGGAGAAGGACTGAGTGTCTCAGGGGTAGAGATGCAGCAAATTTAAAATCCGCAGGAGAAGCGAACACGAAGTAGCCACTTCGCGTTATCATAATGTTACGCGCAAACACAATTTTTGACTGTTTATTTTGCTTTAAACTGAATTTTTCTATTTAGGCTCTTTCACCTGAAGGCTCTGATACTACTTCCAATATTGACCGTCAGCCTACTGCAGAACCAACTGCAACGTTATGGCTGTGCTAAAGTACTGAAACTTCTGTTATGTCATGTTGTGTAGCCACTTAATGATCTCCTATGTACTCCTATGCCTGTACCAATATTTTTTAATCTGTAATTCTGTTGTATTTGTACTCTTTATGTCTGATGCAGAACCTTTGTAAATGGGTCCTTGACTCAAAGGTCATTCTGAATTCTCAATAAATAAAATAACTATGCAAAGTGACCATTGAAAAGTGTTTACTTTGCCTTGTTATTATGACTTTGCATTGTTATTCTGCCTTAACGCGAAGTAAAGTGGAATTACAACAATATAGGCACTTTAGGCAGCTCCCCCACACACATCACATGGCTTACAGTACTGTAAGCCACATGCTTTAGCCAGGAAGGAAAGAAGTGAGTCACACAAGCAGATACCTTCACTTTCTCCTTTGCAGAGGTAGAAGGAGGAAGCATTTTGCATAGGAGAGGAGAGTACATTATTAGTTTCTTTCTTGAGCAAATTTCAGAAAACCCAAAATCTTTTTTAAAAGCGAATTCTTTAGGTTTTTTTGTACTGTTTTGTCAGTTCTTTTTGGTGACCAAGTTCTTTGTTTTATAAGTTTTGTTGTGTGTATGTGTGTGTGTGACTGTGTGTGCGTGTGTGTGAGACTGTGAGTGTGTGTGAAGTCGCTCGTCGCGTGATGCATCTGAGAGGGAAGGAGTGTTTTGTGCGATGGACCAGGGACAGTCTGTGGCCCATAGCCAGAGGGGAGTGCACATGCATGGGGGTCATAGCCGGGTGTCGTTGGACTGCTCTAGACTATTTGGTCCTGCCTCCCCCCAGGAAGCATCAGCACCACCAGTGAAACCACCACATCCACCAAGTCCGCCACCACCACCAGTAGCAGCTACAGAAGCTCCAGCAGCACCACCTCCACAGCAGCAGGTGGAGCCCCAGGTGCGTGACAGTGCTGCCGGCACTACATCTACCCCTCCTGTGCTTGGTCCCCCCCCACAGCTCCACAGTTTGGTAGCTTTTCAACTGTGTCAGGGGGGACAGCAGCATTGTGGTGTGACTGCTTTGTGGTGCGCAACTGCGCCATGGCACCCGGGGGACACATCTGGGGACTGGGGGCCAGTGCACACATGCTGAACCACCACAAAGTGGAGTGGCAGACTGCCACCGAATGAGCCAGGCCTCCACCTGCTGGCCCTTCTGTGGCAGTGGCAGAGGGTGCTGCTGTTGTGCATCGCCGCAGCAGGAGGAGGGCCATGGCAGCAGCTGCTCCATCACTACCCCATCACTGCCTCCAGCACCACCCTCACAACCACCGCTACCTGGTTTTCCCCCCACACCAGTGAACCCTGCCATAATGCCTGCCACACAAGCAGACATAGCACTTTTGTGGGCTGCGATGGAGAAAAGTAATGAGAGGGTGGGTGCTGTCCAGCAGCAAGTGGAGCAGATCGAGCAACACCGGCTATAGATAGTGTCTATGCTCCATCTGCTGCTGGAACATTATGGGATCCCCCTTTGGCTTTTATTTCTGCACACCTTCCCCTTCCCCACTGCTGTAGTGTTTTGTGTTTTGTTTATCTTTAATAACAGACAGACGGAAGGCCACACAATATTAGTTTAAAGGGAAGCAGTCAGCAACAGGAGGTCCCGCCCCCTGCAAGGCTTACCCTCTGGTTAAGCCTTTTAAGTATGCTGTGGTGTTTTTCTCACAACACAACATACTTTATTTTAATAAAGAAAAGTCAGCGACTCGAGAGTACGGTGAACACTATTGGGGCTCCATTATGTGTAAAGGTGCAATGGTGATGCACCATGCGCTTCAATGCAAAAGTATTGAAGTGCATGGTGTGTCTCCACCACACCTTTCCTTTACACATAATGGAGCTCCCATAGCATCCACCATCCTTCAGGGTCACTGACTTTTCTTTATTAAATTAAAGTATGTTGCCACGCGAGAAAAATGTCACAACATACTTAAAAGGCTTAATCAGAGAGTAAGCCTTGCAGGGGTCAGGAGCTCCTGTTGCTGACTGCTTCCCTTTAAATATATACATACACATACAGTCATACATGCTCCTTATTGCCCTGTTATTATAATCCAGTGCCTCAGTAATGTTTACTTTCTGTTGTGGAGTGGTTGCAGAAAAGCTGGTGTGAGCAGTGCAAATATGATGTGCTAAATTGCAAGTGTGCAGTCAGTGTTGTTCCCTCTGTGTGCGACATCAGACATTATGCAGCTTCTTGCAAATATATATTGCTGACTTGTTGCAGTGTTTGTGGTATAAAGAATAACAAGCAGAATAACGTATATTTTATTGTCACCATCATCATCAGTGGACTAAGTGATACGATACTTTTTCAGAGGTGTCTGGCCAGAGTGCATCTTAGTCACATACTGCACACATACATACCTCTCAACTTTTTGTTACTGAAATGAGGGACATGGACATTTTTGTACACTCAAAGTGAGGGACAATGAGGGACACAGACCCTCAGAATGAGGGACACATCCTCAAACATGGAGACACAAGCTCAGAATACTGTGAAAACCATTCAGAACACTGTGAAAACCATAGTGTTTACTTGTACAAAGTTTATTTTGGATTTAGTATTTTAGAATGTTAAGTGCTTCTGCTTTAAAGTCTGAATTTACAGCACATTCATTGTGTGGGCAGCACCTTTTCCATGAGGGATGGATGAGGGACAGAGCAATCTTAAGGGGCACAATGAGGGATGTCCCTCGTAATGAGGGACACTTGGGAGGTATGCACACATGACTTTTAGGAGAGCATGTGTTTTTGTGCTATGATCTCTGCAAAGTCATGTGTGCACTGTGAGTGACTTGAGGTGCACAGTAACCCGATACCTCTGAAAAAATATCATATCACTTACTCCGCTGGTGCTGATGGTACAAATAAAATATACATCATATATTCTTTCTTATCTTCATTCTTGAGATACTGAAACAAGTCACACCATATATATGTTTGCATGAAGCTGAACAATGTCTGCACACACAGAAAAGAACACTGACGGCACACATGCAGTTTAGCACAACATACTTGCCCTGCTCAGTCATACTTTTTGCGAAACACTTCAAATCACGATTCCCGACACAAAGTAAACATTACTGAGGCTCCAGAAATATTTCTTTTTTGAAATAGACATTAAAGAGATTTACCAAGTTACAGTAGTGCACCCAATATATGGGTGCCTTACCTCCAGGAGAATCTTTCTTGATCCACATGTCCTTACATAGTGCAATACTTTTCTGGCAAAAATGCTCGTAATTTCGGTAAACCGGGTCCCAGAGGACTTCCCGTTCTGAAGAGCTGCCCAAGTTCCACCCCCGAGCTCAGCAACATTATGATGTGATGCCAGGGAGAGTGTGGGGACATGCTTCATTATAGTGAATGGCCGTCAGCTTTCTGAATGTTTCTTTATGTTATAATGGTCAGTTTGTGGTGAAACATGGGTACGTTTCCACTAACAAGGCTCTTGTTAGTCGAAACATGTCCACATTTCACCACAAACTGATCATTATAACATAAAAAAACATTTGGAAAGCTGCTGACCATTCAGTATAATAGAGCGCACCCCCGTGCTCTCCCTGGCATCCTGTCATAATGTTGCTGAGCGCGTGGGTGGAACTTGGGCAGCTCTTCAGAACGGGAAGTCCTCTGGGACCCGGTGTACTGAAATTACAAATGTTTTTGCCAAAAAGGTATTGCACTATGTAAGGACATGTGGAGCAAGAAAGATTCCCCTTGAGATAAGGCACCCTTATATTGGGTGCAATACCATAACTATATAATTTGGTGAATCTTTTTAAAGCAGCAGTGCAACAATCTGTTGAACATTTCAATCTATACTTTTTTATGCTATTTTACATTGCCACTTTACTTACATTCTGACTTCTATGATACTATTCTTTCCATTATTTGAGTCTGCTTTAGTACTTTTTTTCATGTCTGAAATAATATAAGGAGCACTCCTTTTAATACGGTGCGGACCAGGTCTTCGTCAGTATTTTCCACTGTTTTTCTCCATCAGTTGCTATATATATTACTTCTGTAGTAAAAATTAACAATTATGCAGCAGGCAGTGTTTTATGACCTCACAGAACAATATTTATTCAAAAACAGCTGCAAATAGTGATGAAAACCTGATCAGAGCCATATTAAAAGGCGTGCTCCTTTTTAATTTTCAGACATGAGAAAAAGTAATAAAGCAGACACAAACTGTGAAAAGAAGGTTGTCATATAAGTCAGGAGGTAACTAGTGGCTGGCAATGTAAAATAGCATAATAAAGTATAGGTCAAAATGTTCAGCACATTGTTGCACTGCTGCTTTAATTCATAATTTAAGCATGACATTATGTGCTCACAATCACAACACACAAAATGCATCTGTCTTGTGTCAGAAAATTGGCAAGTGCACAGGAAGTGAAATAGGAGCATTACACCACATGCAAGGTCCCCCAGAATTTACTGTGCAGTCACTCATGTGCACAGTGGTCACACAGAGTCCCCCAGAATTTTTCTGCATCCCCAAAATGCATCTGTCTTGTGTCCAGAAAATTGCCAAGTGCTGAGGAAGTGAAATGGGAGTGTTACACCACACGCAAAGTCCCCCAGAATTTATTGCGCAGTCACTCATGCACACACTGGTCACACAGGCCCCAGAATTTTCTGCATCCCCAAAATGCATCTGTCTTGTATCCAGAAAATTTCCAAGTGCTGAGGAAGTGAAATGGGAGTGTTGCACACACACCTTAAGTCCCCAAAATTTTTGCGCAGTCACTAATGCGCACAGTGGTCACAGAGTCCCCAGAATTTTTCTGCATCCCCAAAATGCATCTGCCTTGTGTCCAGAAGGTTTACATACTCTGTGATGATGATACTGTACTCATGATGCACAGTGTCTTGTCAAACCGTCTGAAGGAGGGATGACATGACATGATACCATTCAGTGTTCCATCAGAAATGATGACCGTGAGAGAACTGTTGCTGGTCCAAAGTGTGCTGCGATTCCTGCAAATGTGATGAGATCACCTCAACCGGATGGAAGGGTGCACTTTGTGTGTATACTACAGTGCAGCCCACTAATAAGAACATCGGATATAAGAACATCCCGCATATAATCACATTTGCTTCATGTACGGATCTTGCTCCATTATTTTCAATGGGAGCAAAGCCTGTTTATAAGAACACCTGGATCGGTTATAAGAACATTTTTTCTGTCAAATGATGTACTCTGTGAGGTCCTGGGAACATTATTTCACACTACTTTAGTCATTCATTCAGTTGATGCTAGCCGTTCAGTTTGCCATTCACACCTCATTAACTCCACTACAGCCGTGTCTCGTATCTTTTTTGATCTTAAGTGATCTTATTTGTCCTTACTTAGTAGCAAATAATGACTATGTCCATTTCTAATGGCAACTAAATAACACACATTAACATTTAATGAGCCGCTATCAGTCCCTATCCTAGCGAACCACACATTTATTAAATCTCATTGTTGGCTAATTAAAGAGCAATTGTTAAACATTTCTCTGTGTCTGAGACCTTGAATGTCAGCCCAGAACATCCCGACTCCCCAAGATCAGAGCTCCTGATGCTATGACTGCAGACAGTGCTTTAAAAAGGCAGGTTTCGGTGTGAATATCACCCCTGAACAACCCGACTCACCAAGATCAGCACTTCTGATGCTATGACAGTGGAAGAATTCGAGCAGTATGTTAGAGTGCAGAGCAGAAGGCTTAGAGTGAGCATTTTATCATTTCAACTCCTTTATTAAATTAATGGCATCTGTCACAGTAAAGTTTTTTTTTACACTTTAAATTGATTGTTTGTCTTATATGGGCTTACCACATACTGCGTGGGGCAGGCACCACCTAGCGGTATGCAGCAACAATCGTTTTAATGTAAGCCCGCTTATAGTAACAGCCCGCTTATAAGAACATTTTCTCTTGGCAAATATGATGTTCTTATAAGCGGGCTCTACTGTAATAGTAGACTTGGTGAGTTGATAAATATATTTTTGTATTTTCTAGGTGGGGGTTGACATATATAGACATGTACTCATTGTATTGTTTTGTATCACAGGTCACAGATACTGTTGGTGTGCACATTCCAGTGCTTAATGAGAAATTGGAAATGGAATACTCTCAAGTTAATGAAGGTAAGTATTTTTTTTGGGGGGGAGCATATTTGCAGGTAGGTCTCTGTAAAGTTTTCTATTTGGTTACTTCTTCACAGATTTCATCTGCATCCTTCTCAAGTCTGTTTTGTAATGATGGTCATGGTCATCGATTGAAAAGACTTTTGCATGTTGCATGTCTGCCCCAGCCCGGATGGGGGGGGGGCTGATACTGAAGAACTTCTTTGGTTAAGGCAACTATGACACAACAAAGCATCTGGAAGTTTCCTAAAAAAAGAAATGAATGACTTATTACAACTTGATTGCAGCAGTACCACGTAGGGATGGATTTTCAAAGGCCTTAGATTGACGCAAGGTGCTTGCTTCAAACAGGTCTGATGCAAGGGCACCTTGCGCCAAGGGCTGCACCAAGTGAAAATTTGAAAGGCAGCCTGTATCACCCAGCAGGCTGCCTGCACTAAAGTGTGCTAGCGCCATCCTTGCACCACAAAAGTGGCTACGGCATGGCACTGGGGGCTTGCGGCAGACCCAGACTGCTGCAGCCCTCAGATCCAGATTTTGAAAGGCCCCCCCAGAACCAAGTGCCAAGTACCCTTAGACCAGCGAGGGGCTGGTCTAAGGGGACTTAGATGGCTCCCGGGGGGTCGTCCTGTACATGCCACCATGTGGCCCGACCCGTTCCATCCCTGGTGGGCAATCCCTGGTGGTCCGGTGGTCCCCCCAACCCCTGTCATGGTCCCTGACAACCATGTCTGTGCATCCTGCCAACCCCCCCATAGTACCCATTGCAGCACTCCCACCCTCCTCCCATATCCCAATCTGGTGACTGGCACTGCCCTCCACACGCCACCATGTCCGGCTGCTGAATGAGCTGTCAGTGGGTGTGCTGTATACAGTATACAGTACGCGCACGGATTGTACATTTGGCGGTCAGCTGGGGTGGCGTGTGAAGGGCAGTGCCAGTCACAGGATTGGGGTATGGGAGGGGGGTGGAAGTGCTGCGATGGGTTCTGGGGGGCACTAGCCCACCAGGGTACTGGACAGTGATGCAGCACCGGTGCCGGTGGTGCAGTGTTGTTGGGGGACAGTGCCCGGTTGCCAGCCCCTGTCTGTGGGTGCTGCAGACTCCCTGTAGCCATTGTGGCATTCCGGGTGGGTGCACCATTCATCCAGCACAGCATCCCCTTTGCTGCAAGCCACTGGACTTAGGCACCGGGACCCTGTACAATCAAATTTTGGGCGCAGGGTCCTGGGCGCACCGCACTCGAAATAAGCTGCCATTGTCGCAGCTTGCGTTGGGGCTTTGAAAATCCAGCCCATTATGTTTAAGCCATGGATGTTCCATGGGTATCTGGATTAACACAGGTAGCAAGCTATCCCACTGCAATCAGCAGATCACAACTTAATTTAGCACCAGGCTGTGTAACAAATACACCGTGTCAGTGGCCCTGCATCTCAACTCAAGTTACATTTCAAAACCACATCTTGTCAAGTAACACAACCTGGGTTCAACTTTTTCAACACTGTCATGGATGCACAGCTGCAAATTTGGAATACAGTGCATGATATGTTGCAGAAATATTTTTTGTGACGTACACGTCACTTAGTTTATGAATCCTCAGTTGGATTTGTTGCACTCTTATGAAAAAAAAGAACAGATGAAATAAAATATATATATTTACCAGTATGGATTGGAAATTGATATTCCATAGGTTCCTATGGACAGTACTGCTGCTGTAGCATTGATACTGACTTTCAGCGAAGGAGAATCATTTGTAGTTAACCTGTAAAAAAAAAAAAATAAGTTTACCGTATGTGTTTGACCATTGCAGCTCAGAAAAGCAACAGAAAACAAAACACACAACTAAAGGAAGTTGAATAGCATAGAAAACATTAGTACACATACTCACTTTATAGTTTTAATAGTAAGAAGCCTTGTGCCTGTGGCTAATGAATGTGGTCTCCTGTTTGACTCCCTCTGCCTTGGCATGGTCAATGTAATGGAAAAACATTGTTAGAATGACACTGGTGGTGGGTTCTGGTGGTTATAACTGCGGCACATGATGACATTCCCTCTGACATCTTCCTCCATCTGGTGGTGAAGGCAGTGGCTAACAGTGGTCTTATGGTGGTGGTGGTCCAGGGGGGCACAGAAAGTCATTCCCTGTGGTGGCTGTGGCTATCAGCGGTCTTATGGTGGTGGTCCAGGGGGGGCACAGAAAGTCATTCCCTATGGTGGCAGTGGCTGACAGTGGTCTTATGGTGGTGGTACAGTGGCCAGGATATATTGTACTCTCTGTTTCAAATGTGATGTGACATATGGAATTTGAGTCACTCTAAGTGGGACACTCATTTAAAATTATGAAAAAGGAAACATGTATCATACAACAAATGTGACAGCCTTTTAACAACTTAAGTTAAAACCTGAAAAACAAAGAAATCCCACACTCTGCTAACAAAATAAGAGGACTGCACAGCAAAACTTCCAATAAAGTGCTTCATTTTATTTCGGGAATCATGTGCAAGGCCCTGATGCGTTTCGGAACCAAGTTCCTTCATCAAAGGGTCCCTTTGATGAATGAACTTGGTTCCTAAATGTGTCAGGGCCTTACACATGGCACTTGAAATAAAATGAAGCACTTTATTGGAAGTTTTTGGTGAGCAGTCCTCTTATTTTGTTAGCAGAGTGCGGGATTTCTTTGTTTTTCAGATTATCCCTACATATCCCTGCACCTGCTTCCATGTGCAACCTCTTTTTTTAATCTACACTTAAGTTAAAACCTGCCAACATTAACCTCATCATCATCCTCATAAAGAAAGTTGCCATCACAGTCATCAATGTCTGACGTCTGACCACTAGGAAATTCTTTCTCCATTGTGTTATCATCTACATCAGTGGTAGGCCATTTCATGCTGCCACTGCCAGTGCCACCAGGATGGTCCATTTCTACATCACCAAAAACATGACTAGGCTGGGGTATGAATACTGAAATTGCAGTCTGAGCTGGTATGTGCCTCTCATTCATTTTTATGAATGTTAGCAAACTGACATTTGCAGGAGAGAGGTTTGTATGATGATCCCAAACTATTGCACCCGCTGAGCTAAATACCCTCTCATCACTTACAGTGGAGGGTGGACATGTCAGGTACTTCAGTGCCACTGAAGTCAGCGCTGGCCATTCACTGACCTTTCCACTCCAGTATACAGTAAAAGAGGATTATCAGTTATTGACAGATGCCTGTTTTCAGACAAATATGACTCAACCATTCTCTCTGCTGCACGAAGTCCAGTGGTTGATGCATAATCCTGTTCTCCGGAATCATTTGTGTCACAAATCCCCACTTGGGACAAAGTCTCCCAAAGTGGGTTGATGCCAACCTCTTTGGATGACAGATCACCTGGAACTGCAGTCCCCTTCCCCTTACAGGATATGCTTGATACTCCTTCAGGTTCACCTTCAGCCTGATTGTGCTGCTGAGGTTTGCTAACCTTGGCACGTGACTTCTGTGCCCCATAAACCAAACGTACCAGTTGCCCACAGACATTTTTTATTTGTTCAGGCCCTCCATCCAGTACTAAGGCAATTTCATGTTTGTATCATGGGTCCAGAATTGTTGCTATTGCAAAGCTGTCACTACGCTGAATGCTCAAGATGTGACAATTCTGGTCGAATACTGTCAGCATGTGTTTCAGCAACATAGTGCTAGCACTGTCTCCGGCAACATCAAGGCTATGCTGTACATTCACCAGTGTCTGCCTCAGCACCTGCAGCAGTGGAATTGATTGGCTAATGGAGGCAGACTTGCCACTCACTGCCCGTGTGGCATGTTCAAAAGGCCACAAAATTGTTATTACAGAGTCCATGAGGTGCCACTGTTCAGTCGTCATAGATATGGAGGCCCCGGAACTGTCACGGCTAGTGTGAATGACAAGATATCCTGAGATGGCTTTGTATTGCTCATACAGCCTCTCTGCCATGTATAAAGTAGAGTTCCACCAGGTGACAACTTCTGGCTTCAAGCGGTGCTGAGGGAGGCTGTCTCAGACCTGCAACTGCCGAAGTTGGTCACGGGCCTTTGCAGATCATGAAAAGTGAGACTAGATACAGTGTGCACCAGTCAGCATTTCCTTTACATCAGGGTGCTGCTGAAACTCCTGCACCACAAGATTTAAACAGTGGGCCATGCATGGAACATGAACAAAGCCACCATTTGTGATGCATTTCACCACATTTGACCCACTGTCACTTGTTATGAACCCAGCTGTCAGGGACAGGGGTTTAGCCACGTGTCAGTTTCCATCAGTACCAAGTCCAACATGTTTTCACCAGTGGGTGAACAGGTCACATTGCATATAGCAATCATTGCACGATGTTGAATTCCTGGAAGATTGCTACCATGACACTCCACCTTACTGCACAGATTATTCATACTACTAACAGCACAAACAACACCCGGCAAATGCCAAATGTGCAGTTATACACAAATACGAACTCCCTACTGTTTTGCCACTTGTCCACATATCCATACTTAAATGGATGAAAGGAGAGGAGGAATGTTGAAGGGCATGTCTTACAGAGTCAGACACAGTACAGTAAAACTCGGGGACAGCACGGGTCGAAAAGTATGTCCTGGATGGGACTTTCCATTTTGGACAGGCATATGCAGCAAACCGCCGGAACACAGAATTCACCACAAAGGAGAAGGGCCAAAGATCAATTGCCAGCATTTCAGCTACAGCAGCATTAAGTTCACGTGACACTGTATCATTGGGTGGGTACTTCAGCTTATGTACAAAAACACTCTGTAACATGGGCTGACTTAACGTTTTACACGGGGTGTGATGACAAATGGTTTTGCTCTGTGAATGGCAGGTGGTGGAGTGTGGACGTTTGATGAAGACGGTTGCATAGGTGATGATGACAAACCCACAAATGCAGTTATTTTGCCAGATTTGCCAACCGGGGTTGATGTACCACTTGTACTAAACATACTGCATTCACCACCACCACCACCACCACCACCACCACGCAAACTGCTACTCTCACCAGCACTGGACAACATTTCAAAATCATTATGCTCCTCCACCTCATCATGCCTGTAGTAATCCTTGCTCTTATTTTTGTCTCTACTGCACACATTTAATTTCCTACTTGATTTAACAGTCATGGAAGGGGATAACATGCTCATTATGGTTGATGACGAGGGGGAATGCCCCACTGTGGTATTAGCTGCCTTCTTGTGGTGGATCCACAGTGCCATGTGCCTGTTCTTAAGATGTGAATGCCGTCCTCCTGTGCCCAGATGGCTCCTCTTTTTACCTCGACTCACACGCTCATGGCAAACCTGGCCGATTGCAACTGACTCATCATTTGCATCTTGCACAAAAAAATCCCAAGCAAGGGATTGGGATGCTTTAGTTTTAACATGTCCCCACTGATGCTGCTTATTGAACTTCATTTTTTTAAGCCATGAAGTGGGGGGTGTGCTACATGATTTTTCAGGTCGGACACACTTGGACTGCAACTGACCTCCACGACTACCTATCATTATTACTGGGTCATCATTACCATCAACTGAAACTGATAAATCACTACTTTTTACAGGGGGTAATGCAAACAGAGCCAGACACAGCCACCTTGAATTTCTTTTTCTCCTGTCCCCAACTGGGGTCACTTACATCATCATCATATTCATCAACATCGCCCACATCCACATCTTCTGCTTGGATGCTGGCATGTGGACTGCATGTTGCAACCACAGCAACATCATTAATCATCATCAGATTCATCATCATCAACATCACCATCACCTGATATTTTCCCATCTCAGTGTGAATAACTGCATGACAAATGTGTGACCTGAACTGTGGTGGAAGAAATGTCGCATTGTATGCTATCGATGACATGATGATCAGAATCCTCATGTTCAGTTACTGGGATGTTACTGGAAAGTGTGGCATCATCTATACTGCTGCTCACTCACACTGCTTCACACTCCACTATATTTGTGGACACAGTAAACTGATCAGAAGTGGAACTTGAGGCAGCAGTACTCATACCACCACCAGCAACTGCACTAACACTACTTGCTTGGACAACATCATCTCCTCTAACTATGAGTGAAGCTACTGAATGGGCTGTAAAATACATTGTAGAAGAAATACCTTTCATCACATCAGCAATGCACTTCTGCATCTGCATGCTACCACTCCCACAGAAAATCTTACCACTGGCAGCAGTGCCATGGCGAGAAATGGCTTTGCAAGCATTTTGGGGGGATCAATAACAATATTCTAAACAAATTTAGATTTTGGAAAGTTCACTCTGGGTTGGGGGATGCTGGATGTGAAGCCAAAAAAACAACGGCTTCAGCAACAGATACAGTTGCAAAGTCACAACCTTAACCAACCAGTGGTGCGGAAGTCATAAACAATCCAATCTGGAAAATAATTCCTTTTGCCTGTGGGGGGGTGGGAGCACTGACTGCAGATTTATATGGCAGTGTAAGCAGCAAAACAAAGAAAAGATACCACAATGGTAGTACAAAAATCATGCAGCTGCAGTGGATAGCAGGTTCACACTACTGCACCTGCAATTACACTGTGGCACAATAAAAGGTGTATTATTTGATGTCACGTCACGTCACGTCACGTACTGCACACACACTCACTCACACACACAATTTGTCTACAAGTAATGCATAGCAAATTGAAAACTTCAGTAATATACCATGTATTTTAAACAACCTGAAATTATGAACTGCTGCACCAGATCCACACAACACACGATCAGCAAAACAATTTCAACAATTACTGACAATATTACTGTGGGTACATTAACACAGTCAGTCATATAACAAAAATATAACCAAAAAACAAAGAACTCCCTATTTCTCCAACTTAAGTCTACCTATACCATAGATACACTCCTCCCCAAAGCACACTTTCACTGTCTCTTACTACACAGACTCAATGTTGTACATTAACATTCAAAATCCACACACAAACAATAAACGCTTGATGATGTGAGCACAGGAGGGGTTCCTACAATCGATGCACTAAAGTCAGAGCAAAAAAAATTACTCAAAAAGGCTTTTTTAAAAGCTTTTAGAAGGTTTGAATCACAGAGAGTTCTCAGAGCAGACTGTCTTCTACAGCTTTCTACACACACTACTATGAACTGAGGCTGTGCAGAACAATATAGAGTCCATGTGACCCGAAATCCCATGAATCACTGCAAAATTTGCCTTTGGAGCTTAAAAACAAGGTGAAGCGAGGTGAAGTACATTGTTTTCAATGTACTTCACCTTAAAATTGGTGGAGTAGTGGTCTGGGAAGGTGGACTAACGTGAAGTCATTGTTTTCAATGGACTTTGCGGTACCCATCATAACGCTAATTACTCCGCTTCGCATTGCAGAGTACTCCACAAATTCGCCTTCACTCCGTGAATCACTTCATGAGGCAAATTGAGCCCACTTTGCCCACCACTACTCAGGGGTCACTGTCCTCCTCTGAAGGAAGGAGGGTCATCACACTACTCTAGCACTGCCACCTGTGGATGCACGGGTGGCAGTGCAAGGACAGTGGTGTTGGGAGGGGGAGGACACTCTTAGGCACTTGGCTGAGACATGTGTCAGCATGTCACCAGCTTTTATTTATTTATTTATTTATTAAGCATCAGTTTACAACCTTTGAGCCAGAGGCTCATTTACAAAGGTACCTCGTCACAGAGAGGACAATACAGTGATAACAACTTGGTACAGAGAAACAGTGTACAGTTTTTTTGAGGATACAGGACGACAAATGAGAGTCCTTCATACTGGCATCCTCAGGGGGAAGGGGGACATGGGGAAACTAAGGGGTAAATCCCTCAGTGCTAAAGCACTATGATGGCACTAAACCAAGAAGAGGGGAGTAAACAGGCTGGTATATCTGCCAGCACCGATGAAGGGAGCAAAATATACGTTAAAAAAATGGACAGATGAGGGACAGAGCAAATTTGAGGGGTAATATGAGGGACATCCTTCGTAATCAGGGACACAGGAGAGGTATGACTTAGAAGCAAATGAAGTAAGGTTGTTTTAGGTGAGTTTTCATCACTTTGGGTTTGGCAGCAATAATGACAAACAGCTAAACATTATTACTTTTTCTTCTTCATTTTTTTATTAATTTAGAAATGGAGCTCAAACAACAACTCTATAGAGGTAGACACAACAAAATCACAGTCTAAACAAAATCAAACTACACCGGGTTCCACCACATCTTAACTGCGACCCCTTCAGGGTGTAACAAAGTTAGAGCCCTCAACAGTGAAATGTCCAAGAGCTTAGCCTGATACAGCGACATTACCTTGGGTTAAAAAACATGCAAGGTTCATCAGCCTGGAAATTTAACCTACCTAAGTTGCTAATAAAGTCCATTTGTAACCTGCAATAATTGTAACACAATATCATTCAAAGAGTACTAGGGCTGCCTACATGATGCCAGAGTTAATTGGCAAAATCAGCCCATCATATAGTCATGACTGTTGGCTGAGGACATAGGGGGAATCTCTTACGTTATTTTGGGGATGTCCAAATATCAAGAATTGGTGGGAGAAAATAACCAATATTATATCAGAAAATATAGGAACTAATATTCCATGTACTATACAAGTACTCTTGTTTAATGATTTGGTCAAACTGGACATATCAGCCCAGCCAAAAAAGATAGTGAGATAGTGCATTTGGCTGTGATTGCCCTTAAAAGAATAATACTTGGGTTCTGGAATAACCAAGATTTGCCTGAGGCTATAGAACATGAATGGGGCTTCATATTTAATGAAATGTTAATGTGTGAAGAAACAGCCTATGTTGCAGAAGAAAAAGATTATGGTAATAATACTCAATGACAAGAACTTATGGAGATATGCCCACCCTTACTTCATATATGAATTTAATAGTAGTTGTGAAGAAGTGCATCTATGTAAGAAACAATGTATAAATTCAATGAATTATAATGTGCCATGTGAGATTTACATTAATAAAGAACAAGTGGTTTAAAAAAATATCATTCAAGGAATACTGAAAACAGAATAATAATTATGATATGGATACAAAAAATGCAGACTCCCTGCTTGGCAGAGGAGCTCTGAACCCAGTGCTGATATCCCAGCACAACAGCAATGCAAAAAGACCTGTGGCCTCCCTGACCTGTTTACATAAGCAGGCCCAGTGGTATCAATACACCTCAGCTCATTTACTTGTATTTTAAAAAATACATCTGCACAGAACTTATCTCATAGAAACATAGAAGTTGACGGCAGAACGAGACCGCTAGGTCCATCTAGTCTGCCCATTAGACCTATTTTGACAATCTAGTTCCCCCTTGTAGTCAGGGCTCCCTTGCATCTTTCCCATGCATTCATGAATCTCCCCACAGTGTTGACCCTCACAGCCTCTTGAGGCGGGCTGTTCCAGATGTCCTCCACTCTTTCTGTGAAGAAAAACTTCCTAGTGTTGGTAGTGAACCTCCCTCCTTGCAGCCTGAGGTCATGTTCCCTGGTCCTGGAGCCTTCTTGAAGTGAAAGATTCCTGTGCCTGTACCTTGTTAATGCTTCTTATGTATTTGAATGTTTCAGTCATGTCCCCTCTCTCTCTACTGTGCTCCAGGGAGTACATATTCAGTTCCCTAAGTCTTTCCTCATAGGACATGTACTGCAGACCCTGAATCATTTTTGTCACCTTTTTCTGTACTGTTTCCACCTAGTCAATGTCCTTTCTGAGGTGAGGCGTCCAGAATCAGACTCCATATTCCAGGTGAGGCTTGACCAGTGATCTATATAGCGGTAGTATTACCTCTCTCCTCCTGCTCGTGATTCCCCTCCCAATGCAGCCCAGCATTCTGTTAGCCTTCAATGTTGCCTTCTCACACTGCTTGCTAACCTTCAAGTCATCTAAGATTATGATTCCCAGATCTCGTTCCTGGTTTGAGGCCACCAGTCTTTTGCCTCCTAGGTAATTAAAGATCCCATGGCACTTATCAAAAAGAGTAGGGAAATTTGCCCTGTATCCTGGCCAAATTTCCCTCAACAGCTTAATCTGGTTCAAGGTCAGCTGGCATTCATCTGTATCCCCTCCTCCGGGTCGTGCCTGAAAATAGGCAGGATTTGTCTAGTACACTTATCCGGTCAACAAAAACTAAATAAATAAATAAAATACTTCTTTCTTGGATTTTTCTTTCCTATGTGCATGATCTTGCACATTTTGGCAGTAAATCTCAGCTGCCACACTCCAGACCATTCTTCTAGTTTCTTGAGGTCAGCTTCCATCTTGCTCACTCCTTCTGAGGTGTCCACCCTGTTACATATCTAACACATTTTCCCTTCCAGTTCATCAGTGATGTCTGTTATAAAAAACATTGAAGAGTAGAGCCCCCAGCACTGAGCCTTAGGGCACCCTGATGGTCACCTTGACTTCCATTGATTGCATTCCATTAACCCCAAAACTGGCACAAAGGACCGACCCACTTAAATTGGATAGATGCCCAAAGTATAAAGTACAGGAGGGAACATTTTTCCATATGGCATGGGAGTGCCCTAAGAAAACATCATATTGGCAAGTTATTATGACCCTATTACTTAGGGTGCTCCATTCATCATATTCACCTGGGGCAGCAGATTTTTTTTTTGGGGGGGGGGATACCTAGTGGTGGACAAGGTCATAAAATCACCAGCCACCCACTCTGCCGTCTTGGTTTAGTAGTGGGAAAACAGGTAATGGCTCAGCATTGATAATTGGAGTCGGCTCCAACAGTGGCTTTATGGATTAAAATGCTTTTACATCGTATGAAAATTGAGCATATACAATATAAGGTCTTCAATATTCCAGACATAGACTGGAGCCTCCCTGCTGCAGCAACAACCAGGAGCAGATTTATCCTGGATTCCCTTCAGGGTGCCTTCCTTAAGCAACTGGTTATGGAACCAACTTGGTAGATGGCAATACTGGACCTCGTGCTCACAAACGGGGATAGTGTGATGGGGTAACAGTGGGGGAGCACCTGGGGAACATGTGGTTTGATATCACAGAAGGAGCAAAATCAAATCGCACAAAAACAAGTATCCTGAATTTTAGGAGGGCAGACTTTGGGAAAATGGGGACATGCTTGAAAGAGGCACTAATGGGAATGGAGAGGGAATCAGGAGTAGAGAAACAGTGGACAATATTTAAAACAGGGATTACAAGAGCAGCAGAATTATGCATCAAGCAGGTTAGCAAAGGGAAAAGGAAGAGGAGGTCATTATGGTTTTCCAAGGAGGTAGTAGAGAAAGTGAAAGCCAAAAAGATCACATTCAGGCAATTCAAAAAGACACAGCTAGAAGGGGATAGGGAGAAGTACCAGGAGAAGAAAAGGGAGGCAGGGAGGTCAGTAAGGGAAGTCAAAGTTCAGACAGAAGAGCACATCGCAAAATCAGTGGGTAGTGGGGACAAAACCTTTTACAGGTACATAAGTGAAAAAAAGAAGATCAAAGGGAGGTATGGTGAGACTGAAGGGGGATCACGGGGACCATGTGAAGGATGACAACAGTAAAGCTGACATACTATACAGATATTTCTGCTCAGTCTTTACTGAGGAAGAGGAGGGTAATGGGTCTGAAGGGAGTACAAGGGGTGAGAATGATGCAGAAATGGACACAAGTCCCTTTACATAGGAAAGGGTCCTAAAGGAAATGGAAGGAATAAGAGTCGATAAAGCAGTGGGGCCAGATGGGGTGCACCCCAGGGTCCTAAAGGAGCTAAGAGAGGTGGTGGCAGAACCTCTGGCAATCCTGTTTTGCTGATCACTGTAAACAGGGGAGGTAGCCAAAGACTGGAGAACAGTAGATGTAGTCCCCTTATACAAAAGCGGGAACAAAGAGGAAGCGGAGAATTACAGACCAGTCAGCCTGACTGCGATAGTGGGGAAGATCATGGAAGCACTACTGAAGGAGAGATTGCTGGAACATCTGGTTGTCAATGGCCCACAGGACCAAAGGCAGCATGGTTTCACCAGGGGGAGATCATGCCAGACCAACCTCATTTAATTTTTTGACTGGGTGACAAGGGAGGTGGATCGGGGAGGGCAGTGGATGTAGCCTATCTGGGCTTCAGCAAGGCCTTTGACACTGTGCCACATAGAAGGCCATTAAACAAACTGGGGAATATGGGAGTGGGCATGACAGTAGTGCGGTGGGTGAGTAATTGGCTGGATGGCAGGACACAGAGGGTGGTAGCAAATGGCTGTCACTCCACAGAAGGAAGAATGACCAGTGGGGTACCACAGGGATCAGTTCTGGGACTGGTCCTATTCAACGTCTTCATCAGTGGCATTGCGCAGGACCTAGAAGGCAGAATTCCCTGTTCGCTGATGACACGAAGCTCTGCAACAGAGTGGACACAACAGAGGGTGTAGACAAAATGAGGAGGGACCTGCAGAAGCTTGAAGAATGGTCAAGGGTTTGGCAGTTGAAATTCAATGCAAAGAAATGCAAGATAATGCATATGGGGCACAAAAACCCTGGAACAACATATCAGTTGTGGGGGGTAAGGATATTGCATGCACCAAGCAGGAAAGAGACCTTGAAGTTATCATCTCTGATGACTTTAAGGTAGGCAAGCAGTTCAACAAGGCAGCAGGTAAAGCAAATAGGATGCTGGGATGCATAGGCAGGGGCATCACCAGCAGGAAAAAGGGAGGATATAATTCCACTATACAAGACACTAATGAGGCCCCACCTGGAGTACAGTGTACAGTTCTGGAGACTTTACCTACTTAAGGACATAGACAGGTTGAAAAAGGTTCAGACGAGGGCAACAAAGATGGTACAGGGATTGCATCACAAGTCCTATGAGGACAGGCTGAAGGACTTGAATATGTGCTCCCTGGAGGAGAAGAGGGAGAGAGGGGTCATGAGAGACATACAAGTACCTTAAAGGGAGGAACAGGGTGCAGGAATACACTATTTTCCAGCAAAAAAGATGTTCCAGGACTAGAGGGCATGGGATGAAGCTGGAGGAAGGGTGATTCAGAGGAAACATGAGGAAGAATTTTTTCAAAGAAAGGGTGGTGGACAAGTGGAACACCCTGCCAGAGGAAGTGGTGGGGGCCGAAACAATCACAGTATATAAGAATGCATGGGATAGACATGAGGGAATGCTGGAAGTCAAGGGTATGGGGCAACAGACTTTTAGAAAAACTTAAAGGGAACTTACAAGCTCAAATGGGCAGACTGGGTGGGCCATAGGCCCTTATCTGCTGACAGTGTCTATGTATCAATGTATCTATAAGGTCAGAAATCAAGAGGACAGATATCAGTAGATTTGGGGCCCTTAAAATCTGCTCTCCAGTCACCTTTGTTCCTCACCTTTTGGATCTTTTGTAAGTAGGGAACAGCTGTCAGTATCTCCTCCTTATGGGACTGAGGAAGGAAGGAAGGAAGGTGGAACTGGGACAAGTGGTATTGGGGAAGGGTGTGGGGAGATGGAAACTAATTTTGAAAGTTTCAGTTACTAGTATAGTGGCACATTGGCATTCCAAAATGGCATTATGGATGCAATATGACTAACACTCCAAATTAAACCACATAATTTCTATCCAGTGTAATAGTTACCAACCTTTTTTTTTTTTTTATATATTTCTTTACTGATGCTTAAGGATCCATTTCATAATTGCAATGAGGCACTCCAGAGTGTGAAGCTACAGGAAGGTCAGTATTACAAGAGCACGTGCAGGCCAGTGCTGGCAGGGTGCAGCTGGTGCAGTGGAGGTGAGTGAGATCGAGGTGATTGGGTGTAGGAGACACTCTGGGATTAAGTGGAGCCTAGAGAGAAAGGCCAGACATGTTTGATTCCCAGGGTTCTCATCAGAATGAGTGGGCAGATAGCCACAGGGCCAGCAGTATCTGCCAATCCCATCGGCCATGCTATGCAATGCCAGGTCAATGAGAAACAATACTGCAGTTATAGCAGACTTTATTTCCTCAGTTGACCTGTCTTGCATTGCAGAGACCTAGTTGGGTGACAACGTCGGGCCAGTATTGGAGGCAGCTATCCCCTCTGGGTTCTCTGTAGTGCACAGCCCAAGGAAAGAATGCAGAGGTGGGGGTGTGGCTATCTGCCTTAGCTCTCACTTGAGCTTCACAGTGCACCCAGTAGGATCAGCCAGGTCTTTTGACTATGTGGCAGTGCGTGGGAGTCCAGGTTCAGGTTGCAGGATTCTCATCAACTGCCCTCTGGGATCAGAGGGAGATTTCCTGCAGCAGATCATGGACTTCAACATCAATGAGGTGTTGGAGTCCCCCAGATGTTTAATTCTGGGGAACTTCAATGCCTGGGTCCTCCAGTTGATGTCATCACTGGGCCTGACACAAGTCATTACTTCAGTGGCCCATCACCACGGCTACATGCTCAACCTGGTCTTCTTACTGGGGCTTGAGGTAGTGAACCTCAAAACTGATCAGGTTTCTTGGTCTGATCATTGCACTGTGAAGTTCTTGTTCAGGCCCCCACTCCCAGAAGTCCCTCCCCTGCTGAGATGGTGTTCTATTGCCCTTTAAGGGGATTTTCCACAGAGGGACTTCTGGTGGTGGCTAACTTATCTAGTGTAGACGCTGCATGTGTGGCTGGCATGGGTGAGGTGGTGACTGCCTATAATAGGGTAGTCTCCGAAGTGCTTGATGCCACTGCAACAGTTTGTATACAACCCAGATCCTCTGAATTGAGATCCCCTTGGTTCAATGGGCATCTCAAGGAGATGAAGATCAAGAGTCAGAAGTTGGAGCATTGCTGGTGGAAGACCTGCTCAGAGGGGGACAAACTGGCTCTGCTTGCACATTACCATGAGTACCAAGAGGCATTCAACCGTAAGAAGGCAGAGTTCCTGTGCAGGGAGGTTGCCACAGGGAAATGCAGACCATCTCATCTCTTTTGGACTGTGGACAAATTGTTACATCTTGTTTGTCTACAGCCAAAGAAAGCTTTTTCAATCACATTGTGTGAGGAGTTTGCTCGTTTTTCTCTGACAGGGTGTCCTCCATCCAGGTGAGGATTCCATTAGTGAGACAAGCTTTGTCTTGCAGTGATCAGCATGGAAGCAGCAGAGGCACTCCATCAGTCTGGGATGAATTTAAACCAGTGGAGGTGGTTGAGGTCATTGAGGTGATCTGAAAGCTAAAGCACACTTATTGTGAACTGGACCCAGCCATGACTCGGTTTTTGATGAGATGTGTCAGGACCATTGGCCCAGTGTTCGCTGGGATTGCCCGGTGCTCAGTGTCAGAGGGAATCTTTCTGGATGCCTTGAAAGAGGCTTTTATGAGACCCCTACTGAAAAAGCCATCTCTGGACCTGGACATCCTGGCAAATTGCCATCCAATCTCCAACCTGCCATTTTTGAGCAAGGCTGTTAAGAAACTAGTGGAGCAACAGCTAGAAGAACACCTCGTGTTCTTTGACGTCTATGAGCCATCCCATTCAGGTTTCAGGACTAGGCACAGCTCTGAAATTACATTAGTCAGTGTGCATAATGACCTTCTCAGGGCCAAAGATAGAGCAGACAGGTCAGTTCTTGTTCTTCTTGATCTCTCTTCAGTCTTTGATACCGTGGATCACATCATGCTTCCTGATAACCTTCGAGAGTATTGTGGACTCGCCAGTACTGTCATCAACTGGTTTGAATCCTATCTCTATGGCAGGGAGCAGCGGGTGGTGATGGGGAATTTCTCCTCCTCCCTGAGGCCCCGTCATGTGGAGTACCTCAGGGTTCGATCCTGTCACTGATGTTATTCGTGGTTTACATGCCGCCCCTTGGAAAGCTCATTAGACAATACAGTGTGGGGTTTCATTGCTATGCAGATGATACCCAGCTGTATTTGTCTTTTGCCCCAGGAACACACAATGCCATTGAAGTGATTATCAACTGCCTGGATGAGATCAACTATTAGATGTCCTCCAGCTGGTTGTGACTGAACCCGGACAAGATGGAGGTACTGGTGATTAAGCTGGGTCGTGGGTGTGTTGCAAGTGCCACTGGAGTGGTTACAGGATTATGTCTGGGATCCACACCACTGATGACCTCCCCTAGGGTGCGGGATCTTGGCATTGTTCTTGACAGCAGATTGATACTTGAAGTACAGGTGTCATCTGTCATCAACTGTGGTTTTTACCACTTGAGGAATCTCTCCAGGATTAAGCTCCTAGTTCTGCCCAAAGACCTGCCCTCACTGGTACATGCCTTTGTGACTTTAAGGATTACTGCAATGCTCTTTACTTCAGGGTCACTGGAGGGACCCTCTGTCAACTCCAGCTGGTGCAGAATGCAGTGGCTTGGTTACTGATGGGCCTGGCAAGGTCCAGCCATGTGACCCCAGTCCTCTGGGATCTGCAGTGACTGCCTGCCAGGTGGATGATTCTCTTCAAGGTGGGCTTGCTCACCTACAAGACCCTATACAGGCTGAGCCCTGATTATCTGGCTCATCTCTTAACACCTGTCCCCTTAGCTCGTTCCCTCTGCTCCTCAACCCAGGACCTCCTTGATGTTCCCAGGGTCAGGCTAAAAACTTTGGGCGACTGTGCTTTCAGTGACGCTGGACCGATGCTAGGGAAAACTTTACCATCTGTCCTCAGGGAGACCCAACATTTGAGCTGTTCAAAAAGGGGGCTAAAGGCCCATCTTTTCTGTTTGGCATTCCCTGACGAGGGTGATTAACCTGAACTAATTTTGTGAAACAATTTAGTCATGCTGAGATTTATTTATGTATTTATTCTACTTTTATTGTGTGTTGTGTTGTATTTACCCTACCTCTTATTGTAAGGCGCCCACAGCCTCAGGGATTGGGCATCAGATAAATAAAATTTGCTTTGCCTTGCCTTGCTTTTTGTTGAGATAATGACACTTCTTGGATGGTGAAAGCACAAGGCTAATACCCACCTGAAGTGTGCCATTATCTCGGCACCAAGCTCACCCAGTGATAACTTATTTCTTAATTATCAGCACACCACAAAAACATGGGTGCAAACAAAACAGACCACTACAGCTGCTACACAAAGTCAAAATTTAGCACAAAAATAACAACACAGAAGCCCTTGTAGCAAAGCACAGGTGGGCAAGAATATTTAGGTGAAACAAGCCAAACATGATTACCTATCAAGGCAAACAGCAAGACTAGCAGTACAAACCTCCGGAGCCTTGTTTGACAATTTTCATAACACCCATGCAAACTACATACTGTAATTTGCATTTCAAACTTATCCACGTATTATTAATTGAAAGGCTAACAAGTTCATGTAGCCCACCCCTCCATGCTCTCTAGGGGTATTCTGATGACAACTGTCCATGGGGAGGGGGAAACCACAACCAGAAACTGCGACGGGCTGATTTACTTTTTTGATTTCTCGTGCTTGGGGAGCAGACATCATACTTGGGGCACCAGGCCAGGAGACAAACTTGATTAGCAGCACTTTAAAATCGGAAAGCCATTGGAATAAAATCCAAGCAGCAAGTAAATCAGGTCACTCCCCCCTCCAAAACCAATAAAATACTAGCACCTAATTAGGGTAGACAACTTATTAGAGGGACACCAAAACCAAGTTTCACTCACAGGAATCATATCAAAAGTATTGATTCCAAAGACTCAATGCATAAAAAATAATTAGTAAACAAACACACTTGTTTTCCTCTGCTCAAAAATATGTATCTTGCAGTAAATTTCATAAAAAGATATGCACCCAAGAGGGCTTCCTTTCCTTTTCATCAAGAACCAGTAAACAGTCTTATTTTTCCTACTTGTTTGAAAGTTCAATCAGCAGTTAAAAACAACCTGGATCCAGTTATGAAACTTGATTTCTCCATCAAGTAACAACTTAACAAACAGTATTATCCCATTGGGGAAATGTCCACTGGGCCCAGAGGCCCTTAAGATCAAAGTCCAACCAAAGCCCATAGTCCTGGAAGCAATGTCCATATTGCAGGGTGTAGTACTGATGACCCCGATTAACTAGGCAGCATACATTTCACATTTCAGGCAGGCTTCTATTCTTATGCTTCCATGGGTTCACTAACCTCTCACCTCAGAACCACTGATTCTCCCAATGGCATCTTCCACCCTTGGCATTTTCTTGGGCAATTGCCCCACTCAACTATGGGTTGCACCTCCTCTTCAGTGCCTCAGGCACCATCTTCCTGTGACTAGTTCTCAAACCCCCAGCCCTACATATTCCCTTCAGGTCTGGGGTCCCTCAGTCCTGGCTCTATTCAAATTCAAGGGGAATCTGGCTGCACATGTCCCCCTGCTGACATGAAGTCCATATTCTGTTTCTCTTTCTACTCTCTGTGCTACATCGGGCCTCGGACGCAGGCTCAATTCTCACAGCTGAGGTCCATAGCAATCAATTTCCCTTGGCTCTGCCTCTGACCTTGCTTCCATGTCCCTTCTCCCTCAAGCTCACTCTGTCACCCAAGCTAGGTGCTGGTTCAAATCCCATAGAGGCTACTTGCAAGGCACAACCATCTTCTCCTCCAAATGGCTTCATATTTCCACTACTCAGGGGTCTCGTAACTCAGATCTCTGCCACTTCAGCTGTGGGAATATCTCAGGACCTCTTCAGAGAAAATTAGTTTTAAGCTCAGGAGCCAGGCAGTGCTTGCCTGTTAATCCCCTGCTCAGCTCTACAAACTGAAAGCATCATCTTGCAACCTCTTAGCTGCAAGCAGCTGCCCATCCTCCCTAGGGAGCCAGCATACCTATCTGCAAGCTTCCGGAGGGCTCCAAAGAATTAACCCTTTAGAGGGTCACAGGCACAGAACCCCTAGAATATACCTATAGTATACTAATCTAATGCTCTAACACAAAGAGGGGGGGTCCTTCTCAACCTCTTTTTAAAGCTCAATGCCATTGGCATGCACTTCAGAGCACCTAACAGCCATCCCCGCAGGTCCTGCTGTGAGAAGGGTATGCACATCTCCCCTCTGACCTGGGCCTAGAGAAGCTCAGGCTGCCTCACCATGAAGGTGGACTATCTCTCTAGTAAAGAAAAAGAAAAGAAAAGAAAAGAAAAGAAAAGCAGCACCTACAGCTCGACTTTCTTGATTTGCTCTAGCTCCCTCTGGCCACCCACCCTCCTGGACCCTCAGGGCAGATTGCTTAAGTGCCCAAGGAGTGGCATCCCAGGTCTAATATCTACTATCCCTACCATACTAACTAGCTAATTAAGTCTACCTAAACACTGCCATTTCACTGCTGCCCATTACCCAAACTTCTTTTGCCTGATACAGCTCCCCATAATAGGACGCCTGTTCCCCTGTGATAGAAACTGATACATTGAAACAGCATAAATGGCTCAACCAGGATCAGGATTATTATTATAAATGGAACAATTATCAGTCCCAATAATTGTACCCTTGTGATTAAGTACAAATCAACAACATCATTAACAACATTAACATAAATTGTCACCTTTTCCAGTCCCAGTTCAACTTGCTCAGTCTTCTCCTTCCCCAAACCTTTGCTCTAGACAGTCTCTGTGCACCAGAATCAATCGGGCTATCTTTTCACTAAGGCCTCCTCACTTGCTACCAGCAGAAAGAGCAAAAGTACTAGTACATTGCAAGTTCAGGGGCCAAATATTCAAAACTTTGCCCTAGGGCTAAATTAGCGCTGCCCGGCGTGTTAAATTAGTCCAGAACCAACAGCCCACCATATTCAAAAGGGATAGCCACGGTGCTAAACCTGCTGAATATAGCATGCTAAGGAAGCCGGGCAAACTGGGCTGGGAGTGCAGTGCAAAAATAGGCCAGTAAATGAGACAGCTCTGAATATAGCAACCAGGAAGTGCAAACTGCAACAGCAGCCCAGTGCACAGAGGTGTGAAGGAAGGTAGAGGTGAATTATGGGGCCAATGTGTGTGTTAGCAAAGGAGTGGATTCATTAAAGCTGCAAGCACCAACACATGTGAAATTCTGTAGAAATGTACCATGTTTCAGAAATGTTTGAGTGGCACAAACACATTTGCAGAGGTTTTGTGCAGAGCTAAGCCGATTGCCCAGCGCCATCACATTTGCCTGGGGTAAAAATTTGCTATATTCAAAAGTGAGATGCAAATGAGCCTACTTAGGCAGTCTGTGGGCAAACATCCAGAGTAGCAGCTCATTATGCCCTGATTTGCAAGTAGTCTGCTCAGCGCTATTGCAGGGTCCAACAGCTCCACCTGTAGGTCAGTCTGGCAGTACAGGGGCTGGATGGGTCTGCCCACAGCTTCACCTGTAGGTCAGTCTGGAAGTGCATGGTGGTAGCTGCAGGCTACATTTGTACAGAACTGCATAGAATATTGTGCCCCAGGGGACTACACAGCACAGGCACAGGTGGTGATGCTGTATGCAATAGTCAAACTGTAGGTCCTGCTACAGTGCACGGCAGACACTACAGTAACAAGGGGGCCAGCAGTGTGAGGGACACAGCAATGCCTATGGTGTGTAAGGCATCAATGAATGCTGTACTTTACACAGTGGCAGGCCAATCTTGCAGGTGTGTACTGACAGTGGATATTACTGTTATGCTGTTGTGTGACCCACAGACTCTGCACCACTGGCATGGGATACTCACAGTGACATATACATATACATATAAATGGCTGGCTGTATGTGCTGTGGTATCTGTACAAATGTGTGGTATGTGGCTGGGGGACACAAAACATCAGACAGGCACACTGGTGTTGGGGTATTCCATACACTGGACCATTTGCACTGAGTGGATTGTCCCAGCCTTGTGGCAGTACCCAGTATGTGGTGCAGACCTGTACTCCCTCCCCTCAACACCCTGCATGCTCCCAGTGCTGCATGCATGTTCTGGATTCTGCTGGTGTCCACCAAAGGGTGGTCTGCAGGTGTGTTCTGTATGGACACACTGCCATGGTGATCACTGGGAGCTAGGTCATCAATTAATGCCTGGCATGGTTGGGACTGGTGGCAAAGGATGGCAACATAGGAGGTGCCACTTGTGTGCAGCATCTTTCTTTCATGTCTTGTTTCTTTCTATGTTCAGTATTTACTGGTTAGGGTTATGCAAAGCCACGCAAAAGTCACGCAAATCTGTACAAAGCCACAAAGTTGCACAAAGATGGTTTTCCCAAAGTTAAGACTACCTTTTCCTGGGCAGTAATTTCCACCCTGCAAACTGTTGCGCTACGTCATGCAAAAACACTGTGCAGTGCTAATGCACTAAATATAGCAGTGCACCTATATTCATGTACACACACCCTCTTTTTTCCCCTTGTATGCATTATACTTTTGCTTGGTGCTAATGCAGTTTGCCTGCACTATTTAGCTTTTTGAATATAGTGGACCTGTGCAAATCCAGCACAAACCAAGTGCAAACAGTTTGCACCCAGCGCAAAGTTTAGAATATCTGGCCCCAGGTGTGTTGTCCATGGTCACTCAAATGGGAAAAGGTACAGTGGGGGATGGAACACTTTATTTTCTCCAACAGCAAAAAAATAAGAAATATTGTTCTGACTCAGATGCTCTCTCTCCAAGATGGGTATGGATATACAGCGAACAGGACCTTCACCTGCCAGGCCTTTCCTCTACTTTTGTCCCTGTGGCTTTTCATATCTTTGCCTAACAGGTCTCTCAATGTCTTCACCTCTTCTGGCCTTTCTTCAGTCTAGCAGGGGTGTCTGGGCAGGTTGAGAGTCACCCCAGACATTCGACTGGGCACACAGCATTGTCTGGCACTGATCACAAGGCTCCTCTGATCAAACACACCCTGGCAGAATGTGAGCAGTTTTCTGGCACACACCCTTTTTACACTGGGGTCCATTCCCTGGCCAGTATGCAGCAGATTTCCTTACACTTGCATATTCCTCACATGTTCTTAACCATAGGTCCTCTTCTGCCACTCCAAGGAGTGAACTTCCTCCAATCAACACGACATTCCACAGCTCCCCAGTGCCATCTGCTATTCAAAATCTTTAAAGCAAACAGTCCCCATCAGTTCATAACTTCACCCAGCCACACAGTGGGGTCACTTCAGTGCAGAAAGACACCCCCCAAACATCCCGGATGAACCCTCCACTTGTAATACCTGGTGTCTGACTCGTTTATCATATCTGTTTTTGTTTGCATGGTTGGTTTTAGCTGCAGTTTTGGAAGCAAGTTTATAGGCTGTTTGTAACTGTTCTCTTAATTATTTGGTGTACCCTAAATAGGTCTCCACAGAGGATCCATCTGCTGAAACTTCAAAACACAAATCTACTGGCAATCTGGCTTCACCTCCAAACATTAGATAGAAAGGTGGTCTCTGTGTAGCATAATTTTTAGTGCAGTTATACGCATGCACCAGAAAACTCAGATTTTGGCTCCAGTTGGACTTGTCAGCAGGATCCAGGCTGTTCAACATGTCACGCAAGGATCGGCAGCAAGAAACTCTTTGACCAGTCTGCTTTCAAAGTCTCTACCTTGATCAGAATGATTCTCTGAGGTGTTCCATAGTGGCTAACAAACTGTTGTAACACTTTCCTCACAATACTAGCTTTCTTATCTTTAGTGGGGTATGCCTGGGCATAATGAGTGTAATGATCAGTTATCATCAGGATATTAGACATGTTTATCCTGTCAGGCGCTAATGAAAGAAAGTCCATACACACCAACTCTAGCTGGCCACTTGTTTTGATGCTCACAAGGAGTGCAGTTCTTTTAGGTAGAGTCTTTCTCTTGATGCATCAGATGCAGTTTTACAATGCTTTTCAATGTCTTTCAGCATTCTTGGCCAATAGAATAGTGCTCTTGCTAAGTCCAGAGTGTATTTAAAACCTAGGTGCCCCTTTTCATCATGCAGCCAGGTGAAGACTGCCTTGGGTACTTCCAGGGCAGTATTAATTATTGCCATGGGAATCCAGGACTGTCACTATTTTGGCTATGCTGTATCAAAAGTCCATCCTTTAATGATAACTTGCTCCATTCTCTCAGTAGCAACTGTACATCAGAGTGAGTTATACACACTTGATCTGCATTATGTCCTTTCTCTAATGTTTTTATCACTTCATTGCAATTCAGGCTTGCTCAGCTGGAGCAAGGATGACAGGTCCAACCCAATGAAATTTAAATAGGCATCTGGAATGGTGTCTGGGGATGCCCCCAACATATCAATAGCTTGGCCTGGGTTTGCCGCTGTGACTGCATCTGTGGGTCCAAACTTGAAGCACATAGCCCTCACTGCTGCTCTTGAATCTGTCTGTTCAGTATGAGGGCACCTTGACAGAGCATCAGCATCAATATTGCTCTTTCCACTTTGATGCTCCAAACTATAGTAGTATGTGGATAGTGCAGACAACCACCGATGTCAAGCTGCATCTAATTTGGCTGTGGTGTTCACATACATGAGAGATTCATTGTCTGTTCTGACAGTGAAGTGGACACTATACAGATAGTCATGAAACTTCTCTGTTACAGCCCACTTGAGAGCCAAGAACTCAAGCTTGTGAACTAGATAGTGTTTCACAGAAGGGGATCAGCTCCAGATAACAAATGCTACAGGATGAAGTCCCTACAGGTGCTCTTGGTGCAGTATCACTCCCAAACCATTTAGACTGGCATCAGCATGCAAAATATATGGCTTGGTGGGATCTACAAACCCAACACATGTGCTTCACTTAAGCGTTTAGTGATTTCTCTAAAAGCTGCTTCACACTCCTCTGTCCATCATTCACCAGATGGCTCATTCACTTTCAGGTACTCTTTATGAGGACTGTTTGCCCCACAACAGACTCTCTTCTTATTTGTAGGTGGATACCCCTGGGTAAGTTCTTTCAGAGGGCATACAGTCAATGAATAATCTTTTACAGAACATCTGCAGTAGCCATAAAATCCAAGGAAGGACTGCAAGGCTTTGAGATTGTATAGCCTGAGCCAGGTAGTAAGAGCCTCTACCTTGGCAGGGTTGGTCTGCACACTATTGGCTGAAATAATGTGGCTGACAAACTTCAAAGAAGGCTGGAAACACTGGCACTTGTCAATGGACACTTCTAAGTCACACTCCTCCAGCTGGTCCAACACTTTCTTGAGATGGGCTTTGTGTTCCTCCAAAGTCCTTCCAAACACAGTTAAGTCATCCATGTACACAATTACTTCCAGTAAATTTATGTCCCCCACTGCCTTCTCAATCAGTCTCTGAAAGGTAGCCAGAGCCCCCAATATTCCCTGGGGCATTCTCTCAGATTGGTAGAAACACAGAAGGCAGATGAAGGCTGTCTTTTATTTATCCTCCTCTGCCATGGGGATCTGATAATAGCCACTGCATAGATTCTGTACCAAAAACCATTTGCTCCCTGACAAGCTAGCCAGAGCATCTTCTACTTGAGGCACAGTATACTGATCTGGTACTGTTTTCTTGTTCAGAGTTCGGTAATCGGTGCACACCCGTACAACACCTTTCTTCTTCCGGGCCTCCACAATGGATGACTCGTTAGGGCTCCTTGATTCCTTTATAATCCCTGCCACCAGCAGATCCTGGAGATGATGCCAAAATTCTCAATGATCCCAGGGACCAGTCTCCGGGACTTCTCTTGGAAGGGGTGGTCAGCTTTCAGGTGAATATGGTGCTCTTCCCCATGGACACATTCCACGTCCCACTAGCGCAAAGAGAATACCCTCTGCCAGTTACCCAACTTCTGACTCAGACTCCAGCAGTAGTGGTCAGGTATGGGCAAGTCTCCAAAGTCAGTATCTATCTCTGTATCAGTGGCTAAGAGAGGGCCCACCTCTGTCGCACTGTTGCCGCGAAAGATGTGTGCCAGCACTTGACCTTTCCTTATGGTAATGGGTATCTCTGTTTCATTCTTCACCCTTACAGTGACATGTCTGATCCAGGGAGATTGAGGAGGTGGCATCACTCCTCTTTGTACCATCAGTACCTCTGGTAAACTATGTTCAGGTGGGGCATCAATGATGAGTGCCTGTCCCTCTGGCTGGCGTGTGAACTCTGTAACACCAACTACTTGGCACAGTGAATTGGGTGACAAGACCAGCTCTTTTCTGTCAACTCTGTTAATTACACCAATAGGTTCATCAGTGGGCACAGATGCTGGGGCATCAGGTTTCAGAGTCACTTGTTTCACAGCATTTCACAAGGACGGACTCGGTAGGATCTCAGATCCTCCTCTCTTCTGGCACATCCTGGCCAACCTGCCAAACATATATGCTTTGGTTCCATTTAGCACAGAGGTCTCATTCAGGCCTTTGGGGTCTGGGCAGCACTAAAGCATCAATTTTGTGTGGCCTTCACAGCCCTTTCTGTGAAACTCAAATTATACAATACCCATCATAGGGATAGCTGGCGTTGCCCAGTCCCTTCACTGAGAGTCCTGTCAAGGGCTGGATTTGTAGATGCCTCAGGTAACTATTGTAGAAAACGTGATGGATAATGGCAACTTGTGACCCACTGTCAAGAACTGTATTGTATTGTATAGGATTCCTTCAATCAATATCTAGCTTCTCCTCCTGGGGCTGTGTGGGTGGCTGTTTGTGCTTGTCTGTGTCTGTAGGTTAGTTTTTGTTCATTTACATGTTTTTCTGCTGGGAATACCTGTGCCATTCTTGCACACAACATTGGTGAAAGTCTCCTGGACTGAATTTCTGCAAATCGCCATCATCAGGTATCAGCTTTTTAATTTTAAATCAACTTTCTTGAAGCCTCCCCAAGGAAGCATATGCTTACAACTAGTCTTACAAACATGGTGATGCTGGGTCCTGCAACTGAATCAACATTTTCAACATTCTCATCTGACCACTCTTAAAGCAACTGCACTTGTGGACTTTAAAGAACAAAGGAATTTTAACACATTTTGTGACTGAATCAACATTTTTGTCTGACCTTTTCCAAAGGTATTGTACTTGTCTCTGAGGACTTGGAAGATCAAGGAAACATGCAGACAAAAGGATTTCACCACATTGCTTATGCCTACTGTCTGAGCTACTCCCAAGGTATTGTACTTATCTCTGAGGACTTTGAAGAACAAAGGAAACATATAGACAAAAGTTTTACACATTGCATATGCCCAGGCCACAGTTTATCACCTTTCAGGAACTTTAACATATTATGTGATCCTGGATCTCAACAGTACTATAGTACTTCTCTCAAACCCTCTGGCACCAAACCCTCCCAGTCTTTTTTTTTCATTTTCCTCTGTACTTCGCCATAGTGCTTAGCTATCCACCTTAGCCCACTAAAATCCGTACCCCACCACCCTCCTATTGCTCGCCACCCCCCGACTGCCTAGCCCACACTACTTCTCGGCTCTCTCCTGCCTCGCTAAAAAAATGCTTTGGCTTAGTCCCCACCACCTGTTCCTGCTCACCCTCACCCTCCTTTTCCCTTTATGCCAACTCCCCTCCGCCGCCTACCCTACCCCTCCACCTACTCTCAGCTTTCTATACTACTACCCAAAACATTGTACCATGGCTTTTACTCTGGAGTCTTAATAAACATCACCCAATTAATACCTGGGTGCAAAGAGCCATATTTCCTAATTGGAAACTGCCACATCATTATAACTCACTAACGATCACCCTCTACTGGGACTCCAGAAGACAATCCAAGCATCTTAAAAAGTACAAGCAGAAACTCACTCCAACCTATTATGAACTACAAATGGCATCGCTGAAACTCCTGCTCCTCCTACTTTTAATATCTGGTGGGATACACCCAAACCCTGATCCTGTTGCACTGAAGCCGACAAAAACAGGGAAAGTTGGTAGTGGTCTCTCCATTATCACTCTAAATATCTGCAGCCTCCTTCCTAAATTGGCATCTCTTCAAACTCTTGCTGGACAAAAAAACCCTGATATACTAGCCATTGTGGAAACCTGGCTATCTCCCAGCACCCCGGATCATGCGGTCTAGCTTGAAGGCTACAATCTTTTCAGACTCAACCGGGCAAGCAAGAAAGGTGGGGGCTGTGCTATCTACATAAAGGACAACCTCTCCTGTCAACGCTGCAGCTTCACCCCACAAATACGCAGATGCAACTCCTCCCTATCAAACTGCTTCTTGGTGCACAAACAAAGTTCTCACAGTGGCGCAGTCTATATCCTCAAAAGACCACCGTGCCAGTATTAAGTCTGTACTTGATTTTGTTAGTCTGCAGCCCTCTGAAAATGAGCTTCTCCTCCTCCTCGGGATTTCAACATAAACTGGCTCGCCTCTGACACTGGCTCTTACAAAGATGACATCCTAGCAGCAAACCTGACTCAGATGGTAACCTCCCCACCCGGAAAAATTACAAAACTGGTACAAGCACCCTTATTGACTGGGTTCTCACAAATCACCCTGACGGATAAAAACATTAAAGTCCTCCTGACTCCCTCAGTGACCACTCCCCAGTGTCCTGTACCTGGTCTAATAAATTTCTCAAGCCACCCCCAAAGTTATAACAAACAGAGTATTGCCTTATGGGAATCTTATCAAGTTGAAACCCATCTCCTACACAGGACTGGGCCAATCCTTGAATCAACTGATATTAATACCGCACTAGAATACTTCATTAAATCTTTTCAACTCTGCATCGACTTATACGCCCCAGTAAAAACACGTAAAATCAAAGCGCTATCAAATCCATGGATTACTGCCAAACTACTTGCCGAGCTCAAGGTTCGGGACCACCTCTGGGCAGTTGCCACAGACACAAGCTCACCTCATGATACCCTAAAATACAAGCAGGCATGAAATAGATGTACCTCATAAATTAGGCAAATGAAGAGCGCCTATTTCAAAAATGCCCTTGAATCCACCCGGGTGATGGAAGAGCTTTTTGGGACAACATCCGAAACATAATGGGTAAACAATCAAAATCGTCACCTACCATTATGAAAGTTGATGGATCCACCACTCTTGACCCAAAGTCTATTGCAGATGCACTTAATAAGACATTCACAGACCTTAGTGGGGTCCTCCCCCCAGATTTCTTCTCGGACTTACCTGTGCCTAGCCTAGTATCACAAAACACCCCTCGTGACAAACCACAATTTTACTTCAAGAAAATCAAAGTGCTGCAACACACAAGTACATAAGAAAGGCCTGCTCCAAATCCAGAACAAGTAGTGACACGCTAGATCTAAAAATCCTGTCTCCACCCTGGATGAAGTAATTCACCCTTACACAAAATTCTTAATCTGTCACTTTGCCAAAGTCAATTTCCCAACAAATGGAAGTCTGCCATAGTTACGCCAGTGCACAAAGGGGGACAAAACCTCAACAGGAAACTATCGACCAATATCAATACTCCCTCCCTCTCCAAAGCACTTGAACGAATAGTGGCAGACCAACTCTCTGATTACCTGGACAAATACAATCTAATCTGTAATCAACAACACGGCTTTAGGAAAGGACATAGTACAACAACAGCCTTACTTGATTTCTCTGGAAAGTCCACTCAGCCCTGGACAAAGGGTGCCAAACAGGTGCAGTCTTTCTCGATCTTACAAAGCTTCGACACAGTCCATCATGGCCTACTTACCTCCTACTTTCTAGCCTAGGCCTGGCGAGAGGTCCTTGTGCTTAGGTAAAAAGTTACCTGTCCAATCGGTCATAGGCTGTAAAAATCTCTAATGAACTCTCCGACTTCAAACCAGTTCTCTCGGGTGTACCACAGGGATCAATTCTTGGACCGCTCCTCTTTAGCCTGTTCCTTAACTCCCTCCCAAATATCTGCCAGGAGAAAATAATCTTGTACGCTGATGATGCTGTAATTCTCTCTTCCCACAAGGATCCAAACTCCCTATGATAAAGCCTGCAACTTGCTTTCTCTAGTGTTGAAAGGTGGTTCCTGGATAGTAAACTTGTGCTAAACCACAATAAAACAAAAGCCATGCTCTTCTCCAATCACCAAAACAAAAATAGGCATACTCCACTCACCATACAAACCTCTGCGGGAATTACACTGGACCAAGTAAATACTTTCAAATACCTTGGCATCACTTTTGACCAAGGGCTCACCTTTGCAACCCACATTGACAACACTGCGAAAACAGTGAACCAACGCCTTGGAATACTATTCCGTAACCGTCAATTTCTAAATCAAGCAGCATTGAGAATAGCTATACAGAGTTCCATAATCTCAATCATTGACTATGGCCTTATTATTTATGGCTCAGCTACCTCCACTGCTCTAAGGCGTATCTCAATCACTCTAAATAAGGCCTGCCAGCTCCTCACGGGGGCTCAAAGACTGACTCACACGTGTGATCTGTACTATGAATCAGGCTGGTTGAACCTATCAAATCGTCTTATTTATCTCACCTGCACAATGGCAAAAAAATCTATCTTGGGACTGACTCATTATGTATTCAAACCTACTCCGACTGAATCCTGGCTCACGACCCTCCACCAGATCTAACGCCAACCTTTCCTGGTTTCGAGATGCCAGACTGCACAGGGACAAAGATCTTTCGCATACAGGGCCCCAACATGGTTCAATCTTGCTTAGTCCACCCTACTCTATCCTCAACCTCGCTTGAAGCTTTCAAATCCATGCTCTGTCACCCACCTCACCACCACCAGCAACTGTGATTGTGCTAGATAAAGACTACTACTCCTCATGTCCATCCTCACATCTGAGGCCTCTTCCTCCCTGACTAATAAACCCTCTGGTACCTCTACTACTTACTGTCTCCCAACCAAACTCACTTCCCACCTTTTTTCCTGTCCCCTCTCACTTACTCTCCCGCTCACCACCTTTCCCTCCTCTCTAGCCTCCTTTTGGCGCCTAATGATCACCCTCTCCCTGGAAGTTTCCTTAACCTCGAAATTGTCTACTCGCTTGAACCTATTATAGCTTGTTTTTCTATGAAACTTAAAAACGTTACTGCCTTAAACTGTTAATAGCAAATTTATGATGTAACTTTCCTGTCTGGTTTTACCTGTAATGTGTATCGTGCTTTGTTAAATGTTCTTTGTGATGTGGAACCTTTGTAAAAGAGCCCTGGCTCAAAGGTATTAATTCCTAGACTAATAAACTAAACTAAACAATATCTGAACATCTGCTGGAGGGCCCACTAGCCCTGCTGGCAAATTCCTTTTGGGAAGAATCTTAGGTTCAGTCCATTCCACGGAGCATTGTGCATTTGGAGACCCAGGTCGCTCCTTCACTGGGGCTCTGCTGTCATTTCCCTGCTTGCTTTGACGTCTTTTCATTTCCTCATCCACCAGCTGAGGATTCTCCGGGCATGCACACCCATATGCGAGATGCCCCTCTTTCCCACAGCAGTAACAAAACAGTCCTTCTCTAAGCAAGGTGGTGGGTCAAAGCCTGACCCTTGTGGTAGACATGGGGTTCACCAGGCATCCTTGTTCAGCTGTTACAGTACTGGGTTGATATCAAAACTCTTGTGCCATCTGCAGTGCCTTCATGCACTCTTTGATCTCTTTATGCTCAGCACCCAGATCAGAAATGGGACTAGACTCTTTGTGGCCCACCACTTGTGGTTGCAAGAGTGCAGCTGTTACAGCAGGTGTACTGAGAGAGTTGACAATGTCTTTTCAGGCTTCCTCCTCTCTTATCTCATCCAGCAACTGTCAAAATGTTGGGGGTCGTTCTGCAATCTCCCAACCCAAAGGACTTCAGAGTGCAATGGGAATACACCACATCTCTCAAAATCTGATCAAGTCTCATCTGCATAATCTGAGTTAGGGTAACTTCTCCTGCCTCAGAAGTTTTTCATATCACTACCTCCACTTGAGTGATGCAGTGGGACAACTTTTCTCCCTCTTTGTGTAGTGGCCCCCAATTGAAAGATGATGTCCTCTTTCCTCTCCACAGATCCAAATGTACTTTTTAGCATAGCCATGTGATCACGTGCAGTACAGTCAGGTTGGTTGGTACTTAAGGAACAAATTGCATCCAAGGCCATGTCCTTCAAGTTCTCTACAATTCTGTTGCACTCTCATCATCTGAGCACTTCCACACTTGCACCATTTGTGTAACTTGACTCATCCAGATCTCATAGTCATCTTCTCCCGCAGGAGTGGGAATGGCTCCTGAGAAGGTGTGTGACCTTTTGTATTGATCACAGGGCACAATCCAATAAGGGGTCAGTCCACTGGGCAACACTATCTTGGTGGGTTCCCTTTTTTTTTTAACAAAGCCTGCAGATCTTTAACAGTCTTTCCTTCAGCGGCTAACAACAACTTAATTTTGTCCATCAAATCTGTTTCTGAGGCTGACAGAGAAAGACGGTCTGATTGTGGACTGCTCCCCTAGCAAGTTCCATTCACCTTCAAACTCCTCTGGTGTGATAGTGACAGGCAATTTGCTCCTGTCTAGTTCCAAATTACTTTATATTAAAGCAGTGGTGCTTTGACTTGCACGGTCATGCTTGATACCATGCACTTTCAGCTTTTCCAAACATTGTAAAGCATCTAGGGCTTCCAAAATAGCAGTCCTTTCAGTACCCTCAGGAATCCCTGTGACCAGAATTGTTTTTCTCAGGTCCAGATATTCCCCTTGGCATCAATCTTTTAACTCTTGCTGCACCATACTGACTTTCCATTGTGAGGGGGCACCAAAAGTTTTCAGAATCAGGATGGGGGTACACACGGGTGGGGCAATTGATCCCAGTGGCACCTCCACTTTTAACAGCCTCCCAACTCACCTAGGCTGTTCTTGGGCCCTCGAGTCTCACTTGGAGACAGCTCCCAAGGGGGCTGGCCTGGTTTCACTAGTGGACAAGTTATACAGGAGTAGAAGGGTGCGGTGCCTCCATCTGGGGTAGTGATATGGGATACCTGTTGGATAAGCTTCAGGTTACCACCCCCCAGGAAAATACAATAACTGCCCCCACAGTATCTTACCCGCACAGTAACAATGCACACTGTACAATAATCAGCAATTCCAAAATGTAGCATAAACTAACTTCAGGTTTATTATAGAGAGGGGAAAAAAAAGAGAAAACAGCACAACACAGCAACTTGTAACCACTGGTTGTACCCTTCACTGTCCCACTACCTCCAATCTACAGGTGCACCCAGATTTCCCCCCACATGGCCATTATAAAACACAGTCAGTCTGTTGCAATGGGTAACACACTGGGGTGCTGGCGGCCCACCAGTGGATGCAGGGTGATGCTCCGGGGTTCTGGAATACAGTGAGGATAAACAGTCTGATAACTTGAACCAAAGTACTTTCATTGGGGCCCAATAAATTCTAAACACAATGAAACTTTTAATTTTTCTGCCTTGGTTTATCTTGATGAGTTGCACAGTCCTGCCCAGGACTTCACCACCTTTACCACCTATCTAGCTAGCTAGCTAGATGTCAGAAGGATCCTCAGAGCTGCAGCTCAGAGATACTTACAGTCTGGAGCTTCAGGGGGTGCAGGAAACTTTGTTCAATAGTACCATTTTGGTATCAGCAGTAGTTGGTGGTGCCTCACAGTAGCAGAGTGCATATATGCAGCAGCTGGATTTTACCCATTAGGCCTTTCCTAGCTTCACCCCTGGGGCTTTTATATGGAGTGTTCACCTGACAGACCTCTCGATGTCTTCTCCTCCAGTGATGTATCATTGATCCTGGGGGCAGGGCAGGTGAGAACACCCTGGATTTTCAACTGGCAAACAGCTTTCCTGGAGTAAACTTGCTGTTGTACTCTGGCACAGTCTCAAGCCCCAATTATACAACTTCACTCAGGCTAGAAGCAGTTTCTGCAGTCCCAAATATTTATCCCTTTGAGGGGAACAGTTTACACAGTCTCTATAAATTCAGGCTGCAGATTACAAACTCACAAAACATGTTCAAATCTCACTCAAGGAAAAAGCATTACACTTTACCCACCACTGCTACGTTAATCATGCATGCGAGCTGCCTAAAGTTGCCTTTTGTGGTCAATGGGGCCTAAAGCTCCTAGAATAGACTTTGAGCTGGAAGAAGCCCTGATGCAGTCTCTCCTCCTATGGATTTCTGGGGAATATTTTTCTCTGTGAGGAATCCCCTCTTGGTAGGCTGTAGATTTTTTTATAGCAGCCTGCCAGCCCTCACTCGATTTGCCAGTCTCTTCCTGGGCTCACACTGGTGTCCTTTCACACTTCCCAGCAGCTCCTGCTTCAGGGAGATTACATGGATGCCACTATTATTGTTTATTTTATGCTGCCTAATTTTTAGCCCCATAACATTTCATAAAAAGGTATTTCAGGGTCTAATATTCATATGATTAGCCCACTTGACTTGATGAAGCCAGGAAAACCATTTGTTTATTTGTAGGGAGCCCAGCTTGCCGAACGGGGCTCCTAACACAAAAGGCATCCCTTTCCACTATTTTCAGCAGAGCCATAGTCCCTTTAAGACTTGGTAGCTGTGCATGCACAGATGGCGCATGGTGGTCATGTTTATTTACATTTACCTCAGTCTTCTTCCTGGCTCCTCTCTGGACTGGGAAAGTACCCCTCAGCACCTGGAGGCACAAACCACACAGTGGACCTCAGCCCCCCTTCCCTATATGGGCTAAGTTAAGTGCCTAAAGAAACATGGCAGTGGCTGCTTTGAAGAAACGAACAGAGCCATGTCCCAAATCCCACCAGAGCTGCTTACTACAGCCCTCCGGTCCCAAGCTAACAGACCAGGTAGACCAGAGGCAGGATCAGACACCACGGGACTGTAGCCCCATAAGGTAAGCCCCAATTTGGGGGGGGGGGCTTACATTCAAAAGTTTTAAACCTGCCAGGTTAGGATGGGCTGTGGATTTCTCTCAAAAGGGTTCACCCTTCCCTGGTTCCAACACATGTGCTTTTAAGAACTGGATTGTATTTTGTTGTTGTTTTTGATTTTTATATTAGTTAGTTGGTTTAAAAAACAGTTTTGGTTTGTCTTTATACATTTACTTGTGCTTTCCCTATGTTTCACCCTCATACTTCATATTACTGCCTCTCAAGCTTCATCACCTGCTTTTGTTTTTAATTTGTGTAAATGTGTCTGGAAAGAAAAATAAGCAGAAAGAGCATTATTTATTTAGTACTTTTTTTTATTCAAGTGAGTTTTATTTTTAGGTCCTTATAGTTGAAGGTTTTTAGTGAGTAAAAGTGACAGCCAATATTTGAGATGGCAACCAGTGATAAATGGAATTGCCCATGAATCTCCCTATGGCTATGTATGCACTAGGGACCAATTTTAAACTGTTTTTAAAAACATTTTATAAATAGCACAGTTGTTAGAGCATCCACACTGCCTTCTGGCAACTGTGCTTGCCCGTGTGAGTTCCCAGGCATGATTGCAGAACCAACGCAAAGCATTGCAGGTGCCACAATGCATGATGGAATACTCACTATCGGGCACCTTAAAGAATCAGGCAGAATATTATATCAGCAGAATCAGGGGTGCACAGGGAGCACATCCCTGTGTGTAATGTAATGTTTTTGCATATACTGAAGATGAAAATATTTGTTGTTGTTTAAACATGGTTGCCTTAACCTGTGTTACAGCATGGATTGTGCCCACATTGCTGTCAACATGGATTAAGGCAACCATGTTTGTCTAAAACCATGCTAAAGCCTACCTCCCTAACAGGGTTTTAACAGGGTTTTAGAACATAGTTGTAACACGGTTTTAACTGTGTCACAGTGTGCAGGCAAACCGTGTTTGATGGGCTGGAAACAGTGTATGACAGTTAAACCATTTAAATTTCCTAGTGTATACAGGGCTTCTAAGGCCCCATTCACACTGCGGGACACTGGAAAATGGTTCTTTAAACCATTCTTAGCAACAGATTAAAGCTTACCATTTCAAAGTATCCACACTGTGTAAAGCAAGTTTAAAAACGTGTTGGTTCCTTAACAAATCCGTGTTAGTATGTTCTCACTGCAGTGGTACTGGTGTCTATTCATCCATTTTCTGGCACTCTCAGCACCCAAAACCTGCTTATCATCATGCTTTGCAGTGACATTGTAAGCTTCAGAATCATGCTCTGGAAACCGTGTTATCCTGCTCTCACTGATGGTAAATCGAATTATAATCGGAACCATTTTGAAAACCATGCTCAAGCCTACCTCGCAGCAGGGTTTGAGCATGGTTCACTAAAATGGTTCACAAGTCATGCTAAATGTGAATGCAAACCATGCTAGCAGCTATTTAAAATGTCTTACTCTGTTAAAACATTTAAATAGCGCAGTGTGAACAAGGCCCTAGTTGCCGACCTTGGAAAATTAGTTCTAACACTTTTCACCCCTTGCAGCTGCAGTCTAATAATCACATGACTGAATTTGGTGTAATGGTGCATGCACGAGATGGTGGTGCTCAAGTAGATAAGTAGCCAACTTAGAAACTAAACAAAGAAAAGAAAAGGCTCGGCACTCAGTTCTGTGATTGCTGGGGATAATCTCTGAGGCACTCCACACTCTTTACACATGGGTTGTGTCCACCTGATAGGTTGCTTGATGTACAAGTGACTTCAAATAATTCTGACCCCCTATCCCTGTGATGCTGCCTCTCCAGGATCAGTTCTTCATTTGCATCTATAGGTTGTGGGCACATCACAACAGCTCACAAGCAGTTATTTCAAGAATATCAAACTAAAGGTAAGGCTACCAGGCTTAACAATTTTATATCTAAGGTTTTTGGCAGTTTAGGATATGCTAGCATAGCAAAGCATCACAAAAATATATGGCTCAATCTAGATACCAGAGGGAGAGTTGGTTATTTAAAATAACTTCCTTTGTGCTACTCAAAACCAATTCATGATATCTGACTAGGAATCACAGAGCCAATCACTCAGCCTACATTTAAATTATTGCCAGAGAAACACAACAGGAGATCAACTCAGGGTATTTTGTCATACCCATAAATTTAATAACAGATGCCTTAGATTCCCTCTCAGGGAGTCTAAGATGAATTAAGCACTCATGACTACAGTTTGCAGCTTTCTGGGATCTCTGCTAGTGGTCCCAGTTCAGCCTGCACCCACTACTAGACCCTGGTGGGATTGGGAACAACCTATGACTCCTGCTTGCAGCCATAGGAGTGCTGTTCCACATATATTTAAAACAATGCCTATATGGAGTTTGGTTGCTGCAGCAAGTGAATATTTCAAGCACATTCTGCAGCTCCAGTGTGCTGATAAAATTTAAGTTTAGTAAAATTCAGGTAAGAAGACCACACTCTTCAGAGCATTTGATATCAAAAGAGCTGAAAGTGTCTACTAATATAACAATATGAGCATAGAATATAAGTACTTTTAAATGCCTCCACAGTGACTGAATGACTGGGCACAGTAACTGATTATCCTTGGGGGCAGACAATAAATGATGACATTATTGCAAATTAAACCTGGTGCCCCTGCTAGCGGTACCTGTGTTTAGATGTACTGAAAAATATTTCAACACAGCAGCTCCAGAGTATGTTTCAGCGAATATGCAATTGTTTTAAATTGCAAAACTGGAACTCTTATAGATGATAGTACTGCGACTTCTACTAGCGTCAGTTGTCTGGAAAAATATTAGCTGAGAAATTGCCAGCACAGTATTCAAATTATGAACATTATCACATCGTACAAATTTAGAGATTATTAGCTACCTGAACACCCGAGGGTGGGAAGGAATAGGAGGTTGAGATTGACATAGAGTTTTAAGAGGACTAAGGGAACTGTGGGCAGACAAGGCACCTGGCTCAGATGGATTACACCCGAGGGTCCTGAGGGAACTGGTGGGAATATTGGGAGCACCACTGACAGACCAGTTTAACTCCTCACTGGAGACAGGATATGTACCTCAGGAATGGAGGGCAGCTCATGTGGTACCTCTCCGCAAGAGTGGTCCCAGAGATGAATCAGGTACTTACAAGCCAGTTAGCTTAACCTCCATAGTAGGTAAGCTAATGGAAACCATTCTTAAGGAAAGGCTGGTATCTTTCCTTGAAAATAATGGTCTCCAGGATGATAGACAGCATAGGTTTGTTAGAGGGATGTTGTTTCAAACCAACATGATAGATTTCTTTTACTGGGTTAAGAGGACCTTGGACAAGGGGCAGGCAGTGGACGTACTACACCTGGAGTTCAGAAAGACATTTGATTCAGTGCCACATGGCATCCTGGTTAGCAAGCTGGGAGACCTGGGATTGGGGGAGAAACTGCTTGGGTGGGTCAAGAGCTGGCTACCGGACTGGAACCAGAGAGTGGTGGTGGTGGTACAGGGGACTTTCCAAACCAAGGCCTGTAACTAGTGGTGTCTCACAGGGTTCAGTACTGGGACCAGTGCTGTTTAACATGTTTATTGGTGACATAGCAAAAGGGTCAAGAGTGAAATATGCCTGTTTGCGATGATACTAAGCTCTGTGGGAGGGTGGACATGGAAGAGGGGAGACAGGATTTAAGGGAGGACCTAACTAAGCTGGAGAAATGGACAGGCACATGGCAGTTGGGTTTTAATGCCAAGAAGTGCAAGGTGATGCACATGAGAACCAGAAACCGAAAGACCAGTTACTGGCTGGGGGAGTTCTTGAGGCTGTTTCAGAGGGACAAAAGAATCTAGGGATACTGGTCAGGGGGGACATGAAGCACACTGCACATTGCCGAAGGGCAGCAGCCAAAGCAAATAAAATACTGGGCTGCATCATCAGGGGAATCATCTATAGAAGGGAGGAAGTTATTCTCCCACTGTGTTCACTTCTGGTGCCCTTACCTGAAGCAGGATACCATACTGCTGGAAGGGGTTCAATGGAGGGTAACTAAAATGATCCACAGCATGTGAGACAGAACTTATGAGGAGAGGCTGAGGGCACTGAACATGTACTCCCTGGAGGATGGGGATATGATTGAGACCTTCAGGTACCTAAAGGCCATAAACAGAGTGAACACAGAGGGCATCTTTAACTTAAAGATGGAAGGTACAATAATGGGTCATAGCCTGAAATTGGTGGGGGGGAGCAGATTCATTAAGGAAATGAGGAGGCACTCTTTCACAGAAAGAGTGGTAAAGAGGTGGAATGAGTTGTGAGAAGAAGTGGCAGCAAGGACAGTGACCAGTTTCAAGAGGGGATGGGACAGGCTAAAGAAGAAGGTTAGCACAGAGAAGGGCTCTGGTGGGTGGGAGTTGCAGGATGGGACTAAGATGGAGGAAGTACAACTCCAGCAGGAGTAAGGGGGGGCAGCTCCATGATATTTAACCAAGCTGCACACTTGAGCGGACTCAATAAACCGTCACAGCCTGTTTCCGCTGGCAATTTTGAACGTTCGTATGAATTTTTGAGGTTCATATAACCATACAAAAAACTCATTACTTATTTTCATTTTGAATAAATATAATAAACTAATTCAGCATGCACTGTTTCCTACAATTCATGTTGTTTACAGGTTATAGGGTTCAAGTTAAAGCAGCTCTACTTTTACCATGCTTTTCTTCTACTATTAGGAGATGTTAGTTGCCTGTGTTATATAATCATCCCACTTGTGCCATCTTGTCAGTACATTAGTGGTGCTACCATTATAAGCAAAATGTATTATGCAGCTCTTTTACTAGGTTAATCCATTCACATTTGGTAAGCAAATCAGGGGGGAGCCAGTGTTTGGTTATGGCTTTCATGGCTGCCACCAGCAGTATTCAGTATAAGTACTTGTTCTGGGGTGTGCGGGCCTCCAGTGGGAGACTACCAAGCACCAGGTTCACAAACCCAAAGGGGATATGTGTCCCCATGATTTCTGTACAAGCCTGTGCTGTTTCTAGATGGCAGACCCAGAATATATGGTGAATGATGATCCCCTTTACTTCCACCCTCCCCAACACCTCTCTGACCTATCTTGTGGGTAATCCTCAGTGATAGTGGGAATGCTGAAAAAATCATACCAAAGTTTGCTGTCTGAATTCCATCCAGCACAAGGAATAGGAAGTCTTATGTGCTTCTTACCAAATTATCATTTGCACATGTGGGGTTATCTGGCACCCAGATTCAGTCACCCATGCTTGCCAGACCTATATATCTGTTTGGATCTTGGCTTCCTGCAACATAGAATATAATCCAGAAATCTGGTGTAAATCTGACATTCGCATTTTCTCCACTTTTAGGTATTTTTCTAGAGGTGTGGGCTCTATGGCATTCAGATATTCTGTAAAGATGTGAGCTCTGATTTGTAAATATCTAAAAATTCTTCTTGCTTCAAGTGATATTTTTTGTTGACACTGAGCAAATGAAAACATCTGTCCCTCTTCAGAAGATCCTTGTAGAATTTCACTCCGTTTGCTGATCATCTCTTGAATCCTGGGTCAATGAGGCCAGAGATAAACTCAGCATTCCAGACAGCCATAACAATTTCTTCAGAGCACTCCAAACATGTGATGCTAAACCCATAAAATGAACTCCATCACTTCAAAAAGAGTGAAGCACAGCACACTGACATGCAGTCAAAAAGAGGTTTTACTTGAAATTCTGAGTGAAACAGCAGTTACATCAGGGACTCGTAATTTGATTCACAGTTTGCCACTTCATCTTTACACAATGTGCAGTTCATTTAAGCTTGTGACACTGTCCCGTAACTGGCTAGACAAATAAGGTTCAAAGCACTGAGGTGGATGAGAGGGGTGACAAAATCAGAGAAGAGCTAGTTTAAATACCTGTACTACTAATTAATTATGCAGGTAATAAAACTCCTTAACAGAATACCATTAAATTAGTTAATAACGTGGCCCAGTGATGCTGAAGGTTGAGGCACTGGACACCACACCTTGCGCCGCACCAGTGACCTGGGTTTCTGTAACGGACTTGGCCATTGGGGGTTGGCAGGGGAGAGGAAGGATTGAGCATCCCATGACTGCTGTCCTTCCTCTGGGGTGGGTGGGTGAATAGCATCGCACTGTGGTGGCACCTGGCGGAGGTCAGGTATACTACAGTGTGTGCTCAGCAAGGGGGAGGAGCGCAGTGGGCATCCGCACAGCTGTGCATTGATGACATTGCACATGCAGCTCCTATTGGAGAAAAGCTGGCAGAAAACTGCAGGGTGATCACAGTGGCTGATGGCCGTGCCCTGCCCCCCCCCCGGACACTAGAGGTGCAGCCTTATGGTGTCTGCACTACAGGTCCCCGGGGGGGGTCCTGCTTACTTGCCTGACCATGGGGTTGGGCATGATTCACGCTCAAGACCTGGTCTGAGGGTACTGGTGCCAGTGGACGAGCAATTGCTGGGACCACTCTGCAAGTGTGGAGGAAAAAGAAAGTTGAGATTAAAAAAAAAAAATAGTTAATAACCATTTAGCCATGTCTTGTTTCACAAATTAGGATGACATGGGTGCCCATTAGCAACAAGCCTCAAGTTTATTAAGTAACAATCCCATAATTATAATTTAATATAAATTCAATTCAAGAAACAAGAATTTTTTGAAAGGGAAAGAACACTTAGTTATGGGACTTTGTCTTTAGGCAAACTAAAACACTGCCCAAAGTAGTACACTTAAAATCTATATATTCACATCAATTTAATACCAAAAAACAAATGATGTGGATTATAAATACACTCATAAATTCCGTTCATTATTAAACTCATCTGAGGTTAAAGTGCCTAGAACAAATATCCACTTGACCTCTAATCTGTCTAATTAAGTGTGGCAACTCCATTGAATACCACAAATCGAAAACTGCTTGTGTCCCCTCTATGAACTGATTTAAAGTGAAGACCAACTGCACTATTACATCTATCAGAACAGATGACTGAAGGAGCTCAAAAACACGTATTCTAACCTCCCTAGTTGTTTTACCTATATAATATTTGGTGCATGTGCACCATATGGCATATACTACATAGGTGCTCTTGTAATTAAAAAAACCTTTTAATCACTACTTTCTCATCCAACTGTGAAAATTTTAGTTCTTTACATCTAACTGCATACTTTCAGGCATCACAACTACCACAGCTAAAAAAGCCCACTATTTTATTACTGGAGCAAGTGTTAGCTATAAAATGACTGCTTGTTAATAGCTTCCCTAAGGCACAATAAGTGCTCTGCTGTATGTAGTCACATGTTTATTTCCAACAGTATTTTTAAGAACCAGATCAGTATGTAGGATTTTCCAGTTAGAACATACAATATGTGATATGTCTGGGGGCATGGCTAGTGCTACAACATGGTGGATGTGTGCTAGCTGAGCTCCTCTGAGCACACTATTGAAGGAGTGAAGAAAACAGACCTGAGGAGTGCAAGAGTGATATCCTAACTACCAACTCAATTTAGACCATCGATGGCAACAGGCAAGCAGAAAAATAGGCAGTCTAAGCTACATTTTGAGTCAGTGGAATAGCTGAAAGTTAGCCACAAGGGGTTGGAGGCCCACACCAGAGCACAGGCCCACCTGACCAGGGAGTTTGGAACGCAACATGTCAGACTTGGAACAATCACTGGCAGGAGTTCCTGCCACCCTAGCTAATATGCTGTCCAAAATGAAGGCAGGTTTTACCAATATTACTGCGCAAATCTCTCACCTACAAAGCATAATGACAGGCCTGTCAGAAATTTCTGCCTCCCACACCTCTCTTGTAATGGCTCTTGAACCGAGGGTTAGTAATCTGGAGGACTCGTTGAACTCAGTCACCTCGGACCACAATCAAAAATATGGACAGATTGAGGAGCTGGTTACCAGGGTGGATGACCAAGAAAACCATTCCCGACGCTCCAATCTACGAATTGTGGGACTGCTGAGGGGGCTGAAATCCTTAAGTAGGTCTGCATAAGTGGTTGGTGGAACAACTCAGCATGTCTCCAGAGGCTCTACAGTTTGAAATCGAGCGGGCGCACCGGGTAGGCCATCCACTGAAACCAGGCGATCATCTGAGGCACTGCCTAATAAAATATCTAAGGTACACAGACGAAGAGACTGTTCTCAAGGCTGCAAAAGCTCATGGGCCTGTACAGGTGAACAACAGCAAAGTCCGTGGGCGGGATATTCAGGAGGGTTGTGCATAGCGCAACACAGTTGTGCCTTGTGCAACCCACTGATGCACCCCGGTGCGATATTCAAATGGGGATTGAGCCTGGCACAAATCCCAATGCAGCGGAGCGCATCAGTGATGTATGCGGCGAAGGTGGGGGGTGGGCATGCCCATGCATACTCCACACATCCCGATATTCAGCCCGGGATGTGCTGAGCCCATGCATGCACAACCCCTACCTGCGCTGCACACAGGTGAGCTAAAAAACAAAGAAGCAACAGCTGGCCACCCACAGGTGAGCTGCCGTATAGCAGGGTGCAACACGTCAGCTGCCACCTGTGGGTGGCCACCCAAACTCCAACTGCACCTTTGTGGCGGCGCCCCCCCATGCCCGATTGTGGGCATACATAGAATAAGGATAGTCCCATATCCCTGGTGGTCCAGTGGACCACTTGCAGCCTCATCGCAGGCATAGGTAAATTTAAATACAGTTAACTCCATCCCTGGTGGTCCAGTGGACCGCGTGCATCCCGATCGCAGGCATATGTAGGAAACATATTAGTCTTATATCGATAGTGGTCCAGTGGACCGCTTGCAGCCCGATCGCGGGCGTCAGTAAAACATAATGCCACAACAATCCAACCCTGGTGGTCTAGTGGTACCCCCCTTCCCACCTGCCCACTGAGCCCCACCGCCCCGCTCCCCCCCCCGTCAGTGGCGGGCAGCAACTTCCCATCCTCTTGTGGCCCTGCTGCCCGCCGACTTACACCGTACGGTAGGGCTGTATGCCCATTGGTCCACAGCATGAACCAATGAGTGTGCAGTCCATACCGTGATACACAGTCCAGATATGTGATTCCAGTTGGTGAGGTGGCAAGCGGGTGGGGAGCTGCTGCCCGCCGCTGACTGGGGGGGAGCGGGGAGGTGGGGCTCAGTGGGAGGGTGGGGAGCGGGGTACTGCTAGACCACCAGGGTTGGATTGTTGTGGCATTATGTTTTACTGACACCCATGATCAGGCTGCATGAGGTCCACTGGACCACCAGGGATATAGGACTAATACGTTTCCTACATATGCCCGCGATCAGGCTGCAAGCAGTCCACTGGACCACCAGGGATGGAGTTAACTGTATTTAAATTTACCTATGCCCGCGATGAGGCTGCAAGCGGTCCACTGGACTGCTGCGGATGGAGTTAACTGTATTTATATTTACCTATGCCCACGATGAGGCTGCAAGCGATCCACTGGACCACCGGGGATGGAGTTAACTATATTTTAATTTACCTATGCCCATGATGAGGCTGCAAGCGGTCCACTGGACCACCAGGGATATAGGACATGTTCTCCATCTACACATGCCTGCGATCGGGCATTGGGGCACTTTGACGCGATGTGCAGAGGGCGTTGGTCCCCAACGGCTGCAGCCTGGCAGGGCGACAGGGGCAAGTCTTCGGGGATCAGAGCACCTGCATGCAAATGGGGCCATAATGACATGCAAATGATCCCATTTGCGCCTTGCATACATTATGGCCCCATTTGCATGTGCACTTTTGAATATCGCGGTTGTTGCGCCTAGCACAACGGAACTTGGGCTAGCGTGTCCCCCTGCTCCACTCTGGCCACTTGCACTGGCACAGTGCCACTGCGCCATGTGCACTGCAGGTGGCCAAGGTGCGATGTTCAACTATGCTGTGCCATGGCGCAGCTCCATTGAATATCACTCTGTCAACGCCCTTGCGCATCCAGTTTGCGCTGCGCCCAGGCTTGCGCCACAGCCTGGCACAGTCTGAATATCCCACCCCAGGCGTTTCAGGACTACAGTAGGGAGATGCAGCTTAAACGGCAGAAATTCAATCCAGTCAAATCAAAGCTGTACTCCCTGGGATACGAACATATGAACATATGAAATTGCCTGCAGAAACAGGTCTCACAGTCTACAGAGTCTTCTCGAGTGTACAGCTAGCACCTTATCTCGCAGCTGCCCCTCCCACCCCCCTTCCCAGTATCTCTTCCCCTTACCCTGTCCCAACCCCTCTTTAAACTGCCCACCGTCTTACAGGACACTATCTCGTCTGGTAAGGTATTCCATTTGTCCACCAATCTTTCAGTGGAAAAATTGTCTCCTCAGTATGGTTGTTTGCTTTTATGTACCCTGCCAAGCTCCAGGTCGATCACTCAGGCAAGCCCCCTAAGTACTTTACCTGCCACAGGGAAGCACAGAAGTGGGTCACGGAGGAGGCCAAGGTGTCTGAAGAGTGTACGTCACCTAACTCAAAGGCATCCTTTAGGATTTAGGTCGCTGTGAGGCTGGTCTGCCAGAGGGATCACCCTCAGGCCTATGGCTTGGAGGTGTCCAGCTGACGACCTCAGACCAGGTGCGAAATCTTGGCATAGTACTTGATGACCGTTTGACACTCAAATCCCAGGTGTCAGCGGTTATAAAGACTTCCTTTTTTCATCTGAGGAATATTGCCAGGGTGAAGCACTTGGTTCCTCCAGAGGACCTTCCAACATTAATCCACGCCTTTGTTACCTCCCGCTTGACTACTGTAACTCCCTATACCTAGGGGTTATCGGGGTTGAATCGGCCGTCTGCAGCTGGTGCAGAATGCGGCAGCCAGGCTGTTGACTGGAGTCTCTAGATCCAGTCACATAACGCCTGTGCTCCACGGACTGCACTGGCTGCCAGTGTTTTGGCGAATTACCTTCAAGGTCGGTTTGCTGACCTATAAAGCCCTACATGATCTGGGACCTGCCTACCTGAAAGAGCTCCTGTGCCCCTATAGTCCCTCTCGCCCCCTCCGATCCACTGATGAGGGATTGCTAGAGATTCCCAGGGTACGTCTGAAAACATCTGGTGCTAGATCGTTTAGCTTTATGGCACCTACCCTGTGGAACTCTATACCTCGTCAGGTGCGAGATTGCCCGACCGTCCTTAGTTTTAAAAGGGAGTTGAAGACCCACCTTTTTAATATAGCTTTTAAGGATTTCTGTTGATTTGATTTACTATATTTATTGTTATATTTATTTGTACAGGCGCTTTGATTTAAGAAAAGCGCCTTTTAAAAATAAAGTTGAAAATTGAAAATTGAAATTGAAAATCCAGCAAAAGATAAGTTCTTTTTTTTTTCTATATGCCCATGTAACTGTTTGAACTGACCCTCGCTGTTTTGGCTGACCCCCACCCACACCAGCTTGCTGGCCCATCACTGCCACCCAGGCTGTGCTACATCTCTTCATGCCTGGATCGAGACCGGCCTGGCGGGGTTGGGAGCTCACTGCTGGTTCATAGAAAAGGCAGCTGAAACTATGCAACTTTGGTTGGTGGGGGTACTTTACCTCACATTACCTGGCTAGGAATTGCTTCAACTCTCCATCTGTTGAGACCCTGATTGAGGGTTAATTCTTTTGGAATCACAACAGTGGCTCAGGTCAGCGAATGTTTGCTGGAGCCATGCTACAAATGTTCAAACTGAGTAATGTGAATCGTTGAGTCAATAATTGAAGAGTTAATAGTTTCATGTTAGATTAATTAACTGCTTTTTGTATTACAAATACTGTTGAATAGCCAGAAGAATAGTGGCAGCAACACTCGGTATTCAATTTTCATGTCATAGTCAGATGCTTTATCAAGACGTCTTGATAAAGCCTCAGACTATGACGTGAAACGCTGACGGTTACTGGGGTGTTGCTACCACTCATTTGTACCTTCTACAATGTTTTGTTTTAACTGATATTTTGTAATATTAAAAGCAGTTTTATAGTGTCCTAGCATGAGGGCTATTTTCTTCTTCAATTGCTGTTGAGCCCACGTTTTTGCTTTTACTTAATTCTTTGGGACCCACTGTACAGTTAATCCCCATGTTCAGCTCTACAGGAGAAGGTTGCAGAACATGTTTTAAAGGGAGTTTGGGCTCCCAGAGCATTCAGTTCACACTACATCTGGCCACCAGTGCTTTTGCATTCCCCGTACTGGCCCTTCTGCCCCATGAGTAGAGGTGAGTGAAGTCAACAAACTTCGTTCCGCAGAATATTTTGCGTATTGTGCTCAATACATGAAGCGCAATACATGAAATTCACCAAATTCAGTGAGGCCAGATTGAATGCAAAGTGTGGAATTTTGCTCCTGAAATTTCACACTTCCTGCTCAAACTTTGGCCACAAGGTGTCTAGTGGACCCCCCGCCAGACACAGTTGCAACAGTCACCCTCCGCCCCACGCACACACCGATTATCAGCCAGTTGGTCACATGTAAAATAATAATTTATTTTAATTAAATTCCCATTCCTGGTTTCTAGTGGACCCTTGTCAAGACACAGTTACAACAATCACCCTCCACCAAACACCCCACCGATTGCTTGGCCAGTCAGCCACAGCCCACATGTAAAAATATGTACAGTATATTTTTCATTAAACCCTATTCCTTGGTGTGTAGTGGAGCCCCACCTACCCACCCCATCCAGACCCCTGCCGCACCACCACACTCCCCCCCAGTCCACCCCAAGTGGGCCACCGACACAGCGCTCCACTTACCTCCATGGTCGGCAGCCTGACTGAGCTCTAATGAATGAGTGCATGCTTGTACAAGCACACGCTCATTCATTGACAGCTCGCAGTCTTTTGGGCAGCTTTTCAGGAGCTAGAGAATGGGAGGGGATTGCTCCAGTCCCTGGTGGGGAGGGGCAGGAAGGGAGACAACTATCCTGCCCTCCCCCACATTGGTGTGTGGAGCAGCCCCTTTCCATCCTCTAGCCCTCTGAAAAGCTTCTCAAAAGGCCACAAGCTGTCAATGAATGAGCATGTGCTTGTACAAGCATGAGCTCATTCATTAAAGCTCAGTCAAGCTGCCGGCCGTGGAGGTGAGTGGAGGGTTGTGCCAGTGGTCCTCTCAAGGTGGACTGGGAGGAGCAGGGTAGTATGTCACTAGTCCGATGGGGTGGGGTTGGGGGGCCAGTAGACACCAGGGAATGAGAAAACTAATTAAAAAGAGATATATATATATATGTATTTTTTACATGTGGTCTGTGGCCAACTGGCCAGTGGTCAGTGGGGGGGATGTGGGGACTTGAGGGTGATTGTTGTAACTGTGTCTGGTGGGGGGGTCCACTAGACACCAGGAATGGGGAATTTAATTAAAACAAATATTAATATTTTGCATGTGGCCAACTGGCCGGCGATCTATGTGAGTGTGTAAGGGGGTGGAGGCAGGAGGGTGATTGTTGTAACTGTGTCGAGGAGGTCCACTAGACACCAGGGATAGATTGGGGGTGGTGGTGAGGGATTTCCCATTTGTCACCTCTAGTTGCTTTGTTTTTTTTTAAGTGCAATTTGAGCGTAAAAAACACAAAAGCAAGGCGAAGTCACAAATGATGAAATTCAGGTAATTTTCAAAACTTATGTGAAGTGCTCCGCAGGGTGAATTTGCCAACTTCACAGCATATTCACCCATGAATTAAAACTTCACTGCATCTCTACCCATGAGCAATATTAGGGTGAATTTAGTTTAGAACTCATGTTTGTGATTGATGTGTCTACTTTCCACCCTGACCATGTCTTACTACATGGGTATTGGCGGGGTCGGCGTCTGTGAGGACCTAGGTTGGCTCCCCCTGAACTTGAGGACTGTTATTGACAGACTACCTCTACAACTCATCTTAGGTATTCCACTGTGATACTGGTTGTTTATTGGCAGAGAAAAATGATCAGAGGCTCCTGTTCCTAGCCCCACTGCACTAAGTGATTTGGGTGCCCCCCCCCCAGGGGGGTCTCTGTGTGTGGGGTCTCTGTGCATGGTATACAACGGAGGTCTAAAACCCCGTCTCTCCCCAGAGTTCCGAGTCTCATATTCTTCTGTTATGCACTGCTATGTAGGGGAGAGCTATGTTTTGTTTCTGCATGGGACTGGGACAATCTACAGGACTTAATGGATCCACTCGACTCACCTAGCTGGCAGCTGCCCCAGCCATACTGACACCGAGTTTGATTAATATGTTTGTGATCTCACTCAATTTCATTAACCCCACTCAGTTGAGTGGGTGGGGGGGAGTTGCATCCCGGTTGGCTGCCCTTTCCCTCCCCTTGTTATTCTGTTCCAGGTCAGTTTTCAGGGCACTGTTCTTTTAACTGAGTTACCCTTGTGTGACCTCAGTATCACTTTGAAGGTGCATGATTTGCTTCCTATTATTTACACTATTTGCCACCATTAGTTGCAGAGGTTACACTGCCAGGACATGGTTTTCCTGGTTGGGGGTGGGAGTGAGGGAGAGGGAAATTCAGGGCTTTGGAAGCCCCATCAGGTTGTAGGCTCCTGAAGGGGTTTTGTTCTTGTTTGGGAAAAGTTTCAGGATGGGTGGGGGGTGGGGGGAGGGGGGCAGGATCTATAAGGTGAAAACAATTTCTACATGGTGGAATTCAATCTTTACCTCAATTTTCAGGAAATACTGGAGAATACATTCAGTAAGAATATGGTACCTACACAATGTGCTTAAGTGCTTGAATATACAGTTTGACAATGGCTAATACAGTAAAGGTCACAACATGGAATATTTAATGGGTTAAAGTCAATCATCAAAAGAAAATGCATCCTGTCCGGAGTTAAGAGGTCTAAACTACATGTGGTCCTTTTGCAAGAGACTCACATGTCCACAGTGGAGAGTTCCACCATGCCGTGGCAACATGGAATTTGTAGACTGACAGCACAGCAACAGCACAACACCGCCAACTGGTATTGTGCTGTCACTGGAGGAACTAGTGTTTTCTGTGGGAGGCTTTTCCCCCCATGCAGGGGGGCTCTGCCTCCACACACCCCACACTTAAATTAACCAACTCTGAGTTGGAGTTGGTTCGGGGAAGGAACGAACATACCGGAGGCAACAGTGTCGGGAACCCAGCAGACCATCATAGCAAACTGCCGAAAATGTTGCTGTGATGGTCTTCGCTGTATTCCCTTCAATGTTGCGATGTGATACCACCATGGAGGCCCAGAAAATGGAAAACTTGTTGGGTGGTACCTGGGTGTCCTCCTGCTTTTCATTGAAGGCCAGGGGTTCTTCTATTTGGCTTCCCTGCTGGGTGCTGGTAGAATCATTAACCAGGTGATGGACAATGCAGGCAGGTATGCCCTGGTGAGGGCAGAATTAGTGGGGGTGGGGACTATCCATTGGGTCAGTGTATGCTCCAAACTTGGAGGACTCCGGGTTTTTTCAAAAGCTGTCAGTGGACATGGCTGCGCTCCCAGGATCCTTGGTCATTGGTAGCAAATACAATTGTGTTTCTGACACTGTATTAGACTGATCCAACCCAACTCCTGTTCCCCTTTCCAGAAATGCCATGGCTCTTGGGAGATAGAGTCAGTGTTTAAACTGGTAGATGTCTGGCGTCACCCTAACACCACAGGCCATGATTATAGCCTCTACTCCCATGCCCATTGGTCATATGCCCATTTGAACAGGTTGCTGATCAGCACCTCCCTCCTGACCTCCGTACACTCTGTGGTTTACTCGCCCATACTGCTTTTTGATCATGCTTCCCTCACGATTGCTCTGACTGAATTGGGTTCCCCTCCTGTAACTAGACCTTGGCATCTAGATCCACTACTCCATGATAGACAATTTGCTACCTTCATGGCCAACAGCATAAGGGAATTTTTACTCTTTAAGAAAAGGGGGGGGACATATCACACAAGTGTAGGTGGGAAGCTTTAAAGACTTTCAGGCCAAATGATTGCTTACTCTGTACGTAGCAAAAACATTTTGGATCAAGAGCTGAATCAGTTTCACACCAAAATAGCTGCATGTGAAGAGGCCCTCATGCACTGGCCTACCCCTCCCTTGTACAGGGTAGTACAAAAACTGAAATGGTGCTTTAACAACCTAAGTAGCGCCCAAATAGAACGTGCTATTTTGTTGTCACAGGCAGGCGCTTACTTTGATGGGTACATGGGGGGGGCACATACCTTGCCTGGCAGCTCTGTCATGATGGGGAGAGAGAACCATAGGCCAGATCCATGCCCCCATGGAGCAGCTGGTTAGCAACATTGCTTCAACTGGTGCATCCTTCGGCAACTTTTACAAATCTTTATACACCTTGGAGGTTTCACCCACTTCCAGCAACTGAACGATTTTTTTGAGAAGGCTCAGGTGCCTACTCTGAGTGGTGAAGAAACGAGAGGGCTCGATGACCCACTTACTAAAAGGGGTGCGCATCAGGCTATTCAATCCTTGGGGGGAGAGAGAGAGACCCCGGGCTCGGACAGACTTCCCATTGACTTTTTTAAAAATGTGACTCTTAGTTATTGGATCCCTTATACGATATGTTAGAAGAGAGTCTGGAACCGGGTCAATTGCCCCCCTCCACCCAGTCTGCCACTATCACTGTACTTCCTAAACCAGGCAAGGACCCAACTTTTTGTGCCTCTTGCCATCCCAGCTCTTTGCTGATAACAGACTATAAAATATTGGCTACGATTCTCGCCACATGATTGGACCCTTTTTCCCCTATCCTGATACGCTGAGATCAGGCTGGTTTTGTGCAGGGATGGCAGGGGAAACACAACATTTGGAGGACCCTGAATGTTGTTCACTCATGGGGGAGAACAGTGGCTCTGCATGGCACAGCAGTCCTTGCTCTGGATGCTGAGAAGGCCTTTGACCATGTGGAGTGGGGGTATATGTTTGAGACTTTGAACCACAGGGGCCTGGGTCCAAAATTCAGAAGCTGGGTGGGTGCCCTGTATTCGTCCCCCCACTGCCCAGATCATGATAAATGGAGAGCTGACCCCCCTTCCAGCTGGGATGTGGCACTTGGCAGGGATGACCACTGTCACCCCTCCTGTATGTTCTCTCACTTGACCAAGTAGCAGCGGCCATCAGGGGAACCTCACGATTCATGGGTTTGTGAGGGGGAGATGCGGAGCATGAAATTGCCATGAATGCGGATGACCTCCTTCTATATCTGCAACAACCAGCTGGGGATCTCCATGTGGTCCACTCCCTGTTAAAAGAGTATGGCCAGTTATTTGGGCACAAAGTAAATTGGACCAAAAGTAAGCTCTTGCCAGTAAGTAAATCAGACAGAGCCCAGCTCATTTCAAACCAGAGTAGTTGCAACTGGTAGAAAAACTGAAGTACATGGGGGCCTTTATCTTGGCCAAAATCAGCTCCGTGCATGCACTCAATTATAGACCCCTGCTTTAAAACTGTCACATGACTGCAACAGGTGGCATTCCCTGCCAATCTCTCTGTTAGGCCGTATAAATGTGGTCAAGATGACCATCTTGCCACGGTGTCTTTATTTATACTAGTCTCTCCCCATTCATGTCCCCTCAGCCCACTTCAAACAGTTTAATGCCATAATTCATAAATTCTTATGTAGAGGCAAATCAGCCCATATAAAGTGAGATATCCTTCAACTACTGCATTCACTGGGTGGATTCGGTTTACCCAACTTTATGCATTACTATTGGGTTTCGCAGTTGCCATTTGTTCCAGTGGGAGGGCTGGTCGATAAAACCTCTTGGCTAAAGTTGGAGGAGCACAGCCTGGGTGGAACCCTGATGGGAGATTTGCTTTCAGGGGCTCTTTGAGCCAATCCACCACCAGAGCTGGCCTACCCATTTACTGTGTCCACCCTGAAAACCTGGTTGGCTATGCATACATGTATTGGATGCCCCCCCCCGATGCCCTCTCCCTATACGGGCCTCATCACTGCTGTGCAATGGATGGGCCCCTGCTTCGAACAGTTGCACCAGTGGCTGTTAAGTTGGCGCCATTCTGGACTGCATGCCATACACCAGTTTTTTTGAAAGGGGGGAAATTGTTGGATTTTTCAACTTTATGCAGAACTTGGGGCCTGAAATCTGGAGACTTCTTTGTATATCTAACTATCAGAAATTGCCTGGGGGATTCACTGGATGTTGAGAATGACTCTCTTTTTGAGGAGGAACTTTATAGACCCCAGCCAGGTAGGAAACTTCTGTCAACTTACTATCAGACTTTACAAGGGAGGGAGAGTCTTGCATCAGATGGGATTCAGCTGCAGGGGAACGGGACCTTGATACTCAAATTAGTTAAGTTATATGGACATTGGCCATGAGGCACTTTCTTACTTGTTCTAGAAGCAATAAGCTTCAGCATGTCCAGCTTAACTTTATGTACCAGGCTTATATTATCCCTAAGCACCTTCATATCTTTGATCCAGAAAGGTCCTGTGAATGCCCAAAGTGTATGATTGAAGAGGCTGATTTCTTACATATGGCCTTAACTTATCCTAGGGTTGTACAGTTTTGGAATGAAGTGCACAGTGTGATGAGCATAGTGCTGGGATACTCCCTTCTAAGTCCCCTCTTGAACGCCTACTGGGGTTAGAACCCATCCATCCTGGTGGTAGAGGAGCTAACCCCTTGTGGTCCTTTGTTCTGGTCGTAGCCCGGAAAATATAGCCCAGTCCTGGATGTCACTCTCCCCCCTTCTATCCAGCATTGGGCCCACACCCTCAGGCAATGTATGACCCTGGAGAGAATACAGCTGTCCGCCAATGGGGATAGAGAGTCCTTCTGGGACATGTGGATACCTTTAATGGGTGCCATAGAGAGGGATGAGTTTCCTATGTAAGGGATGGTCCAGCCCACCCACTTATGGGCTGGTCCCTTGCCTGCTTCATTTTTGACTTTCCCCTCCCACCTTTGGGGTGGTAGGCAATGTTACAATACCTCCTGTCTCCCCTTCCTCACATTCCCTTTCCCTCCCCTCCCCACGTATATTCATGCTTCACCCCCATACAGGGGGCCTCCCCCTTTTTCCTGTCTCCTAGCTCATCCTGGTCCCTGAGGGTGGACAAAGCCAGAGCTCCCTAAGTACTCTCATAATATGAGAGTGGGCCCAAGTGTGTATGGTCCTCAAATCTGCAAATCTGCCCCTCTTTGGATGTGTATTGTATAAAACATTTTGAGGTTTGTAGACACTGACTTCCTGCTGGCAGCTATAGCTTCACATGTATGGTCATTGATATTAAGCACCTTGTGATCTCTAGTATATAACTATTAACTATAACTATTAACTATCATGTATTTAAGCAATAATGCACAACATGGTGCATGTTGAGCTGGGATAACATCACGCCTCAGGTGGTTGGGCACGAGGCCACAGGCCAAGTGCGCCCAACACCCAATAAGTGGCATTATCCCAGCACAACACACCCTGGGGTGTATTCCTGATATTATACAATGGCTCTTTAAAAAAAAAAACAAACAAAAAAAATGGTAACATAGACTTAAAAGGCTTTTTTTGTTATTTTTATCAATAGGCAAATATACATTTAAAAAGAATAGTGCCAATTTATTGATTTGGCCATTAGGTGGAGGTGGTGTGTGGCTCTACACCCCAACCAGCCTTTCTGTGGATATTCCTCAGTGCCCTCTCCCCCCCCCAAAAAATTTATGTCTTTCAGCTGCCACTTGCCAGGACTCCCCAATTCATAATTCTTTCTGTGTCCCTTTTTCTTGCTGGTCATGCTGCCCACTGTGAGGAAATCAGACATCTGCCCCCATCTCTCCAGTGACTGGCAGCTGGGACCATTCTGTGCTGCTGGCTGCAAAGAAGTGAGAACTCAGCCCCCACTCAGTCTGGCGATAGGAGTTCTGACCGTTCTGTGCACCTTCTCCTGGTACAGTAGGCATGTGTTTGTACCGGAAGATGAGACACAGAATGGCAGTTGGTGACAATGTCCAATTCCAGATACACAGAACAGCACTCAGTGATTCAGTAAGGTGTGGTTTGCTTTTCAAAAGCACACACGCTCATGCTTTTTGGGTGGGCTATTTTGTGTGAGGCAGTTTGGGCTTTGTGGTCGTCCTGCTCCCAACCCCAATGAATACATGTTTGCATTTTGTTTCTCCCAGTACAGTTGACAAGTTTGTACTGGGAGATTTCTTCAAAACAGTAAATCGAGCACACGTGCTGACAGTGTTTGGAGCTGAGCGACAACTGCCAGCAGTGAAGCGGATGGCACTGACTGCTTCCTTTTAGATTTCTTTATCTTTATTTCTGGAATAATGATATAGGATTTTGGTAGGGGTTTAAGTTGTGGCATTTTGGAGGGAATTTGCAGTATTTGTGAGCTGTGGGAGGGAGGGGTTTCATTAAGGAAAAAATGAGGAAGTATTGGCAAACTTCACTTCGGCCATGTCAAGTGTGGGCAACTGGGACATAGCTTGAGGAGTGATATTTTTAACATTTCAGATGGTCATATGTGTGCTTTGTCTAGAGCCGTGATGTTGTATAGGGATAACATCATGGGTCTAGCCACAGACCGACCAATCAGAGTACAGGGATTTTTCTTGCATTCTATAATTGCACTTAACCACAGTCAATGTTGCATGACCGTTTGCTTGTCAATTTTTTTTTCTCAATAAAAAGAGTTAACAAAATATGTGGTACATGTTTTGAGATCCTGGTAAATTTAGTAACAGATACAATGGGGTCTTCCTTTGCTGTAGTTTTCAATTTTACATTTAACAAATCTTGTTTATCGACCTTTTCTACTTTTTCATAGGCTTGCATAATTCCATTCATATTATACCCTCTTGCTTAAAAGCATAATTTAAGATCCTTAGCCTCTTCTTTATATTTTTCTGTATTTCAACAATTATGTTTCGGTCTAAGGAATTGTCTGTATGGTATATCTATAACTATTTTTTCGGGATTGACACTGCTTGTCATTAATAATGAATTAGCAGCTGTCGGTTTTCTATAACCACATGTTTCAATGTGCCCATCTTCATGGCCTTCCAAAACTAAATCTAAAAACTGTATTTTACTCTGGTTCAAGTTGAATGTAAACCTTGGTTCCCAAGCATTATCATTTAGCCATTCAGCAAACAGGAAAATATTTGATTTGTCACCCTTCCAGATAGATATAATATTGTCTACATAATGATACCATTTGACTATAAAATGTCTAAAAGGGTTACGGTTAGATAATATAAATTCCTGTTCTACAAATGCGAGCACTATATTTGCATACGATGGTGCTAAGGCCGTACCCATTGCAGTTCCAGTTTGCTGATAATAACATTTGTTGTAACTTACAAAATAATTATGCTTCAGGACAGATTCCGAACCCAATGGCAAAAATTCTGGGTCGATAACATTCATCAAGTCAAATTTAGGTAACATTAACTCAAAAGCATGTAGACCAAAGTCGTGATTGATAGATGTGTATAAGCTTTCAATATCAATAGTAACCCATGTATTCTTGTTAGTCCAAGTAACCTCTGAAAATTTCCCTTGGATGTCCAGACTGTCCCTGACATTGGTTGGTGATTTTTGGGCTACATCTTTTATGAAAAGGTTCAGGAATTTGGAAAGTTTCTCAGTCATACAACCTATGCCAGACACAATAGTATATCCTGGGTGGTTACGTGCATCCTTGTGTTTTTAGGAAGGATGTAAAACATAGGAATAACAGGATGTTAAACACATAAAAATGTATTTACATTTTGATTGATCAATCCATTTTCAAGTGCAGTATCCAAAAAGTGGTTCAATTGTCTATTAAAGGCTTCTGTAGGGTTTGAATTTAAACAAGTGTAATATTCTGTATTACTTAATTGCCTACAAACTTCTGCAACATACTGTACATGTACTTTGTTAATAAAACATTTCCCCTTTATCAGATTTTATAATTATCACATCAATACAACACATAGTTTCTTCTGCTATATGACCTTCATGCAACATATTAGATGAACATTTTGACCAAGTCCTTTCAAAAAGGCAATTAATTTCATGCAGCACAGTTCTTTCAAAAATGTATATCGCAGCACTTCTTTTAGTAGGGGGTTCAGAAGTAGAAGATGGTTTAAATAGCTTGTGCCATTCTTCTGAGTCCACTGTCAGATGCAAAACGTTTTCATTGATTAATTCTAATGCCTCATCCATCAGTTTTAGAATCAGGACCTGTAGTACTATAAAACTTGACCTTTTCACTGTAAAATAATTTTTGCTATTTTTACTGAAGCACTAATTCGCTGTAAAATAAATTTGCAGTAATTAGTGTTATTAGCACTTTTTCCATTATAATGAATGTGCTGCTAATAACATAGTGCTGCATTTATTTAAGCAATTATGGTTGCATTTCTGTTTGCACTAAAACTACTTTGCATGAAATTAACTAGTTTGTAGGCCCGGTGGCGCTGAGGGTTGAGGCGCTGGATGCCTTACCTTGTGCTACGCCATTGACCCGGGTTTGGGAATGACCTTGAGTCACCTGGGTACCGGCATGGGGGGGTGGGACCAGGATTGAGTATTGGCTCTCCTCTGCCAGTGGGGGGGGTTGCTCGTCTGCAGTTCCACTGTCACCGAATGGAGGTCCGGTGGCAGGCATAGGCAGTAACGGAGCAACTGGTAGGGTGGGGTGCCCCATAGGGTTTGACATGCGCATGCCTCTACGTGCATGCACCAGGTCGAGGACGCATGGGATGGGACTGGGGAGAAAACCGTAAATACCATAAAAGTGAGAGTACTGGACTTTAGGAGAGCTGACTTTGTCAAAATGGGAGAGTGCTTCAGAAAAGCACCAGCAAACAGGCAAGAAGGAGGGGTGGAGGAACAATGGGGAAACATCAGAACTGCCATCACAGAGGCAACAAGCCTTTGTGCGAAGCAAATAAATCAAAATGAAAGAAAAAAACACCATGGTTCTCAAAAGAGGTGGTGGGGAAGGCTAGGGAGAAAAAGACAGCATTCAGGAAGTGTAAGGAAATATAGAAGGAGCAGAACAGTGAACTGTAACAGTTAAAGTAGAATGAAGTGGGGAAGGCAGTCAGAATAGCAAAGGCCCAAACCAAGGAAAAGATAGCCAACTTAGTTAAGAAGGGGACAAAACCTTTATAGGTACATTAGGGAGTGAAGAAAGACCAAGGAGGGATAGTGAAGCTTAAGAAAGGGGAGGTGGAGGGCAGAGAGAGACAGTGAAAAAGAGGATACTGAATGAATACTTATGCTCAGTATTCACAAAAGAAGGGAGGGTAACCAATCAATAGAAGCACTCTGGATAGGGGGTTCAGTACCAGTCCTTTCACAGAAGAAAGGGTTCTGAAAGTACTCCTAAAACTGAAGGTGGACAAAGCAATGGGGCCTGATGGGATTCACCCCAGAATTCTAAAAGAACTAAAGGGGAACTAGTGACACCATTGACTACCTTTTTTAGCAAATCATGGGAGGATGGTGTGGTACCTAAGGATTGGAGGAGGGCAGATGTGATTTCCCTTCACAAAATTGGGAGCAAAGCAAAGGTAGGAAACTACAGACCTACTAGCTTGACCTTAGTGGTAGGAAAAATGATGGATTCACTTCTGAAAGAAAGAATTGTTGAGTACCTAGAGACCAGTGGGGCATGGGACCCAAGGCAGCATGAATTTACAGTGGGAAGGTCATGTGAGACAAATCTAATAGATTTCTTTGACTGGGTGACCAAAGTAGTAGACCAGCAAGGGGCTGTGGACATGGCCTACCTAGACTTTAGCAAGGCATTTGACATAGTCCCACACAAAAGATTAATAAACACATTTGCCAGCCTGGGAATGGGTCCCAGGGTTGTAGCCTGGGTAAAACATTAGCTGGACAACAAGACACAGAGGGTAATAGTAAATGGAGTCCACTCCAAAGAAAGGGGGTTACTAGTGGGGTATCACAGGGTTCAGTACTGGGTCCAGCCCTTTTAATGTCTTTATAAGTGACATTGCAGATGGACTGGAAGGAAAAGTATGCCTCTTTGCAGACGACACAAAGATCTGCAACAGGGTTGATGCACAAAGGGGGTGGAAAGAATGAGAAGGGACTTGGCAAGGTTGGAGGAGGGGGGGGTATTAATGATAACAACAATGGAAAGGGACCTGGGCTAGTCATATCAGATGACCTAAAGGTAATCAAGCAATGTGAGAAGGCAGTAAGGATGGCTGGGGGGATACTGGAATGTATAGGGAGAGGCATCACCAGTAGAAAACAGGAAGTTGTTATCCCTCTGTACAGACAGTTGGTGAGACCCCATCTGGAGTACTGAGTGCAGTTCTGGAGACCCCATCTCCGCAAGGACATAGACAGGATTTAGGCAGTCCAGAGGAGGGAAACTAAAATGGTGCAGGGTCTGCAACAGAAGCCATACAAAAAGAGACTAAAGGAGCTTAATATGTATGCCTGCAAGGAAAGGGGGGGGACATGATAGATAATTTCAAGTACCTCAAGGGAATCAACAAAGTCCAAGAGGGTAGCATCTTTCAGAAAAAGAGATGTGTAAGAATAAGGGGACACAATTTGAAGATAGAGGGGAGACGGCTCAGGGAAAATGTGAGGAAGTATTTTTTCACTGAGAGGGTGCTGGATGTATGGAATGGCCTTCCTGAGGAGGTCATGGGGTCAAAAACAGTGGGGGGATTCAAAAATGCATGGAGTAGACATAAGGCAATTCTGGTGGGGGGTAGGAAGAAGTAGGCTGTTGGTTAACTAGGATCTGCAGCTTATCCAATAGGTAGGGAAATGGGCAGACTAGGTGGGCCAAGCAGTCCTTATCTGCCATCAAAGTCTATGTTTCTATAAGTACCTACATAAAAAACAAGCATTTGTCAATGCCGAACGTTCGCTTGCAGGTATTTGCAGTGGTGTTTGGCATGTGTGGTGCTTTACCCTAATGTCCTGTGCAATTGCTGGTATTTGCACAATACATTTTCAGCATGACCTTTTTGTTACCCCCATTGTGCGCTACATAGGCAGAAACACGTTTTGGGCAGGATGTGAAAAATGACAGCTGTACTTCTCATGAGGAGGTGTGATAAAATGGCAATGTTGAAAATCTGGAGTGAAAATATTGAAAATTCGCAAACTTACGAGCGTGCGTAGGAACTGCGCAATGCACACTCGTAAAACAGTCATTTTTAGGAATGTTTTCACCGAATTTTCAACACAGCCATTTTAAGACCTCTGCTCATGATCAGTGTCACTGTGATTTTCTTAATGTGTCCCATACATTGATTTCGCACACCGATTGTGCCATTGCGCGCTACATGGGTGGAAACACGTTTTGGGCAGGATGTAAAAAATTACAGCTGTACTGCTCATGAGGAGGTGTGGTAAAATGCCAATGTTGAAAATCTGAGTGGAAATATTGAAAATTTCGCAAACCCTACGAGCGTGCGTGGGAACTGTCTAGCATACGCTCGTAAACAGTCATTTTAGGAATTTTTCACCAAATGTTCAACATTGCCATTTTAAAACTTCTGCTTGTGAACAGTGTCACTGTGATTTTCTTACTGTGTCCCATACGTGATTTACTTTACGACTGCATCATTGTACTACATGGGCAAACACGTTTGAGTAGGATGTGAAAAATGACAGCTGTACTGCTCATAAGGTGTGGTAAAATGGCAATATTGAAAATCTGCAGTGAAAATATTGGAAATTAGCAAACTTATGGCGTGCATAGAACTGCTAGCACACTTTCTAAAACTGTTATTTGTAGGAATTTTTTGATTAAATTTTCAACATAGCCATTTTAAGATCTCTGCTCATGAACAGTGACACTGTGATTTTCTGAATGTGTCCCATACACTGAGTTCACACACCGACTGTGCCATTGTGCACTACATGGGCGGAAACACGTTTTGGGCAAGATGTGAAAAATGACAGCTGCACTGCTCATAAGGAGGTGTGGTAAAATGGCAATGTTGAAAATGTGGAGTGAAAATATTGAAAATTCACAAAATTACGAGCGTGCATAGGAGCTGCGCAACGCAGACTCGTAAAACAGTAATTTTTAGGAATTTTTTCACCAAATTTTCAACATAGCCATTTTAAGACCTCTGCTCATGAACAGTCTCACTGTGATTTTCTTAATGTGTCCCATACATTAATTTCGCAAACTGACTGCGCCATTGTGCACTACATGGGCGGAAACACATTTTGGGTGAGATGTGAAAAATGACAGCTGTACTGCTCATAAGAAGGTGTGGTAAAATGGCAATGTTGAAAATCTGGAGTAGAAATATTGAAAATTCGCAAACCTACAAGCATGCGTAGGAACTGTGCAATGCACGCTCGTAAAACAGTCATTTCTAGGAATTTTTTCACCAAATTTTCAACATACTCATTTTAAGATCTCTGCTAATGAACAGTGTCACCGTGATTTTCTTAATGCATCCCATACATTGTTTTTGCACACTGACTGCGCCATTGTGCGCTACATGGGTGGAAACACATTTTGGGCAGGATGTGAAAAATGACAGCTGTACTGCTCATAAGGAGGTGTGGTAAAATGGCAATATTGAAAATCTGGAGTGAAAATATTGAAAATTCATGAACTTACGAGTCTGCGTAGGAACTGCACAATGCACGCTCGTAGAACAGTAATTTTTGGGAATTTTTGCAGCAAATTTTCAATATGGCATTTTTGGGACCCTTTCTCATGAATGATGTCACTGTCATGGTGTTATTCAGGCCCGAAGGGTGATTTCACACAGTGACTGCACTGTGACTGTGAAATCACCCTTTGGGCCCGAATAACGCCATGACAGTGACATCGTTCATGAGACGAGGTCCCAAAAACCCCATGTTGAAAATCTGGTAAAAAAATTCCAAAAAATGCCTGAGATGTGCAATAAAGTTTAAACCCCCCTATCTAGCCCATTAAACAGCTTACCGGCATTTCCTCAGTTCGCGGTCAGCTTTGAAGAGTGCAGACATGTTCCCGGTCCACCGAAGATCATCGCACGAGCACCAGAGGTAAGTATGGGGTGAGGGGGTGCGGGGAGGCTGGGTGCGAGTGGTGGGTGCAGGTTGTGGGAGGGGAGTGGGAGACTACGTGGGACCATTTTTTTCTTTACAGGTGTAAAAAAAAACGACTATGTGGGATGCTTGCTGCAGCTGGGGTGGGCTCCCAGCATGGCGAAAGATGGCTGATGGGGCCAAGGGAGCCGGTGATTGGGCACCCCGTCGGCAAAAACGGGATATTTGCCACGCTGGGGTGGGCTCCCAGCATGGCAGCAGGATGGCTTTGGGGGGGCCGTGGAGCCAATGGGGGATTGGGCACCCCCGTCGGCAAACAACGTTTGCCATGCTGGGGTGGGCTCCCAGCGTGGCACCAAAGCTTTGGGGCAGGGGCGGCGTGACACGGGGGAGCGTGTGACGTGAGGGGGGGGTTGCGTGATGTGGTGCTGGGTATGGCAGTGGTGGTTTTATTTGAAGCGAAGACCACTGCTGTCATACTCAGCTCCCCGCACCCAGTGGTGCAGGACCACCACACCTGCTCAATGGAGCACTGGATTGAATGGGAGAGACACACCTCCAAAGTGTGCTTCTCTCCCAAAACGTTCCTTGCGCATGCGTGCAAGTGAACGTAAAAATTAACTAGTTTTATAGTAATATTGATATCAGTTTCATTATACAGTTCTGTTGGAGAAATATTAGTGTCCTGATTTGACTCAGTAACTACAGTAAGTTGAATTGGGATTGCTGCGGAAATTATGCCTTTGTTTGATCTTATGAAACAGTTTGTACAGTTCAACCTCTACTTTGAACCTGTTAACCCTAGAAGTTGGCACAAAATTGAGTCCATAATGGACCATATTAATTTGATTAGATGGCAGTTCTTTGCTGGTTAGATTAATTATTTGGAGCTCTTCTGTTTTCTTGAGCTTCTCAGATTTCTGCCTTGCTCTGAATCTTTGTTTGCCTCCCCTCCTTGTTTTTTTCTTTTTAACTTTTTTGACTTCTGCAAATTTAAACTGGATTGGAGGTATGCACACTTGATTTGTGTCAGGAGCATCATTATGAGAATGGGATAAATCCCGAGGTGTAACTTCCACTTCAGTTGAATCACTGTCTGTGTGTATGGAATCCAAGTCAACATCTAAGGTTAACAGATCTGAATTAATGCTGATTTTAACTGACTCTTTGTTTTGATGTACCCCGTGATCTAATTCAGCTTCTGCTTCTACTTTTGCTTCTTCCTCTGAAGAAATTTTTTGACCAGTTAAAAACGCAATTGTTTTCATAATCTTTTTCATCACTTGCTTTTTGTTCCTTAACCTCAGATTCATATTTAAGTAATTTGGGTTCCAGTTTTGAATTAAACTCGTTAAAAAGTTCAGAGTCTTTATATTGTGCTAATTGGCACTGTTAATTAGTTGACTCATCAGTCACTTCTTTATATCTTAGATCATCCTCTATTTTTTTTGTGCACTTAAGTAAAGGTGCAGAAGAATCATTGAGAATCTCAAACCATTCACCACTCTATTTAAAGTTCTCGATACCAGCTGTGGGGAATTAACAATTCTCAGCCCTCGTGGAACCCAATTACATTGATCATATACTGAGGGGTTATCTTTATTGTACCAACTGTTAATCTCACTCATTTTAAGTTTTTAAATTGATGGAATAATGAAATGAAATTCTGCATGAATTCTGAGAATCTGTGATGGCTCAACATTCCCTGTCAGTGGTATAAGTGTGCCTAGGTGAGATGCATTGTTTAATTTATTCCTATATTGTTCCCACATTTGGATGGTGTGGTTAGTCCATCGGTATGTGGTCCTAATGCCTCTGAGGGAGAGGAAGGGCAAGAGTGGTGCTCCGCACAGCTCATAATATACTACCTGAGCCTGTTCACTCTCCAACCAAACTGCATCTCTCTTATACTTAAGCATAGTTAGAATCAGTCTGAGCTTTGCAGTTAAGTGGTAGTTCCACATGTTAAGTACTGCTAGCTCCCCAACCTCCTTTCTAACCTGCGGCAAAGCACAGTTAATTCTAGGGTTTTTACCATCCCATATGTATTTAGAGATGGCCTTTTCTACTTGCTTCTAGAAGGACATGGGGACTGGGATTGGTAGCATCTTTAAATTATAGAGAAAGCTGATTGTCAGAAAATTCATTCTAAGAGATTCAGAACATTTATTCTAATAGGTTATATTCTGCTCCTAAGGACAATGGGAGGACACCTTACCATTCCAGGTCTCTTTCTGCTTCTGTCAGTACTGCTTTATGATTGCAGTCAAATAGTTGGGAGATATTTTTAGTAGTGTTAAGGCCCAAATAGCAGAACCTCTCCCATGCCCATTTAAAGGGGAATTTAGACAGTTGTGTAGTAAGAGATGGACCACTGACCTGTAAGTCCTCAGTTTTGTCATTATCTTGAAGACCGACACCCTACTAAACTGCTGTAATGTTCTGATAAGGAAAGAAAGTGAGGTGTTCAGGTCACTAAAGAGGAGCAGGGTGTCGTTCACGTATAATGCAGTCTTGTATTCAGTGGGGACTACTCAAATACCTTTTGTGTATGGACAGCTATGAATAATTGCTGTTAGCAGTTCTATGCCTAACGTGAACAACAACGAGGACAATGGGCCCCCCTGTCAAGTGCCTCTCTCATGTTCAAATTTGGGAGACTTGGTGCCATTTAACTCTATCTTGGCTGAGGATTCCTTGTATAATTCCATCAGGTTCTGCAGAAAGTTATTGTCAAACCTAAACTTTAGTAGGCCTGCCAATAGTTATTGTCAGTTTAGCCTATCAAGGATATTTCTGACTCAGTCCTGATTGCATTGGTTTGATTGTCTAAATGTTTGGTGGACGAGATTATGTTTAGTAGTTGTTATATGAGTTATGCTGGGGCACAAGCCCTGTTTGATTATGGTGAATTAGTTTACCCACTGCCTCCTGTAGTCTGTTCACCATGATTTTGGCATAGATTTTAGTATCAATATCTATTAATGAGATTGGGTGATATGACAAGCATTATTTTTCCTCCCGGTTTGGGATAACAGAAATAAGTGCTGAATTCCATTCTTTATCTGTCATCCTAGTGGGTGTCTAAGACACAGTTGAAATCTCCTCCTATGATACAAAAATTGTGGGCCTTGTCCACCACTAACTTAAACACTTCCTGAAAAGAAAAGTATGAGTACTGATTAGGGGCATAAATATTGGTGATTGAAATAGGTGTGGATTGGTAAATACCATTGATCATGATCCATCTGCTGTCAGTGTCATGCCAGTGTTGATCCACAACAAAATTAGACCACCAAAATAGCTACCCGATTGATTTTATGTCATGGGTGTGAAGCAGGCTAAACCACTCCCTCCCATTGGTGGCATAGTTTAAGGTGCTCTGCAAGGGTTAGGTTTTTTAGATGTATCAATATTCTTGTTCACTCTATGGGGTTGTTACCCCCTTTAATGTTGTGTGTAGTTAATTTTAAGATACCTATTTTACATCCTGAGTTGGGTTCTTGCTAAACTGATTATGTCATCCACAGTGTAGTCCCCCCTTCAAAGACTTTGGGGTGTCTGAGACCCTTTCCCCCACCTTGCCTGCAAGGAAATACCCTCTCTCATCCACCATCCAGGAGAAAGGTGTTGATCCTGTCACAATGCTAAACAAAATACCCACATCAGGCATGTCAGGTTGTGATTGGCCTATCCTAACTTTTTCATTCACAAGGGTGCAGTGTGCACATATATGGAACCCAAGCAAACAGAAGAGAGAAATAAATATATCCCTTAGCAGGGATTTGAAACCAGGCTACCTGGAACACCATTTTGGTTGTGCTGCTAACTGTGTCACCAAGCCAATTCGATACCTGGGACTCTGAGAAGCATCTTATTCTTACTCTTTCTTTAATGCACAGTCTGGTTCTCCACAGGTAATTACATTTTCATTCACAAGGGTGTGGTGTGGACATACTGTATATGGAACCCTTTCCTAACTTGTAGTTGTCTCGTGGCTTTATGTTCCGAAGATCTATACAGGCCACTGCCCACCTATTATTCCTGCAGACTCATTACAGAATGTACACCCAAGTCATCTCTGGCCCAGGGGATGCTCTCTTGTACCACCCCAGCACTCTGAAATGGTTCTCAGTGGACATGCAGTTCTGGTGGCTAGTTCTAGTCAGATCTTAAATACAAACATTAGACCTTTTGAACAAAGACTACAAATATTTCTTAACTATAAACACCAGACTATTAACTGAATGAACATTTTGAACTAGGCATCCCTACCACCCTAAGACTAGATAGTTGATGACACATTAGGACAAAAAACAAACTGTACACCACCTACACCTTGGTTCTTCTATTTTACCCTGGAGCAAAAGCTTCTTGATCCCAGGGTGCTGCCTGGTGGTATAAATTCCATCAGTGGACATGCCACCTCATTGAGGGGTCCTACTGTACACTGAGGTTGCACTTATTTTGCTAAAGAGTGACCTAGCTCACAGTCCATGAAATGACTATCCATGTATTTAGTAGCTGCTACTATGGACACACCCTTAAGGCTCTGTTAGGATAGAGTTCCACACCATCAAATGACTGCATCTAGATTGTAATTATGGGAGGTCACTAACACAGAACTCATATACTCCTGACAGTAAACTTGTTGTGTGTCCAGTTGCAATCTAGTGAGGGGGTGTTGTAAGACTCACACTTTTCACCTCTCAACCTCCCCCCCCCCCCTTCTGGATGAAGTGAGATGAGAGGGCCTCTCCTGCAGCAACTCCCCAAGTTTCATCCAGTGAGGATGGGAACCCCTCCATGGGGTTCAGAAGAGGCAAACACAACCTCCCCAGCCCAGCCCATCCACACCACAGGTGCCTCTATACTTTTCTGTCAAGCCCTTAATCTATTATTACAAAGTCTGAATTTCCCACTGCTTCATTTCAAAGACTTGTCCTTTGCCAGGTTGCTATCTCTGCAGGAGGTTGGGCAGGCTTCGCCATCCCCCTTCCAAGGTTTCAGATTCCAGTGTGTGCTTAATGGAGATTCACAGGCATTTTCCACAATTGTTGAGGCACCCCACAGGTGACCCTTCTAAGTGAGGTTACCCCACTGATGGTCCAGCCCATAAAATGACTTGCAGCATTCAGTTCTGGGTCCCCAACCTCCCAGCACCCAGTTTCGGCCAAGTACTATCATTTATACTTCAGTCTCTGCCAACTTGCACTGCATAGTGGGAAGCAAGTTCAGCTTGGTAGAGAGCTAAAATAAAAACAAAGCAAAACCCTTGATGCTCATCTATTCATTGGTTCTACAACTTCAGTACTCAGGAGTGTTTGTCACATAAAGTTTAAGCAAAGTTGGGCTCAGTAGTTTTTCAGTTATTCTACAGTTCTGTCAATGGGGTTATGTGGTTCAAATTGTGATGGATGGCTCAAAGAGAAAGAGAGGATAGACCGAAAAGTGCCAACAGGCTGATTAGAGGGAAAAAAAGTCTGGCAGTCTTGTTAATCCTCGGAGATGCTATGGATTCCCTTGCAACCCATGTGAACTGTGCAAATGAATAGCTTAAAGTCTAATGGGGAGAGTTCTACCTAGGTTTACCTAAATTAGTAACAGTATTCAAAGGTCAGCCCTGCCATTTCTTTTCCACTGTGAAGAGGGTATTATAGCCTATGGTAGAATGTTGTTGTGCATGGAGAGCCATATACCTTAAAAAATCATTCTGCTGCAGTAGTAACATAGTCACTACAGCAGAATGACTTTTTGTTCTGCTGTAGTATCTATGTCATAATACAAGCATCCCCGTCATTGCTATTTCATTGGACAGAGGGAAGTTGAAGCTTCCCATGCACGAGCTGGCTGGCAGGCAGACGGCAGTGAAGTGCGGGCTGCAGAGGGTAGAGACAGACTTTAGTCAACACAAAAAGTAAATGATTTTTTTTTAACCATACACTATATAAAACAGTGTAAGAGATCCCCAACACACAACTTCGCTATTCTTAAACCTTGTGGTTTCCACTGGGAAGAGGGTATTATTCTCAGCCACCCACTCTACCCTCTCCCTCCCCTACAGCTGTATGGTTAATTGCTCGTGTTGAGTACCTGGCCCCTCAATAAACAGTACTTACATTTTTAATAAGTTTATCTGAGCTTGCTATTGTACTCTAGCTGTATTTAATCCTCTGTGTTTCCCTCCTTGTTCCACAGACAGCCCATCTGTGGGCTTCCCAAGCTGCTCCTGTGGCCTTGGCTCTCTCCGAGCAGGCCACAGATAACAGACCACCCGACTGACCCACGTACAGATTCAGGTACACACCGGACCTCCGAAACTCGTGGTTTTGAATGCCACTGTTTTGACTGGATGCCCAGTGGAGGAACCAGGCACTGACTGGCAGCTGTACTCCTTGGCTGATTTTCCAACGCCTGGTGCTTCCTGGTCTCAGGGAAATCTCTTTCTGTGCTTTGTTCTGGACTGAATTTTTTCACCCACCCCCCTCCCCTCCTCCTCCTCCTCCTCACAGTATTAAATAGACCCTTACTCCACCCCTTCCTCAGCCTAGCAGCAGATTGGTCACTCCACTGCTGCACATTTTCATGCTATTGGCCTCCCTGTCTTCAATACCTGACTTGACCCACTTTCTTCGCCTTTTAAAGCAGTCCCACCCACAGGATCCCACATTTCCTCTCAACCTTTTCTCCAGCCACTCCATCTAACTCCTCTCAATTACTGCTCTACCTGCTCTATTGTTAGGGACCTCACCCTAACTCGACTATATACCCTTTCAACTATAAATTAGCTTGCAGTTAAGCAGGCCAGCAACACCAAACAAACTACCTTGGGGTGCAACCACCTACTACTACTCGTCACTACCTCTTTTGGCATTGCTGGTACCATACACGTCCTTTTGTTCTGCAAATTTTGGACTCCCCACTGTTCTGTCTAACCCTTTATGTGAATCCACTTTATTAACCCTCACTCTCCTTCTCTCCCTCAGCCCTAAACTGTTGCCCAGGCTCCCAGCTCCTAAGCCGGATTCTCGGCTACCAGGCGGTTGGCCTCTCCAGCACATGCTCGAGACCGCAGACAGTGACCCAAGGCCCTAAGGTACGGCAACTGCCGCGAACTTTTTCGACCGCCTCCTCCCCCACCTCCGCTGATTATTAAATACAGTAGCTCCTGCCAAAATATTAGTCCACGCCCTCGTGCAGTGCCCCACTAATAGAGACTTAGCTCATGATCCCCTCTTCTCTATCCAGCCTCACGGATCCAACTCTCAGGGCCTCGCCTTACTAAAACGCATAGGCTCTCCTTGGCTGTGCCTTCACCACTAAATATCTTTAATGCTATCAAATTTGGGTCAACCTGGATCAGAAAGCTACTGATAAGCTGCATTAATCCAGCAACCCCACTGGCCCCTGGGCTAATTGAGTGGCTCCTTTTTGAGGTACCATCATGTCGGGCCCTATATGGCTCCTTTTACTGCCCCTTCTTCTGCTGATACCAGCTGCCCAGCATTGGACACCTGAACTACCATCATGTTTGGTCTACAACGTCACCTTGTGCTGTATACCACATGGCAACTCATCCTTTAATTGCCTCCGTGATTCCAAGTACCAATACCTCGAACCCTGCTCTTGGACCACACACACCAGTAGTACTTATAACTCCCCACCACAAGGTCCACCTCACCACACACAGACTTCTATCTCCTCCCGCCTATTGTGGTAGGGGTACTAGCTCTTGCTACAACAGATCAGCTCTTCTATGGTGGCTACTTTCCAGTCCCTAAAAACATCAGATCTACTAGACGGGAGAAAGGCAGGAATTACAAGCTTATAATTAGCACTCTTAGAAAAATCCTACTTAACCTCCTGCTTTGTTCAGGCAACGTAGAACTCAACCCTAGCCCCCCAGAAGCTATTGCTTTGCCAGCAGAACTAGCAAATTTAAAAGGAATAAGCTTCTTGTATATTAACGTATGTAGCCTCCTTAAAAAGATAACCTTAATACAAACCTGGGTAAATCATACCTCTCCTGACATACTTGTGATTTCCGAAACTTGGCTTAGACCCAGCACCACTGATAGAGAAGTAAACATACCCAACTATGCCTTGTTCAGAGCTGATAGGCATGCCAGAGGAGGAGGGGTAGCTATCTACATTAAAGACAAATTTTCTGCCTCCTGCTTATCCTCGGCATCTGTCACCAGCGAATTCGAATGCCTAATTCTCAAAGTGGAAATTACACAGACTACTGCACTCTGATTAATAGGATGCTACAGACCACCATCTGCTGGCCTACAGCTTGTGTCATATCTAAGTGACAAGTTGGGACAGGGGCTGCCAGAAACTATTATTTTAGGAGACCTCAACTTTGACTGGCTCTCTAACACAGCTGCTCCCCTTGCATCCTTCTGTGATGAACATGGGCTGACGCAACTTATTACTGAACCAACACACCCAAATGTGAAGAACCCCAGTAAAAGTACACTTTTGGATGTGCTAATGGTGAGCAAACCTCATCTTTTCTCCCACGCTGATGTCTTCTTCTCAGATGCCAGCGACCATTGTTTTATTGCGGGAGTAAGATCCACCAACAACCCAGCACCCATCAGCAAGTTCTCTATGTAGAGATCCGGCGCAACTTCAATGAACATGCCTACCTAAACGAGCTTAGTACTCCCTGGTGGCAAGATTTCTACCTGGCCAAAACGATTACGTCAGCTTACAATATCTTCCACAACATTCTATCAAGGGCCCTTAATAAGTATGCTCCCTTATTAAAGTTCGAACTAGGACCAAAACCTGTAAATGGTTCACCCCTCAGATCAAGTCCTTGCTTCTAGAAAGAGATAAGCTCTGGAAAAAAGCACGTGGACTGAACACTGCAGAGGATTGGAACCAGTTCAGAAGACTACGAAATTTATGTACCAAAACAATCAGAGAATCGAAGACCACCTTCTTCAAATCCGAACTCGACTCTGCCACAAAGAGCCCAATCAAGCTCTGGAACACAATCAGTGATCTGCTAGGCCACTCCCCAGGAAATTCACTCCCGACCAAGATTACCTCTGGCAACTTGACTATAACCGAAAAGATGGATATACTTGACGCATTCAATAACCACTTTGCTACTGCAGGCATGGCATTTGATAACTCCCCTGCAAACATACTTCGCTCCCAGACTGCCAGCCAACTGCCTGAAACTCTGATACCTTCGCCGCCTTTCTCACTTCAGCCTGCCACACTGAAAGAGGTAGAGGATCTCTTGCTTCAGTTGGATACTAGAAAAAGTTCTGGGGCCGACTCCCTTGACCCTTACTTCCTAAAAATTGCCTACCACGTACTAGCGATACCCGTCACCCACCTTTTTAACTTATCCCTGTCTCACGGCACCTTACCACCTATATGGAAGACAGCACATGTCATACCACTGTTCAAATCAGGTGACCATGGCGATCTCAATAACTACAGGCCAATTTCCTCCTTCCGGTCCTGTCCAAGCTCCTAGAGAAAATTGTAAATGCACAGCTGAGGACTCACCTTGAGTCTAGGGAACTGCTAAATCCTATGCAGTCCGGATTCAGAGCTAAACATAGCATTATCTCAGCCCTCGCCAAAGTTACTAACGACTGGCAGCGTAATCTTGAGAACAAAAACTTTATTTGTGCTGTTTTCCTTGATCTAAGCAAGGCTTTCGACACCGTCGACCATAGTCTGCTCCTCTCCACCCTTCAAACCATAGGTGTGGACCCCTCCTCTCTGCGTTGGTTCACTAACTATCTTACAGGGCGCCTTCAACAAGTTAAAGCTGAAGGAGGCCTGTCCCCCTTAAAAACTCTGCAAAAAGGGGTACCTCAAGGTTCTATATTAGGGCCCTTACTTTTGCAATCTACATTAATAACATTGACTACTGTATAAAAGAAGCCAACATCCATCTGTTTGCAAATGATACAGTTCTCTATGTGAGTCGCCCAACACCTGAAGCTGCCTGCAATGACCTACAGTCAGAATTCAACCTTTTGCAAAGCTAACTCCTCCAAAAAAAGCTACTCCTTAATGCCCAAAAAACTAAAGCGATGGTCCTCTCTCCTTTTATCCGTACAGCTAACCCTGTGTCCAGTGGGACAGTTCCCCAAATTACCACGGTTCTAGGTGAAAAACTAGAATTTGTTACAAAATTCAAGTATCTGGGAGTTTGGATAGACCAAAGACTCTCCTTCATTGAACATATCGAGGACTTGCTAAAACGACTTCGGCAAAGGCGTGGACTGTTTTTTAGAATCAGCCAATTTCTCACCAGAGATGCCAAGAAACAACTGGTCCAATCCATTTTCCTATCATTGGTTGATTACTCTGACTTCCTCTACAGCCAATGCCCCAACTCTTACATGGCTAAACTGGACACACTCTACCATCGAGCACTGAGGTTTATAACGGGACTCCCCTTCGACACACATCACTGCACCCTATATGCGGCAGTGGGATGGACATCACTAAAGTTCAGGCGCCACAGAAACGCCACTCTCTGGACCTATAGAGCCATCTCTAATAAGCTGCCTTACTATATCTCCTGCTGTCTTCCCCTGAGTATAATTGGGAAATACGCGTTAAGAAGTTACTCAGCTATTACACTTAAAGTACCCAAAGCAAAATCCCGCTTCGGCAGGGCAGCCATAAGCTTCGTGCTACCTACCTTATGGACGATCTATAAAAACCCTCAAATTAAGCACTCTAATCGGTATAAATGCTTTCAAGATGCTTTATTTCCGTACAATCAGAGAAGTATGTAACTGCTTCACCCACTCAGACCCAGTACTGGTATATAGCCACACCTAGACCCAATTTTAAGTACTGACCCCCCCCCAGCTTGCTCCTCACCAGCCTAATTATTCTCTCTCTTATCCCCCTGTCTTATCAACACTAGGCCCATCCATCCCTGTATTCTTCCTTTCCCAACTTCGGATAGGAGCTCACTACCCTGGGTTGTGACATCCTACCATGCCCCGTACTTTATAGCATTCAATCCCGGGCTCACACATACTCCTTTTCTCCATCCACCTTCTCTACATCCAGCTTACCAACTCCTTTCTGTGCACCGTGCCTCTCCTAGCCTTTCTCCCCTACTTCCTCCCTCTCTTCCCACCTCACCTCTACCTGGTGTATATTTTTATTTTATTTTTTCTTCTGTTACTTCCTCCTGCAACCTTAGATAACCTGCTTTATCTTCCTGTAGACACTTCTATCTATGTAAATACCTGTAATCTGTATAATATCTGTATAATTCTATGTACATATGATCTTCTTTTTCTTCCTCTCTGTAAAGAGTATTATCTGTATTGCCTTGTAAATACCTGTGTTGACCTGTATATACAATTGTTCATGCTCCACCCAGGTCCATCTTGCAAATGAGCTTCTGCTCAATGATGAACGCCTGGTTAAATAAAGACTTGATTGATTGATTGATTATCTCTACAGCTTGGTTGTTCAATGCTATTCCTCCTCCAAAAGGATTGAAGAAGTGCTCTGATGTCTGCAAGTGCCTTCTTGCTATGTTTTCTCTTGGGCTGTCAATTTCACTTTGGTCCAGGCTTCTTGGTGCAGGGCTTCCTTGCCAGTCGATCCCCTCTCCTCTCTTGTGAGAGTGGTATGTCTATCCCCCACACCTGCAGATCTTTTGTGACATTTTCAGGTTTTTTATAGGTCTTGGAACTGTTTGGAAATTGCACCAATTCTTGTGGAGGACTGAGGTTTAGAATTTCAGTTTGCAGATTCTGAGTACTTTCAGTGTTGAGGAATACAGTTTTCTCTTGGTCAATATTGAAAGGGAATAATAGCTGTCAAAGTACATCCTTTAGTCCTTGTACATTACTTCTTGAGTATCCATGCTTTAAACAATATCTCTTGTGTTACAATGAAGTTGAACAATTTTAAAAATTGAGTGTGGCCGAGCTCCAGGCTGTATCACATTGGCATCAGTGTCCAGTGTACTCCCTTGATGTCAAGAGGGGTGTCTGGATTTAATTCTAGTGAGGTCTTAAAAAAAGTCAGTCAGAAAATGTGTCATGTTTTTCCCTCATCTTCTGAGATCCCACAGAGGTGCATGTTGTTGTGTCTGGACCAACTCTCAAGGTCCTCATACTTATCTTGCAGTTGGTGATACTCTTTCATGATGTGGAGGACCATCCACCCTAACTGATCTGTGTGGGAGTCACTCTCCCTTGTGAGGAATTCCAATGCTTTTACCTGGCTTTTGAGAGCCATGATATTGACTTTGAGTTCAGTGTGCTAGGCTCTGATTTTCATTCAGAAGTCCTTCAGTTCCTCAAGAATTGTGGCATTAGTGGGCAGTGGGTTGGTTTGAGGAGGGAGCTGAACCATTGAGCTTCTCCAGTTTCGTTTCAGGCACTGAGCATATCTCTCTGGATTCATCCAAATCTTCTGTTGGCTGCCATCGCCTGGGCTTCTTTGGACCGCTCATTGACTCTGTTTACGCCTCTGGTAGGTTTTTGTGTTGTATTTCTTGAAAACACTGATGATTTGAGGAGTTTTTTTAATTACTAGGAGTTGAGCTGTGTCTCTATCCTTCCATCATGATAATTAAGTCACTCTCATGTATTCTTATTGTATGAGAACTGCAAACCCAAAGTGAGTAGTGATGATTCCCTAAGAATGTAAGTGAGACCACTCTTACAGCTCTAAGAGTGGACTCCATGGCAGTATTAATTTAAATAATAAGCCAGTAATTAAGTAATAAGCCAAGACAGGACATGCCTCAGGGGTGTAGTAAGGCACAAGGCTGAAGGCCAAGTGTCCTTATGCCCCTGGGAAGTGCATTAAAATTATATGATGCACACTCTGGAGGGGATTATTACACTTATAAATGACTCTAAGTAGTTTTTTTGGGGAGAAAAATAAGATTCAGCACATGACCGTACACTAATAGAGATTTAATGCATGGTCAGGTGACAGCTTTCGGCCAATGAAATTTCTAGATTTTTCTTGCTATTTTATAAAGGATTTTAATGCACACCCAAGAGGAATGAAGCACGAGGCTGAGTGTCCTTACACCCATGGGAAACATATTCAAATCCTGTAATGCACACCCTAAAGTGGCTTATTGCACATACAAAATGGAAAAGGATTTTATTTACATAAATCATTTATTTAAATACATTTAAAATAACAATGTATATACATAAAATAGTCTCCGAATCAGTAGGTAATGAGAAGTTTGTGCCTTGGTAATGCGATCTAGCACCTGATCATGCGGTGTTATGAATTTAATGCACAGTCAGGGGACATCTCTCAGCCAATGACATTTCTAGGTTCTTTTGTGACATTTTATAAATATCCTTAATCCAGACTAATTAATAACATTTTAAAAATGATAATTCTAATTAATTACTCATGAGCTAAACTAGCTCACTGATGGCTTCCATGCTGGTCTGAAATCTCTTAGAAATGCCAGTCTCGGCAGTGACACTCAGCTCATCGCGCGCTCTTCACTGACAGCAGTGGCACCATTATTATTATTATTACTGAATTTTGTTGACCAGATAGGCTCACTGAGACTAGAAGTCCCATTTTCAGGGGCAACCAGTGGGGGGGGGGGATACAGATGGTAACCAAATGAAATTGAACCAGATTAAGCTATTGGTGGTATTTTTAGTGAATGGAGGAAATTTGGCCAGAACACTGTGGAAATTCCCCTACTGTTGGGTAGAGGGCGCTTTCAGCCCATTTCCAAGATGGAGGTTCCTGGTGAAGCAGAGGAGGAGGAGTCAAGGAGCTGAGTCAAGCCGGGGGAACGCCATTACTACTATTCACAGTGAAGCAACAAAAGTAATTACCATGAATGGACTAACCCTGTAATATGTATTCACAAGATTTGGACATTACGACTGAAGTGGCTGTTTTTGACAAAGATGATTCGGAGATGGACACTGTGTCTGAGGATTTCCAGTATGCGGTCATGATGCCAGAGGATACAGATGCGAATATACAGGGACAGAGTGCAGCTATGAGGCCAGGTGTGCGATCCAGATGCCAGATGCAGAAAGCCTCCATGGAGATTAGGAAAAAGAGATGGAAGAACAAAGTATTACTAGAAGGACATGCTGCCCCTTCGCTGACTAAAGTGGGCGAAATTACTGATAAACATCAGACACCCAGAGAAAGTTTGGAAGAAGCCTTTTTGATTTGTACTCCAGAAGTGACAGAGGAGACATGGACACTGGAGCTGGCCCTGCAAAATGCTGGATGGCAGCAGGATGCTTCTGGTAAGTGGGTCTCCGACCTGATTTTTTGATCTTTCTTATGAACAAACTGAGCCCCAGAATGAGTAACTCAGGGGAGGAGCTGGCGCCCATCAGAGAGCGAGTGGCCAGAAGGATGTCACAAATGAGGGCGAATTGAATGTACAACTCAACTCATTCAGGGATGCACAAATGGAACATGCATTATCCCCATTAATAAGAACCAGAACAGTAACATTGACTTGGCAAATACTGCAAAACAAAGTAAAATGGTGGACATAGGGATAGACACAAGTAATGGGGCACAGATATCACAGGACAAACCTTTGTCCACACAGGGTTCTAGAGAAGGAACATCAGAGCAGCAAGCAGCAGACATAGCAGCAGGGCCTTTAGGACATCAACTTTTAGATTTAGATTCAGAACCTGAAGATGAGAGGGTGGATTCGAACATAGAAATGTCACTATGGAGTCTGATACAGTTTCGGAGGGAGAAGGGCCTTCAGATTTTACAGGACAGGGAACAGAACACAGAGATAAATCAAGAGCTGAACTGTGCTGTGCAACCCATGGAACTGGGGCTAGGAATGACACTCAACCCCCACCATGCTCGACACAATTTTCTGACCTCTTTGATAAATCACCCCATACCGTGCAGACATGCTGTGCGAATCAGATATAGAGGAGGGTTGGAGCTCTTCCCAGATATGGAATATGTGTGGAAAAAGCTTCTTAAGTAATCCTTATGCTTTGTCCCTGCTGAAGTTTATGCCCTGATACATATATCAGGAGAGGAAAACTCTGATATAAGTTTTCTTACTGCTCATGGACTGGACAAATTCTGGAACTTATAATCAGAAAAAGTTTTCCCCCTTGTGGATGCCATTCCTGGTCACCCCTCTGACCAAATCTGCAATAAAATTAGTGACTATAATGTTCAGAACTGAAAGTATAAACAGGAGGTATTCATCCCTGGCTTCAAAAGCACTGCTATGTTCTCAGTGCCCCTGAACAGATTATCGATTCACAATCATTCTGAACAGGTAGATGGCATTTTAAAACCAAGTTACAGCAAAATGATGAAGGCATTCTTCATCTGCCTAATATTTTTTTTATTGGTAGAGATTGTGGAGTTTGTTTTTACTCTGGCCAGCCTAATGCCTGCCATAAATGTGGTGAATGGACTCATCTGGTCAGTCCATGTGATAAGCTCAGGTGTATACTCTGTAGTGATTACAACCATATTAGCACAGAGTGCAGAAATGTGGCACGCTGTAATCTCTGTGATGCTAGGGGCCATATGTTCCACAAATGCACATGGGCAGCTCATAACAGAACAAACAGAGTTAACCAAGATACAATAATCAGACAAGCACAAAGAAAAGCTGAATGACATCCTGAGGCCCCTAGCCAAGAATCCACAAGGACAGAAACTGCGAAGAAAAGTGGTGATAATATGACAAAAGAAGGCCATGAGATTTCAACACCTAATGAGCATGGTCAGGAACAGACAAGGAAAGAACCACAAAAGGATCAACCAGCTCCTCAACAGACACACACTGATCAATGAACTTCTCTTGCCCCCCCCCTTCCAACACAGCCTGCAGAAGTCAAACAGGAATCTACAACACATGTGGTCTCTGCACTTGAAGATCAAGAAATGCCACCCCACCCCACCCCAAACCAGCAATCCTGGACTACCCCTGTGACATGAAGAAGAGCCAGATTATGGACTTCTTTCTTTCCTGACACTGTCCTTAGTAACAAATATGAGGTGTTTTCCAAACAAAAGGATTGGGGCAATCTGGGACGGAAGGTTCAGAATCTAACATTTCATCAAAATCCCTTCCTCCCTCCAATTGAATGAAGAGAGGGCAAAAAGAAGGAAAAAAAAAGAAGAAACACATAGGGGATAGTCAGGACTGTTGCCTTTTTTCCCTTAAACTATCATGTCTAGGGGACTCTTAACTTTTGCTACTGTTAATGTTTGTTGCATCCTCAATGCGGGTAAAAGAAAAGCAGTCTTTACTTTCCTCCAGCAACAAGCTGTTAATGTGATTTTTTTTACAGAAAACCTGGTTGACTACTTCTGCCAAGGTACACCAATGTAAAAAAAACTTGGCTTTGAGGCCTGTCCTATTGGTCCTTTGACCTAGATAGAGCTGATGGGGTGAGGGATTCTCTTTAAAGGGGTACTTACAGAAATTAATGGATGTTATACCTGGTTGTTTATTTATTTTGGATGGCCTGCTAGAAGGAAAAACATTTAGTTTCACTGCAGTTTATGGTCCCCAAAGTAAAGCAGACAGAGTAAAATTATTTAAAACATCACAACCTTTTTTCATGACTACCGGACAGGTTTTTGTAGGAGGATACTTTGATTCCCACCTAGATGTCCCAGAAGGGTCCCTAACTAGTAAAAAAGTGTATTGTGACACCCATGCATTACAGAGTTGTCTTAAAGTAGCTGGCATGAAAGATGCAGCCAAATTATTATATCCCCATAAATTAGATAAAAACGTATGTAAGAGGATGACTGGCAACCAGAATAGATTACTCGTTTCTCTCTTCAAACATAAAATTTGTAGACCTCCAAGTACTTCCTATGGAATTCTCAGATCACTCCATGTTACTACTTAAGGTACACTTTCAAGAGGCATTACATGCCACAGAGGGTGGCTGGAAATTGAATATTGCATTTCTACAGGATAAAGTAGCCCAGAATAGTATTATATGACGCTTAAGGGCTCGTAGTACAGTATTATGTTTCTATGATACCATTGGAGAACGGTTGGAGGACACAAAAAAAGAAATACAAAAATGTTTTATGCAATGTGGTAAGCAACAACAAAATAAAACGTTTTTACATCTTTACATCAACAGCTATAGTACTTATATTCATTGGTTAATACTACTACACATGATTACAGTTCTCAAATTACACAGGTTAAAAATCAAGTGAAATATTATCAATATGATAGGGCAGCTACACTTACAGTGGAATTACAGTATAGGACTACAAAGACCCCTTTAGGAGACCCCTGTGCAGCCTCTAAAACTAGGTTAGAGAATTCCAGTATCACAGCTTTGAGGGATACTGATGGGATGGTAAAAACTTCTCCACATGACTTGAAACTCATTGTGCATGATTATCTAGATTCCTTTAATAATTCACTTCTCCCTGATGAGTCTAGTATGTGTAATTACAAAAAACAATATAGTCTTCAGCTAAATTATATGACTTTGAAGAATCTGGATGCCCAATTTAGACATGATGAACTGATATTAGTTATTAAGGGGGTGAGAAAAAATGACTCACCAGGGCAGGATGGGTTACCTTTAGAGTTTTATTTAACTTTTCAAGAAGAATTGTCAGAAATTTTACTATTAGTATATAATGAGATCATGGAGCAACATATAATAAGAGACAATTTTGCACAAGGACTGATAAAAACTATTTTTAAATCTGGAAATAAGACATTGATACAAAATTGGCGACACATCTGCTTATTAAATACAGATTGGAAAATCTTAGGTAAACTGATCCATAAACATCTACAACCTCATTTATCAGATTTTTATGTTGGCGCACTTGCGCAGCCAACATCTTGCGGTAGTGCAGCTTTGGAGGCATGGTCACTGTTGGGTGAATGCAGGGCATGCAGCAGTAGGTGCATCCCTCATTTCCCAATCCGCCAGCATTCCGGCCCCACACCATGCAAACATAATATGGTGAGCACATCTCAGAAAAGGTCCTCTGCAATCTGAGCAAAGCTTGTCAGATGCAGCAGACCTTCCCTGGACGTGCTCGCTGACATTATGAGCATGGCAGCACAGTGGTCGCCAAACTGCCAACTTCAGGGTGCCCAATCCCCCTGTTGGTTAACCCTGCCCCTCTGTATGTACCGACAGGGGAGCCCACTCTTCATCAGCATAAATCACCCCCATTGTTAAATGCCGAGGTGGGTGCCCAATCCTCCTCAGTTCAGCCCCCTGCTGCTTTCTTTGTGTGCCGACGGGGGAGCCCACTCCCTACTGGCATAAAGAACCCCCCCCAAACAGTTAGGTGGCATGCTGGGAGCCCACCCCAGCATGCCAAATCCCCCAAAACAAAAAAACTGTCCTGCAATTTTTTTTTTTGTCACCTGTAAAATGAAAACGGTCCCTCGTAGTCTCCCTTCCCCCACCAGCAACCACCCTCTGCGCACCCTGCCTCCCCACACTCCCTCACCCCATACTTACCTGTGGAGTCTGGCACGATGATCTTCAGTGGACCTGGAACACGTCTGCACTCTTCAAAGCCAACCGCGAACTGAGGAAATGCTGGTAAGCTGTATAATGGAATTAATAGGGTTTTTTCAACTTTGATGCATATCTCAGGCATTTTGGGGAACTGTGGCCCCAAATTTTCAACATGGGTTCTTGGGACCCCTCCTCATGAATTCTTGTACTGTCATGATATGCTCGTACCAAAAGGTGATTTTGCAGTCACTGTGCAGAATCACCTTTTGGGACTGAGTAATGAAATGACAGTGCCACTGTTCATCAGGGGAGGATCTCAAAAAGCTTATGTTGCAAATTTGGTGAGAAAAATCCAAAAAAATGACTGTTTTACGAGCGCGCATTGCACAGTTGCTACGCACACAAGTAAGTTAGCAAATTCACAATATTTTCACACCAGATTCTCGACATTGGCATTTTACCACACCTTCTTGTGAACCATATAGCTGTCATTTTTCACATCCTGGCTGAAATGTGTTTTTGCACTTCCGGTGCAGAATAGCGCTGTTGCTGTGTGAAATCAGTGTTCAGGACACATTACAAAAATGATAGTGACACTGTTCATGAGCAGAGTTCCTATAATGTCTGTGTTGAAAATTTGATGACAATACTCCATAAAGTGGCTGTGTTATGAGCGTGCGTTTTGCAGTTTGCCCGCACGCACGCTCGTAAGTTTGCAAACTTATAATATTTTCACTCCAGATTTTCAACAGTGCCATTGTTCTGCACCTCCTAATGAACAGTACAGCTGTCATTTTTCACATCCTGACCAAAATCTGTTTTCGCAGTTCCGGCACAGAATAGTGTGGTTGCTGTGGAAAGTCCATGTTCGAGACACATTATAAAAATGACAGTGACACTGTTCATTAACAGATGTCCTAAAATGCCTATGTTGAAAATTTGGGGACAAAAGTCAATAAAATGAGTGTTTTATGAGTGTGCGTTGCAAAGTTTGTACGCATGCTCGTGACTTTGTGAATTTGTAATAGTTTCATTCCAGCTGTTCATCATTGGCATTTTTCCATACCTCCTTATGAACAGTACAGCTGGCTGAAATGTGTTTTCGCACATCCATCACAGAATTGCATGGTCGCTGTGCAAAATCAGTTTTCAGGACAGTTTGAGGAAATGACGGTAACACTATTCACGAGCAGAGGTCCTAAAATGCCTATGTTAAAAATTTGGTGCCAAAAGTCCATACAATGACTGAGTTGCAAGCATGCATTGCGCAGTTTCCATGCACCCTTGTAACTTCATCAATCTACAATATTTTCATGCCACATTTTCACCACTGGCATTTGTGCACACCTCCTTATTAACAATCCAGCTGCCATTTTTCACAGCCTGCCCAAAATGCGTTTCCACAGCTGTGGCGCACAATGACATGCTTGCTGTGCAAAATCACCTTTTGGGACATATTAACAAAATCACAGTGCTATGCGTCTCTAGCTCCACCACTGCCAATGCCAGCGCGACAACATTCAGCATTGACAAATGCTTGTTTACACCAGGCACAGACTTGTCGGGTGCCTGGTCACAAAATACAGGATCATCTTCAGTTAATTAGGGATAGTTATGAATATTGTAAAGTAAATAATCTATCTGTCTTTTGGCCTCACTTTGCCAAAGTAAGGCCTTTGATAGAGTATCACATCCCTTTATGTTACAGGTTTTACAGCAATATGAAATACTTGAGAGGATAGTACAGTGTATCCAAAACTTGTATAATAGGGCATCTGTGATTCCCCTGATAGGAGGAACTTTAGGGCTACCCTTAGCCTTGCAGGTGGGGGTATAACAGGGATGCCCATTTAGTCCATTCCTATACACATTGGTGTTTGACACATGCATTAGACATATTGCAGCAAACCATTTGATTAATGGACTTCAGTTACCAGGACGGGACTTGGAAATTAAACTCTCTGCACATGCCAATGATCTTTGTCTTCTGGTTACATCTCAAGAGAGTGTAAAACAAGTCATTCAGGAACTACAGCATTATGGAACAGTGTCAGGAGTGTCAGGAGCACTCTTGAATATAGAGAAAAGTGTGGGGATTACACTAGGTTAACCAATAAGTGCCAGTAGTGTAGCAGGGATTACAATGTCCACAAATCCTATTAAAATTCTTGGTATATATTTTGGAGAGGGAGATATGGCATGCAAAAATTTGATAGAAGTAATACAGAATTGTGAATGGTGAGTTGAGAAATGGAAAGGCTGGTTACTATCTCAACAAAAAAGGATATTTATTATGAAACAGTTTTTAGTTCCCCTTTTATTATATGTAAGGTGGATATACTACATTTCTTTCAGTTTATAAACTAGGATTTATAGCATTTTTTTCAGATGTTATAGGGAAATAGGCTTAATCCCATTAAAAGGGAATTTACATATTTAACTAGGCAACAAGGGGGAGTGGGAATGTTACATAGATACATAGATACATAGACAGTGTCGGCAGATAAGGGCCTATGGCCCACCTAGTCTGCCCATTTGAGCTTGTAAGTCCAGTTTGTTTTCCTAGAAGTCTGTTTCCCCTTACCCCTGCCCTCTAGAATTCCTTTATGTCTATCCCATGCATTCTTAAATCCCATGATTGTTTCAGCCCCCACCACTTCCTCTGGCAGGGTGTTCCACTTGTCCACCACCTTGCTCTGAAGAAATTCTTTCTCATGTTTCCTCGAATCGTCCTCCTCCAACTTCATCCCATGCCTCTAGTCCTGAAACATCTTTTTCGCTTAAAAATAGTGTTTTCCTGCACCCTGTTCCTCCCTGTAAGATACTTGTATGTCTCTATCATATCCCCTCTCTCCCTCCTCTCCTCCAGGGAGTACATGTTCAGTTCCTTCAACCTGTCTTCATAGGACTTGTGATGCAACCCATGCACCATCTTTGTTGCCCTCCTCTGAACCTTCTCTACCCTGTCTATGTCCTTACGTAGGTATGGTCTCCAGAACTGTACACTGTACTCCAGGTGGGGCCTCACTAGTGTCTTGTATAGCGGAATTATGACCTCCCTTTTCCTGCTGGTGATGCCCCCTGCCTATACATCCCAGCATCCTATTTGCTTTACCTGACAACCCCAAGATCCCTTTCCTGCTTGGTGCATGCTATATCCTCACCCCCCAACTGATATATTGTGCCAGGGTTTTTGTGCCCCATATGCATTATTTTGCACTTCTTTGCATTGAATTTCAACTGCCAAACCCTTGACCATTCTTCAAGTTTCTGCAGGTCCCTTCTCATTCTGTCTACACCCTCTGGTGTGTCTACTCTGTTACAGAGCTTTGTGTCATCAGCGAACAGTGAAATTCTGCCTTCTAGATCCTGTGCAATGTCACTGATGAAGATGTTGAATAGGACCGGTCCCAGCACTGATCCCTGTGGTACCTCACTGGTTACTCTTCCCTCTGTGGAGTGACAGCCATTTACCACCACCCTCTGTGTCCTGCCACCCAGCCAGTTACCTACCCACCACACTACTGTCCTGCCCACACCCATATTCCCCAGTTTGTGTAATAGTCTTCTATGTGGCACAGTGTCAAAGGCCTTGCTGAAGTCCAGATAGGCCATGTCCACTGCCCTCCCATGATCCACCTCCCTAGTCACCCAGTCAAAAAAATTCAATGAGGTTGGTCTGACATGACCTTCCCCTGGTGAAACCATGCTGCCTTGGGTCCTGTAGTCCATTGACAACCAGATGTTACATCCTTTAGTTTTGTTTCTCATGCTGTTTTTTTTAATTGGGAACATTAAAAAGCTGTTATTACCATAGAGGAATAGAGGCAGAGAGGGAGAGTGATCTAAAGAGTTAATGAGAGGTTATTTGAGCCACTGACAGGAGGAACCAGTGAAGCCACTACTTAAAATGAAAGTACCAGCTTTTATAAAGCCTACACTAAGGAAATTGTGTATATGGCAGGTAAGAAAATCACAGATACTGAATTCTACTAGGAAACAACTATATGAAACAATTCTGTGAAATACAGGTCCAGCTACTCTTGAATTCAAGTCTTGTTCCCTGACCCAGGTTTCTGGTGCAGTGTCTCAACTAACAACACTAGAATTCCAGTTAGAATGTGGGATAACCTATGTTTATGTATGTATGGTAGATTGAACATCAAAGGAAATTTAAAGCATAAGGCTATCATTGAAAGAAGGTGTCCTTATACAGATAGTCTAGCTCCAGAAGAAATGATGGTACATGTTTTGTTTGAATGTTGTTTTTCTTCTCAACTTTGGTCTTTCTTAGCATACAGGTGGAAACTATCATGGTTAACTAGATTAACTTATGAGCAACTAGCTCTAGGGCAATATAATGGTAGGTGTGCAGCTTATAATAAAAGGACTCTAGAAGTTTTTTTTGCATGTCTAAAATTTTACTTGTGATAGGCCAGAAGCTGATATATGACACAGCAACAATGTATGATTTACCTAGCAGTTAGTAAACTGATTGAATCAGCATGTGTGGAAGTGTACAATTAGGATGTTCAAAAATGCTGTATGACGGTAGTAAATAATCTAGGAAATGGATTGATGCAGGTGTTAAGTTATGTATAGTTGTATTACATTATTCTGATGCAGAGGGGGTAATCAGTTAAGAGCATTCCTGTCATATTATAGACATGAAATGAGATATTGGTTTATGGATTCCTAGGTGGAATTGAGGTATTTGTCCCCATGAATGTATATATTGGTAAAAAATAAGTTTTCCTTTTCATTTATTTTTATTTTATAATTTTTTTTAACCTTTTAAAAAAAATGTATATCATTTTTCCTTTATTCCCTGTTTTTTTTTTCTCCTTTATTATACATGATGGGCTTCTTTTTAACAGACCGAATGATTGGGTATACTTGGGGGCATGAGTGAATGCAGGTTGTTATATTATGGTTTTGTTTATGCTGCTTACATGAAGTAATGCATTATGTTCTTTATGTTTTGTATTGAATTTTTCAATAAAAAATGGCCCTACTCTTGGTGAGGGGGCACTGTTGGCCCTCTATCTGAGATGGAGGATCCAGAGGAGGCCACAGAGGTGATACAGCAAGCTGGAGAGCTGTTCTCCCTCACAGCTGAAGCAGCTATGGAGAATGTTCTACACAGTATGAAAACTTGCACTTCCTGCCCTGTCTGGGTATAGCATATTTTGGTATGTATAAATTCTCAGTCATGTTAAATGCTAATCTGTAAACCTCTACCTATGTAATTGTTTGTGTCATTTTAAATGCAAATGAATGTGTATTCCACAGTTGTGTTAATTGTTAATTGTATGTCAAATGTCACATCTCTATCCCCGGTCACACCGGGAGATGAGCAATTTGTTGTTCAGTGTGCCTTCCTGGTGAAACATTTCAACACATAAATAAAATAAATGGAGGAATGAGACAGATGATTTAACACAGATGGACGAATGCCAGGCAGAGGACATGGCATCTGAAGACTTGAAAATGGATATGGGGCAGGAAGAGTTTCATTTTGCCCAAGAATCTGTGAGTATGCTGACAGAGGGAACTGAGATGTGGTCCCAAGCTGGGACCTCAGAACAACAGAGAACAACAGTTAAGAAATATGAAAGAATTAAAAAAAAAATGTTCAGGATGGAAGGCGTTGCAACAAGAGACTTTATGAGTTGGAAGAGGGAAAGAATCTGCAGGCAGCTTAAAAAAAGGGCAAATGGCAAGAGAATGATTAAAAGAAGCTCTTGGGCCATCACAGAACATTTTGGAGGCAGAGTGGATGCCGGAACAGGCATTAGCAAATGTGGGCTGGAAACAGGACGTGTCAGGTAAATGGATATCAGACCCAGAGTCTGAAGATTCTAGCTGTGTCTCAATAAGAGATGACACGGATGGCAGACAGGGCAATTCAGATAGATGCAAAACAATGTTGTAGAGCAACCAATACAATAGGAGACAGGGCGCAGTTCCCAGGGAATGGACACAGGAATATGTGCAGGGGTTCATGAAGTACATAATAGTCACAATAATGTTGGCAATGAGAGTAATAATAACAATGACATAAATGTAACCTTACCTGGGGAAAATAAAATGGAGACTCTGACACACAGGAGCAGTATGAAACAGAATGAAATTCCGGAGAGTCAAGAAGCACATACAGGATCAGCCAGAGTGACCGATGCTCAGTAGAAGCACAATGAGAAAGAGATTACTATGGAAACAGAGGACACGGAAGTAGAAAGTCTTTCTGATGGAGAAGGAATGGAAGGTAATGAGGCCAAAGCACCGACAGGAATGGAACAGCATCCTAATATAGATGGAGGGGAGATGGAACAGGAGCAAATGCATGAGGGGTAGAAGAGGAGCAAAATGGAGTTTATATGGACCAAAAGAAACAAACTACAAAATAACCAGAGGGAGAATACAGCAGGAAACAGAGAGTCACAGTCAGAAAGACCACCTAGATTTTCAGATTTTTTTTACCATTCAGCCCCAATCCCCAGACATAATGCTGTATGCATATGCTATAAAGGAGAGTTAGATGTGCACACCACTAGGGATGTCCATGCCCTATTACATATCTCTGGTGAGGATAACTTTGGTGTGAGTTTTCACACACCTAATGCTTTAGAGATATTCTGGTCAAAATATAATCAAAGCAGATTTTTGCCATTATGGACTCCCTTTATGGTCATACCACCAACTAAGCCTGTAGTGAAATGAATAACAATCATGTTTAAAACAGAAGTAGTGAATGTAGGAGACATTCATCATTGGCTACAGCAGAGGTGCGAGGTGTTGAGTGCACCTGAACTGATCATTGATTCAGAATCCTTCTAGACTGGAGGATGGCATTTCAAAATTAAGTTGTGGCAAAATGAGATTGGTATCATACACTCTCCCAAAAGCGTTTTCATAGGGAAGGAAATAGGAATGTGCTTTTATGCAGAATAACTGAAGGCACATCACAAATGTGGAGAAAGAATGCACTTGGCCAGTGTTAGAGTTGGAGTTCATTAGCTGCAGTTCATGGGATCGTGAGCATGTCATTAGTTAAAACTTATGAGCTCAGCACATAATTTGAGTGCTGAGACGGTCAGGATTGATATTAATACTTAGACTGCATGACTCCAGTATGCATATAAGAACTGGAACATTTAAGCTTTAGATATATACTGTCTATATATATATATATATATATATATATATATATATATATATATATATGTATATACTGATTTTCCTGTAAAGGGTAATTTCATAAGACCCCACTCCCTCTAATATGACCATTTGAATTCCAGGTTTTAATCAAATATGCACCATGGCATACATTGTACAATCCCACATGTATTGGAACTTCTCTAGTTATACACTCTTGTAATGTCTTGTATAATTCTATGTCTTGTTTGTTCTCCATCTCATACTTTTCCAATATGTATCGTTCATCTGACGTGGAACCTATGAAATGAGCTTGTTCTCAAAGGTGTTATCCGTAATTTCAATAAATAAAAATAAATTATATATATATATATATATATACTGTATGTGTATATAGAGGATAGCTGACTGAAGATATCATATTTATCTTCACGAGAGGCCAATGATATCATGATGTCATTGGCCTCGAGGAAGATAAATATGATATCTTCCATCAGGCCATGTCATGTTCTGTTTATATAATGTATGTTTTGGGCTGCACTCAACAAAAACTCCAGATGTCCACTTAATACAATCCCCTACATAGAGGTGATGGCTATTTCAACACAAAACTGCAGTATCTCTGCAACACAACAGATGTCATATGTTGTTGAAAACTATATATGTGGTTGATCCTGCTACTTTAAAATTATTATTAAAAATTGTTTGGTATTAAGTTTATGTAGTCGCTACCCCAACAACTCTCCATACCCCCTACTCCAAAACAGCAGATTACATATATTATGAAAACAAATCTGCTGTTGCCACTTTAAAATTATTTCCATAATACATATCTGGTTGATCCTGCCTGCATCTTTAAACAAATTAATTATTGAAAAATAAAGTTTATCTGGCTGATCCCGCAACTTTTTTTTATCCACCTGTAACTGTAATGTAGCGTGGCCGAGCGCTATGCCCTGAAATGTAGCGTGACCGAGCGCTAGGCAGATTCAAAAGTGAAGCACTGTAAGATATTTTTCATTAGGGAGCCTGTGCTGTAAAACTTACAAAATGCTTCCTTTTCTGAATGCTGCCTGTATTTTGCGAAAAGAAGCTGCCGACTGCTTGCACTTCTGTCTGGTGTTGTGAAGCTGCCGTCTCACTCTCGCTTCCCTCAATACTGTCGGCAGCTTCTTTTCGCAAAATACAGGCAGCATTCAGAAAAGGAAGCATTTTGTAAGTTTTACAGCACAGGCTCCCTAATGAAAAATATCTTACAGTGCTTCACTTTTGAATCTGCCTAGCACTCGGTCATGCTACATTTCAGGGCATAGCGCTCGGCCACGCTACATTACAGTTACAGGTGGATAAAAGAAAGTTGCAGGATCAACCAGATAAAGTTTGTTTTTCAGTAATTTATTTGTTAGAAGATGCAAACAGGATCACAGAGATGTTTGTGTTGTGGGGTGGGGCAAGCTCATAAAGGGACACAGCAAAAATAGCTGGATGATGGAAAGTGAAACACTTTCACTTTCATTACGATGACGTATAGGAGTGTGAAGATATCAGTGATATCTTCACATGTGAAGACATCATTGATATCTCCATGACCTGGCAGAGATATTACTTTTTATTCTGCTATTTATCCCAAAACATACATTGTATAAATATATATATATATATATATATATATATACATATCAATTAGATTTCTATATACATTAGTTAGATCTTATGAGCCCAGTGTGTATATATTTATAAGCACAATGGGACAAGCTGGATTCTTTTTAGATTCTATGAGCTCAGTGTATATCTTTCTAAGCACATTGAGACAGAGTAGCATTTTCTATTTTAAAGGTATACTAGCCATCAAAACTTAAAAGCACTCACAAACACATGCACATACACACAGCATTAGTTCATATGCACATTTTAGCAATTAAGGGGTTAATGCAGATAGTTAGTATTACCTTGGATTACAGAGGTCTTCGAGAGTGGTGGTGGAAGAGTGCTGAGAGTAAAAATATTTGTTTATGCCTCAGTGTGCTATGAGCTCAGGCTGTACCAAGCCATTCCACTGATAAGGATATCTTGTTTAAAGACAGTCTAGGTGTTTTGTCTCTTTCCCTGTCTCTTTTCTGAGAAATATGTTTTTCTGTATCAGACAGAGAAAAACCCATAGGCACCCATGAGGTCATGCCTGACCCTGATAAAATACATGAATTTTAAATTATGCAGTCTCTGCAAGGCTTTGGGGCAGCCTGTGTGGTCAAATCATATATATAAAGAGGGTGATTACACTCAAGGTTGTTACACAGTTTGGCCAGCAATGGAGCATCAACCTTCCTTCTGGGTAACCCTGCTAGAGTGAGTAGGGTTTTCTTATACTTATAGCAGTAACCAAATATAGCAGGATACTTAACATACAAATAATAAATGCATCTGTGTATTCTGTGTTTGATGAAGATTACATTCATGATGGTTCAGGAGTGAAAATGTCATAAACACGCTCTGTGTTTTTCTAATTGGTAACCTGTATAACAAACTAGATTTTTGTTACACCTTTAGTAATTGGTAAAGATTCATATTAGAAGTTCATTAGGAGTTATAAGGTAATTTATATTATAGTAATAAATTGTTTGGTTTCATTAGCCAGAACTTGTGGCAAGTTAAAATGCATGTTCTGTGGGGAGTATAATCACATCAGTACTATGTGTAAAAACACTGCAAAGTGTAACCTGTGTGATACACCAGGTCACATATTCCAAAAATGCCCCTGAGCAGCCCATAATAGAAATGATGCTGTGAATCTGGATATTCTGATAAGGCAGGCAGAGGAAAAATGCAGAAATGTATAATGAAGATCAAAGATTTAAAAAGACATCCACAAGTAGGGAGCAAACAAAGGGAAACACTGAGAACTCTCCAGACACTGAAGCTGAGCAAACACATAAAACAGGAACTACTGAAGAACCCTTAACAAGGAATGATGGCAGAAAAAGACAGGTTGGCAGAAATGGCAAAACGAAGGGTTAATGAGGCAAATCAGGCTGAGAAGGAAGTAACTTCACCCCAAAGAGAAAAAAGGAAAAGTATGGGACCTAGGCCCCCCCCTTTAGAATGGAAAACTCCAGTAACAAGAAGGAGTACACAGCTGAAGAATTTAGCTAGATCTGATGTAACATGGAAAACAGATTATTTTTTTTGCTATTATCTTTGTATCCTCTCAGCCCTGGTCAGCTTCTCAACTGAATGCCGTCCCTTGCTTTGCTCCTTCAGGCCCTCACCCCTGCAACTCCCATGGCTTATCCACCATGGCGGGGCTGCAGGGAGCCCCCTACTCACCCATTGAACAGGATGCAGTTTAGGGTGGTACCTCCAGAGTTGAAGCGCAGGGAGACAGCCATCAAGTCACAACAACCAGACACCAGGGTCTTTTTCCTCCATATTTTCTCCCATATAGGAGTTCAACATGCAATGACACCAGCGGCGAGCACACGCATGCACTGCACACATCCCTGCCAAGCATCTGCCATGCTCCAATCCTCCTTTCTTGTGGCAGGGTAGTGATGAGCCCCAGCCTCTACCAGGGGTCAGATGTGCACTGACTGCTGATTTCCCCCCTCCCCAGAAATGGAGAGCAGTCCATCGGATGCTTGATCCACCTTCTCCCCACTGACCCCTGGCAGCCCCACTCATTCCTGAATGCTGGTCGATGGCATGGCACGAGGTGTGGCATCCAGCACCTCAGCACTCAGCACCACAAGGCCAGCACAGGAAAACAGATTTAAAGTCCTAGCAAAGCAGAAGAGCTGGTCAGGAACAGATACAGAGGAAATGGACTCAGGCAACCCACTCTTTACCTACCTGAGGGGAAAAGGTGGGAGGTAAAAAGAAGAAAAAAAAGAAAAAACGTGGAGAAGATGGATGACAGCTAAGTAAACTCCCATAAAAATCTGTTAATGAATCAGTTAAAAATTGCCACACTAACTGTGTGTAGTATTAGAAATACTACTGAAAGAAAGACTGTATTTTCCCTATTACATCAGCTGCAATTAGATGTAGTGTTTTTTCAAGAAATTTAGATGGCAGATATCTGGTCTCTATCACAGCATAAGAAGACATGGGTGTGGGGGCCATCATATTGGTCATTTGGACCAAAGAAGGCAGATGGGATAGGTATACTGTTTAAAGGAACGCAGTTTACCTTACAAAAGTTAGTAGAAGTTATCCCAGGGAGGATCTTGATGATTGATGGGTTGTAGGAAGGTAAAACATGGACCTGTAGGTTTATTAATATGCACATGTCCCAAATTAAATTAGAGTGGGTAGATCTAATAGGAACAATACAGCCCTTTCTGGCCATAGCTAGGCAGGTTTTTGTGGGAGAGGATTTTAATTGTATGATTTTTTTTTGAAATAACAATTTTATTGTAATTTGATTGTAAAACAGTGCAAACAATACATATACAGTTTTATCATGTTATCAGCACTGATGTGTGTATGGTTAAGTCACAATTATTAATTGACCATTTTATCGAAAGCTGTATAGATAAGCACGATATACACTAAACTTAATTCTAGCAATATACAAAAGAAACCAGATCACTTCCCCAAGTTTCTAAGAAAGACAAAGAAAGAATCACAGAAAAGTAGAAGCAAGGGAAAAAACAGAACTAAAACGAAGAAAGAAGAGAGAAAATATACTGAGAGTACGACAGGCATGTTAAAGATAGGAATAGGCATTAGGGATCTCAAAAATATATTAAATGGAGATCTTCTTAACATCCCCAGTATCTTTGGGGGGGACAGATATACAGTGATAATTTTATACAGAATACATGTAACCTCCTCTTCACATCATACAAGGACTAAATATATCATTGTTTTCCTTTCACCCTCAGATATGTTTAGCCAAGACTTTTAAAACATTAATTTTTTCTCTTTCTGCTTTAAAATTAAAAAATGGCATCCATCGTGACTTAAATTTATCTTTTTGTAACCTTACTCTTGCAGTGAGGCTTTCAATGTCAAGGATAGACAGACCGTTTTTATACCAAACATCTGATGAAGGGCTTGTTTTAGACAACAAAATTGTGTAATTGCCTTAAGAGTTGAAGCCACCAGTATATTATACAAGTAATGATGGGATTTTAATTTGATCTGGTCTGGGTATTGTCCCAGAACCCAGTACATAGGGTCATCTGGTATGGGTATCCCAAAAACCAAACACATGATCCACCACTTTGGCCCAGAAGCTCCGATTTCCAGGACATGTCCCGAACACATGTAAATGTGTCTCTCTTTCACCACACTCCCTCCAACAAAGATCTGAAAATATTGGCCAAAATGCTTAGTGATTACTGGGGTGCAGAAATATCTAGAGACCACTTTCCACCAAAATTCACACCAGCTGTTAGAGGCAGTGGTCGGGTAGATAGCCTTCCATATTGTGGCTGAGGTCAAATTTGCAATGACCCTCCCAGCTTCCAAAGTCCAATTTGTTTTAATAGATTCCATGGAGTCTGGCTCCAAAGCAGAAAGTTGGCCCACCAACCGGGAAACAAAACCTTTTAATTCCAATCTATTGGCTTCATCTCTCAGGAAATCCACCAATGGACTATTACTATTTACTCTGAATCCTCCCTTTCTGGGATCCTTGCCCTGCAAAAAGTGTCTAAATTGTAAATATCTAAAAAAATCAGTAGTGGGGAGAGAGAATTCTTTGGAGAACTGATGAAAGATTTACTACATTCCCCTGAGTACATCTGCCCTACTTTTGATAGACATCTCAGGTCCCACTGTGTGAATCCCAAATCCCATGCAAGAGGCTGGAAGTCTAGACAAGCTTTAATTGGGGAGTCCCTTCCCAGAGACATCTCATAACCTAATTTTTTTATTAATCTCAAGCCAAGAAGAGACCACCCAACTAGTCCAGGGATTATTACCATATAAACCTTGTATTCCACCGTGATCCATGTATATCAGGTCTCTAATATCTCCTCTGGAAGACTCCGGTCTCTCAGTCTCCACCCACAATGGGGGATCTTCCTTTCCCATAAGAGAGATCACGGCTGAATCTGAGCAGCCCAGTAGTATTTCTTAAGGTCAGGCAAGCATGTCCCCCCTTTCCTTTTATCTTTAAGAAGGATATTCCATCTCACTCTGGGCAGTTTACCAGCACAGATGAACTGAGATAAAGAGGATTTAAGTGCTTTTCAGAAACAGGCCGGGGGCTTAAGCAGCAGGGACTGAAACAAGAAAACGCGGGAGTATGTTCATTTTTACACAATCAATTCTGCCAAATAAAGCAAGGGGCAGTTCCTCCCAACTATGCAAATCTTCTTGGATAGACTGGAGTAATCAGCTATGATTAAAAGCATGTAGTTTAGAAATGTCTCTAGTTATTCTAACCCCAACGTATTTAATATCTTCCCTTGCCAACTTATATTTACCAATTGGTGGGAGTATGCCATCTTGCAGCCATCCTATGGGCAAGAGTTCTGATTTAGCATCATTTATTTTAAACCCAGACACTGTACTGAATGATTGAATCAAGGAATTAATCAAAGGCATCTGTCTCTCTGTATCAGTGATATATAGCAGAGTGTCATCTGCATATAGAGACACCCTGACATTGACTCCCTGCACCTGTATACCCTTGAAGTCCTTCAACTGTCTTATGAGGGCTGCCAGGGCTCAATACACAATGCGAATAGCAAGGGTGACAGTGGACATCCTTGTCTAGTTCCCCTGTTAATCAGTATTTTATTAGATGTTACCCCATTCACCTTCACTCTTGCCCAAGGATTCCTACACAAATTTGCAGTCCACTTTCTGAATTTTTCCCCAATGCCGAATTTTCCCCAAAACCTGATCTACAAAAAGTCAATCGAAGCGATCAAATGCCTTCTTCACATCCAATGCCATCACTGCCCTAAGAGTATCTGGGGGGAATGACCTGGAGGCAGACAAGACATTGAGCAGCAGCCTTATATTATCTTTAATATGGCGACCTGGGATAAACCCCGTCTGATCCCTATGCACTAGCTCCGGAACAAATTCTTGTAAACGAGAGCTCAAAATCTTAGCAAATATTTTAGCATCCTGATTGATCAGTGAAATAGGACGATAGCTCCCACATTCTGTCAGATCCTTACCTGGTTTTGGCAGGATAGTGATCAATGCTTCCTCCCAAGAGGCTGGGGACTCCCCCTATTCCTCCGCTACATTACAAACTCTGGTGAATAAAGGGGTTAGTTCAGCAGCTAAAGCCTGCTAAAATTCCCCCACAAACCCATCTGGCCCTGGGGCCTTCCACCCATTAAGGTTCTTAATAACTTTCTTCACTTCTTGTTCAGAGATTGTCCTATCTAGTTTGTTACTCTGGGACTCCTCAAACCTAGGTAATATAATATTATGCAATATTCTACTTGGGCAGGGTGATTCATTCCTCTTTCTTGGGCATAAAGTTCTCTGTAGTAATTACAAAAACTATCTGCAATTTGCAATGGGTTGAAAGAATTGGTCTGAGTTCCATACCTTTTGAGTCGAGGGATATATCTTTCAGCCTCTTGTTTTCTAAGTCTAAGAGCCAATAAACAGCTCGCTCTTCCCCTTGATTCATAGTGTCTTTGTGTGGTATATCTCAAAGAATTTTCAGTTCTATTTTTCATTTCCATATTATATTGTTCCCTGGCCTCCTTTAATTTCTCCAAAACCAATACATCCTTATTTTTTTTTATGTTCCTTTTCCAGGGATCCTATGACTTCCAACAGATTATCCACTTTGGTCTGATTACATTTATGCTTACATGAGGAATAACTAATAATCTGTCCAAGCAGGACAGCTTTCAAACCATCCCAAATAAAACGTATATGAGTATCCTCTTCCTTATTTTCTGAAATATATAGCTTGATTGAATCTTTTATTTGAGTTACAAAGCTTGCATCATTCAAAAGACCAGGGTCGAATCTCCAGCTCTCTTTAGCTTTCACCCCAACCACTTTATCCTAGCACTGATCAATACATGATCAGAAAATGTAACTGGGTGTATCATTAAATCCATTAGATCACTAACATTCCCTGCTTGAGTATAAAATCTATCAAGCTTAGAGTATGTCTTGGCTGCAGCTGAGTAAAAAGTGAAATCTTTAACTGATGGATTTTGTTGTCTCCAAGGATCTACCCAACTCCCCTCTGTCACCAGGGTTCTAAGAAGTTTTGAACACACTATTCCCCTTCCCCTGCTGAGCTCCTATCTGAAATACTATTTTCAACACAGTTCCAGTCCCCTACCATTACCACTCCACCTGGAGGGAGGAAGTCCACTATGGTGAAGAACTGCCTAAAAAAAGCTCCAGAAGGAGGCGTGGGGGCATATACCAATGCCAAATGGAGGGTATGTCCCATATATTCTCCAGAAATTATTACATAATGTCCCGCTCCCTCCGTCTGTACCCCATGAACTTTAAATAGAAGACCTCTACGTATTACTATAACCACCCCGACCTAGGAGCATCAGAACAGGAATCTGTATAACCCCCCCCCACCCACAATCTCCGTAACTTAGAATGTTCACGTTCTGATAAGTTGGTCTCTTGAAGACAAGCTAGATCACATTTTAAATGTCCCAGCTCCTGTAAGATTCTTGCTCGCTTAACAACCCCATTTATCCCTTTAACATTAACAGATACTATTTTAAGGGATGCCATATTGATATTTTAAAATTCCACATTTAACTCCAGGTCTGATCCAACCATGCCATAAAGTTTCATATGTAGAATCACTTATACAAATGCCTGTATAATAAAATAAATAAAGAGAGAGAAACAAGAAGGAGGGAAATACAAGATAGTGAAAGTCAAAAAACACTCAAAACATCACACAGATTAAGCTAAACCTTGGGTGAAATTACACCCTTTAAACCCTAACATGGGTCAAAGATCAAAACCTGGGAGAGGGATAAAGAGAACCGGGTAACAGTTACTTCACTGAGTACCCACTAGCTCAATCAGAGCTAGAGAACTGGGTGTAGAGGTGTTAACACCCCAGATGCTAGGCACATAAAGACCCTAGACTAATAGGAGAAAAAGCATCCACTCACGCTAAGGGATGGGCTCCTGGAGAAACCAGAGGACTAAACTCTCTCCTAGTTGAGTTAAATCCAGTTAGGCCAGCCATCGAAGCCAGGTACCCCGGGTGCTGCTTAATTTGCTGAGAAAGAAAAAAAAAGGGAGCAAGCAAGAATTGCCATGTGATTCAGTCCCATGTTGGTCTCCACTAATTTGTACTAATACTAAAGGTGGAGGCTATATATCACCACAGGAAGGGCACCCAGTTCAGGCACGACTCATATAGACCCACTTCTCAAATCTTGGGCTACCCCCCCCCCAGATTCCTTGAGAAGGATAAAAGAGATCATTAACCCCCTATTTCAGGAGGCCCAAATTATGGTCTACCCCTAATTCATTGCCCTTAAAGCAGCAGTGCAACGAAAATGGGCAAAAATTTAACCCCACCTTTTTTCTTCCTAATTGATGCCAGATGGCTTCCACTTTATTGTGGTGGTAACATTTTCAGTTTTGATTATCATTTAAGAATTTTATGAAAGTTTTAAAGTAATTATTTCTCAAGAAAAAAAGATGGCTGCCTCATTTCTGCATAGAAATAATACTGAAGACCTGAGGAGGGTAAGAAACCAGACAAAAATGCAGATGTACAGTACACAGCATAGCAAGCATCCAGAAAAGCCAAATCAACAGTTCTGCTAATATTTTTCATAACTGTAGTAGAAAATTAGCTTTTTGGAATAACTTTTCTCATTGCACTGCTGCTTTAATATTGCCTACTCACTTAGTCCACCAAATTTTCAATCTTAACATACATTCAATTTCACACATTATAAAATGTCATAAGTAGTAGGCTTATCTGTAGTCCATGTCCCTGTGACTCCAATGAAGTGCATTTGCCAGAGGGAGTATAACATCTGGTACACCAACTGTAGGTCCGATTGATAAACAGTCCCATTAGAAACATGTACCAAACTCTGCTAGGGCCACCGTTACACTTTAAGGGAGTGTCCAACCGATCAAGAGAAGGGTTTTTGAAAACTCCCAAAGTAATAATTAAACCAGATAGAAATCTTAATAAAGGGGAGAGAAAAAAAAACCAGAAAAAGGACCCCATTCACTTACAGATCCTATATATTTACATCTGTTAGGATCGTTATCCAGAGCAGTTAAATCACCCTTCGCAAACCATCAACTATAGGGTATTACATAACCCCTAGTTACGAGGATCATCCTGAAACAGCAAAGATTGTAACCACTGATGCTCTCCTCAAGTTTTCTTTGCATGTAGCCGCTTCACCATGTCAGCATGTAATGGAAGCAGGGCCTCTTCTCGTCTCCTCGTTCGTTTCCTAGATCCAGGTGCAATGGACCACAACAGGTCTTTGGTTTCCTTCTCCGCTTTTTCCTCCTTCATGTTTGGATTGGTTATCTCCTGGGATGCAAGGAAGGGAGTAGCAGCTAACAAAGAATCGAACACTCCTAACCCATCCCTGTCCTGTACCCAGAGCTTCGCTGGCTATCTAAGGTAAGCTTGAAGGCTTTTGTCTCTCAGGGCCTTTACAACTTGCAGAAATTGTTTCTGCTGAGTGAGCATCAGAGGAGGAAAATCTTGGTCTACATACAGCCTTTGTCCATCAAGGTTAAGGTTTTTCTTTGCCCAGGACATTTTAACAAGTTTTTCCTTTGTGGTGTATCTCAGGAATTTTACAATTACAGATCTGGGGGTGCACCCTCTTTTGGCTTGGGGGCAATAGATCTATGGGCTCTTTCAATTTCTCTATTGAAGCCCTCCTCTAAATTCAGCTCTGTCTTCAACCAGGAATCTATGAAATCCTCCATGCATGGGTGATCCACCCCCTCTGGAATACCAAAAATACGAATATTATTACGGCAGGCTCTCACCTCTGCATCTTCTGCACTCATAGTCAGCTCTTTTCCTTGCCTGTGGAGATAGGCCAAAGATCTCCCAAAAGTCATATGTTCTGATTGTAGGTTCTCCACATGTGTCTCCACTGATGTCATACGTGTTTCCAACTTCTTAAAGTCAATTTGTATACCTAGGATCCTGACATCAATATTGTGAAGTATCTTTAGCATTCTGTGCAAGTCTGCTTTTGTGAAGGTACACATAGCGCCAGACCCCAAGCGATCAGAGTCTTCTCCTGAGGCAGTAACTAAGGAGGATCAGGACCCAGCCGGACTTGTAGGCCTCAAGTCAGTCCGACCCCTCAAAAGACTACGTTCTTCCCCAGTAAGCTTTTTTTGGTGTGCCCCATACTGCAATTGACTGCGGAGACCTGATATATATTAGTTAAAGTGTTTGAATCATGTGATGGTAACCGATTCGATTAGAAATTGCACCCGAGGTACCGGAGCTTGGAATTAAGCTGCCATCGATCGTGTGACATCACCAGAATTCTTAATTGTATGATTGATGCAGATCAGAAACATATGGCAGGGGAAAAGGTATATTGGGATGCTAATGCATTACAGAGAATGTTAACAGTGTTGGGGTTACAGGATGTTTATGGAATATTAGGAAAGGAATACGGGCAACATACACTAGAGAGGTTATTCAAACTCGCACTGTCTACTGGCTCTTATCACCCAATATACTGGTACAGAAGGTAGGAACATTACCCGTTGAATTTTCAGACCATTCAATGGTAATAATAACAGTTACTAAATCACAGCAAACTGGGCAGAAGAATTATCGACGGAGGTTAAATACAGCAGTTTTAAAAGAGAGGAGGGTACAAGAAGGAATTAGAGAGGTGCTAAGAGCAAGAAAGATAGTTTATTGTTTATATGATACAGCAGAGAAGAGGTGGGAAGAAACAAAGCAGTGCATACAGCACTAGTTTAAAAAATATGGGACAACAAATCAAAATAAAAAGATCTTGAAATATCTAAAATTACGACAGCAATTGCAGTATATATATTCCTTGGAAAATGCTACGACAGGAAACTATTCGGACCAGATTAAAAACCTAAAAAATGAAATGAAGCTATATCAATATGACAGAGCTACCACATTGGAGGCAGAGCTGACATATGGGACTATAAAAAACCCCAACAGGGGACCTCTGTGCAGCGTGCAAAAACAGAGTAGATAACACAGCAATAATGGAATTACAAAATGCAGAGGGTGAAAAAGAAGAAAGATCCAAAGGAAATAGATGAAGTCATCCAAAAATGTATGATGGAAATGTCTGAGATAGGATATGATAGTATGCGACGTCAAGAATATTTTGACTCAATTAAAATTACATTACCAGACACAGAGAAAAAAAGATTGAGACAACCTATTTTAAAAGAAGAATTAGAAGAAAGTATAAAGAATTTGATAAAAAAAATGTATCCCCAGGATTGGATGGGTTACCAGCAAAGTTTTTTTTCTGGAGTTTAGCACAAAATTAATAGACATGCTCATTCTAGTATTTCAGGAGATAACGGCAGAAGGAAGGATGGAAGAGAATTTTGCACAAGGTTTACTAAAAGTCATTTACAAGGCAGGAGATAAAACATTATTAAAAAACTGGAGACCAATTTGTCTCTTAAACTCAGAATGGAAAATTTTAGATAGAATTATTCATAAATATCTGTAAAGAAACTTAGAAACCCTAGTACATACGTCACAAACATGTGGGGTGCCAGGAAAAATAATTCAAAATAATTGAATATTAATAAGAGATTGTTTTCTCTATTGCTAAACACAAAACATTGAGGGCCTACTGATTTCATTAGACCAAAGTAAGGCCTTTGACTGGGTCTCACATACATTTTTATATCAGGTTTTACAGCATTATGATATTCTGGAGAATGTTATTCCATTGAATAGCACATTGTATAGTAAAGCGTCGGTAGTGACAATGCATGGAGAGCTAAAAGGCTTAACAATACCAGTTAGAGCAGAAGTAAGGCAGGCTGCCACTAAGCCCCTTGCTATATGTGATATCATTGGATCTCTGTATCAGACATATTTTTGATAATGAAGATATTGAGGGGATTCTGCACCGGGGGAGGGGGGAGAGGGGAAAATGTTAAAAATATTGCATACACCATTGCCAATATGTGTTTATTTGTACAGAAGGAAGAGGGAATCAGGCATGCTATAACAGAATTAAATAAGTATTCAGAGGCTTCAGGGGCTTGGCTGAATAAAGAAAAAAGCATAGGAATCACATTGGGGAATATAGAAAAATAAGGAGTAGCAGCAGGAATTAGAATAACAAAAGAACTAATAAAGATTTTATGGATAATTGTAGGGCAGGGAGATATAGCACAGATAAACTGGATAGGAGCTATTCAACAGTGTGAGTGGCAAGTAGGAAAATGGAAAAAATGGATGTCGTCAAAAAACAAACAAACGGGTGTTTCTTATAAAGCAGTTTTTGCTGCCCCTTTTGTTGCATGTAAGTTGGGTATACCCACTGCCAGGGAATTTAGAGACACAAATATTTAGTTAATTCTTCCAATTTTTATGGGGGAATAGACTGAACTCCATAAAATGGGACTATACATACCTCCCTCAGGAAAAAGGGTGTGTGGGAATGATGCATCCTATAGTATTATTTAATACTTTATTTTGATCAGGAACATTGCAAATTGTTTTATAGAATGAAGATGTATGTATGGTATGGACAGAAGGGGTCTTACATGATAATTTACAGAGCTGGCAGGAAGACCCGATAAAGATACTTCCAAGGCTGAAAGTGCCAGACTATATGAAACCCATGTTAAGAAATTTACATGTATGGAAGATAACTAAGTCACAAATGTTATCATTTACCAGAAAACAATTGTATGATTTAGTGCTAAATAAGATTGGAAAAACAGAGCTGGAGTGTAAATGCTGTATGCCAGATAAAAGGAAATGGGCAAGGAAACAGTTAAATAATGAAAGAATTCTATAAACACTGAGGGACAACTGATGGCTCTGTACATATGGAAGCGTGAAAGTGAAAGGAAATCAGAAACATAAGTCCATAGCAGAGAGAGCTTGTCCATATTTGGAATGCCAAGCTCAAGAAGAAACAATCCACCATTTTATGTTGGAATGTGTACGTACTGTACAATTGTGGAGATTTCTGGCTATTAGATGGCAGGTGCCCTGGATAAAAAGGTTAATATATCAACAGTTAGTGCTTGGAGAATATATGGGTCTGTTGAGAAGGTACAAGGCTAGTACAATAGGAGTGCTATTTGCCTGCATGAAATTTTATCTGTGGCAGGCAAGGATAGTTATTTAAGTCATCAGCAAAGAATGACTTCTATAGCAGTAGATAGATTGTGTGAGTCAGTCATTAGAGAGGTATATAGGAAGGACACTCAGAAAGTATCTAGTGCTAAATTGAATACATTGTGGACAAGATTTCAACAGCTAATAGAGAAAGGGACAGGAATAGGAGGAATAAATGTATTGTTGTCTAATATGTATAATGTGAAAAGAAGGAAAAAGAGAAAAGAAAGGTGAAAAAAACAAAGGTTAACTGGTGGGTCACTATAAAGAAATTAAGTTAAAAGTTGGGAATTGTGGCATAAGAGCAGTGTTGTGTGAAACTGGACAATTTCACCTGGTGAAGTATTTCATGGAATTCCAATGGGTGAAATTTCACCCATGAACCAGCAAAATTCGCCGCCAGTTGGTGAAATGTTGCCATTGGTCCCAAATCTTCAAAAAAAACAAAACAATCCCCTCCCATGTCCCTGGTGTCTAGTGGTACCTCCCCAGCCAAATTCAAATCAAGACAGAACCCTCCCTCCTCCCCCAGTCACCATGAGACCCAGCCCCCAATCTTTGTAAAAAAAAAAAAACAACAATCCCCTCCCATGTCCCTGGTGTCTAGTGCCCCCACTGGCCGATTACTGGCCGAATTCAAATCAAAGTCAACCCTGTATCTTTAAAAAAAAGATCTTCTCCCCTGTCCCTGGTGCATATTGGACACCCCACCCTGTCTTAAGTCAGAGCCCACCCCATTCCCCCATACCCCAATTGGGTCACTGGCACAGCCCTCCAGTAACCTCAACAGCTGGTTGCCCATCTGAGTGCTTAACGAATGAGTGCATGCTTGTACAAGCATACACTCATTCATTGACAGATTCAGACAGCCAGTGCTCTCACTACTACTGGTAGTATAGTGAGAGCGCTGGCTGTCTGAATCTGTCAGTGAATGAACGTGTGCTTGTACAAGCATGCACTCATTCACTGAGCACTCAGACAGGCTGCCAGCTGTTGAGGTGAGTGGATGACTGTGCCAGTGGCCCAATCGAGTTACGGGGAGGAGAGGAGTGGGCTCTACTCTGACTTAAGACAGGGTGATGGGGTGGGGTCCACTAGACACCAGGGACAAGGGAGGGGAATTTTTATTTTTTTACAAAGATGCAGGGCCAGGGCTCAGGGTGGCTGGGGAAGGAGGGAAGGTTCTAGCTTGATTTGAATTTGGACAGTGATCGGCCGGAGGGGGGCACTAGACACCAGGGGCACAGGAGGGGATTGTTGTTTTTTTTTTTTTTTCACAAAGATTGGGGAGCTGGGGCTCAGGGTGACTAGGGGGATTCTTGATTTGAAATCAGTCTGTGATTGGCTGGGGAGGAACTACTAGACACCAGGGACTTGGAGGGACACTCAAAGCTGGCATATGCAGATGCAGGCAAAACTGAGGGCAAAATTTCACAATTTTGCTGCAATTTCATAATATATTTCACAAAGGCGAAATTGATGATTTCGCTGCAGTTTCGACGGCAAAATAAAATGTCAAAAGATCTCTATATAAGAGTAAAAAAACAAAGACAAGGCACTAACTTGTTTTTTTTTCTCTTTTAGATATTTCCTGAAGAAGACCTAAGGTCGAAACGTAGATTTTTAACTCTATTTTCTATTTTCAGCATACATTTAATATAACCATTTTGTTTTGTCTATATAAGAGTGTGCATATGGAGAGGGAAAGTGGGTAAGGAGTTAAAAGAAGCTGTGGCCGAGTAGGAAATAGACTGTGACTGAAGGCAAAGAGAGACAAAATATGATCATGATAGGGAGAGATTTTGTGTGGGAATTTGGAGGGGAAGGGAATAGTAATGAAGTACGGTTGTTTTACTTTTGATTTTTATTATCCTTATTCAGTTAGATAATGGGTCTGTTATTGTTGGGGGTGGAGGAATTAGTTTATTACCTTGGGCTTAGTTAGGGCATGAGAGTATGTTTGTGGTGGTTAAGAACACTATTTTGGGGAAGGTGGGCGACTTGTAATGTGGGGCTTGCGTTGTCTTTTATTTTATTTTAGAGTCTGTTTATGTAGGATGTAATCCTGATTTTAATGTTCCGTTTTATTTTTGTTATTATTGTGTTGTATTCTTCATAAAAAAATGCCCCTACTCATGCAATGGGGGAACTCTTGTTGGCCAAACCAAGATAGCAGACATGGATGCTAAATGCAGTAGAGGGGAGGTCTCAGGGCACCCTATTATCCCCTGACACAACTTTAACCCAGAATCAAATGGATGAATCTACTACAGACAAGGATGACTTTATGGAATTTCATTTGGATGCTGAACAAGATGCTGTTCTGGACACTACTACAAAGGCAACACCAGTACCTGATGTTCAAATGGTGGATTCTTCACCAACTACTGCTGAACAAACATCCACCACTGGTACAAGCCTCTTGACTCCTGAACAGGAGGAAACATTGCTAAAAAAAATGCTATTCAACATAACAAAACATTATTGCTAAAATTACTGAAAGAAATTGCAAATACAATGAACAGGCCTGCACTGAGATTTGAACCAGCAACTGTACCTACTACCATGGAACTTACTACACAGTATGGTCCACCACTGTCTGTTATAAACTTCCGAACATCTGAAGATTTACCTTCATCCTTGGCTTCAACATCTGCTACTCCGACTGTTTTTTGTTACCCCTGTCATTGTATTACTGTTTATGATACCCTTGTCAATGTAATAACACTTGCACTTCTTGACCACTCAGGTCCATCTTGTAAATGAGCTATGCTCAATGATGTTCGCCTGATTAAATAAAGATTTTGATTGATTGATTGATTGATTGACTTGCCCATTGATGCACAGTCTACCATTGCGACTCCCGGACTCCATCAAAATTGAACGACAGAAGAAAACACAACATCTGTTTTTGAACCATGAAATCCTGTATCAGTCCTAAAAGTTGCAGACTGGCTTCTGTCACAAGATACAGCCAGATAGAAATCTTCAGGTCCCATTCCTGCTTCAGAAATCATTAGTGCCTCAAAAATAGAAATTCAGCTCCAGACACTAATTTTTCTTCTACAATGCTGGCTGGCTCAGGACAAAACCTTTTGCCTAATCCACTGCCTGCTGCGGTAATTGAACAGGAACCTACGCAACTTGGGGCACCCCTGTCTGGAGTAAGTACAACTATAACAAATATTATGACTGCCTCTGAAACACAGACCTCTAAAACCAATAGTTCTTTTGGTCAAATGTCTTCAGAAATGCTCCCAGGTTCGGATTTGCCTTGTTATGACACCAGGATTTCTGATGAAAGATCCCAGTCTGTACTAACATCTGAGCCTGTTCAGAAGTCTGAATCTTCTGAGCCACTTAATATTAATACAACTTTGCAAGGTACTGATTCCCAGATACATGACTCCTTTCGCATGGCTCACCTATTTAAACAAGTGGGAGAACCAGCACAGAGGCATAATGCTGTCAGGTTGAAATATACTGGTACATCTGAATTATTCCCAGACAGAAAATAAGTTATCCACCAACCACTAACAGACACCACGGAAATCAACGCACAGGAACTCTTTGCATTTATACATGTAAAGGGGAAACTACTTATGACATCAGTTTCCGAAATGTTCATACTTTAGAAAAATATTGGCAGAAGTTTGATGTTAAAAATACCACTGCTTGGCAAACATTTTTTTTTCAGTACCATTAACAAAGCCTACTATAAAAGCAGTCACCCTTCTTTTCAGAAATGAAGGAGAAAATATCAAAGAAGTCCAATACTGGCTAAAATAGAAATGTGAAATTATGCAGAAACCAGCACCTATACTGGCTGATGATTTGGTATGGACAGGGGTTGGTGAATAAAAGTTAAGCTCACACATAATGATAGAGGGATACAACACCTTCCCAGTAGCTTTTACATTGGCAGAGATAGGGGCATTTGCTTCTATCCAGGACAGCCTAAGACATGCAATAAATGTACTAGAACCCATCTCAGTTCCTCCTGTGACCTGCCCAGATGTAATCTATGCTTTGAATATGGTCATGTTAGTTTAGGGTGCCCAGTCCCTTTTAGGTGCAACCTCTGTGAAGACCCAGGGCATTCATACCAAACAAGTCCTTGGGCAGCACACAATAGATTGGACAGGGCAATGCAGAATCAAGAGGTCCTAATCACTGCACAGCAGATCAAAGCCATACACTCTAGACAGGTACTGACATTATCCTTTCAGGAAAATCTACCCTCCTCTAGTACAGGTGATCTCATGCAGCAAAAGACAGTATAGCACAGTGGTCTAAGGCTCTGAGCTGCAAATTTGGTGACATCCAGCAGACCAGACCTGGGTTCGAATCCCACAGCTTCCACTTGCATACTGTGTGACCCTGAGCAAGTCACTTAACTTCCTTGTGCTCCTAGGTCGCTCCTGTAAAAAAGCTTTCAGCTTAGTGTGCTATACCTGGTTAAACAACTAAATAAAAAAAAGGAAAAGATCCTCAGACTGATCTCACTCCCATAGAAACAGCTACTGCAACAACCCCCCCTCCTCTGGTTCACAGAACAGGGAGGAACCTACTAAACCAAGCACTCCAAGAAAATCATCTCCTGCAGCCATGCCACCCCTAACTCTACCCTAGGAGCTCCCCATGGAAATAGTCCAAGCAGGGGAAAAAAGCGCATGAGGACAAAATTTGAGTCGAAACAATCCGAGGCCCCGATTCGAACTAGAAATTGCTATAACATTCTGTCCAAGAGAAAACAGTGAGGAAATACTGAAGAAGATAAAGGAGACTCTGACACATCCTTTGTGGCTTCATGGACTATGGATTACAACACTGACCCCCTGCTGAATCATCAAAAGCAAAAAAGCTAAGGGGAATCTTAAAACAAAAAATAAATCTGATGGCTGACCTTACACCTCCCATCTTTTCTTAAAATGCATCACATCTTTCACCCTCTGACTGTTAATGTCAGTAGCATCAAATCCTTTAAGAAATGTGGTACCACTTTATACATTCTTAAATAATTACCAAGCAACATTCTTTTTCTACAAGACACACACATTAAAACCACTTATGAGATTTCACAAGTGAAGCAGTTATGGTTAGAAGGCCCCTCCAACTGGTCTCAAGGGGAGGATGTTTGTGACGGGGTTGCTATTCTTTTTAAAGATCCCCATTTTCAACACAAAAAACTGACAGATATTGCAACAGGCAGGGCTTTATTGGTAGACATAACTTTTGACAATACTGAGTTAAGACTAATTAATCTCTATGATCCTCAAAGTATTGCTGGACAAGTTGAACTTTTTCAGCTAATTCAGCCTTACCTGCATACTCAAAAACTGATAATTGTGTTGGGGTACTTTAATTGTGGGTTATCCCCCTGAAACAGATGGTGCAAAACTGAAAAATTTTCAGCCACATGGCATGTCTTAATAAAATCATTCAGATTGTAAAGTTACAGGAGGGGTTTCAGGTAACAAAGCAATAGGGTGCTCTGGCTTCTAGAATTGACTATTTGTTTTTCTCCAAACAAATCTTAATCCAAAATGCTAGTACATTACCCATTGAGACTTCAGACCATATGGCAGTAGTATGTGTGTGTACTTTAAATAATTGTAATACTAGCCATCCCAAAACTCGATTGAAGTTGCATAACACCCTACCACAGGATACGCTTATGGTGGAAAAATGTGAACAATTATTGAAAGCTAGAGTATCCATGCTGGAAGCCTATGACACTGTACTGGACTAGTGGTTTGAATCTAAACAGGATTTCAAACCCCTCTTTATTAAACATGCATCCTGGAAAGGATGAAAACAATATTTCCAGTATTTGAAACTAAGGAACGGTATGCCCCCTGTACAGCTACACTATTACAGTGAAAACATTAATATCAACAACATCAATATTTTCACTGTAATAGTCTGCCTGAGACCCCAGCACTCTATCTCCCATGCCTGCACCCCCTCCCTGATCCAACTCCAACTCGGAGTTAGAATCATAGAGATCAGAGGGTTTGGGGAGAAAAGCCCCCCCCCCATGAAAACACAGTCGGGGTCTCCAAGTCAGATTTATGCTGACCGCAAGTTGTGGTCAACATAAATCTGTCCCTGTGATGGCAGTCGACAACTTAATTGTCGAACTGACATCTTAGAGCCCTACGAGACCAACTGCAGAAATTGATTTCCTCAGCCGATGAATGAAAAATAAATCTAGATACACAGATTAAAAAAACAGGAGAGGAAATGTTTCTGTACCAATACAATAGATATATGACTTTAAAATTAGAAGAGCAATTTGATACACAAGGATGGTAGCCCACCTTAGACATGTTTAAAAGTTGTGCAGATAGAGTAAAATCTATAAATATAGACTCACTGTTTACCCCTAATGAGGCTATACCTTCTACTAACCAATCCAAAATGCAGGCTGTGGCTCAGCAATATCTTCATACAGTGTTTGGGTTTCCCTTAGAGGTAATTTGGGATGAGTCCTAATTAAATGATTTAAATATCCTGACCTTAACAACGTCTGTGTCTCATTCAATGATAGCAGAAGTTACTATAGCAGAAGTGGGAATGGCTACTAAAAAACTATACCCCAATACAACACCTGGAAAGGACAGACTAACTTTGGAATTTTATAAAAACTTTTCAGGAAAAACTCGGTCCAGTTTTAACCTTTTTGTATAACTCATTATTGAAATCTTCCCACATTTTTTCAATATTCACTCAAGCTCTCATTATTCTTCTTTAGAAAAAGGGAGACAGACCAGAAATTTAGAATTGGAGACCTATTAGTATCCCTAATGTGGACTTCAAAATGCTGTCCAACATCTTGGTTCACAGATTAACTCCAGCTGCTGGGAAATTAATTGTCCCAGTACAGTCATGTGTAGTTCCAAATAGGTCCATTTTCAACAACTTATATTTCTTAAGAGACTTGCTTGATTTAGGAAATTCATGCCAATGTAGGAGTTTTCTGCTGTCTTTAGACCAACAGAAGGCCTTTGATAGGGTTAGTCATACCTACCTTTTTAAAGTACTAGGGGGATATGGTATTCCAGAGACTTTGGTTTCATGGTTGAGACTTCTATATACATCTGCTCATGCACAACCTTTTATTAATGGATACATGGGACAACAGTTCCCCATCCAGAGAAGGTATGGCAGGGCTGTGGGGCTGTCCCTTTAGCCCTATCTTATACTTATTGTAATTGACCCCTTCATTGGGAAAATTCAGAATAATGTGGTTATATCAGGCATTTTATTACCCAATCAACACAACACAATTAACATATGTGCTTATGCAGACAATTTATGTTTATGTATTCAGAATACAGATGGTGCATCTACCATACAAAATATTCTCTCAGGCTATGATTCAATTTCATGTGCAAAACTTAATTATGGTGAAAGTCAAGCTATACAAATTAATCCAGACCTGTGAACCTTAGGGAATAGTTTTATTGCAAATATACCATTAAGAACGAATCCCATTAAAATTTTAGGGATTACATTTGGTAACCCAGATAATGCCAAACATAAATGGGAATAAGCTTTATTAAAAGCCCAAAGAGGGGAGCAGCAATGGAAATCTAAAACCATCTCAAAAACAAGAGGGTGTACTTGATTAAAACCTTCATTGTACCACAATTCTTACATGTGGCAAATGTATTTCCAATTCCTTATTCAATGGAAGCCCAGGTATGCAATGTATTTTTCAAGGACTTTAGGGCAGTCACCTGAATCCTATAAAGAGAAATTGTATTTATTATATTTTTGTTTAGGAGGCATCAGGATGTGAAATCCCGTTGTTTTTTTTGTTTTTTTACAGTGTATTTCTTTACTGGAATCTCTTAGTTCTTTTGAAAGGAACAATAATTTCTGGCAAGGCATTATATACTGCTGTTTTTTTTTTCCCACTCCAACAAAAATGAGGTCAGGGCACCTTATCAGTCTCTACGATCACTTACACAAAACAAGTTCCACAATACATAAAATTATGTTTAACGAAGCTAAGACAATGGCATATTACCCAACCATACATCTTCTCTAAATCAAGAAAGACCTATTATGCCAGTATCATTGATGAGATTCAATTCAAGGCACCTCAATTTCCAGAGTGTCCTGAAATACATATAACAGAGGCCGGTAAACAATTAACAGAGGTCAGAATACCCCCAACAGATCTGGGATGTAGTTTGGCTCTCCTGCCATGGAAGGTTGGGGGTTAAGAATTCATTAAAACATAAATCCATACAGGAACGCATGTACCCCAGAACAACTTGTAGCCAAACCCTTGAAACTATGGAACATTTCTTCCTCCACTGCCCCTTAGAGAATGCATTTTGGAACACCTTACTACATAAATGGAATGAACTTCAGCTACTTCCTATCACCGTCCTATGAGATGTTAATCCTGGGGATTTATCCCACTAGAGTAAGGAAATATGACACCAGCACATTAAGGGTTATTTTTGCTTCTTGTAAGTTTTATTTGTGGTAAGCCAGATGTGCATTGTTGTTACAACAGAAAAAGATTACTTCAGAGTATGTAACTATACAGATTATGTCTTTTTTTAAAGTGAAAATACATCATGGAACAAAGTATGTTATCATCTCAAGTTCAAAATATGTTGGCAATATTGCACATGGTTGACTCTTTAACTTGATCATTATTATGGTCTTTTACACAGTTTGTCTGGCTTTAAGAAATGTGTTTTTTTGTCTCTTTTATGATTTTTTTGTCATAAACTCAGCTTACCTTTTTTAATTTTTTGAGTTTGCATATGGCTGAAATTTAATTTAAAGGCTGGCCAGCCAAGTTCCTAATGTGATTTTCTATAGAAATATGCTTATTTGCTGTTGCTTCATTTTTTGTTTTTCTTGTATTCCTCCTAAGTTTGGCCTTTGTGAACTGTTTTTCATACTGTTTCCAAATAAAAAGATTCCCCTACTCTCTTTGAAAAGCGCCATAGGATCTTTAACATCCACCTGAACCCATGGCACTTCTCAACTAAGAACTGTCTTCGGTGCTGCTGTCAACAAACAAAAACCAAAAAAGTGATTATTGTAATAAGACTTATAATCACAATAATGACCAAATGGTCATTTCCTGCTGATTAACGACTTGCTTGGTAGGGTTGGCCCACAGTTGTGCCACGGGCCACCCTTCCCCCCCAGCCAGTCCTTAATTGCCAGGAAATGACCGGCTGGTCAGTCAATATTGCTTAATTATTTAAAGTTCCAAGCCTGAAGACCCATGCAGTGGCAGGCCTGCCACTCGTGACACTGGTGACTCAGGTTTGGGAAGGGCCTGGGATGTCAGAGTCTAGATGGAAGGAGGATGACAGAGCATCACAAAGAACACTCTCCTCCTGCAGGGAGGGAGGGAGGGAGGGAGTCAGCATCCACTTTGCTACTACCACCTGGGTAATAACAGGTGGGGATGCAGTTGGAGATGTAGTAGGGTTGGGGAGATGCCTAGCAGCTCCAGTATACAGAGCGTGCTTTGCATGCACGTGTATGCCACTGAACCAGACCTCTCAGCAACTCAAGGGAAGGGACAGAAACTGAATAAATGCCATAGCTCTGCTGAATGACCCCAGCATTTCTAGGTCTCATGATGTTGGCTGCCTGCTCCAACCATGCACAACTTGTTGTCCTGCTGGGGTAAGCCCTGGCACCAAAGGCTTCACCCCAGAGGGATAAGCCTGTGGTAAGAGGCAGATGGAGGTAAGTGACAGACTGACAACCCTTTCCTTAGCACCAGCCCACCTTCACTGAGAAGCATGACTCTGGAGGAAGAAGCAAAAAAAAATGATGAACTCTACCAAACATGTCAAATTCATAAGGGGAGGAGAGCTCGAATAGGGTGGACTTGAAAGCAGTAACTCGATTTATAATAGTCAAAGTGGAAGAACAGCATTTGTTTCACTACTCAGATATAAGGTTTATTCATTTCTTAATGTAAATGTAATTGTTTATTTGAAAATGGTCAGAGTGTGTCTTCTTAGAGCAACTGCTTAAGGTCTGGTAGCTACAGTTACTGTAGGCGTTTTTTCTTTTTTATTTGCAGATGTAACCATGTCACTGGATGTTACAATTACTACCCTTGCCTTGTGTGAACATGTTGAGGGGCTTAGGTCAATAATCTCCTGATTGGGGGGAGTTTGTGTAAAAGATTTTAAATACACAGTGCCTCCATCTGGAGGAAGGTTTAAGTGGTCCTGATATAAGTAGGGTACAAACCTAATTGATGTGGTACCTTCTAACCTTCAAACAGGTCACCACATCCATGAACCAACACAGTGCAATAACAGTTCTCCACAAAGAATGCAACTTAATCTTCTACAGATGAGATACACCAAGACAGAGAATGTACACAAAATAACAAGGGCTTTATTCCTAGTCCTGTTTGTATTGCTGTACATCATTACCAGTTCTGAACCGTTTGATGCTGTATTGTCTTCCCATGTACCTTCTTCCCCCAGGAATCCTCTAGAAACAAGCTTTTATGTCTCAATAGGCCTTTCCTTGTAAAACTATTTCAATAAAATAAATAATTTAGGGTCACTGCAAGGCTCTATAAGGGAAACAGGAGGGTTAAGCAATGAGGTAGTATGGTACAGTTCTTTGGTGCCCTTCCAGATTCAGCCTACAGTAACCCAGGGGCTGCTCTTCCATCTCCTTTCCAGGTCTGGACAATTATTTTTATTCCATGGGAGCTGTGCCTCAGATACTCTTCCAGGCTTCAGCCTCACTTATGACAATAGGCCACTCCACACCACTCATGCAAAGTACTTCTGCTTTTCTGCCACTTGTACTAGAGCCAGCACCCCTCCCCACTATTATATGTGTAAAACCCTTTAGTTCTACATAGTAGGCTCCCTGTGCTTCACAGGGTACCCAGCTGTGGACACATAGCAGGCCCAATGACACTGTATGTAGTTGGCCAGTGGCAGTGCACTAACCGTAAACAAATAAAAAGCAATGTTCTTTTTGCACTTAAACCCCAAACCCAAATGCTCTTTACCCCACAAGGGGCATTTCTGAATCCAAGCAGGATGACCTAGTCTATTAAACGATTCCCCAAACTATGATACAAAATGATGCAGGTGAAAGGTAATCCTTGATTTACTCACGGTTTTCCCAGAAGAGGGAATCTCCTTCAATCCATAAGTGCAATAGTATAGTTGCAGTGAGTCCATCTCTAGATGATTTCTCATTCTCTCCCCCCCCCCTTCTAGGTTCTGGTATTGACTGACAGACAGCTGCTGTCTCAGGTCCCATTCAGGCTTCTCCTTTCCTCCGCATTCAGCAGACAATCTTCCCAAGCACACAAGGCAGCTCAGCCTGCAAAACTCAATCCTACCAGACCAACATACCATGTCTTGGCATTTAGTCGCCTGTGTTGCAGTAACCAGCACCAGGCTGTGGTACTGGCTGCACAGCTTCCTGGGTTAACTGGCACCTGACTTCCAATGATATTTATTTAATTTTGTTCCTATTGTTAATTGTCTATACTTGCTGCAAACTTGGTTGGTATTTTCACTGTAATTCATTTCCCCTAACTCCTCATCTCCTGACTGAACAATGTTTTCTTAAGTTTTTCTCTTGATTGTTCACCGTTGTTATTTGTGCCCATAGGATCAGACTGCTCAATAATGTTATCTTTTGTACCCCATCCTTCCTGTAAACTGTATTGTTTTCTGCTGCCTTGTTGATCTACTGTTCTGTAACCTCCCTGGTCATGCCTGAAAATGGGCACTCTCTTGTCTAATGCACATACCCAGTTAACAAAAACTAAATAAATTAACAAATAAAACTGCAGTCATAGTTCAGCTTCTGGCCGTAGCACAGCAAAAGACAGCACAGCAAAAGTCTCTCAATCAAATGCTACAACTTTCCTCTTTGGTTTGCATTGAGTTACTGTAGCATGCACTTACTTCCTTTGTTCATCAGGAGTTCTGCTTCTCATTTTTCTCGCAGTCTCTAATAGGTGTGTGGTCTGTCTGCAGCAGCACAGCTCAGCTGACACATGCAGACTGACTGAGCTTTGACACAACCCTGCTAGTCACTGGGGAATGTCAGCTCTTCAACGTTCCACTGGGCTGTCAATCACTCCAGTTCAAGACTAGAGATCCCCCATTCGATTAGTCATTGGTCAGACATGTGTGCAAAGATTTCTGCAGTCTTTCTGAGCCCCAGGAGCCCTTTGTGGTTCCCCCTGCAAGGCTCGTAAGATTGATGGGCTGGTGTGCAACACCTGATCTCTGTTGCTCTGGTAGTGGCAGTCAGGGTGCACTAAAATGGTAGTGTTCGCTTACTGCAGTGGCGCACTGGCCCCAACTGTTTTAATTTTAACAGAGCTCCTGCTCATACTATTTCATTCTTTCACCAGGTTCCTTACACACAATCGCACCTTTCGTCCAGTTTGGCTGGTCTTTTTGCTGAATAATTTTGTATGCTGGAAGCATTTGAAAATGGGCAAATTTGCACAACATACCTTTCAGGGTAAGTATTAAAATGAAATGAAATGAATTCCTGTACCATCATGAGTCTTTGATGTGCAGCTCGAGCTGCTTTTGAGTCAGCACAAGAGGAAGTGGAGAATTCATTCTTCTTTTATCCAGTAGCTCTCCTCCGGTCCTCGTGACACAGAGTTCAGGTCTTTGGGGCCAGAGAGAGTAGGTAGCTGGTGGAGGCAACATGGTCTGAGTTCTAATGAATCAGGTATGCCCCCTATGGAGGGGTTGCACAGGGTTAGCGCTTAAAAGAGAATGGCATTTAATCTGCAAGTCTTACATTTTCTGTAAAAGACATATTTTAAACATTGGTTCACATCCTTCTTTACTGGCCTTTTAGCTCATTGAATGGATGTCTTGACTTACAGTCAAGTGCCGGAGACATTTTAGAATAGTATGATGCAGTTTATGTCTTTGTTAAACTCTTATATTGTTACCACAGTGCATCTGTATGCTATGGAATACTGTGTTTTTAAAGGACATGAACTGCATTATAGAGTTCAAAAATGGTATTTACCACCAAGTTGTAAATAACAACACCCACTGAATTTACTACAAAACCAATAAAATGAAACAGTAACAGAGTGGTAACCAGTACATAAAAAGCAGCTTCTACAGTGAAAAACTCAATAGTTCAGCAAAGTCCCTCATTAAAGTAATTTAAAAGACAAGAACCTCAGTATATAAGCACTGTACCAAGAGTTATCCTGGAAGGGCACTGGCAGTAAAGCCAAATTCAAAGACATGTAAAATTACTCCTACCCCCTAATGTAAAGCATCATGGGTAGTATATGCAAATCACCATGCAGGTGATCAAAATGGTTAGACTTTAAGCTCACAATGACTAAAAATCACTACTATAAAATAGGTAGGGAAAAAAACTGTTGCAGTTAGTCACGACCTGTGCATTGTAGGAATCTAATGCATAATATCATACAACTGGTTCTCCGTCCTTCTGGGCTGAGATTACTACTATAGTACACTGATGGGTCATAATGGGGATGAAACACATGTCTGTTCTCTGCTGTTAACAGCCTTAGTAAATTATCTGTGAGATCTTTTGGCACCTACAACATTGCATAAAGCTGAGCCAGACTTGATTTGCATATACAGTACTAGCCATGGGGCTTTGCGTGAGATGATATGTATAGTTCTCTATTCCTTTGAAACTGATTTTTTACCAGTTCCTTTCCATGATGACACTAACTTCCGGACATTAATTTTGCACTGAGGCTCTTGACTTTCAAATGCCTTTCCAATTCTGAGCTCACCCTGGCACAAATCATTGACATTATATGGCTGGTTCTCCTTTTTTTCTGAACTGAGATTACAACTACGGGCCACTGATGAGGGCAAACATGTATATGTCTGTATTTTATTGTTGACAGCCTTTGCAGATTGTTTTATTTATTAACTTTTGTTTACCAGATAAGCACACTAGACAAGGAATGCCTATTTTCAGGTGCAACCTGGGATATTACAAGAGTAGGTTTACAAGCAGAATGAGAACAATTACAACATAGTGAAATACAGGCATTGAACAGAGTGAAACAAATAAACCAGTACAGGATGACCAGATAAGCATATACATCAAGGTAAGAACATACAAGCAATAATAACAATTCTCAGTATAACACATGGGCTTTTTAAGGTGGGACATTGGGTGGTTGTCCTTGGTATACAGATGATAAGTGCTGAGGTGCAGGAAACCATAAGAGTGGATGGTTCCCCTATTTGAGCTCAGGGGCAGGGGGTTAGGAACCATGGAAGTAGATGGAGCACACCTGGGTCCAAGTCAGGGTTGGAGGTACCAAGCAGCCTAGGGACATTTACAGGCTGAGGCAGACTTCAGGTGCCACCAGAGGGAGCTCTTAAACATTGGATGGGTAGGACTACGTCTGATGGGCGCAGATAGGGTATTACAGAATCTAGGGGTGCAGACAGCAAAGGAATGATCATCTGCCAGACTATGAGTTTTTGGTACAAGGATGGGGGCAGGACAGCTGAACTGAGCTAGTATCATGGTAGAGCCGGTTGGAGGAGTTGAGACATGGCAGGTGGGATGGCATTACAATCAATTTTGTCTGTGAAGCAGCCCAAGACAAAGGAACAATAATTACTTGGAGACATCCAGAGTAGGTTTTTGTATAACTCACAGTGATGGGTAAGCCGAGGGGCAGTGAGGGCAAAGTGGCAGATATTATTATAGGCTACATCCCATTTTGTGAGACTAGCTTTAGTAGCGAGGGTAAAAGTTGTCAGTCCATAGCTGAGAGAGAGGGAAGAAACAATCCTTTAGCAAGGGCAAGGCGAGCAGCTGCTATAAGGGACTCGTGAGCCCAGTATGCAAGTCCAAGCTTGATGTTTGTTGCCCTGCATACATTTTGAATATGTAGAGACAGGTCTAACTGAGGGTCAAGGGTCAAGAGTAACTCTCATGTACAGTAGTTAAAAGAGCATGTAGTGCCAACAGGGACTCCATCATGACTCAAGACATTTAGTGGGATGGGACACTACTTGAGCTTGGCAGAGGATCCAAAAAGCATGAGTTGTGTTTTCTTTATGTTTAGCACAAGCTTGTTTGTCAGGAGCCAGTTCTGCAGCTTTTTGACGTCAGCTTGTAGACTGTGATTTATGGCACTGACATCATCCAAACTAGATAGGAGGACCAGATCATTTGCATAAAGTGTTGTGGCACTGTAGGTGGGGACTGTAGGAAGGTCATTGACTAAAAGAGAAACTAGGGTGGGGCCCAGGATAGATCCCTGAGGGACACCAGTCACAACATGAGCAGGACCATGAGCAGGATCTGAGAGAGCTTTATTGTACTTAACAAACTGTAGCCTGTCAGTGAGATAATTGGAAAACCAGTTTAGAGCAGGGCCCGACACATTAAGGGAGTGAAGTTTAAGCCCTGCTTAAAGCTGAATCACCCTCTACTACTTTGACAATGGCCTCTGGCTGGCCTCTCCTTACAGCTCTTAACTCCGCCTTCTCAGGGTTGTTAAGTTCCCATTATTTTCTAACAGTCTCAAACTGCACTAGCTTGGAAGGTTAGCCAACTAGTCCTGTTATAAAAATGTCTTTACTCTGTAACATTTACTGTATTGTGTATCTGCACTAACTGTATTGTGTATCTGTATCTATTACATGTGAAGTGGAACCTTTGTGAAGGAGTCTGTAACATTTACTGTATTGTGTATCTGTACTAACTGTATTGTATATCTGTATCTATTATACGTGATGTGGAACCTTTGTAAAGAAGTCTATGACTCAAAGGTATTTCTGATCTCTGAAATAAACAAAATAAATAATGTCTTCATTGAGATTTGCATATACTACCCATGATGCTTGCATTAGGGAGTATATATAATTTTGCAGTGCTTAAGGTGTCTGATTTGGTTTGCAAAAGTCAGTGTCTCACTTGTATATTAAAGTCATTCAGGAATTGCTAATTAAGAGATTTCACTAGTTTCTTTCATTCCCTGTGGTAGTTTTGTAGTCACTTAATGTCAGTTTTTGTCTGTTAACTGTTTGTGTTATTTTCCCAGAATGATGTCCTTCATTTATTCTTGTTTGTTAGGTTGGGTAGTTTTACTTTGGTTTTATGGGTAGGAATACTCTGTTGTTTGCAGAAGTGACATCATTTTTGGAAATAACAGAGTGTGACCTGAGCTGCCAATCATATATTTGTAAACTGGGGTCCTCGGGTGATTTTCCCCTACAGTGAGGAGGCAAGTCAGAGTTCTTCAAGTACATTTCTGTACAGATATGGGAAGGGAAAACACTTTCTGTTTTACACTTTCTGAGGAGTTACTTTGTTACATATCGATATCACATACTCGCTAAGTTTAGGCCACACAGTTCAGGAGGTTCAAGTAGAGGTGCACATTTTATTCAGTAGTTATGATTCGGTACTTGGATTCCAAATATATTACTAGATATTTACGAAGCAACTTCATTGTCCTGTGCTAGGACATTAGCAGTCCCAACCTGACACATTACAAGTTCATGACCCTTTAACAAGACTTTGTTTCTCTTGGCACTCATATTCATGGCCCTTTGGTAAGACCTGCTTTTCTACAAATCTTAACTATTCAAAAGCAACAGTTCTATGATTACCCAATGCAGTTTCAGCTGGGTGGAAACAGGTTAGTTTAAATGGGGGGGGGTTGCAGAACCAGGGTTCAAATATGTCTGGGGTGGTACCAAACTTTGGTCCAGCAACTGTCCCTGCTTGCGTACCCCTATGGTTCCTCTGTATTTAACAGCCCTCTGGCACCATCTGCAGAGGGTCTCATTGCTTAGGTCTCAACATTTTCTCCCCTCCCTGTTCACATACTGACTCAAATTGGGGAGAGGAGCACACTGTGATTGGTTATACTGTCTGGAGCTTCCCTTTATGTTGGTGTTGTGCCCCTATTGGTATGTTAGTCTCCCAGTTGAGAAGGAAGAAAAGTTCTGTTTTGTGAAAGACAGGAGAGAAAGGTATGTCTCCACCTTGGTCTGCCATCCTGGGGCTGTACAAATACTAACCCTCCACCTCTGCTTTTGTAACTCTATTGTCTGTATAGCCACATCAGTGAGGGGTGGAGAACAGATGCTCCAAAGAAACCCTGTGGGGGGGCCAGCTATGCGTAGATTTGCATGATACATTTCAATCACATTATTAATTGATTTAAAAGGTTTTACCAGGAAAGTTCACATGCTTCCTGGGGGAGGGGGAGAGCAGAGAAGAGAAGAGAACAGATACAAAGTACAATGTATAAAATAATGCAATAAAATGGAAATAATAACACAAAATATACAATTTCAAGAACAATTGCAGATTCAATTTCCAAGATAAACTACTGTATAGTAAATTGTTAACTGGCAAAAGAACATTAAACAGTAAGCAGCACAACAAAATAAGCAATAGAAAGAAATGACTGATACTACAGGAGTGGGGCAGTACTGGTTGTCAGCATTGAGTGGAAGGCAGGTGAAAAAAGAATCAACCCCAATATCAGAAGCAAATGCAGGAGTGACTAGAGAAGTAACAGAGGAGAGATTTTTCTGAATGGAAAAGGAAGGATCAGAGCAAATGGAAGGGGGAAGAAAGACACATAGTTTAGGGAAGAGGAATGAGAAGGCAGCTTGGCCAGCAATGGATTTCACGTGATGGAGAGCAAAAGAGTGAGAGCAAGTATTGCAAAAGAAGTTAGAGGAAAAAAGGAGGGCGAGAGAGTAGAGAAGCAAGCCATTAGCTTAACTATAATGCAGCATGGCATTGGAAATAAGGGGGGAGATAGCAAGGAGCGGTAAGGAGAGAAAGTAGGAAAGGGAAGAGGGGAACACCCTAGAGGTCCAAGACAAGCATCCAGTTGTATCGATAGGGTCGCAGCAGAAGCTACATTGGGTTGCAGCTGTCTACACAATCCTCAATTCATGGAGGTAGCATAGTGACTAGGGCTCATAAAGCCAGAAAGTTTCTCTCTGTCAGTCAGCTCATGCTGCCCCTGATTACCAAGTACCAAAAACTTACTTACCTTCCCCCGTTACCTCAGGTGACTTTCTCTGATGGTGTTTATGTTCATCCCACCCCCTTAGGATCCTATGAGTGGCATCCTCTATGTCTGCTAGGTGATTTTCTGCAGTATTTACCCTGGTTGGTAAGGGATCTGACATCCTGTCTTGTAGAGGATAACGACATTTTAAGATCTGACATATCTTGTACAAGTATCTCTAATGCAGAGGTTGTATTGTCTATCCCAGTGAGAGGGTTTGGGGCCCAGCTGCCATTGCCATCACTGCCTTGTAGTTTCCCATTCCAGCCAGTTGGCATTTTTTCAGTCGATGGTACTTCTTAGAGGTGTGCGAGTAATGAATAGTATTTCCCGAATACCATGAATAATGCACTATTCATTATTCAGATCAGAATAATGAATAGTTGCAGTATCCATCCCCTGCCTATTCTCAAAATATTATAAAAAAAAATAAAGAAGCTCCCCACCCTCCTCTCCTGCACAAATCCTTAAATGCAAGCCCCCGTCCCTCAATCATCTTTTAGTAACCCAATCCCACCCTTCCCCCCAGCACCCATAATTTGATATTTTAAGTTTGAAAAACTTGCTGGCCTGCAGGCGCAGTGGCAAGGTGTCCATCTGCAATGCCGACATCCCAGGCTCAGGGATGGACTCAGACATTAGAGGGCTGGCTTGGGGAGAAGGCTTGAGCATCCCAGGGACTGCTCTCCTTCTCCGAGGGGTGGGGTGGAAGAGTGTCTGGTGCTATGTGGGCCTCTGGTGGAGGCTAGGGTTACTGCCACTGCCAGCACCACTAGTCTAGATTCAACCGATTCAGTGGAACCAACACCCTCCTAGACGTTATCTTATCAAACTGCCCCTTAGAGATCACTCCCCAGTCATCTGTACCTGGTCATCCTCCTCTCCAAAAGCAGTGTCTCAGACTACACTACGCTGGTGGCTATGCCCTGGTGGCCTAAAAAAGTTGAAACAGCACCTACAGTAGCCCAGCTAGACTGGTCCCCTATCCGACATGCCTCAGACATCAACTCAGCTCTTGACTTCTTTGCAAGTGCCTTCTGCGAGGCCTGTGACCTCTTTGCCCCCCACACCAGGATCCATACAAAGAAATGCAACACCCCTTGGATCACCCCTTACCTCATCCAGAAACTTAAGAATAGGGATAATCTCTGGTGAATCGCTGTAGATTCAGGCAATCCATCTTACAGACAAGCCTACAACGCAGAGTGCAATAAGTGCACCTGGGCCATCAGACGGGGCAAGGCAGAGCACTAGCAGGCCACCCTCACCTCCACCTGGGGCTCAGCCCGGACCTTCTGGGATACCATGAAAGTACTAAATGGGAAGACCCGCTCCCCTCCACCATCTCAGCTCACCATCGATGGTGCTACCTCCTCCGATCCACTATCTATAGCTGACTTTCTCAACACCACTTTCTCTGATCTAAGCTCTGTCCTCCCCAGCAGCTTTTTTGATCCAATCCCCTCCTCGCTCCCCCCTGCCCTGCATCACCCCCCTTTCTACCTGTGCACCCTATCCCCCCACAAAGCCAGGCCACACCTGTTAAAAGCCCTTGGTTGTAATAACCCCAGCAGTGACTCCCTCGACTCCAGGATCCTCCGCCTGGTCCTGGACATTGTCCTAGTCCTCCTGATGGACCTACTCAACCAGTCCCGATGCCTTGGACAGTTCCCCAGTGCATGGAAAACTGCTGAAATCACACCAATACATAAGAGTGGTGATCGATCCTCCCCCAGCAACTATCAGCCAACCTCCATCCTCCCCCCACTCTCCAAAGCCCTAGAAAAAGTGGTGTCTATCCAGCTGAGTACTTGGCTAAGTATGACATTATGTGTGTGGAGCAGCACAGCTTCCACTCAGGACACAGTACAACCACTGCTCTCCTGGATTTCTCCCAATACCTGCACTCTGCTCTTGACTCCTGCAACCTGGCCGGTGCAGTGTTCATTGACCTCTTCAAGGCCTTTGACACTGCCTGTCACCCCCTCCTACTTGACTCTCTCCACCAACTTGGTTTCTCTGCTGGTCCCCTTGCCTGGTTTTCCAGCTACCTCTCTGCTAGATCCCAGCATGTAAAAATCAGTGACTCCCTCTCCAGCATTCAACCCGTTAACTCCAGGGTCCCACAGGGCTCAATCCTGGGTCCCATTCTCTTCAGTCTCTACCTCAACCCTCTCTCCAGCTCCTGCAATAGCAAGATGCTCCTCTATGCAGATGATGCAGTTCTCTTTGCCTCACACCCAGATCCCTCCACTCTCCAATCATCCCTTCAACTCATCTTCAACCAAACAGAAAGGTGGTTTCTTGATCACAGACTAGTCATAAACCTTAAGAAAACCAAATCAATGCTCTTTTCTCACCACCAAAATAAAGCTAGAAGTGCCCCCCTCCTGATTACCCCCAACTCTCAGCTCCCATTAGAGCAAGATCCCACATACAAATACTTAGGCATTCACTTTCGATACTGCTCTCACCTTCCACATCCACATCAACACTCTTTCCTCCACCATAAACTCTTGGATTGGCCTACTTTACCACCATAGGGATTGCCTGCCCCTCGCTGCCCTCCGGCTGGCCATCACCTCCTTCATCCTGTCCCTAGTGGACTACTGCTTGCCCATCTATGCTGCAGCTGATAACACCTCCCTCTCTAAAATCCAGCTCTCCATCAATAAGGCCTGTAGGCTCCAGACTGGAGCCTCCAGCCACTCCCACACCTGCCTGCTCTATTCCTCCACCAACCTGCTCAACTTCGAGGAACATCTGCAGTATCAGACCTGCCTTCTTGCTAAGAAATTCCTGCTTGGACTCTCCCCCCAGAGTCTTTGCCTCCCTACCACAGTCATCCTCATCCATTTCCACCTGAAGCTCTCTTAAAACCACCTTCAAAGTACCCAGAACCAAGACCTCCCTCGCAAAGAGGTCCTTCTTTTATCGAGCTCCCACCTGGTTCAACTCCCTCCCTACCTGCATCACCAACACTGCCAAACTTGGTCCCTTCAAAACCACTCTCCAGAACCATCTCTTTAATGTCCGCTGCTGTAGATGCAACTAACCCTTCCCCCCTAATCCTACTGCAGGACCTTTCTCTGCCTGGCCCCCCTAATCTCGACAAGGTCCCCTGGACTGCCGATCCATCTTTCCCCCTACCCCTTTTTACCTACCCCCTTGGGTTTATACAAGGATGTAGTCCCCTGCAACTCCAGAGAAATTGTACATCTTTAATTGTAAATCTGTATTTTATACCAGCATGTAACTTAATGTATTCTGTGTTCAATGTCTGCACCTGTGATGTTGTCCAATGTTATATCTGCACAATGTTCTATTGTCTTGCCCTCCCTGCGATGAGGTGCCTTTGTAAATGAGTCCCTGACTCAAAGGTTGTAAATCCAACTTGTTCAAATAAATAAATAAATAAGAGGGCAGGGCAGATGCTGGCAAAATTGCATGTGCCCACCCCGGGGGGGAAAAGTATCAAAACAAAAAATAAAAAGCATCTCCAGCCACTGATAGCAACGCCTGCCTCTGCAGCCACTCCCTGCTGCAGACTAAAGTTCACCAGGGGAGTCCTTCTCCCATGACCCCACCATGGAGGGCAAGCCAGGGATTCGTGACCAGGTTTTCTGGGAAGGAGGTGCCCACCCGGCAGCTCTGCTTAGGGGGGCAATCCTGGAGATGGGTGGACCATAGCCTCCTGTAGGGGGAGCAATAGCCAGTGTAAAAAAAAAGGTTGGAAAAACTCTCATGGTGGGCGACTAGCACAACCCACCCACCTCCATGGCCAGCCACCATCTAACCTCTCATATGCGCTGAAAGAAAATTAATTTCAACCCCCTGGCAGGCAGCACCCACCAACCACCCTCCCCAGCTCCTAATTCTTGCATGTATCTTACTGTTTTAAGAAGCAGGTGTTCAGAGCAAACCTGCCCTCCTCTATGACTGGCCACCTGCTACAGAATGAAAGTACTCCTAGAGTAAACTAGGGCAGTAGCATATTCTTTCTGTAGCAGGTGACTGATCATGGGGGATAGCAGGTTTGTGCCGGTCACCTTCTTGTTATGAAAGTAAGACACGTGCAAGAATTGTTTGTTGGAGAAGGAGGGTGGATGGTGGGTGTTGCCAGCTGGGGAAGGGAATTAGTATTCCTTAAGTGTAATCAAGCACTTAGATTGTGTCTGGCCATAGGAGTGGGTGGATTGTGCCGGTCGCCCATTGTGGGGAGTCTTCCAATTTAAAATATCAAATTGTGGATGCTTGGGGGAAGATGGGATTGGGCTTCCTAGCAGAGGGCGGTGGAACAGGGGGCTTGGATTTATAGATTTAGGCTGGGGAGGAGGGTGGAGGACTGTTTCTATTTTATTTATTATACCCTCCCCCCAAATACCTAAGTAGGAATACTGAATACCTAAATATTTGAGGCCCAGACAGAATAGTTGGACTGAATATTCAGGATAACACTTTCACACACCCCAAGTAGCTCTGTGAAACCGCCCTTATTATCAATAAAAAGTTCACTGGTGTGTTCCAGATATTATTCCCTTCAGATCTGAAGACCTAGAAATTCTGTGGTCATACAAGAAAATGTAGATATAACTGGATAGATTCAGGGCTATTGCAGCACTGTGGGTCCAGGTTGCTAGTTTGCTAGATAGCTGTATAGTGCCTCCATAATCTATCTCTCTGTATACTATAGAAGTAGTGGAGCCCTATAGGTGGGTGGTGCAAAAGGTCACTAAAGGCTTTAAAGTGGAAACACAGTAAAATATTGGGCTGGGGAACACAATGGCAGTAAAAAATGTGGGAGGGAAAAAGTGGGCCAGTGGGGGGGGGGGGGCACATCTGGATACACAATGGAAAGCTGGAATATTACAGACACATTTTTAAAATCCATAAGTTAAAAAAAGTCTCTCCCTCACCACAAATGTAGTGCCCCAAAGTAAGAGGGCTAAAGTGTAGGGGGCAACCACAGAAAATAAAAAAGGGTTAGACTGCCCCAGGGGTCCCCGTTGTGTGTGTAAGGGTATGAGGGGTTGTTATTTAGGGGCCCTTGGTACCGAGTAGTCAGGCAGGGCACTGAGTGAAAAGGAAAAAAAAGACAGCAGCAATAAGTTATTTTTGCTCTTTGCTGCCTGCTTGCTCTATTCCACCCCCACCCCTTGAGCAGGCAGCATGAGCATGGGCACCCATGCGCTGGGACCACTGTCTCTGGCCAGCGCGTGGTGCCTGTTGGAAAGGTTTCAGCCATTTTCTGTAGTTAGTTCGGGCTGGCCGTGGAGAAGTGTAGACTAAGAGAGTGCAACGGGGACCCTGGGCTTACCTTGTCTGTGGAAAGCCGGTCCCATTGACTCTGCCCAGTGCCATCCTCCAGCCAGCAAAGATTTCTGTCCCTTGTGGTTTCCTCCTTAGTGTGGTCGAGTGAAGTGGTTAAGAAGAAAAGAAGAGGGAAGAAGCCGGTCCCTTGCGGCGGTGTGGGCTCCATTTTGCCCCTTTTGTTTTTTTTTTTTAAATAAAAAAGAAACCCATTTGGTCCCACGTTGGCAGCGAGGGTAGAGCCCATTACATCACTGAGAAAGCTGTCAGTCCTCCAGAGACCCCCTGTCACCTGCTGTATTGCCTGTTGCTGTCCCTCCCTCTGCCAACATGAACCTCCCTCCACCCTGCTTCACCCAGACCCTAGGGCAGTGAACCAGGTGGCAGCACAGTTAGGAGTGCTGTCCACCTAATTTAATTTAAGCAAAAAGAATTTTTATTTTTTTTAAAGTGCTGAGGTGCCATCGTGGGACCGGGAATAAAGGGGCCTGCCTCATTATCTACTCAAGGCACAGCGACGCCCACTGGGAGGGACCTGCCCAAAAACCTGGGGGTGGTAAATGAATATTCATGAAGAGGGCAGAGTAGGGTGGGCTGACCCAGGAGCAACAGGGCTTGTACAGGTCCCAGCTTAAAGAGGGCTGGTACAGACCCCTTACTTTAAAAAGGGGGTCCAGTCGGAAGGCCCACAAAAGGAGGAAAAAGGGAAGCAAGTGAGACCCAAGAGTTTTCAAAGGGGAAGTGTTAGGCCCCTAGCCCAGGTTATAAAAGGGGCTCAATGGGAGCAAGCCCCAGAATAATTTAAAGGGGCAACGCCATGCCCCAGGTTATAAAGGGGGCAGGCTTAGGTCCAGAACTCTAGGGGGAACGATAGACCCTGTGATAAAAGCGGGCCCTTGGTCAAAAGAAGGAGCAATGCCGGCCCAGAGGTAGAAAGGGGTAACAAAGGCCGAATCATTAAAGAGGCAACAGTAGGCAACAGTGGGCCCACAGTGGTTAAAGGAGCCCAGCCATTACCAGAGTAAAGGGAAAACCCAAAGTGGAGCGGGGCATTCACCCAAAAGTGCCGGAGGAGTAGCCAGATCCTAGTGCAAATGAGACCCACAAATGTGGAGGGTCAGAACAAGGGGTGCTTAGCACACAACTGTTATCGAATGACTGTCAGCTGATGCACTGTAAATTGCTTAGTATCTGAAATGCTGTGTAGATTCTAAAGTACCAAGACTGTATGATTATTGAGATTGTGGTTATTTGCCCCTGCAATGAACAATTGCCCTACTCCAGGCAAATTGCCTCTGCAACAAACAATTGTCCTGGATTTCAGCAATTTGCCCCTGCTCCAGGCAGATTGCCCCTGCAACAAACCATTGCCTTGGATTTCAACAATTTGCCCCTGCTCCAGGCAAATTGCCCCTGCAATGAACAATTGCCCCGGCAATGAACAACTGTCCCTGCAACAACAATTACCTCAGCAACCATCAAACACAGGGTGTAGTGGAAAGGGAAATGACCAGTGTTCTCAGCGGCCACTGGCTTCTGGTTACGTGTGGTTCAGCCAGCCTGGAAGTGGAATGTCCTGGAAAAAGCCTCGTCTGTCACTCCAAGTCATTCACTGAAAGTTGAGTCCAACATGGCCAGTGTGTGTCCGCATCTGCCGGTTTGTTGTTTTTCTGGTTCTGGACAGTATGGGGCTCTGACGTTCACCCTGCATCCTACTCTTCCTGCTTGTTTCGTCCTGCTTGCACTGTGTTGTCTTTTGGGTTTGGGCTTGATCTTGGTGGTCCTCCTGTGGATATTTCAGCAAAGAAGCTTCAACGTTCCTTCATCCCTGGCAATCCTGGCAAGTGGATTTGAAGCCAAGTTTTGGTTCCTTAATCCTTGGCAGTCCTGGTCGAGGGTTTGTTCTGGGGAACTTCAGCCAGTCTTTGTCCCTTCATCCTTGGCAGCCCTGGTCGAGGGTTTGTACCAAGGAGTCTGCACAAGTGGTTCCCTCATCCTCAGCAGCCCTGGTTGAGGGTTTGTGCCGGGGAAGAGTTCAGCAGAGTTCAGTTCTCTTGTGCCAGAGTATTCTGGCAGCCTTGGAGAGTGGATTTGCTGAAGAATCAGGGTCTGTTTAAAAATTTCTCCTATCCGCTCCAACCTCTCCTAGGTTTCCACACAGGTGTAGCTTGGCACCAGACAGGAGCCCTGTTTTCCCTTTTACCCCATTGCTACTCCATTCATCAGCTGTGCACACAAAGATGGCAAGAAAAGTTTGGACTTCCTTTAACCTTATGAACTCTTAGAAGTGGTTATGCCACCCAATCCTTTGGGATTTGCACTGGTACCCATTGTTCAGTGCAGTGATTGTCTCAGCTCATTATAGAGTAATAACGTTTGAATTTGTTCATTAGATCATTTAGAGGAAGTTTAGTATAGAGTACAATAGATAGTGGCCTTAGGCCGAGGTGCACCTCTTGAGTTGATATAGAGTGTTACTTGCTGTTCTGGTGTGTTTTGGGTTCCCCTCTTCACTTGCGACTGTGTCTAACTTTCCCTGTGGTATGAATACAGCCTATCAGGCATCAAACTTATAGATTGTCTCCTGCCTGTCCTTACCAGGTGTCTCCATCCACCCGACTCCATTCGAACCACAGCATTGTCTCGCCAGTCCACCTGCTTGAGGCGATGCTGGGTGTGCAGCTGAGATAGGTGATCTTCGTGGTCAGCACTCAATTGAATTAGATCACCACACAAAGGTACCACAATATGCTCCTTTTAAGGTACAAAAAAATAGTTTGTTTTAGTATATAAATAGATAAAAATGCAAAAAATGACAAGGACTGCTGACTAACTTTTATGGCTGTGGGTGTATCCTACAGCCATCTTGCTGTCTGTAGCTGGAAAAATGGAGGAACATGAAACACTTTTTTGGACATTTCAATGTATCCTTCCACATCTATAAATCACTATGCGAAATTAAATAAAATACTCCTTTCTTTCTGTTTAGAATGTTGGAGATGGCATTAAGCTGATTATCAGATGGCCACTGGGAAACTGAAACAGCTTGTTAAATATTGGTTGCCTTTTAAACTGGAGATTTGTTTACCCCTTCAAAATGCAACAACTTGCACATTCAAATACTTAGACCCAGATATTCAAATTGCGCCAGGCTGTGGCGCAAGCCTGGGCACAGCTCAACTTTGTTGCACAGGGGTGTGACCTGGCGATATTCAATGGAGCTGTGCTATGGCACAGCAGCTTTGAATATCGCACCCTGCCCACCCCCACTGTGCATGGCGCAGTGGTACTGCGCCAGTGCAAGTGGCCAGAGTGGAGCATGGAGATGCGCTAGCACAAGTGCCATTGCGCCATGCACAGCACCTGTGATATTCAAAAGGGGACATGCAAATGGGGCCATAATTTATGCAAGGCGCACATGGGGCTATTTGCATGTCATTATAGCCCATTTGCATCCCCCCATGATCTGCATGCAGGTCATGATCCCCGACGACTTCGCCTGGCCCTGCCAGACAGCAGCCATCGGGGACCGACGCCCCTGCAGCCCGATCACGGGCAGTTGTCTAAAAGAAAATCCCCCGTCCAATATCCCTGGTGGTCCAGTGGACCCCTATGTGCCCGATCGCGGGCATCGGTATAAACCCCCCCCCGTCCAATATCCCTGGTGGTCCAGTGGACCGCACTCTGCCTGATCGCAGGCATCTTTAAAACATAGAACAGTCCTATTACCCTGGTGGTCTAGTGTACCCTCCCCACCCGCCCACTGAGCCTCACCGCCCCGCTCCCCCCCAGGTCAGCCAGCAGGCAGCAGTACCCCACTCACCTGCCACCCCACTGCCCACCGACTGACAGCTCGGTAGGGCTGCACGCCCATTGGTTCACTGCGCATACCGTACTACTCAGTCAGGCTGCTCAGCTTTTGTATCAGGCTCCTATATGATACAGTGTCAAATGCCTTGCTGAAGTCCAAATAGGCTACGTCCACCACCCTCCTCTGATCAATTTTCCTGGTCACCCAGTCAAAGAAATGTATCCAATTCTTTAGACATGATCCCCCCCCCCCGCCGTGAATCCATGCTTCCTGTGGTCTTGCAGCCTACTAGATCCAAGATACTCTTCTAATCTTTCCTTTAGCAGAGTTACCATTAATTTCCCCTCCACTGAAGTAAGACTATAGTTGATAACCTCCTCCCTGCTGCTGCTCTTATGTAGAGGGACCATGTCAGCTCTTCTCCAGTCCTCTGGAACCGTGCCTGTTTCCAGTAAACTGCTGAACAAGGCTATCAATGGGGCAGTTGGCCACTCACAGTTCTTTCAGAAACCTTGGGTGTATCCTGTCCATTTTTATGTTGTCTTGCGTGCGCAGCTCAGACAACATATTGTGGTCACTTCAGTGGAGAAGCGGGTTTCGGAGTTGCGGTCCTGCTGTAGCCAATGGCACCATTGCTTTTTGTGGCTAGGCTCCATGGCTCCAATGGCACAGCACGCTGTCTATGACAGCAGTTGAGAAATGTGCCACCACCTTGAAAGAAATTAGCTACTGCAATCAGGGAGCACCACAGAATGGTCCCTGATTGCATCAGCCAATTATGGCTTGCCTCGTCTGGTGTCCCTGTCAAGCAACATGGCAGTGGCTTCCCTGTCAGCTTATCATAGTCCCCACAGAAGCCGAGGGACAGCTGCTGCCTTTCACAGTCCCTCTGAAAGCCGATGGGGGTGCCCCTGTCGGCATGCCCCCTCCTAATTTCATTTGCCAATGGTGGGTGCCCAATCCCCATCAGCATAATGTGCCCGCCTATTTCTTGTGTGCCAAGGGGGTGACCAATCCCCCTCAGCTCATGCGACCCCCCCAACTCTGTATGTGCCAGCAGAATGCCCAATCCCCATCGGCTACAGACCCCCACAGGTGGCACACTGGGAGCCCACCCCAGCGCGCAAAAATACCTGTACAAATAGAAAACCTTCCTGCGTTGTTCTTTCTTTCCTGGTTCACCCCATTCTCCTATGCTGCACCCATTTCAGCATATGTCTTTATGAAATGGGGTGACTGTAAAGCCAAACACCCCAAGGCACACCTCAGCACTTGTCGGTATCTGCAGGATAGGGTGAGGTAAAATGTCATGAGTGTTATGGCCGAATGGGGTGAGCGTAAGGCCCAAGGACCCCAAGGCACAATGCAATATTTGTTGCACTGCAGGGTATGGTGAGCTGAAATACCATGAATATTATAGCCGATGCCCAAAGGCACACCTCAGTGCCTGTCCGTCTCTGTAGGGTGATGCGGGGTTTGACGTCACTTTCATACTGCACTGCTATTCCTATTGTGCATCTGTTCAACTCCTGCGCTACCGATGCCAATGTCAGCAAGACAACATTCGGCATTGACAAATGCTTGTTACAGTTTTGTCCACCTTCAGAGCTGCAGGTCCCTTTTGGATTCTTTTGTCTGAAAATAGACTGGTGTCACCTGACCCCTATTCCTGATACTTCCTGGTGGCCTGCCCCCCTGTGCCTCCATGGTGAAGTAGAGCAGAAGTACTTGTTTAGGATGTCAGGTTTTTCTTGGCCCTGTTCTGCACAGTCTACCCCCCCACTTGCCCTTCTAATCTTCACTATCCTTCCCCTTGATTTCCTCTTCTCACATATGTATCTGAAGAATGCCTTTTTTCTTTTCATTTTTGTGCTCAGTGTTGGCTTATTATCTCACATTTTAAACTGTAAGGATACATTCCATTCATCATTTGATCTTGAGGCTTGCTGAGGGGGTAAAGCTAAGTACAATCTCCACTTTATCTCCACATATTTTATTTTTGCCAGTTAAGATTTTTCATAGCATTTTTAAAGGAAGCCAATATCTCTTCAAAATGTAGCTCTTTGTCTTCCATTAGGTAACCCAGTCTCTTTACTTTGCTACTGACCAATACTAAACTTAACCATTGCATAGTAACATAGTAGTTGATGGCAGGTAAGGACAACTAGGCCCACATAGTCTGCTGGTATTCCTGCCTGCATCAGCAGCCTTTGACCCTACTAGCTTTTGCAGGAGGGGATTGGTCTGTTGGTGGTGATCCTTGGTCAAGCTGGTGTGAGTTTCGGACGGTTTCAGCAGATGAGGTCCACCATGTGGTCACCAGCTTGTGTCCCACCAACTGTGCTCTGGACCCAGGTCCCTCATGGTTTGCTATCAGGTGAATGTATTCCCTGGGTCCAGTGTTTGTTGAGATCGTCAAAGGGTCCTTGGGAGGGGGTACTTTTCCCACAGCCTTGAAGAAGACTGTGGGGAGACCCCTCCTAAAAAAGCCATTTTTAAATTCTGATGTTCTCTTGAACTACAGGCCTATCTCTAATCTTCCCTTTTTGGGGAAGGTTATTGAGAAGGTGATGGTTGACCAGCTGTTTGAATGCTTCAAGACTTTTTTCTGTCTTTGAACCTCATCAATTGGGCTTTCAGCCCTGACACAGCACTGAGATGGCTTTGCTCAGGGTAGCACATGATCTCTTCATGGCGAGACACTGAGGGCAATGTACCATCTTGGTGCTCTTGGACCTTTCTTCAGCTTTTGACACGGTAGATCACAGGGTGCTGTTGGATTGCCTGCAGACTTATGTGTGTGCTAAAGACACAGTTTTGCTTTGGTTTAGCTCATATTTAATTGGGAGATCGCACCGTGTAGTTCTTGGAAATTTTTCCTCTGGACTTTTTGCGCTGCCTTGTGGTGTTCCGCAGGGTTCTATTTTGACCTCCTTGTTGTTCTCTGTGTACATGCTGCCACTTGGGGGAAATCATTAGGAGGTACAACATGGGGTTTCACTGCTATGGGGATGATAGCCAGTTGTACTTGTCCTGTGCCCCAGCTGAACTTTCTGCCTCAGCTATGCTGAGCAGTGTTTGGCTGAAGTAAATGACTGGATGTTTGCCAGCTGGCTATGTCTCAACCCTGGCAAGACAGACGTTATGGTGATCAAGCCTGGCAGTGGGGGTGTTTACACATATGGGAGGTTGCATGCCGCAATTAATGGTGGTCCGCCGCTGTCAGTGGTGAGTGTGTTTATAGATCTTGGTGTTTTTCTGGAAGATCAACTGAACCTTGAACAGCAGGTGGCCTCGGTTGTTCAGTCCATTTTTTTCCATCTCCAGAATATTGCCAGGATCCAGCTGTTCTTGATGCCTGGCGACCTGGCCACGATCATCCATGCTTTTGTCACCAACAGACTTGATTAGTGAAACACTTTATACCTAGGGTTGTCTGGAGGTTTGGTGCATTGACTGCAGCTAGTGCAGAGTGCTGCAGCCAGGATGTTGACAGATGCCTTTCTGAGGGATCACGTCACTCCTATTCTGTGCGATCTGCACCGGCTGCCTGTGAGTTTGTGCATGTCCGTTAAGATCTGCTTGTTGACATACAAGGCCCTATATCATTTGGGACCTGACTACCTTAAAGAGCTCTTGGTCCCCTATAGACCTTTCTTCCCCCTACACTCCGGCTGAGGCTGACCTGCTTGTGATGCCTACTTCTCACCTTAGGAGATCAGGTGACAGGGCATTTGGTGTGCTCTGGAACTCTTTGCCATACCACATTCACATAGCCACCTTGGTGGAGATTTTTAATGCCTCTTTAAAAACAATTTTGCTTAACAAAGCTTTTAGTTTTATTTAATTGATGTTTTAATTCCTGGGATTTTTGTATTTTCGCATTTCTATTGTAAAGCACTCTGAGCATTTGGATAGAGCGCTATATAAATAAAATTTGCCTTGCCTTACTTGGTCACTGGCTTTTGCCTCTCTTTCTCACATCTAGGGTTCCCTTATGTCTATCCTATGCATGTTTGAATCCCCCCCCCCTACTGTGTTAGCACCCACCACTTCCTGGGGTGGTCTATTCCAAGCATCTACCTCCTTTTCCATGAAGAAAAACATCCTCACATTTCCCTTTATCCTGCCCCCCTCCGATCTCATATTGTGCTCTCTCATCCTTGTACAACTATTGTATTGAAAGGTGTCTCCCACCTGCACTTTGTTCAAGCCTTTAAGATACCTGAAGGTCTCTATCATATCCCCCCCATTCTCTCCTCTCTTCAGGTGTATACATGTTGAGGTCTTCTAATCTGTCCTTATATGTTTTCTGATGCAAGCCCTGCATCATCTTGGTCACCCTTCTCTGGACTGCCTCCACCCTGTCTATGTCCTTGTGAAGATGCGGCCTCCAAAAGTGAACACTGTATTCTAGATGAGGCCTGACCAGCATTTTGTACAATGGCATCATCACCTCCCTTCTTCTGCTAGCTATACTCCTTCCTATGCACCCCCAAAATCCCACTGGCCATCCCAACAGCCTTGTTACACTGGCCACCTTTAGGTCACTGGAGATGATTATCTGTAAATACCTCTTTTCTCTGGTGACTGTCAGCAATTTCCATACATCCTGTAGTTCTCTGCAGGGTTTCTTAGCCCCAGGTGAATGATTCTGCACTTCTTTGCATTAAATTTTAATTGCCACACTTGTGACCATTTTTCCAGCTTTCCCTAATCCCTCCTAATTCTTTAGACCCCCTTCCCGAGTGTCCACTCTGTTGCAGATCTTGATATCATCTACAAATAGGAAAACCTTCCCCTCCAGCCCTTCAGCAATGTCACTGATGAAGACATTAAAAAGGACTGGCCCCAGGACTGATCCCTGAGGCATCCCACTGGTCACTCTTCTTTCCTCAGACTTGATCCTATTTATTACCACCCTATGCTTCCTGTCACTCAACCAGTTTCTTTTTTTTTTTTTTTTACTTTCTTATTTATCCTCCTGCCTACCTCCGGTGCCCACTCCTTCCGCACGCTCATGTTCCCCAATTCACCTACCTTAGGGATCTGCCCCTAGAGTGCCTCCTCCTCTTCACCTCGCACAATGGGGTCTGTCCTGTAGGTGGCCTGGGTGGACCTGGAGCGGCCTTCATCTAGGGCTGCCGGAGGGTTTTTTCCCGTATTCTCCCTGTTCCCTCCCCTGGGGCGTCAGCGCTGAGGACGTACGTCCGAGTGGTAGCGTGGTTGCGATGCAACCCCTCATGCGCCGCGACGTCCCCCCTCCCCGGCTCCGACGAGCGAAGCCACCTCCATTTCTTCCCAATGCCGGTGCTTCCACTGGCTACGGAAGGGATGCAGAGCACAGAGCGCTCTTGGTAACTCGCCCCTGAGGGAGGAGAGCATCCGTTGGGATGCTCGATCCTCCCTCTCCCCACCTACCCCCGGCCGCCCGAGTCTGTTCCCGAACCCAGACCGCCGGCGTAGCGTGAGGTGTGGCATCCAGTGCCTCAACCCTCAGCGCCACCGGGCCCTCCTCACTCAACCATTTTCTAACACAGTTTTCCACTTTGTGGCCCAACCCTAGGCTTCCTAGCTTGTTTACCAGTCTTCTGTGGGGTACGGTGTCGAAGGCCTTGCTGAAATCAAGGTAGGTGATATCCTCTGCTCCTTCCTGATCCATCCCCTTCGTCACTCAGACAAAAAAGTCAATCAGGTTTGTTTGACATGACCTACTTGCTGTGAATCCATGCTGCATCAGATCCTATGATCCCATAGTTTCCAAGTGTTCCACAATCCTTTCTTTAAGCAGAGCTGCCATAATCTTATCCACTACTGAGGTGAGGCTGACTGGCCTATAGTTTCCTGCCTTCTTTTTGCTAACACTCTTGTGGAGAGGGACTACATTTGCCCCCTTCAAGTCCTCTGGCACCATCCTTGTATGAGTGACTCACTAAACAGGACCACCCGCGGTGCTGCTAGCACCGTTCATAATTCCTTTAATATCCTGGGGTGTATATCATTAGGTTCCATCGCTTAGTCCACCCTCAATTTTGTGAGTTCCTCCAGGACTCACTCTTTTGTAAATAGGCTGGTGTTTATTCTCTCTCTCTCTCTCTCTCTCTCTCTCCTCATTGTTCTTGCTGCCTAGTTGTGGTCCCTGTCCCTCTCCTTCCACTGTAAATACTGAACAGAAGTATTCATTCAGTATCAATACTTTTTCTAGGTCACCCTCTACCCACATCCTTCCTCCCCTTTGGGCCTTACAATCCCTCCCCTGGCCTTCCTTCTACCACTAATGTAGCTATAAAATGTCTTGTCCCCGTCTTTACCATCTGAGCTAGCATCTCCTCTGTTTGTGGCTTCGTGCTCCAAACTGCTTTCCCTGCCTCCCTCTGTCCCTCTAGATATAACGCCATATCCTCCTCCTTCTGAGTCTCCTTGTATTTTCTGAAAGACCCTTTTTTGTCTCTCACTTTCATTGCCACTTCCCTTGTAAACCATAGTGGTTTGTTCCTTCTTTTTCCCTTGATGCTCATCCTAATGCACTGATTTGTCACCTCCGCTTCTTTTGGGTGTGACCACTACCCCTGAACCCCTCCCCCTGGCTCCCTTCTTTCCAGGGCCTTTTTGATCCCTCTTCCCATCTTAGCAAAGTCTGCCCTCCTGAAATCTGGGACCCTTGTCTTTGTGTGGCTCCCCTGTGACACTGTACTGATGCTGAACCACACTGCATGTTGGTCACTGGACCCTAGGTGCCCATCCACCCTGACCTCTTTGATCCTGTCCCCACTGGTCAGAACAATGTCTAAGATTGCCTTGTCCATTGTGGGCTCCAGAACCAACTGTCTGAGGCCTGCCCTTGCAAGCATTTTATGATGTCTTGGCTCCTGGCTGAGGCAGCTGCCGGGATGGTCCAGTCCAGGTCTGGCACGTTAAAATTGTCCAGCAGCAGTACTTCCCCTTTGCTGCCATCTCATGTATTTCCTCCACTATTGCTCTATCCACCTCCTCCCTCTGTGCCAGAGGCTTGTATATCACTCCTGTGCAAATTGTTGTCTCAAGTGTGACCCAAAGTACCTTGGCCTCCCCCTGTCTAACCTACACTGCCATTGCTATAATACCTTTTCGGACATAGAGGGCCACCCTCCCTCCCTTTTTTCCTCCCTATCCCTCCTGAGCAGGACATGCCCTGGTACATTTACCTCCAAGTCATGGTTTCCAGTGTACCATGTCTCTGTAATTCCTGCTATGTCCAGGTCTGCCTCTGCCATCAAACCTGCCAGGTCATTGTTCAAAAGTAGATAATTCTTGGTCCTTTCAATGTAGTAATATTGTTTGCCTGTCATTGAGAAAAATATATCTTACAGTTTATTTTGTTTTTGTGATATATTTAAGTTTTTATGATTTCTAGCACCCAACATAATTATTCCAGGGTCAAATGGAAATGACATATCAAGGACTTTTGATATGAAATGTATTTTGAACCAAAATAATATTGTGATATCACTGCCCACTGTAATTCCTGCAACACAGTCCCTCCTGTTTGTAAGCACCATTCCAGCACTGCCCCATCCCTAGTGAGTTCTTTGACTACCTGCCTGAGAAAAGCCCCTTGTACAGAGTCAAGGATGACCCTACTCCTTGCCAAAGCTGCAGTTGGAAGACTCCACTCCACATCTGGCAGATTAAAGTCAGACAAGAAAGGAAAGGAAAGTAGGCACTTACTTTGACAAAACCATCCAGGTTGATGATCACTACTCACTAACCTTGCTGTAATTCTGGGCACAGAGCACTTTACTGGAATAAGGTTGTAATAATCACATAGCAGCATTATCTGGTGAAATTACTGCTCAAGCATCCAGCTTATGAGTGCCTACCTTCTTTTCTTTTCTTTTCTTTTCTTTTCTTTTCTTTCCTTTTCTTTTTTCTTTTCTTTTCTTACTAAGCTGTTAGGTGTGAGCACCATAGTTGCACAGTGTGGCCATCTACTTTGTTGTTGTGTTCAGATTGAAGTCACCAACTAGCAGCTGCTCCCCCTTCCTTGCCATTCTGATGGTGGCTTTACCAAGTGCCTTATGCAACTCCTCTCTCCCCATGCTGGAGGTCTGTACCCTTCCCCGGTATAGATAGCAGCCCCAGAGCATGTCTCTAGGGTGACCCACATCACCTGTATCCCTTCCTTATCTTCATGGTGCTCCATACCTCCATGGCCTTGACTCCCTTCCTTACATACAAAACAACTTCCCCTCCTCTCCTCCTGAACATAGAGTGTCTCAGTATGCTATCTCCCAGTCGTGGTGCTTAGTGCATCATGGCTCTGTTATGACCACTAAATCCATGTCAGCCTCCACCATGTAGGCTTCCAGGTCTGGAATTTTATTTTCAAGACCCTTGCATTGCCACACATGACTCACTACACCTTCTCTTCCCCCTGCCTACTGACCTGGCTCTCCCATTTCTGATTATGTTTTTCCATAAAGCTCCCCCTGACTTCTCTTACCTTTTTTACTTCCTATTAGTGTTGCTCAGATAGTATCCTGAGCAATTTGGATCCACCAAATACCTGCCATTTTGGCAGGATAGTGGATCCATCAGATAGCGGCAGCTATCTGATCATGGCTCCAGCCCCCCCAGATCCAGGTCAGATCCTGTGTTACCCTATGTGGATCCCTGGATCAGGCACTGGGATCTGACATCAGATCCCTGGATCCAGCATCAGATAACACAGGATCCAACCTCTGAATTTGGCTGGATCTCAGGTCGGATCCCACCCAGATAGTGCCACTATCCGATGGATCATGGTCGGATCCACTGGGGCACTATCCGAGCAACACTATTCCTCATTCCTTGCCTCCTTCAATGCTCTACCCTAACTTACCTGAGTCCCCCCTTTCTTCTGTGTTGTCCCTATCCCTGCCTTTCTGTTTCCCTGCCCTATGGGAATTTTCTCCCTTGGGCCCTCCTTCCCTGCTGCTCTATCCTCCGAGAGGGCAATTGTTGACTCCCTTTGTTTTACTGCCTTCCCCTGGCTAATTTAAATGCTCATCTGAGTAGCATTTAAACCTCCCACCAAGGACTGTGGTCCCCTTCCTGGAAGGATGCAGGCTATCTCCCATACAGAGGCCCATATTTTATTAGGCTGGACCCCAGTCCCCGATGTACCCAAAGCCCTGCTTCATATACAATGCCTTCAACCAGTCATTAAATGCTCTGATACAGTGTACTCTTGCATCTTCCTGGCTGTTCATGGATAATATCTCAGAAAAAGCCACCTTGCATGCCACTTGCTTAAGGCCTTTCCTGAACTCCATGAAGTTACCCTGTACTACTCCTAGCTTATCCCTTGTGAGGTCATTCATCCCCACTTGGACAATTATGTCTAGCTCCTTCCCAGCTCCCGCTGCCCTAGCAATCCCCTAGATACATTCTCCATCTCTCCTAGCCAAATCATTACTCAGGCACTAAGCCTCCCTATCATTTTCACTCCTGCTCCCAAAAATCTATCCCTGTGACAGAGTCCCCAACCAGCAGCTGTTTCCTATTTGGTTGGGGGCCTCTCCTTCTCTTCCTGGGGCTTCCACTTTTGAGGACCCTCACCTCCTCCCTTCCCACTGCAATGGGTACTTCCTCTCAGCTGCCCAATCTGGCAGTATGGTAAAGGAATTCTGCAGTGCTACAGGTGGAGAAGTGTGCACTTTTATCTCTGGCCCTTGTAACAGTCCACTGTTTAGTGTAGGGAGTGCTAGAGAAAAGTGGAACTTCAATGTCAAAACCCCCCTTGTGAGTACTATATAACAAACTATAAAAGTAAGGATATGTGTGGTCCTCAACTACAGTAAGTAAAATTATCAAAGTGAGACAGGTAAGGCAGTAAGACATGCTACAAAAAATGTAAAAACATACATTATACAATGGCAAGAAAGAATGCTGGCCTGTAATTGGTCAGTCTGTTGCTAGACCCAGGATGTTAACCCAGCATAACATCCCGGGTCTAGTCCCACCACACTAATGACTGCATTAAATGTTTAAACAAAAAAAATCATTCCACAGTCATCCCAACAATCATCTTTAGCACTCTCCGCTCAGCACAGAATATCTGCTCCCCACCCCGCTCAGAATCGGTGCTCCACAGCCATGGTAAACATTCTGAAGATGTGTTGTACTTAGTTGTAATCTCCCAGTACAAAACACACAAGTGTACTGGGAGAAGCACAATGGCACTCTGAAGCAGGAGCACTAAGAGGCGGACAGCTGCCTGCGTGACATCCTAACTGAAAACACAACTAACACAAATGACTGGGGTGGGCAACTTGCCGTGTGACTTTCCAACATAAAGAAAAAAAAATCTGTTACTTGCCTTTTTTGTCACTTTCTCTCCAGCCAGCTTAACCAGGAGAATGATAGCCATAGTCAAACATGAACAGGGAGCGAGGGTGTGTGCATACTTCCAGTTTCACGGGCAAATTTAAAAACAAAGTCTGTTTTCCCTTTTCAAGGTTAAAAAAAAATACCAAACAACAGACTATCTCCCTTTTCTTCTTCCAACTGGACAAGAAACAAAAGCAGCACAACCACCTACTGGGCAAACAATAGAGCAGCACTATTTTTCTAATATGTATACCTACTCAGTAAAAAAATGACAAAAAATACTTCAAACATATTTTATCTGTTTTTATTTCATTTTACAAAGGAGCCATTGTATAATAGGAATAATACACTCCAGGGTGGTGTTATGCTGGGATAACATCCCTTCTCAGGTGTTGGATGCACTCAGCTTGTGGCTTTGTGCCCAACCACCCGAGGCGGGATGTTATCCTAGCAGAACAACCACCCTGTCATGCAATATTCCTTTAATATTGTTCTCTTGCATAACAATAAATATACTAACATATCTACACACAATGCTAAAAAAGCCCCAAAGATTAACAAACGGATCAACATAAAAACAATATCTGCCTTGTTGGCACAAGCCAAATCTTGTTTTTCTTGTTTAATTTATGTATTGCATAAGGAGGGGAATATAAAGGCCAATATCATCTAATCAGTTTGTTCTTGCTATTTTGAGGAAGCTTTATTTTTAGGGCCTAGATGTTTGGTTTTTTTTAGTGAGGAAGATGGCAGCCATGTTTATAATGGCAATCATGAATTATTGAAAGGGTATTGATATTGCCAGTGTGCTGTGTCCTGATTACCAGTACTTTTTTTTTACCTATGCATTGTACTGCCACAATGCACAAGCTCTGACCAATCACGGTGCAATATTTTCTCTATACATTTTAAAATACATTACAAGATAATATCGCCACAGCAGAAATGATCCAAGCCATAAATCAGACATCTACTTATTGTCCTTAACATTCATCAATCCCCTTTCAAGAAATGGTACTTTGAGATGTTGAAGCTATTGCAGCAGTTAAAATGAATAATACCTATTTTCAAAAGAATATTAACAAGGAAGAAATAACTGCATTCAATGAGATAACTATAATTAAGAACATCATGACAAAACCATCAGACAAAGGCAGCCATGTGGTCATCATGGATCAGGACTACCATCTGAAAGTAATAGGACAGCTTGCTGACATGAGCAGTTATCAAATACTACCCAATAATCTAACCATGGCATATGGGAAAGGACTATATCAATTTCTGGCACAAGGGTCAATGCGGGTTGAATAACAGAAAATAATCGTAAATGTTTAAGTAATGAAACACCAGCAGTACCTTCTTTTTATACCTTGACAAATGTACACAAAGATCTGCACAATCCCCATGATGTCAGATAAGCCTTGTCACCACCACAGAACTAGTTTTATAAACTGTTTTTAAACCAGTTTAGTTAAACTGTTTCAATGTATCCTTAGTCTGCAGTATTCATTCTAGATAACAGTTTAGTGTGTCCACACTGATGGTGTTAAATAAGTTCTCCTTGTAACAATTTCATATTAAAGGGACACTGTCAACCCCCTTAGGTCTCAAAGTGTCCCTAGTTTAAAAAACACATTTTATGATTGCCAACATTCTGTAATGATTGCTGATGTAGCTGGTAGTTTGATTCTGACTCTTTTTTCTTAAAAAGATGAAAAAGAGACTGCCCACCATACTGGTGTTACCACACAAACATAGGTTTGCTTGCATTCCTTGATCAGCTCCAACTGCATCTTTCCTGGAATTGGGAACACCGCAACACAGTCTAGCCACTCATGTTGCAGTGGGAGTTTAGGAAACTACTGCCTCATGAGTGACTACACTGTTTGGGTGCGTTCCTAATGCTCAGGAAGTATGAAGTCAGAACAGAAACAGGACTGTAAACAAAACAAGGTTGTTAAATTATAAATATACATTAGCATGCATTTCAGTTCTACTAAGCAAGGAGACAGATACAACAAACAGCAACATTGAAGAATTTTAGAGAAGGTAATCAGTCATAAAAGGTAGGTTTTTAACTGGAAATAATATGATGAAAAACAGGTTGACAGTGTGCCTTTAATTCCAACACACAGTACTGTGCTTGTCTGTACACATTGCAGCTAGAACTGTTTCAGTTAAACCATTACAGCTTAAACCGTGTTTACTCCTGCCTAGACATATGAGTAAGTCATGCTAGCTCTAAAACAGATTTAAAAATGGTTCTCAGACTAGAGAATAAGATTTTTTAAGTGGCAAAGGGCTTATGCCAAGCCCTGTGCCACAGCACTTAAGCCCGGATGATGCGCCACACCCCTTTGCTGCAACTGTGACAGATTTTACAATCTTGGGTGCAGTTGCAACAGTTTCCAAAATTTATGGCAGCTTGCATCAAATATCCAGTGCAAGCTACACAAAAAATGTCGCCAGTATTGCCACAAGCTGGACCACAAAAAGTTGGTCTAGCTTGCAGCAGTTAGTGCACAGGATAGAAAATCCAGATCGCTGGCCAGGAGAATGCTGGAAGCCTGGTGCACCATATCTTCGGCACACCGGGGGCTTACAGTGTTCTCGCTGTTTTGAAAATCAGGCCTTAGGTACCTAGCAGGGTTTAAAAACAATTTTGTTTAATGTTTTAAAGAGCTTGTAGTCTGGATGCAAATAGTGTTAGGGGGTTTAAAATGTTTTAAGGCACCTAAACCATTTAAAGATCCACAATGTGACATGGTCTTAGTGTCTGGGAAACAATTCCCTGTTGGAGAACCTTTCCAAATATGTGATCTTTTTAAAAAATAAAAACCTTTTTACAGCTGCATTCTTATTTAAGAAACACATTGGAGGTCCTTGGATGGTTCTAGGACACTGTTTGGGGCCAGGACTTACAGCTTACAGAAGATGTAGTATCCATCTATACTTCAATCCAGCTAGCTTTAGGCCTATGAGCCAATAGGATATGTTGGTTAATTCAAAGAGGGATGTACTTATAGATTTTATCATGGAACCTCTGATACTACATTCTAACTTTTTCATTTTCCATGGCAAATTCTATTTCCTGACCAGGGATTGAGGGCTGGTGGCAGGAGGGGTGATACATGACCCATAGTCCAACCTATTTCTACTCCACTTTGTGGTGTTGTTGCACTTTATATATGACATTTGGTGTATTTGGAGGGGAACGGAGAATCGAAATTGAGAACTTTGTAAAGTATCTGTAACCACTAGGTGGTGCTATCCCAAGGGCTACTACCCCTGCCTGCTTGGCTAGTAGAAGGTTAAGGGGCCTGGGTACAGAAACAGGTGCCTCCAATCAGAGGTCAAGGTTTGTTAGTGGTCAAGCTAACCTGAGCACAGCCCTCTGGGACACTGTAACCCCTCTTTCCCTTCTAGTGGTTTGAACAATATACTGTAATCACTTTCACAATGACCCTTATTCACCATGCAATTACCCACATTGTTTGCACGTAACACTAGAGCTGGTTCCTCTAGCTTGACCCTAGGGACCCCCTGTAAAACAAGGTTATGCACAGCAAATAGCAACAACAGAGTACTCTTGGCACAAACTGGAACCACAGTCAGGTTAAATGCAAAAATATTTAGATCTGATTTATTCAGGGGACTTGAACAAGGGAGGGGCGTAATCAGGTTGATTTGCTTAAAGGCTATATCAATCAGACAGTTATGCATGCACTTCAGAGTCCCTACACAGTCATACCACTCTGGGTACCCAGGTAGGAAGAAGGTGGGCTAGCCAGGAATGTTGCCCGGGGTAGGCCGGCTCGCAGCTGGTTGGGGCCCTGTGATGGAAGAAAGCAACATGCACAACACACACTATGTGTAATCCGGAGCCAGAAGGCTCAGTTAGTGACAGAAAAGACAACAAAGCAATCAGATGACAACACTTTAGATTTAGTTATTGTTGCAGGGAGCTACCCTGATGTTTACTCATGATACCCAATACAGGACACAGGCAGGATGAAATTGAGACAGTAGGTTGTTTAACTTTAGTGCCAGGAGAAGCAGGGCCCCCACGAATCACTGAGGCATCGTTCCCGTTCAAAGTGTGAGCAGGGAGCTGATCCCCAGGCAGGTCTCTTGTCGATGGCTTTCTCTGTGCAGCGGGTATTCTGGCTGGGCCAGTGTGGCAAAGCCCAGACCCAATGGACATGAATATGGATTCAGTCCATGGGCGCTGGATGCAACCTCCAGCAAACAGAACACAGTTCAGCACACAGTGGGGAACCAAATCACGACCCACTAACAGCACACAGTACATTTACATGTAAGAAATTCTACTGTACCAGGCAGATTGCTATCCGGTCATAATTACAGTCTCTGCACAAACCGGGAGTTCAGAGTTGGCTGGAAATCCTGACAGGCCAATAGCATTCAACAAATCTTCGGTCTTCTTCAGGTTAAAGCCTGGTCACAGTTCAGTGGCTTAAATCATTCTCACAACTTGGATTCAGTCTGAATAAACTCTGTTTTCCCTCTCAGGGACAGCAGGCAGACAGGCAGGCCAAAACTCATCCCTTTCACAGTTCTCTGGTGCGAATTTTGCAGGGGTTGCTGCTTGAATCACTCAAGCTGTTACCTCTTTCACTTCCCTACTCAGACTGAACTGAAACTGCAAGCAGTCTGGGACTTTTCCCAGGATTCAAAAGGTTTGGTTGGCTGATTCCTCTGTCAGTCACAACAAGGCCTCCCCCTCCAGGTTCATTTAGGTGCCAAAAGCCCAAAACTACAATTCCTACAGAATTTTGCTCCCACAAAGTCCCTGAAGACAGGCTCCATTTTAGAGTCCTCAAAGGTACTGATTGGCCCATTTTAGCATCAAGATTAATTATGACTGCAATCCAGGCTGCCCTTAAAGAGACAGTACACAGAGGCTATACAGGCACTCTCTGGCAATACATTTAAACTGCTAAACTGCAGGACACCAGATTGGCAGTGAGCATTTAAGCAAGCTCAAGAAAGACTTTTTGGGAACCCCCATTTGTAGGGGGGTTACGCCCTTCCCTGCCTGGAGAAAACTTGGTGTCCGCGACAAGTCTGTACCATCATACTATTGAAAATGTACTATATACAAGACATATGTGACATTAGCATACTATGGAAATACTAAATGATGTATCAGTTAATCGTAATGTCTCACATTACTATACATTTCACTATACCATATCTTCATTGACAATACTTATGCATATTTCATACACTCTGTACTGATTCCATTATGATTTACATACTATGAACAGTTATCTGTGACTTCACTTTATAACTTCTTGTACAGTAAACAATGTGGAAGGGGGCTCTTCCCTATCAGCTAACTTGGGGCTTCATGGGACAGGGACACCATGTTCTGAAGGAAGTACAACTAACCTGGAATTGGCCACTAAACTCAGTTTGGGTAGTGAGCTCTGAGAAATATAAACACCTTTGTGAACCATACTGAGAGGCAAATCCACTGGCCTCCCAGGAGAATCATAACTGAAGCGCAATATTGACTTAACAGCTCGGCCATTCTTTGTGGGGGGAACAGCCACAGTCTCTTTACTTACAGCACTAACTTTGGAGCTTTTGTAATTCGTGAGGGGTGCCTCTGCATGGATGGGAATGTCCAAACTGGGAGCACTGTCAGCTCCTTGCTCTGTAGGCTCTGTTTCCACAACACTTGACTCATTTAGAGAAGGTTCTGGCACAGTTAGGCTTAGTGGCACTGAAGGGGGGCTGTCAGCACTCTCATATTGTTGTTCAAGTTCTGGTGTGTCACCAGAGAGACTCAGACCACCATCATAGAAACATAGAAACATCGAAACATAGAAGTTGACGGCAGATAAGGACCGCAAGGCCCATCCAGTCTGCCCATTTCTTTTTCTACCTTATAAATGTGCCATCGGCCTTTGCTCTGTCAGTGGCCTATCTATTCATAGTCATTTGTATTGCTCCCTTATGCCTATCCCATGCCTGTTTGAAGCCCTGCACTGTATTCATAGCCACCACTTCTTGTGGTAAGCCATTCCATGCATCCACCACCCTTTCTGTGAAAAGAATTTCCTCACATTCCCCTAATCGGCCTCCTCTAATCTCATGCTGTGTCCTCTTGTCCTGCTATTTTTCTTATATTTAAACATGTTAGACTCTTTCACCTTGTTTATGCCCTTAAGGTGTTTGAATGCCTCAATCATATCACCTCTCTCCTCCTTTGCTCAAGGGTATACATATTGAGTCTGCTAATCTGTCCTCATATGTCTTCTGATGCAGTCCCTGCACCATTTTGGTTGCCCTTCTGGACTGCCTCAATTTGGTTAATGTCCTTGTGAAGGTGTGGCTTCCAATACTGCACGCAGTACTCCAGATGGGGCTAACTAGTGTCTTGTACAGAGGGATTATTACCTCCTTACAACTTGTGATACCCCTACTAATTACACTCTAACACCCTCTAGCCTTACCTACTGCTTTAGAGGTCTGCTTGATGATTTTAGGTCATCAGTGATGATGATGCCCAAGTCTCTTTCTTCCTTGTGACTGCTAGCAACTCCTCCCAGCCTATAGGTGGCTTCAGGGTTTCTCTTCCCTATGTGCATGATTTTGCACTTCTTTGCATTAAATCCCAGTTGCCACTCTTCTGACCATTCTGCTAGTTTATCCAGATCTCTTCTCATTCTGCCCACCCATCTGGATCATCTACTCTGTTGCAGATCTTGGTGTCATCTGCAAACAGACAAGCCTTACCTCTAGTCCATCTGCAAGGTCACTAATGAAGATGTTGAAGAGGACTGGCCCCAGGACTGATCCCTGAGGTACCCCACTTGTGACTTGCATCTCTTCTGACTGTATACCATTTACCACCACTCTCTGTTTTCTGCCCACAACCAGTTTGCCACCCAGTTGACCAACTTGACCCACCCCGAGCCTACCTAGCTTATTTATCAATCTTATGTGAACAGTGTCAAAAGCTTTGCTGAAGTCAAGGTAGGCGACATCAACTGCTCCCCTTGGTCCACCACTCTGGTTACCCAGTCAAAGAAATCTATGAGATTAGTTTGACAGGACCTTCCTTTGTAAACCCATGCTGTCTTGGATCCTGTGCCCTATGGATTCCAGGTGTTGCACTATCCTTTCCTTAAGGAGTACCTCCATAATCTTGCCCACTACTGAGGTAAGACTGACCGGTCTGTAGTTCCCCTCCTCCCTGCTACCACTCTGTGGAGCGGGATCACATGAGCCGCTCTCCAGTCTTCTGGGACCTCTCCTGTGCTCAGAGACTCACTAAACAATTCTGCTAATGGCTCTGCTAGTTCCTCCTTTAGCTCCTTAGTACTCTGGGATGTATGCCATCAGGTCCCATTGCCTTATCCACCCTGAGATTAGCAAGCTCTTGTAGGACCCTTTCTTGTGAAGGGAGTAGTGCTACCTCCCTCCCTGTGTCCATGATGTTGAGCTGTGGGCCCTGCCCACCTTCTCTTCAGTAAATACTGAGCAAAAGTATCTATTTAGGATAGGTGCCTTTACAGAGTCCTCCTCCTCACATGCCCTTTTCTCCATTAAGCTTAGCAATACTCTCTGGACTTTCTCCTTTCACTAATGTATCTATAGAAAGTCTTGTCACCTTCTTTACTGTTCGTGCTAGTGTTTCCTCAGTTTGGGACTTTGCCTGCCTTACTGCCTTACCTGCTTCCCTTAGGCAGTTTGGTATGCCTCCTATCTTCATCCCGCTATGCCCCTTTATATTTCCTGAAGACCAGCCTTTTGGCTCTGACCTTTTCTGCTACTGTATTTGAGAACCAAAGTGGTTTCTTCTTCTTTGCACTTCCTTTTCTGTCTAACACAATGGGATGCTGCTTCAAGTATTGCATCCTTAATGCTTGCCCACTTTGCCCGTACCCCTCACCTGTGTTTCTTTTTGCCAGGGCTAGCTTAACTCTGTTGGCCATCTTATCAAAGTCAGCTCCTCTGAAGTCCCATATTTTTGCCTTGGAATGGGATGATTTAGATGTAGTAGCCAAATTGAACCATACCATGTGATGGTCACTGGCCCCCAGGTGACCTTCTACCTGGAGATCTGTGATCCCTTCTTTGTTAGTCAGTACTAGCTAGGATAGCCCTGTCTCTTGTGGGTTGCTGTACCAGTTGTTTGAGGCCCTTCCCCTGCAGGGAATCCACTATGAGTCTAGTTCTGGCAGATGTTCCTGCTGGTATTGACCAATCTGTATCCGGCATGTTGAAGTCTCCCATTATCAGAACCTCCCCTTTAGCTGTCATGTTTTGTATATCTTCTAACAGTAATGTGTCTATGTCCTCCCTCTGGTCTGGGGGCTGTAGACAACCCCAGTTCTTATGGCTGTCCCATTTCCTGTTTCCAGGGTGACCCACAGTTCTTCTGGCTCTTATGTGTATTCTGAATTTCTGTAGCTTTGATATTTTCATTAACATACAGGCCACTCCTCCCCCTTTTGCACCTCAGTCTCTTCTGAACAATACATAGCCAGGTACTGAAGTCTCCCAAGTGTGGTTACTGGTAAACCACGCCTCACTAATTGCTACTATGTCCAGTTTAGCCTCTGACATTATTGCCTGCAGGTTTGGGATCTTATTTCCCAGGCTGTGAGCATTTGTGTACATGATTTTCCATTGGCCAGATTTTGGTGTGTTAGTTGTTGGGTGAAGTTTGGCATTACCCCTCTGCGTCGTATGGGGAGACAAACCTTTTTTCTTACCTGGTGATGCAAATGAACGGCAAACATGCTGAATTCCTGTTTGACCACTAGCTGAGGGGAGGGTGTTCTTCCCATTCGACGATGGGGTGCTGCACCTCTCCCCATTTGCTAGTTTAAATATTCTGCAAAGACATCAAACTTCTGCCCCAATGCACTGACTCCTCTTTAGTCAGATGCAGTCCATCAAATTTAAAGAACTTTCGCCCCAGAACTGTTGCCAGTTCCTACAAATCTGTGTCCTTTTCCTGGCTCCAGCCCTTGAGCCACGGTTTAGCTCCCTTATCTCCCTTCTCTGACCTTCCGTCCATCTGCTCCCTCCCAGACTGGCAGGATCTCAGAGAAGGAGATGCCGGACTAAATAGATGATAGTTTGTAACCCAGCCTAGTCAGGTGTTCCTTGGTCTCCACAACTGACCGGCTGGCGAGATCATTAGTCCCTATGTGTACTAGGACATCAATGTTTTCTCCTGCTTTGTGAACAATTTTAGCAATGCGGTCAGTGTCTCTCCATGCTGATGTACCTGGGAGACATCTGACCATCACCCCTGGCTGGAGATGGGTATCAACTCCCCGAATCATGGAGTCTCCTATGATCAGAAGTTTTTTGGATTTCCTTTGTGCTTGTTTTGTTTTGGTTCCTGATTTGGGTGAGTTTTGTTGTGCTAGCTCCTGTGCCATGTGTCCTGCTGTGCAGTGTCTTCTGCCTCTTTAATTGATTTCAGAGAGAGGCAGATACCTGTTTGTAGTGTTTATATGGTTTTGGAGGTAATGTGTTGGAGAGCAGAGAGTGATGGGGCACCTGATTTGCTCCTCCTAACCACCTGCCAACCTCCTGGACCAACTACCCTCTGCGGTTGAGGTTTTTCTGTTGGATGCTGGGGAAATGGCGGGTGGTTCTTATAATGTATTTCCTCTTCAATATGAAATTTGAGGCGTGCAATCTCTGCCCATGCTGTCCGAGCTGAGCCCTAAGCTCTCCAAAGGCCCAGCATGTAGGACAGTGTCCTAAATCCTGTAAGACTGTCCTTCTGAAAATTGTTCCACAGTACCTGCAGTTAATGAAATCCATTCCAAATAAGTTGCTGGGTTTGTAACCTAGTCAGAGTAATTAGAAGGAGAAAATCAAGGAAAAAAAATGCAAGTAATGGTTTAATTGTGCTTTGTTTAACTTGTTATAGCAAGTTAAATTACTAGTGCCCCTGTAAATGAGCTCACCTTGTGGAGGCCCCACTGATCTGCCCCTTCCTGCTCTGCCACAGGAAATGTCACAACTGTGGTACCCTATAAAAGGAGTGTAGCGTGGGTGGTTGGATGGGGTGGTGTCTGGGCCCTTCCCTGCCTAAAAAGAAGAACCACGGACGAAAGAACAAGGAGGTAAGAGCAGAAACAATCAGTCAACAACAAATGCAGTAACCCTGAAAGCTTATCCTAATGTTAGATAAAACTGTAAAACCTGTAAAGCACCACCTGTAATAATTTCAGAGAAGATATACGCTGTAAGAAACACTTTGCTCCAGAGAAAAATAAAGCAGTAACAGAAGATATACCTTGCAAAAGACAATCTGAATCAGAAGATTACAGGAGTAATATGTTAGCACACACCTGTAGGCACACATTGTAATAACGCAGAAGAAGGTATACCAGCAACAACAATTTGAATCAGAGAAAAAATAAAGCAATGAAATGTTAGCAACAAACAGTAGCAATCCCTGTGAGTAAAAAATAAAAACACCACCACATAGTAAATCTGCTTAGCCAAACTAAGTCTTAATCCTCATCAGCCCCTTCTTTGGGCAAGTCACACAGTTCCATTAAACACAGGGAGTCCGCAGCCTCCAATGTGATACTTTGCACTTCACTTTCAGGGAGCATTGACTCCAAGAACGAAGCTGGGGGGTTAGACAGTACAGAAGGCCCAGCTTCATCCTCATGATTCTGCATAGAATTTCCATGAAACAACTGACTCAGTTCATAGGAGGGATAATAGGCATTATCATAGTCGCTTTCATCAGAGGTGGGCTGACAGTCACTATCATTCTGGGCCTGCTGTGGGGGAAACCTTAAATCTGTAACTACTTGGTAGGTTGACTTTATCTCTTTTTTGCAGCAGCATGAGTCACCGGCTCAGAGGAGGCAACGTCTGCTGGCTCAGCTTCAATAATAACTTGGCCAATAGGCAGCAAGTGGTTACGGTGCATGGTCTTGACAGCTTTGGAGTTATTCTCTGGGTGTATCTTGTACACTGATAGATCATCCAACTTTCTAACTACTACAGGAGGAAGATGGTGCCACCTATCAGCAATTTTGTGCTTGCCATGTAGTCCCAAATTGAGTAACAACACATGGTCTCTGGGCCATAGCTCTTGAGCCTTTACTTTCTTATCATGCCTCCTTTGTTGGCAAGATTTCTCTTGGCAGCCATTGTCTGGGCCAGTTGATATGCATGGTTCAACTGAGCTTTCAGTTTCTGTACATACTGCAGGTAGTTTTTGGCCTGTACCCCATCTGGAGAGACCCCAAAGCAGACATCAACTGGCAGTCGGGCCTCCCTCCTGAACATGAGGCAGTAGGGGGAGAACCCAGTAGCATAGTTTTGATGCAATTGTATGCGTGTACCAAGGTGCTAATCTGCTGGTTCCACTTATGCTTGTCTTTTGGATGGAGGCTGCCCAGCATGTCTAGAACGGTGCGGTTGAAACATTCTGGTTGAGGGTCCCCCTGTGGGTGATAAGGGGTGGTTCTTGACTTCTGCACCCCTCACAGAGAGAATGCATTTCTTTGATTAGCCTACTTTCAAAGTCTCTGCCTTGGTCAGAGTGGATCCGCTGTGGGGGCACCATAGTGGACGAAGAATTTTTCCACTAGCACCTTGGCCATGGTAGAGGCTTTTTGATCTTCAGTTGGAAAAGCTTGTGCATACCAAGTGAAATAATCCATAACCACTAACACATTACCAATATTCTGTTGATTAGGTTCTAAACACAAAACATCTATGCAGACCAGTTCTATGTGGGCGCTGGTAGTGATATTGACAAGGGGGGCAGCCCTCTGAGGCAGGGCCTTTCTGTGGAGGCAATGACTACAGGTCTTTACATGGTGCTCAACATCGGCCCCCATCTTGGGCCAGTAGAATTGAGATCATACCAGGCCAAGAGTCCTGTCAATACCGAGGTGCCCCATGTGATTGTGGAGGGACCTCAGTACCAAGTGTTTAAAGGCCATGGGCAGGACCAATTGTTGCTTGTCTACTTGACCACTATGATCCACTGTCTCTCTCTGTATAACAACTGATTGAGTAACTTCAACCTGGGGCCTTCTTTAAACAATAGGGCATTTCGCAAGTCAGGGGAATGCAACTTAGACACATCTTTCCCTGCATGCAGGGCATCAAGTGCAAGTTGAATCACAGGATCTTGGAATTGAGCCCACTGAATACTATCATTGCCAAGTTGAGGTAGTGCACTAATATCTAGAGCAGAGAAATGGCAATAGGCAACTGGTATGCAGGTATCAGGAGGGCCCAAGCAATCTACCAGACAGTCAACTGTGTCCGCAGACATCTGTTCATCTCTGTCAAACATTTGGCACAATGCTAAGATGTCAGGTTCAGACAGTCTGACCCAATCACTCTTGGAAGTGGGCCTTCGTGACAGAGTGTCAGCATCAATATGGTTCAGTCCTGGTCTGTATTCAACAGTATAATCATAGGTTGAGAAGGCAGAGAGCCACCATTGACCAGTGGTGTCTAACTTAGCTTAAGTCTGTACATAGGTCAATGGGTTATTGTTGGTCTTCAAAAATATCTTTGCCCCACAGAGGTACTCATGAAACTGATCAACAATGGCCCATTTTAGGGCAAGGAACTCCAGCTTGTGCACAGGATAGTTTCACTCTGACAGGGTCAAACTTCTGCTGGTGAAAGCTACCGGTCTCAAACCATCCTTATGGTCTTGATACAGCACAGCTCCTAGGCCCTGCAGACTAGCATTAGTATGAAGCACATAGGGCTTGGTAGGGCCAGCATAGGTGAGAATGGGGCTATGGGTGAGATGGCATATGACTTTGTGGAAGGCTGCTTCATGTTTGGGTGTCCAGTGGGACCCAAAATGTTCACCTGTGCAGAAGTACACTTTCTGTGGTTCTTTGACAGTTCCTTTGTTGTATTTATGGTTGGTGTGGGGTGTGTGGTAACCCCGGGTAAGATTCAGGAGTGGGAAAATCACCTTTGAATAGTCTTTTATGAATCTGTGGTAGTAGCCGCAGAACCCCAGAAAACATGGTAGTTCTTTCAAGTTATGGGGCTGGGGCCAAGTAGTCAGTGACTCAACCTTACTGGGATAGGTCTCTATTCCTTCTGCAGATACTATGTGCCTACTTCATGGAGGTTTGCAAAAACTGGCACTTGTCTATGGACAGCTTGAGGCTGAAGTCTTCCAATCAGTCCAACACTTTAAACAGTCGGGTCTCATGCTCCTCTAATGTGCGTCCAAACACAATGACATCATCTAGGTACACTAGACATTCCAGCAAGTTCATATCTCTCACCACACGTTCCATCAGTCGCTGAAAGGTGACCAGGGTGCCCGAAATCCCCTGTGGCATTCTCAGGAATTTGTAAAACCCCAAAGGACAGATGAAGGCTGTTTTCTCACAGTCCTCTGGGGCCATTGGAATCTGGTAATATCCACTGCGAAGATCCAATACCAAGAACCATTTTCTCTCATTCAAGCAATCCAGGGCATCTTGTATACGGGGCATGGTGTACTGATCTGGGATGGTCCACCAGTTCAGGGTTCGATAATCAATGCACATCCTCATGGACCCATTCTTATGTACAACCACAATGGGAGAGGCATATGGGCTCCTTGATTCTTGTATAATGCCAGCATCGAGCATTTTCTGCAGGTGCCTCCTAACATTATCTATGTCCACTGGGGCGAAGCGTCGAGATCTCTCTCGAAATGGCCAGTCATCATGCAGGTGTATGTGATGCTCTGCACCCTGGACACACCCCATGTCTCATTCTTTTAATGAAAACACTTGGTCTCTCTGGGTGAGTTTCTTGCTAATTCTAGCCTTCCATTCAACTGGCAATGAGGAATCAACAAAGTCGAATAGGCACGGGGTCACTCTTTCCTTTTCACCAGAATGCGTGTTGCTCAGAAATACAACAGTGTCTGCACAGTGTACTGTAGCTAGGGTGCACCCTCTATTCAACTGGACCTCCCGATCTGACACATTCCTAATCTGGACCATCACTCATCATGCATAGGTGTGAGCACGGGCAGGCAAATTGCTGGGTTTAACCAATAATCCCTCTGGCAACTTTCCATCACCCGGTGCATCCAACATTAATATTTTATTTTTCACTTCCTTTCTAATGTGAACTTCTCCCTGAATGGTGTACTGAGCATTGGGAGGGAGTACCAGAGATTCAGGATCTTTCTTCCACACTATCCCCACCTGCTCATCTCCATCGGCTTCAGTAGTCCGTTTTTGCAGATCATAGGCTCTCTTTATCAGGGCTGGGATTCTCAGTGCCTGCCCAGTCCATTTCCCTTGTTTTTTGTGACACAACTGTGTTAGTCTTCCAAACATGTGGGCATTGGTTCCAATGAGCATGGAAATCCCATCATACAATCCCGTAGAAGGGCACACCAGGGCTAGTGTCTCTACTTGTTCATCTACACCAGTTACAGTCGCAGGGAAAAACAACCAGAGCCGGACATATCCTAGGTAGGGATAAGACTTGTCACTCAGGCCCCACACATGCAAACTTTCCAGAGATTGTAGTGACACATCAGATAAGTGTTTGCCATACCAGTCCCAGAATACAATGGTCACTTGCGACCCACTATCAAGCACAGCCCTAGCATGGATACTATTGACAGTCACAGAAGTCTCCATCGAAGGGCCCACTATTCTGGACCAGTCTGGAGAGGCAGTAGCAAGGCCTCGACAGATGATTTAGCCACAAAGAAGTTTGAGTTAGGGTTTTTCAATCCTGCACTGTGGTCATTTCCAGTGCTCCCAGGCCATGGTCTTGCTTTCCAAAGCTCCCCTTGAAGTCTGTATACAACTTTATCTAGATTTTTTGGGGATTGGCATTCTCTCTTCATGTGCCCATCCTTCCCACAATCATGGCAAAATATGCTTTCTGGGGTCTTGTGTGGCCGAGACATTACATTGGGAGCTGAGGCGGGGATACTACCAACAGAAAACCTTGGTTCCATCTCTGTCTGCTGTGTGGCAAGCATTTGGAGACATCTCATCAATTCTCTCACTTCTGTAGTCAAGACATCAATTTTTGAGCTGCTTTCAGCAGGAGATGCCTGAGTGTACACACCCACCCCCATAGCAGATGCAGTCGGATAAGGATCGGGGACTGTACTCGCAGGAGCAGCCTTCATAAAGAGACTATTTTTTGTTTCTCTGAACTCCCTCAGTAGTTCATCCCATGGCAGAGCGTTAATAGCAGTCCTTCTCTGGCTGGGCCCCCTGGGGCTGACATTTAGTTCTCGGATTCCGTCATGTGATTGCGGTGATTCCAGGTCATCAGCGACTGACCCCGTGCCTGGAGCATGGGGTGGAGCAGCCACGACTGTGCAGGCCTCCAAAAAGCCTTCCTCCTCCTCAACTTCCAGTACCTCTTTCATCAACACATGGAAGGGCAAGGGGCTAGATTTCCTTTGATGCAGTTGCAATTTGAACAACACCTAGCTGGAGTGCCGGGCAGAGCAGAGTATATGATCCAGTCTTACCCAGTCCACTTCACTAGAGACCCAGCCTCCTTTCCGAAAAACGGTTTGTAGTATTCCCTCTAATCAATCCATGTAGGCAGATAACAATTCCCCTGGCTGTTGTCTGACATCTTTAAGTTTCCATTTCAAGGTCTCAACATTAGTGGTGCCCCCAAACACATTTTCAAGGGTGGCTATGTACTCTTGGGCTTTGATGTCAGGGTCAGAGGACCTCAGGGAGCGAAAAGTATGTAGGGTGGGTCCCTGGAGGCTTTTCCTCAGGCAGGCCCTTTTTTCAGCCTCTGAGCACTGTCAGTCTTGTACTGTAAGAGTAGTAGAGTCTATCCAGGTCTCCAGGTTGACTTCCCCGTGAGAAGTAGGGCGGATGCTAGAGAATACCTTGAGCTTGCGGTAAGGGCCATGACTACTTGCTGGCTCAGAGGCAGGTACAGAAGTTGGTGAAAGAACAGGTGCTGGGGCGGGTGTAGACAGTGGGGAGGTGACACTCCCAGGTGGCAGGAATAATTTTTTTAACTCCTCCACAGTTTTGCCCTCCTCCAGTAATAACTTGGCAAACTTCTCCTCAAAAGACTCAGATAATGGTGGGGGCTCATTCTCTAAGGGGTCCTTGCCATCTTTGGTTATCATGCTCCATGCAGCTGGGAACCCTTCTAGACTTATAGTCTGGGGCACCTTTGAACTGTCCAGGGGGTTGCTACACTCCACCAAGGCCATGAGAGTTTGGGCAGTTAAATCAGCCTGTCGACCCACCACTACAGTTTTTTTCAAACATTCAGCTTTAGAAAGTGCCCCTTCAACAGTGTCCTTACTAATGCCCATAGGTATATCCAGTATTAGCAAAGAATTATGGGGTCATCTCTTGCCCCGTACACCACCCCACCAACTTGGTGAACAGCCACTTCTGTTGGGGTAGCCATTTATGTTTGACAATTATTCGTAATTTCGGCCACTAGAAGACACAAAGTCCCAGCAGTGAGCCTCCAAGATGTAACCCCTAGGTGGCGCTATCCCAAGGGCTACTACCCCTGCCTGCTTGGCTAGTAGAAGGTTAAGGGGCCTGGGTACTGAAATGGGTGCTTCCACCTGGAGGTCAGAGTTGTTAGTGGTCAAGCTAACCTGGGTACAGCCCTCCAGGACACTGTAACCCCCCTCTTTCCCTTCTAGTGGCCTGAACAACATACAATAATCACTTTCACAATGACCCTTATTCATCATGCAGTTACCCACACTGTTTGCACTTACCATCAGGGCTGGTTCCTCGGATACGAAGCTGCCTGACCGTCGAGAGTTTTAAGTCTGAGTTAAAAACGTATCTATTTTTGAAGGCGTATGGAGAGTGATTTTTACTGTGATTTTTACTGTGATTTTATTGTTATTATTATTGTTATTGTTATATTCTGTAATTAAATGTCTGTCCACCTGTACAGCGCTTTGGTTTCTGAAAAGCGCTTAAAAATAAATTTTACTTACTTACTTACTTACTCTAGCTCGACCCTGGGGATCCCCTGTAACACAAGGTTATGCACAGCAAATAGCAACAGAACAGTACTCTTGGTACAAACTGGAACCGCAGTTAGGTTAAGTGCAAAAAGAGTTAGATCTGATTTATTCAGGGGACTTGAACAAGGGAGGGGCATAATCAGGTTGATTTGCTTAAAGGCTGTATCAGCCAGAAAGTTATGCATGCACTTCAGAGTCCCTACACAGTCACACACTCTGGGTACCCAGGTAGGAAGATGGTGGGCTAGCCAGGAACGTTGCCCGGGGTATGCCAGCTCGCAGCTGGTTGGGGCCCTGTGATGGAAGAAAGCAACATGCACAACACACACTATTTGTAATCAGGAGCCAGAGGGCTCAGTTTGTGACAGAAGAGACAACAAAGCAATTAGATGACAACACTTTAGATTTAGCTGTTGTTGCAGGGAGCTACCCTGATGTTTACTCATAATACCCAATACAGGACACAGACAGGATGAAATTGAGATTGCAGGTTGTTGAACTGGAGTGCCAGAAGAAGCAGGGACCCCATGAATCACCAAGGCGTTGTTCCTGTTCAAAGCGTGAGCAGGGAACTGATCTCCGGGCAGGTCTCTCATCAATGGCTTTCTCTGTGCAGTGGGTATTCTACCTCGGCCAGTGTGGCAAAACTCAGGCCCAGTGGAGATGAATATGGATTCAGTCCATGGGAACTGGATGCAGCCTCCAGCAAGCAGAACACAGTTCAGCACACAGTGGGGAACCAAATCATGACCCACTAACAGCACACAGTACATTTACATGTAAGAAATTCCACTGTACCAGGCAGGTTGCTATCTGGTCACAATTACAGAGTCTCTGCACAAACCAGGAGTTCAAACGTGGCTGGAAATCCTGACAGGCCGATCACATTCAGCAAATCTTCGGTCTTCTTCAGGTTAAAGCCTGGTCACAGTTCAGTGGCTTAAATCATTCTCACAACTCGGATTCAGTCTGAATAAACTCTGTTTTCCCTCTCAGGGACATAGGCAAACAGGCAGGCCAAAACTCATCCCTTTCACAGTTCTCCCGTGCGAATTTTACAAGTGCTGCTGCTTTAATCACTCAAGCTGTTGCCTCTTTCACTTCCCAGCTCAGGCTGAACTGAAACTGTGAGCAGTCTGAAACTTTCCCCAGGATCCAAAAGGTTCAGTTGGCTGATTCCTCTGTCAGTTACAACCCTCCAGGTTCATTTAGGTGCCAAAAGCCCAAAACTACAATTTCTTCAGAATTTTGCTCCCACAAAGCCCCTGGGGACAGGCTCCATTTTAGAGTCCCCAAAGGTACTGATTGGCCCATTTCAACACCAAGATTAATTATGATTACAATTCAGGCATCCCTTAAAGAGACAGTACATAGAGGCTATACAGGCCCTCTCTAGCAATACATTTAAACTGCTAAAACACAGGACATCAGCTTGGCAGTGAGCATTTAGGCAAGCTCAAGGAAGACTTTTTGGGAACCCCCATTTGTAGGGGGGTTACATATTTATATGTTAATACCATGGGCATATAATTTACCTCCAAGCACAATCATAAATCCACTGAATTTCTGAATCTGACTCTAACAGGCACCCCAGGTCAAATTGTCAGTACCACTAATTATAAAAAACACAGCAGGCAACACAGTCCTCCACTGTAAAAATTTAAATCCTAGACATCTCAAAGATGGCATCTCTTGTGGGCTATTTTAAGAATGCGGAGGAATTGCTCAGATAAATAGTCTTTGAGAGGGAGGCAGATGTTCTGATGTAGCCGTTCAGAGATTGGTTATGATGAGCATGTACAGGAATTCAGAATGCAATCATCATAGCCAGACAGTTCTAAATGCAGAAACCAAACTACTGTATATAGATATTTATTAGATTTGTTCTTGAATATAACTCAGGTGCAGCAGATTTAAACAACATAATATTAAAACACTGGCATACTGTATAATGGTAAAAGATGAACATCAAGTTGTACCGGTCTACAAAAAGGGGGACACCACTAACCTGGATAACTACCACCTATTGCCATCCTCTCCACCCTCTCTAAAATACTGGAGAAAATTGTTGCTACCCAGCTCTCAGATTACCTCTACTGCTTCAAACTCCTCACCTCTGACCAACATGGTTTCCAACGTGGGCACAGTACATCCACTGCTCTCATACAGTTTACAAATGATGTCAGACTTGCTATGAACAAAGGCTCTCTTACTGGGGCTACTTTCGTTGATCTTACAAAAGTGTTTGATTTAGTTGACCACCCGCTGCTCCTATCAGTGTTGTCATCCCTAGGCTTCTCTACCTCTGTCACTGCCTGGTTCAAAAATTATCTTTCGAAGCATAAACAATTTGTCCAGATCGGAGATGCTAAGTCCCCTGATGCTCCTACTTGGATTGGGGTACTCCAGGGTTCGATTCTTGGTCCTCTCCTGTTTACAGTCTTCATAAATGACATCCCACCGCTCACTGGTGCTTGCTCAGGTCTGCTATATGTCAACAATCTTGTTCTTTACTCATTCTCCTCAAACCTCTCAGATATCAACCTGGATCTCAATAGTAACTTCAATACCTTTCAGAGCTGGCTATTGCAAAACAAGCTTGTCCTAAATAAAAATTAAACGGTGACTGTGCTCTTCGGTTCAGGTTCACAAATTCAGTCCTGCACCCAACCATTAAGTATCAGAGCACTTGATGGCTCTCCCCTTAACACAGTTACTTCTTTTAAATACCTAAGACTAACCCTTGACCCACCTTGGATTTTGACCTGTACCTAACATCAGTCATTAAATCTGTCTATATTCAACTTGGGCTGGCATATAAGGTGAAACATAGCCTAACATCCACGGCGAGGATGGCCATTGCACAGGGGGATCCTGAGACCCAAATTGGAGTATGGGTTAATAGCCTTTCTCTCAACTACTGGAGGGCTCCTCCGAAAGTGGGATGTCTGCTACAACAGCATTTGCCGTTTTTCTCAGTCTTTACCCAAATTTACTCACCAATGCACACTATACTGCAGTCTGGGATGGTTTACTCCCTCAACCTTCTGGCAGTTTACTTCCTACTGTTTTATAAAGAATATAATCTCCTCCCAGATACCTGACAAATTGGCTCTGCTGCTCAAACCTGTGACCTCTGGCTATCCATTGAAATCAGCTGACAAATACCTTTTTGTCCAACCAAGATGTAAAACCAAAATGGGGGAGAATTCTTTCTCTAGCTGGGCCCCTAAACTATGGAACTCCCTTCCACTGAGTAAGAATCTCCCCTTCGCCACACAGCTTCAAACAGGAACTTTGTATGGCTCTTCTAAGGTCTGAACCCTACTCCTGTTTTCTATTCACCCACTCCTGTACTGGTTCCTCCTAGTTGCCTACCGGCTCCAACCTCTACTACTCTCAAACCTGCCTGGAAATCTTTCTATTTCCTCTCTTCTAGCACTTATTCACTAGTAGTATGACTTATGCCTGTTAGTTATTTGCATTTATATTTCTATTTTGTTACTACATATAGATTCCTGCAAATGTATTGTCATTGCTGAACATTTTGTATAAGTGTACTATGTCTGACTTCTACTTGTTCCCATGACGTTTTCTTGTGTCTACTATTGTCTACATACCCTTTGTTGTAATCTCCCAGGTTGTACCTGAAAATAGGCAGCTATGCTGTCTAGTGTACCTACCCAGTTAACAAAAACTAAATAAATAAATCTGGCCATGGTGGGACAACATAGTCCAAGCCATAGTTTTTCTAAGAGCAGGATCCTGGGTGACAAATTAGTCCTTAGCCATTTCACATCAACAGTGATAGCAACCTTGAATTGGTTAACAAATAAACCAAAAGGTTTCTTTCACTGCAGAAACTGGTTTATGCAAACTGGCTGTAACAAGACAAATGTTTCAACATCTTCAACTCGATAAAAACAGTTGACTGGACAATTCATCACTTGTCACAGAATCTCTGTGGTATATTTTTTTGTTGTGCATCCATGGACATATGTATGTGGGTCAAACAGAACACCCCCTTCAAAGTACGAATTCAGCAGGAAACCATTAGCAATGACCAACAAGGCCACCAGATAGTTCTACACACACAACAACTGCACCAAGGTAATAATATGACTGCTTAATTTCATGGGCACTGAGTCAGTGCCACTGCACACGAGGGGGGAAGACAGCACCAGGCTCATCTTGCAAAAAGAAAGCAGGTGGGTTGCTAATTTGAATGGACTCAACTTCCAACACTTCAATAAGCAACTGGAAAACATTATTTTTTATAATGAATTATGTTGCTTTCAAGAACAAACCTGAGCTCTACTTCTTTCTTTTGCTTTTGTTTCGCACAGATGTAATACTGGAAAGCCCATCTTTGTGCAGTCTAAGACTGCTCAGCATGGATGATTCACCAGCTATGTGTAGGTATACTCTATCCTATAGCACCTTCAGTACTACAACAGCAGTTTTTTATCATAAAGTTCTATCAGAGCTCTCTAGCTAATAACTTCTTCATTTGTTCATTTAGAAAGCAAGAAAACTTGATTTCAATGAAGTATGGTACCCCTGGAGTGTCATGGTCAAGTTCAACCAGGTTAAATTATTTTGTATTAGTAATTATACATGGCTGATTTTTACTTATCTCTTGCTTATTATGTGGTGACAGAGAAACATTAAGCATGACATCAGAAAAAGGCTGACTGGTCCATCCAATCTAAGAAACCCTACCTATTACTCAAGCAATGACTGTAGTAACCATCTTCCATTCTTTTACCCTCCCTTTAACATCCTCTTGCCATTATCAGGCTCTTGTGCCTGTCTCATCCATGCTTTAATCCACTAACTGAATTGGCACAGACCACCTCCTCCAGCAGTCTGTTCCACTTGTCCACCACTCTTTCTGTGAAAACATACTTACAGACATCCCTCCCAAACATTCCCTCTGAGCCAGCTTCAGTGAATTCCCCCTTCCGTTTGTGTTTGTACTTAGAGTGAACAATTGATTGCATTGCACTGTGTCAATCCCATGGAGAGATTTGTATGTATCTATCATGTCCCCCCTTCTCTCTTTCTCTTCATGGTGTACATGTTTTTTTGGTTTTTTTTTAATAAAGGTTTTTCTCTCTCCAGAGGCCAGAGGCCAGAGCTAGCAGCTCTTCAGCATCTGTCCCTGACTCCCTCTGCCAGCATCCACCATCCTGAGACTTATCTGAGCCTCCAAATCTTCCAGGGATTACCCCTCATGGCAGGGATGGTGGAGAGGTCGATCCTGTCCCACCCCCAGAGTCACTCATTCAATTAAGGGACCAGGATCCCAATGGTAGTGCGAGCAGAGGGCTGGCAACCAGACTGTCATGGAACCAGCCCTGCCATTTTTCCACAAGTCTTTTTCTCCCTGTTTCTGTGCCAGGTGTACACACTGGTGTTTGCATGTTAGGCACACAAAGTGCCATGAGAGTCCTGCAGCTCCATCCCTTCAGGTGTTGCTCCAAGCTGCACTGTTGCACAGCCTCCACTGGTTGACAGTAGAATGGCAGAGACAATAACCCTCCCTCCCCACGAAAGGGGAGCAGCCCACTGAATGCTCAATCATCTCCCTCCCTGGCTGACCCACAGTAACCCAACTCCTTTTCCAAACATGGATCACTGATGTGATGTGAAGTAGGCAACCAGCACCTCAACCCTCAGTGCTACCAGGATGGTTTTACCAGGGTGTATATGTTAAGGTACCTCAATCTTTCCTTGTGTGCTTCCTCTCCCAGCCCTTGCATCATCTTGGTTGCCATTCTCTGCACATCCTCCACCCTATTACAGTTCCTCCACAGGTGAGTGCTCCAGAATCTGTACTCCAGGTGAGGGCAAATCAGAGACCTGTGTAGGGAAGGATCTTCTCCCTGCTTCTACTACTGATCTTTCTTTCTTCCTATGCACCCCAGCATCTTGCTTGCCCCCCAACTGCCATATGGTACTGTGTCCCAGATTTCAGGCTTTTCGATATTATAACCTCCAGGTCCCTTTCCTGAGATGTGCTCCCTATTACCACTCCCCCATTTAGTATTGTATTCCCAGGTTCATGCTCCCAATGTGCATTACTTTGTATTTCTTGGCATTGCATCTTAACTCATATGCTAATGAAAGACTCAGGCTACTGTTGTAATCTATAATGTCTGTGTGGTCAAATACAATGACAGGCTCCTAATGAATAAAAATAAAACTGGATCAGACTCCTGATTCTTTATAGTTGTTTTACATATGAATTTGCCAGCAGATAAAGCCATTACGGTCTGTCAAGTCTGCTCAAGTATGTAGGATCCGCCCATGTCTACAGAGGTACCTGTCACCTCAAATTCCCTTCATCCCCCTGTCCCTCTTCTCCGCTTCACCACCAGCAACTTTCCCCTTTACTCGCAGCTGTCCCATCCTTTCTTGAAGCTATCCACTGTTTTCAGGGAGCCCACCTCCTGTGGCAACTCGTTTCACATAGCTGCCACCCTATTGGTGAAAAGTGCCTCCTCATCTCTTTCCTGAATCTTCCCCCTACTAGCTTTAGGCTATTCCCCCTAGTGGATTTGTCCCCCAAAGGCAGAAGAGGCCCTCAGTATTCACCCTTTTAATAGCATTAAAGTACTTACAGGTCTGAATTATATCCCTTCTTTTGCTTCTATCCTCAAGAGAGTACATTTCAATCCTCTTGAGCCTCTCCTCATAGGTGTTGCCCTGCTGACCCCGGATCATCTTGGTCACCCTTCTGTGGACCATCTCCAGCATGGTAATCTCCTTCTTTGGTTAAGGGCAGCAATATTGTACACTGTACTCCAGATGCAGTCTCACAAGTGAGCTGTATAGTGGCAATATGAACTCCGCATTCCTGCTAAAAATCACACAGGCTATGTAGCCCAGCATCCAGTTTGCTTTTGCTGCTGCTATCCTGTAGATTGCCGATTACTTCAGGTTACTCTTGATGATTACCCCAGGTCCTTTTCTTCTTCTGATTTGGCTATCTGCACCCCAACTAAACAATATTTGGTCTCTGGGTTCTTCACCCCCAAGGTTATAAATGTATACTTTTTAGTGTTGAACCACAGTTGCCAAATTCCAGACCACTTCTATTACTGAGCCAGATCTTCCTGGAGTCCCTGTCTCCCCTCTTCCATGCTCACCATCACACATAGCTTTGTGTCATCTATGAACAGGCTGGTTTTACCTTTGATCTCACCCACTATGTCATTGATGAATATGTTAAACAGTAACGGACCAAGCACCAAGCCCCGTGGGACCCCACTGGTCACTGGCTTAGCTTCCAAAAATTCCCCCTCAACCTCCACCTTTTGCCTTCTGTCTTGTAGCTAGTTTTTGACCCATCTAGCAAACTTGGCCCACCACTGTCAGGTCTTCCAGCTTCCTGACCAATCTCCTATGAGGCACAGAGTCAAAGGCTTTGCTGAAGTCCAGTTACAAGACATCAGCCACTTGGCCCTTGTCCACTGTCCTGGTCATTGAGTCAAAAAAGTCAATCAGATTAGTCTGGCAGGACCTCCCTGAGACAAATCCATGATGCTACTTGTTCTATGGCCCATTTTTTCTTGAGAAAACTCTCCAGTCTTTCCTTCAGGATAGACTCTATCAGTTTCCTCACTGTTAAGGTCAGACTGACCAGTCTGTAATTCACTGGTTCATCCCTTGGGCCACTTTTATGGAGGGGAACCACATGTGCAGTTCTTCAGTACTGTGGCATATACATGGACTCCATAGAGATGTTATACAGATCTGCCAGTGGACCCACCAGCACCTCCACCTTTTCCCTTAGGGCCCCTGGGTGCACACCTTCTGGTCAGGGGGATTCATCCACCTTTACAGCCCTGAGGCACTTATGCACCTTGTTCACCTGTATGACACCATCCATTACTCCCCTCTCCCTGCCCCTAGCCCTCTGCTCCCTTGCGGAACTGATCCATCCTTCTCTTTCTAGTGAAGATGGAGCAGAAGTACTTGTTGAACACTTCCACTTTTTTCACACTTCCCTGTGCCCAACCACTCTCCTTTTTTAAGCTAACAATTTCATCTTTAATATCCATCTTTTCCCTTATATATTTGAAAAAGTCCTTTTCAACTGATTTTACTCCCTGTGCTAGCTGCACCTCCCTCATCACCTTTACCACTCTAACTATTCTGCTCACCACCCCAGCTTTTCACAATAAACCTCTCAATCCCTCTCAATTCTGAGTATGTTTGTATTTTCAGAAGGCTGCCCTGTTATCCCTTATTGCAATTTCCACTTCCCTTCTGAACCCACAAGTCATTTTGGCCTTAGATTTCTTACTTTTGATTTTGGCATACTTATTAGTGGCCTTCATCAAACCTTCCTTTATTATGGCCCATTTCTGTTCCACCTCCATCTCCTTTCTGATCCCAGTAAGGTGTCCTACCAGAATGTCTCCCATTCTATTAAAGTCTGCCTTTCTGAAATCCAAAACCCTTGTCTTGATCCTGACCATCCCTCTGCCCATGTCCAGGTGGAACCACATCATGTGGTAGTCACTTCCTGCAAGTGGTGCTTCCATGATTACTTTCTGAACATGTGCACAGTTGGACAGGACCAGATCCAGTATGGCCCTCTCCCTAGTGGGCTCCATGACACCTTGTGTCAGGAATCCACTCTGAAATGAATCCAGCAGAACTTGCTCCCTGGTGTTGGAGGTAACTGGGATTTTCCAATCCACCCCAGGCAGACTGAAGTCCCACATTATTACTACCTCACCTTTGCATGTCATTTCAATGATTTGGGACCCCAGTATCTTGTCAAGCTCCTCATTCTGTGATAGTGGTCTGTATACCACCCCCATCCTTAGCTTTGTCCCCCTAGTGGATTGTACCTGTACCCATAATGCTTCAGCCTTTCCTCCTGCTCCTTCCTCTCTGGTACATGTTATCCAACCCTTCATGTACAGAGCCACTCCCCCACCTCTTCCTGTCTCCCTATCCCTCATATTTTTTATACCAAGGGACTGCAACATCCCAGATGCAGTTTGCTGTGGTCCATGTCTCTGTGATGGCTGCAATACCCACCTCTCAATTGACCATCAGTGCCTGCAACTCAGCTATTTTGTTTCCCAGGCTTCTGGCATTCAAGGACACTACCATCCATCACTCCTTTCCTGCCCCCAACCCTTTCCCTCCTCCAGTCACTCCTTTCCACTTTCACCACTCCTCACTAGTCATCCTCTATTCTTTCCTCTCTGGTAGAAGGTCTGTTGATCTCCACCAAAAGGTGGCTGAGGGTACTGTGCACCCTGTTGCTCCTCTATACAGTTTTAATTGATTTCCCCATGAAATCCTGCAGCTTGCCCTTCAGGACCCTTGTGCTCTTATTTCTTAATTGTAACTCATCCGATGCATGCAGGTTTTTATTATCCTAGGTCCCACCCCAGTCACCAACTATCCCATACCCCTCCACCTCTCATCACACTCTGAGCCACATATTGAATTCTTCAGTTCTAACCTTCCTTGCAGTGCTAGCCCTTGGGACTGGTAGCACCTCCAAGAAGGCTAGCAATCCCCCTACCTTGCTGCAGACTCACCCTACTCCCTGAACCTCTCTTACACCACCCCACCTCACATCCAGCAAGGTCATTCATGCCCAGGTGCACTGCTATGTGAGGTTTCCTTCTCTTCTGCCCCACATGGTGGGCTATCAGAGACTCCACTCGCTTTGTCATCATCTGTGGCATACATTCCACACTCCAACAGTTTGCCATGAATCCCTTTTCACCCAATCTTACCCCTTTCACTATTGAATCCCCCAAGATCACCACCACCCCCCATCTTATTGGGCCCTCCATCCATAGCACTGACAACTCCAGCCTGCCCCTTCTTCCCCTCCTGCCCATGCTGTACTCCTCCTGTACCCTGCACACTAGCTATCCCCTCCCTGTTCCCTTTATCTAACCCTCAGAACCCACATGCTCACCCCCACATTCCCTTCTGCTCTTCCCCGACCTGACCCTTTATGTGCATATAAAATCTGCTATCCCTTGTATATCTAAGGCAGAGAATGTAGAATGTTGTCCCAACATCAATGTGCTTATATTATATAGATCTAATACTAATCTAGTTGCTAATTATACAGCATTATACATAGTGATTTTTTGAACAATGTGTGTCTAAATTATTTTATGTCCCCCTTTCATTCAATTGTTTAAATGGTGCCCTAATATCATACAAAAGTGTCACTTCACTCCTCTGGGTACTATGCAAACATAGGATATGCTGTACCTTTTCATACTCTAATTCTCTTAGGTATCTTATAGTAATAGATAATCTCTGTACCTCTCCACAAAACACCTGTCTTATTGCTTCTCAGCACTTTAAATGGTATCCTGTGGACAATATGAACATTATTTTCATATTAAAAGCTATAAATAGATTTTCTATAATCACAGGCTCCTTCCCACATCTACTGTTAACCATAAGATACAGCAATAAAAAAAAAAGTCCAAATAACTTGTTTGGATAACTAGCTGACATAGCGACTCCAATTCTCCTTGTTTAATGTCCCCCTCTTGTAGAAAAATATTCACTGAGTACTGGTAACTTTCTTTTATTTGGAGGCATATTTCTTTCATATGATATGCATAGACACAAAACCAATATCATAAAAAATGTTATCTCCATATATGTGTGAAAAATTTTAGAACCTGAAATGTATCATGCATATATTGGATAACCCTGCTCCTGCCCACCAGCCTATTGTATAAACATGACATGCATGTGGACCATACGTAATACATTATTTCTTTACACTCAAGCAGTTTGACCTCAGGTGCATCACTCGTTTCATCACTTGTAAGGTTAGCCGAGGTCAAACTGCTTTTGTGTTGATAAATAATGTATCACACAGGTCCCCATTGCATATCCCCATTTACCCAGGTTACAAACAAGCCATTTATTTAACATGAACTCCAGTTTTAGGGCTGTGGGCAGAGCCTACAGCCCTTCTGTCATCGATCAGACTGTAGCTCTAAAACGGATTTTTGTGGAACTCCTTTTTTAGACATTTGGATGTATTCCTCCACAGCTGCAAAGTAATGCACTCCCCCTCTGATTTTTGCTTTTTGCTGATCTGTGTTAAAGGCATCTGAAGGGAGGGGGGATGCTACTGTATTGTGCCTCAAAACTTCTCAGGATATTAACAAAAAAAAAAAACCTTTTAAACTTCTGTTTCTACCATCTGTCCAGCTCAGTCTAATAGATGTATTCTATTTCTTTCAGCAACCTAGGGGTTAACTCATTATATGATGTCTGTAGTCTACAGTGTCAGACTACAGACAGTGAACATTCAGTCTATGAGCTATTTCATTCCTATGAGCAAACATACGAACTGCAGGGGGGGGGCTGTAGCCCATCACTTTTTTGGCCTGAAGGATCTTGCCCTTTAAACAAACAAAAAGTAAGCATAAACTAGCATGATAGAGTTACTTAAGCCCAGCTGCCCAGGCACACATAAAGCAAAAAAGGTGCTTTGTGCTTGTTTGCTGTTTCTGGAGTCAGAAGTGTCAAGTGGAAACTGCTTTGAAGTGTGTGTGTGTGTGTGTATGTATATGTAAAATCCTGCTTTGAGATGGGCCATGTGGTGCAGACTGCTCATCTCTTATCTAGGATGCACGATCTGAGGCTCAGCTGTACTGTTTGAACAGCAGCAGAAAGTCAGTGTTAAACTAAACTAAAAGGAAAAAAAATAACAGATTTACAGAGAGGGACAGAGTACTTAAATGGACTCCATTTGGAGTAGGGAGGTTGGTTATTGCATGGATCTGGAATCTGCGTACTGGAGTTTAATGTTTGTTTACAGTTTATAAATGTAATTTAATAAATATATAAATATATATATATATATTGTTTCCTTTGACAACCAGGTAAGGCCAACTAGGCATAGATGCTTGTTTCTAGGGACAACCCAGGAACATTGGGGAGATTAAGTGACTTAATCAGAGCCACAGAGTATGGAAATGGAGGGTGTGGGAATCAAACCCATGTCTGAATGCTGGATGTACAAAGCCCATTTATAGCTCATTAAACTCTAGGCTATACTGCCAGCCCCATAAATAGTGAACAGTTTAGACTGGGCTGTTAATATCTCAAAGGAGAGCAGTCTTAAATCAACAAACATGCATTTTTGTAGAATTAGATGTTATTTTTTTAAAATACCAGTTCTCATTTTATTACTGTTTAATCTTAACTGGCCTTTTGGTAAATTCAGTGAGTGTTTCTGATTCACACACTGCTGGCATTGACCATTTTAGAACAGTATGATCTTGTCAAAAACTTACATTGTTGGTACAAAGCATCTGTGTTCTACTTTAGAATGTTTAAGTTCATGGGGACATAAACAACATCATACAATTCTCAGATGGCACTTTGTAGCAGTGTGTAGCCCATAAATATCAAATGGGTTAACTAAAAGGCCAGCAAAAATGAAGCAGAAACAGAAGGGGACCCACTATATGGAAAAAAAAGCTTCTACAGGAAACATTACTCACAGGTTCAGTGCAGTTCTCCTTTAACTAAGCTTGAGAGAATGCAAGGTATTTTATCTAAATGGTAAGGAACTCTGTTTACAGGGATTTGAAGCCATCTACAGGGACATTCTTCCCACAAACTTGTATTAGTTATATGGGAAAACAAAGGAATTTGGCTTCCACTGGAAATAATGTAATCTACAGGAAAACATTAGAAAATTGCCATGCAGTTACAGAAAAAAGGCAAACTTAATCTGGAAGCACTCACACACACACACACACACACCAGTAGCATTTATTCTGTCTAAATAAATTCAAGAGGACTGATTTAGCAGCAAGGCAGTTTGTGCTAATTGTGACTAAACAGCACTATATGACACCAACAAGAAAATAACTTTGGTCATTTGGTAGCTTTTTGCAGCCCTATCGGCTCTGGCTAGAGTTTGTTATGGAGGTGGTCACTGGAGGATTTCTTATTTGTTAGAACCATAAGGGTAGCACTATGAACTGTCTATGCTGTGCTAGCAGTCCCTTTTCCACTTAACTTGAGGGAGAGCTCTAAACTAAGTGCTGTGTTCTCTCAGCTCACTTGGCAGCTTATTCCTGTTTACATACATTGTCACTAGTATCCCTCAAGACTGCAGTGTTGATATATGTTTACACACTGGCCAAATTCTATGTTGCTAAATTTAAATAATGTGCTTTACTTAATTCTGGGTTTGTATGCTTGATTCTTCACAGCAGCCATCCTTCACACTACAGGAGGTGAACACCAGCTGTTTCTAGGCCATGTTTATAGTGCTGCTGACTCACTCTAGGAAGTCCATTCACAGGCTAAACATGAGCAGATGCACATGCATGGGAGCATGCCTGCATGCTCATGAAGCTGCTACCCAAAAGGTCCTGAAAGGCAGGCACTCATAAAGGGACTCCTGTAGGTAACTAGCCTGATTTTCAATTGTCCCTAGTAAAATATAATACCTACCACTGTATCTTCTGTGTATTCTGACATGGTGCTTAGCCAGATATACAGTACTAATGCTCATGCAGTCTAAACTGTTCTATAAAGGATTTATTTATTTATTTTGTTGACCGGGTATGTACACTAGACAAATTTTGCCTATTTTCAGGCACGACCCGGGGGAAGGGGATACAGATGAATACCAACTGACCTTAAACCAGATTAAGCTGTTGGTGGTATTTTCTAGTGAATGGATATTATTCCCTTTCTCCCTAGCTCTACATCACTGCATTCTAGTGTTGCTCATTTATATTTGTGTCATTATATAGGCTTCCAAATGAGAAACTGTGATGGGGGTTTTGGAGGGGGACAGTGGGGGAGAGAGGGAAAGGGAAGAACCTGAAGAAGGAGTTATGCTGGTCTAAGGGGTGAGGATATATGTGGGAAAAGGAGAACAAATGGAGTTTAGTATGAAGTAAAACTGCCAATGTGACCCCTATCTTCAAAAAGGATCAAGGGGTGATTTTAAGAATTATAGACCTATTATTTAAGCTGCATAATCAGTAAAACAGTGGAAGAATATACAAAAGAATACCTAGACACACATTTGCAGGAGACTGGTATCATACTGTTGATATAACACAACACAGGTTTACACCTAAGAGTTTTTTTTCAGACTAATCTCATACAATTTTTTGATCCAGTTAGTTGCTCACTAGAGGAAGGGTTACTGGTAGATGTCATCTAACTGTATTTTTCCAAAACTTTGGATCTAGTCCCCTACAAGGAACTGATCAAATTAAAGGTAGACCCTAGTATTATTACATGGATAATGGCCTGGCTAAGAGATAGGAAACAATGAGTGTGCATAAGAGGTTTTAAATATGGCTGGGGCTATGTGACTAGCGGAGTGCCCCAAGGTTTCGTACTGAATACAGATGTGCAAAGTCCATGAAATTCACTCTGTGAGGTAATTTTCTGATTTCATGGAATGATTTTGTGAATTTCGTGGCCATGAATTTTGCGAATTACACCGCAAAATGCAAAATTTTACCAGCGAATTTCGCGCTTCGCCCACGAAATTCATGCTTCATGGTAAAAAGCCACAAATTTCAGCAAAAATTTCACACAAATCATGCAAATCAAAGTTTCAGCATTTTTTTTAAACTCCATGGATTCCACAAAGTTCAGATTGTTGATGCTTCACACGAAATTCACTGGTAAAGGTTAATTTTGCAGCATCTCTAGTCCTGAACCTGACCCTTTCTAACTTGTTTGCATCTTCTTTGCAAACATCAAATAGAACATGGATAAGTAAGTTTGCAGGTGATTGCAAAATAGGAGCTATAATTAACAATAGACAAGCTAGCTGAGACCTCCAAGAAGATCTAAATGGGTATCCGGGTGAAAACAGTGCAACAAAAATAATGCAAATAATTAACACACATTCATAATAGCATGGTATATTACGGTGACCTATACATTATAGAGCTTACATTTTTGTCACAAGGGCAATACTGTCCCTCCCAGATCATCAGATACCCACGCCCCATTTCTTTGTTGCAGCAGACACAGGTTAAATAGGACTGAAGTATTGTTGCTGGGATTGTTGTTTCTTTACTGTGTATGGGAACACAAGAGGAGTTGAGACCGCAAGCTTTTTTTAATTTATTTTCTGGTGATTGCAGATTGTAACAACTTGCAATGCATGTTGTCCTTTATACATCAGTAAACTGGTCCGCTAGCACTTTACCTCTACACATGAGGAGTTAAGACCATTAGCCAATCGAGTTACAGAATTTGGGACCCATCATAGACATGACTGTCTTCTGAAATCACTACCCTCCTCCTTTCCCATTCTGAAAGGCAGCTTTGGTTCAGGCATACAGAAATGCAGAAAAGAAATTACATCTAAAATAAATGCTCCTGGCTATCATTATGTGCACTGGAACTGAAACTCAGGTGTCAGTAAGTTTACATTATGGTGTAAGTAAGTAAGTAAGTAGTCTGCCCAGTATGTAGACTGCATAGCCAAGTGATGATTATGTACACAAGCATTTATTACAAGCACTGAAATTTACAAGCTCTGTACTATCAGTGTTATCATTAATCGCGTTATTACAGTCACGCAGTATTAACAGTAAACCACCTAAATTATATAGGAAGATGGGCAGCTGAGCATAAAATGGATTTCAATATCAGCAAATGCAGTGTTATGCATTTTGGAATGAAAAACGTGTTATGCAAATATTTCTTAGATGATAATGAAATACGCAGTACAAATAGTGAGAAAGACGTGAGTGTACTAATCACTAATGATTTAACATTGCAACATCACAGTACAGATGTTACTAAGACAGCAAGTAAAATGCTTAACTGTATATCAAGGAACATTCATAGCAGAGAAAGTTCTGTGTTGATGCCATTCTATGGGCCTTTGGTTAGGCCATTGACAGAGTGTGCTCAGTTTTGGAGTCCATATCACACAAGGGATATTAGGCAATTGGAAGGGGTTCAGAGGAAGGCAACCAGGAATATATCTAAGCTCAAACATTTTAGCTATGAGGAAAGATTGTAAAAACTAGGATTATTCAGATTAGAGTATCGTCAATTAAGAGGTGACTTATGCCTAGTATATTCAGCATTTAGAAATAATGATCTATGGGAATGCCTAGGATTAGAAATCAGGGGCTGCAATAGACCCAAACAGAGCACATGGGTACCAACTAAGAGGTGAAAACTATAAAACTAACAAAAAGGAGGCCTTGATAAACCAGAGTGTGGTGATGGTCCAATGGAATGGACTACCAGAAGCAATACAATTGATACCTTCAAAAAGAAATTAGTGATGCATCTAGGTAGTACTTTTTACATTAAAAATGGTGAGTCTATTTGGTGCAAGCTACTGACTCATACTAAACCTATGAAACCTATGACTTTAATAAACCCTGAAGTTAAGTTGAAGTACCAGAACTTCAGGGACAATGCAGATTATATTTTTGGGGCACAATAACATCATTGCCCAATATACACTTGATAACAGACTTTTGGCAACAACAGATGTAGAAAAGGCCGTAGGTATATACATCAACAGCAAACTCACATTTGACCATCATATTGAAGAAACAGCCAAGAAATGTAACACGATTATAGAGTGTATCATGAGGAGTGTCAAAAATAGGCGTAAGGAGGTGATTGTTCTGCTATATACAGCATTAGTTAGATCCCATTTGGAATACTGTGCACCCTTAGTTACAGTACGAAATATTCAGACGTTGAAGCTCAAGGAAAGGGTGCAAAGAAAATTAACCAAAAAAATACAACTATTAAAACCAAACCGTACAGGGAAAGATTAGAAACATTATACTGTAGCTGTATTCTATAAAGTATGGAAAGATTAGAGGTGATCTATGCTACGCATGTAAAGCTTATCTAAATGAACATATCTGGATGACTTCTGGACTGAGAAAAAAGATACAGGTAGACAGGCAAGGTTGCATGGCATGCAATTAAAAGGTGAAACTATGAGAACAAATAGAAGACATGAATGGTATAGTCAGAGGGTTGTGAGTGTCTGGAATGCACTGCCGGAGGCAGTTTTTTTGGTAATAATTTAGATCAATTTAAAAAGGAGCTAGATAATCCCATGGGAGCAGAAAAAATACACAGTTCCACTGATGTGTGACAAGTCATAAAGGCTAACGCCAATAGACCTATGCAATAACTATGAAACTATATACTATCTAATGCAGCTGCAACAAACTGTGCAGAATATAAATGTGATGTCCATGTATGTTATATTCTGCACTGTTTTACTGTGTCTGCATTAGAAAGAATTCAATCTGTATTGTCTCTGAAGGTCTTGTACTTCACCTTGACTTCTGGGTTTATTATTGTCCTTTGTACCCCACTCCCTTTATTCTCCTGTCTCCCACACATATTCTCATCCCCCAGCCCAGCATAGCTCTTTATTCACTTTCTTCCCTTTCCCTTTTCCCCACTGCCCCCATCAGTACCCCCCTGCCCCCCATCCAATCTTCTTCATCCAGGAGCTTATATAGTCACATGAATATAAATGAGCAAGATGAGAATGCAGTTATGTAGAGGCAGGGAGTAATACCCTTTACAAAATGGCTTACACTGCATGAGCAGTATGTCCAGTTGAGTACTACGTCAGAATAAGTAGAAGGTACAGTGATCTCGTATTTTACTAGGTGCAATTGAAAATCAGGCTAGCTATCCATAGGAGCCCTTTTCTGAGTGCCTGCCTCTCAGGAGCCTTTGGAAAGAAGCCTTGGGAGTATGCTGGCGTGCTCCCACGCTTATGCATCTGTGCATGTTCAGCCTGTGAACGGACTTCCTAGAGTGAGGCAGCAGCACTATAAATATGGCCTAAAAGCAGCTGGACTGCACCTCCAATAGCGTGGAGGACAGCTGCTACTAAGAATCAAACATACAAACCCAGAAGTAAGTAGAGCACACAGTGTACTGAGTATTGTAAGTAAACTTTTAAGCTTTTCATTTAGCAACATAGAATTTGGCAGAGTGCAAATATATATCAACAGTGGCATCTTGTGGCACACTAGTGAAAATGCATGTGAACAGGAATGAGCTGACAACAGAGCTGAGAGAATGCATCACTTGGTTTTAGAATACTCTATTAGGTTAAGTGGAAAATGGACTACAAGTTCAGCATAGGCATTTCATAGCCCTGCCCTTATGGTTCTAACAAATAAATATTCCAATGACCGACCCCACAAAAACAGAGTTCAGTTAAAATTAATGGCTTGTTTGTAATCTGGGTGAAAAATATATATCTCCTAACAAAAGAAAGTTACTAGTACTCAGTTAATATTTTTCTACAACAGGGGACATTAAGCAAGGAGACCTGGAGTGGTTATGTAAGCTAGTGATGCACGGTATTTGGAAATGTTTTATTGCTGTATCTTATGGTTACCAGTGGGTGATGGAAGGAGCATATAATTACAGATATATTTAGAGATTTTACTATGTAAGGAATGTTATTTATATGATACCTAAGAGAATTTGAGTATGCAAGGGTATACAATCTCCTACTATATGTTTGCATAGTACCCAAAGGAGTAAAATGACACTGTTATATGGTACTAGGATACCATATAATTACTGGTGACCATAAATATCAACTGGATTACTGTTTTGTTAAAAATGCATATCAACCAGATTTTAGGTTATTATGTTCCAATGGCAATAAATAACCTGAAATCAGGTTGATATGACACTGCATAATAACCTGAAATCCAGTTGATATGACCTTCCCCAAAGAAACTTACATTCCATTGTTTCACAAAAAGCATTTTTAACTGGGTTTTATTCATGTACAGTTCAATTTCTTCAAAAATAAAACTGCACACTAGCTTAAAAAAAGTATTTTTCTTTCAAGCTGCTAGAAATAACAGTCTAAACCTCCACACCAGCAATTATAAAAAATAAAGGATAGGTAAGTTTGATGTTATGGATTTTTTTCACACACCCTCGGTGTGTGATGACCACATGAACCTCTCAAGCTTCGCTCTCAAGGTTTACGGGTCATCAAACACTTCAGGTGTGTGAAAAAAAACCACAACACACTCTTACGTATCCATTATTCTCTATATAAAGCACTGAATGAAAGGAGGAACATGAAACAATTTAGACACGTATTGTTCAAAAAGTTACTATGTATAATGCTATATAATTAGTTACTATTGATACTGTAGGATTTATATAATATCAACACATTGGTGATGGTATAACCTTCTATAGTCTCTGTCTTAGATACACAAGGGAAAACAGTTTATGCAGTATGTTTACATAAGTTGGAATTTCCTTGTACAAGGCACCAACATATAATGTCTTGTGCTTCTGAATAGCTTTCTAATTGATATATATTGTGATTTTTTTTTAGCAACCACGGATTATTGAAGAAGTGACCATTGGCCATGAAACATCAGTACATTAGTGGTGCATATTACATATAAAGCAATTAAAAGTAAAGAATAAGGAGTCTGATCCAATTTTTCTTCGTATTCTTTATGAGACTGTCATAGGATCCTTTGACCACACAGACAGTATAGAGCACAAGTGCAACCTGAGTCTTCTGTCACTATATGAAGCTATATCAGACTGTCTGGGTGAAACCTTGTGGTATGAACAAATGCTGTAATCTATATACTCTTGGTGTTGTGCTGTACATACTGATTAGCTTGTACAAAGTTTATATATTTTAGCATATTAACACAAAATGAACCCATTCAGTAAAACACTACAAGGCTTAGACTGTACTGTTCCAGTTTGGGGGTACTTCGCGGAACAGGGTAATAACCTTATAGAGCAGTTAAATCTAGACTCGTAGTGGACAACTACTACAAACAACAAAACATCAGTCCAAAACATAGACACTGGCACAAAAAGACAAAAGATTAGAGTGGCACACTATAGCTCTAGGGCAATATTTTAAAGTTCAAAATTCCCCAGAGGACTGAGAATCCTGACAGAACCAAATCAAGGCATTGCCAACAAAATCTTGATAGACAGGTGGGAAGGCATAAAAAAGTAAAGCCTCATTCAGCATTATCCTGGCTCTCATAGAGGCCTGCACAGAAGAAAGAAGAAAATTATCAGAGGAAATCAAAAAATCTTCAGGAGGAATTTAATATACACACCAACAAATACAGTGTGTAGCTAGAACAGAGAAAGGAATAAAGGAACTAGAGGAACAAATTAAGCAATACAAATTCATGACATTCCAGTGAGACATTATAGATTACAGGGAAAACAGAGTCTACACATGGAAAGTTAAGTTCTATAGACAAGAGGATTCAGGCAATTCTACTGGCTCACACAGTTTGGAAAGCTACACAACGCACACTCAATATCAAGAGCAATCCAAGCAAGGTTTTTGAGGACAGGAGGACCACAAAATGGAGGCAGTGCCTTTGACCAGTACAGGAGAGGATATATCAGAGAGAGAACCCACAGCACATTTCTTTTTTCAATACAGGTTTTTCACCTCCATGTGGCTGAGGCAGGCTAGGCTCCCCTCAGACCTGCCCCCCCCCCACCCTCTGTCACCTTTCCAGGAACTTACCTGTCCAGACCTGTGTACCCCATGGGTAACCCTCTGTGGTGGGATTGAGAGAGGGAGGGCCGTCCTCCCACTCAAGAAACATATCCAGTGCTTGGTCTGGCAGAGGTTCTGGTGGTGAAGCAGGTGAAGGGTCAGTGCATAGGGCATCATGCATGCCTGCCTTGCCACTTTTCCTCCTATATGTTTTACTTCCATCCCTGCTGGATAGGGGAAGGTGAAGTGCTCCCACTTTGCTATGCGGACGACTGTACGTATTGTTCCTCAATCCGTGTAGTGCTGTGCAACACGAAGCAAATTACTCCACCTCAAAAGTAGGAACACAAAGTTCATTGGTTCAGTGGACTTTGCACTATTTTGCCTTGGTTTACTGCCTTCCTTTAACTTTAACGTGAAGTGCCATTGATTTGAATGAACTTCTCTTTGCTTCACCTGTTTACTGCTATGTGAGGCAAATTTTGCATTGATTCATGGGATGGCAGGTCACATGGGCTCTTTATTGTCTTGCACAGCCTCAGTTCTGTGTAGTGTGTGTACTGGAAAGCTGGATACAGTTTACTCTCAGAGCTCTGAGAATCAAACCATCAAAAAAGCTTTAAAAAATCACTTTTGATCTAATTATTTTGCTTCAAACTTAGTACATCAACTGTAAGAAACCCTCCTGTGCTTAGATCATCGAGTGTTGATTGTTTTTGTGTGCAGTTTGAATGTTAATTTAGAACATTCAGGCTGTGTACTGACAGATACTGCTGAAGTGTGCTTCAGAGGAGGTGTGTATCTGTGGTGGAGTGAGATTCACATGAGAAAAACAGTCTTTCTAACAGTTTTGTACTAGTGTGTGTCAGTATTTGTGTGTTTATGAACTGTACACACAGTAATACTTGAAGTAATTTTGGATAATTATTTTCTGTTTGTTGTGGTGTAGTGCATATTTTCATTCTATTTAAAAGATTTGGTTATATAGTGTACTGCACTGCTAAATTTTCTGCACATTACGTGTAGTGTGTGGGTGTGTGTGCATGCCATCAAGTCAGACACATTTTATTGTGCCAAGCAGTAATCGCCTCACTCAGAATCAGTTATCCATCTGCAGTATTTTTTACTGCTTCCTTCTGTCTAGATAGTGAACTGCTACTGCAGTGCCCTCCCCCCTTCAACTGCAAAAAAGTAAAAAAATTTTTTCCAGTTTTTGATTTGTGTGAACACTGGTTAAGGTGTTTTTGTGCCTGTGCGACTGCATCTCTTTATAGTGTGCAATCTGTGTCTGTGCGTTTGCATCTGTTTAGTGCCCAATCATCATCTGTAAGCCACAGTTGTTTTTTGGCTTCCCATCCACCCCAAACTTCAGAAATCTCAATTTATTGTGAATTGTCTGTGTAAGCCCAAAAAATGCCTTTAAAGAGACGTGCATGCAAAGAGCGTCTGGCCATGGCACTGCTGCCAGTGGCAAGAGTGGCCATGGGCATGGTAGTAGTATGCAGCAGAAGTGCATAGTTGATGGCAGTAAAGGGATTTCTCCAACTATGTTTTTCACAGCGCAATCAGTAGCTTCAATCATGGCTGGAGATGCTGTTGTCCCCGCTGGTGGTAGTGAAATTGATGATGGCATGAGTATTGCCCCAAGTTCAACCCATGACAGCAAGTTAACTGGTTTCCCAAATATTGTGGAGTCTAAAGCCATGACCGTGAGTCAGAGCGTAGTAGATGTCACACTCCCCGATTTCCCATCCCCATCCCCGCATTGGCTGAATATGATTCTGATGCTGACAAAGAGTTGTCGCAATCTCCTGTTTCCAGTGCTGTTGATGAGGTCATGCATGTGCCATTCAACCCTTTAAATGTTGTAGAAAAAATATTGCATAATCATAATGATGCTGTGGCTGGTACTTGGTCTCCACAGGACAGCATCCAAGCTGACATTGTGGATGTGGATGAGGAATATGATGATGATTTTAGTGACCCCAGTTGGAAACCGGGGAAAAAGAAATTAAAGGTAGCTATGTGTAAACAGTCTCGGTCTGTCAGTGTTAAATCACCCCCTCTTCAAAGCTGTGCGTGTGTGTGTATATATATATATATATATATATATATATATATATGACATCTGGTTCTATGTAAAAACATGAGCGTGCAAGATACAGTAACTTACCAATGGTAGTATGAGTGCACACACAAGGGGCATCATGTAACAGCCAGCGCAGCAGGCTTTCTGACTGCCATTGCATCATCACATCATTATTCACACAATGGGCATCTGTGGTTATCATCATTTGGCAAGACACTGTGCATTAGCCCAGTCAGTGCAGGCAGCAGAAGAAAGAAGTACAGAAGCAGCAGCAGGTGCCATAGTTGTTGTGGAAGTGAGTGTAGGCATAAAGCAGTGCATCTCAGGAAATAACTGAGAATTTCTGAACATTTTATCATGTTATTTATCTTCATCTGGAGTCTGGCATTTTTGGGACACTGTCACAGCATCCATTTCTGGGGGCACACTTATGCAGAGTGGATGCACACATAAAGCAGTGAATCTCAGGAAATAATTGAGAATTTTCTAAACATTTTATCATGTTATTTATCTTCATCTGGAGTCTGGCATTTTTTGGGACACTGACAGCAGCCGTTTCTGGTGGCACACTTATGCAGAGTGGATGCACGCATAAAGCAATGCTTCTCAGGAAATAATTGAGAATTACACAGGATGGAGGCAGTCCAAAGGAGGGCAACTAAAATGGTGCAGGAGTTGCATCGGAACCCATACGAAGAAGACAGACTAAAGGAGATTAATATGTATACCCTTAAGGAAAGGGGGGGGCATGATAAAAACCTTAAAGTACATAAAGGGAATCAGCACTGTCCAAGAGGGTAGCATTTTTCAGAAAAAGAGATGTGCAAGAACAAGGTGGCAAAATCTAAAGATAGAGGGGGGATGGATTAGGGGCAACATCAGGAAGTATTTTGTCATGTAGAAGGTGGTGGATGCATGGACAATCAAAAACTAATGCTCCATGTTATGGTGTGAGAGCAGCAGTTGGAGCATGGCCATAATTTGAAGTTGGTTACCCTCAATGTGCTCCAACCACTGCTCAGTGTTCAACACCCTGTTGCTCAGGTGGTCCGCCTCACTCCACATCAGGCCCAAATTGGCCTTTGCGGCAGGCATTATTGCAAGGTTGCCAGCATCCCCCACAGGTGCTGGAGCAGCCACTCATTCCCTGGCCCAATCACACCTAACTCCACATGCAGGTGGAGGCCGTACTGCCACCTGTTGCCCAGCAGGGACAGCAGGCATATTCCATCCCTGTTTGGCAACCTTGGCCTCCCACTTTGCACGATGGTGGCTTGCAAGGTGGGTGCACTGTCCACCTGTCCCCAGATGACTCCCCTTGGGACCATGATGCACAACCACACCACAGATATTACACTTCATGACACTCGGGTCATCAACACCAGGCACTGGACTGAAAAAAGCCCACACAAGAGAGGTGCAAGAAGGACCAGGCACAGGTGGGGGGGGGCCCAGGTGTTAGTTGCTGCTGCACAGTTGGGGGGGCAACCTGCTACTGCCCATGAGACTGCTGTGGCTCCTTTATCACTTCCTGCTGCTGCTGAGCCACTGGCACAGGGGCCATGGCAGGTGGTGGTGGTGTTGGGGGGGCACTAGTAGTAGGTGGTGCCACCAATGGGGATGCTTCCATGGCACCACTACCTCCTGCATTAGGGAGGGGACCACTTGCATGATATAATGTGCTTCTTTTCAGACGTGGGGTGACACCATGCATCCCTACCCCCACATGCTCTCCTCTCCATCCACAAAAGGCGCCTCTCTCCATTTTACTCTCTCTCTGTCTCTCTCTTTCTTACACACACACACACACACACACACACAAAAAAAAGTAACCATTAACTACTGTACTGAGAAAAGGTGCACAACTCAACACAAGAGACAATCAAAATAAAAAACACAACTAATTAACAAAAAATGTCAAATGGTTAACAGATTCAAGCAATATATTTCTCTCTTCTCCATCACAAAACCTCTTTCTCCCACACTAGGTAAGGAGAAAGTGAAAGTCTTTCACTCTCTTGCCTGATTAACTTCCTGCCTGAGCCATGTGACCTACAGACTGTAACACATGTGATCTGTGGGCTGTTTCAATTATGACACACTCCGTGTTCCACAGAAAATAATGCGGAGTGAACGTGAAGTGAGCATAACACGAAGTCATCATGAGGCGATGTGTGTGTGATTTCATGGGGACTTTGAATAACGTTTGATGCTGCCAAGTGGGCAGCTTCACCCTAACTTTGCTGGTGTAATTAAACTTCACTGCATCTCTACTGCTGGACTATGTACATAGACACGCATGTGTGTGGAAGCATGCACACACACACACAAACACACACACACCATGGAAGTCATGCAGTTCCCTCCCTTCGTTGCCAGTCCAGATCTGTACTGCTACCAGGCCTCCACCAGTTGTCAGTCCTTTGCCGGAAGTGACAACCCTTCCTCCTTCCCTCCCTGGGTAGGACAGCAATCCATCAGGCACTCAGTCCTCTTCCCCTTGCCAGCCCCTGCAACCTGAGAGTGTCCCTGATCTCGTGTCACCAGTGTGGTGGGTGGTAGCACTTCTACTGCACCACTGGGCCAGCATAGCGAAGTACATTTCTTAAGACCCTGACAGAGACAAGTATACTACACCACAGGAGGCAGAGGTAAAGGAGGGGGTTTCATTACTGGTTTTGGGATCTCCTACTCTGGGGGAAGGGGTGGCAGTTACAAGAATCAGAGAGGTCCATACATAAGGTAACACTATTCTGTCTTAGTACAGGAAAATTAGCAGAGACTGAAACAGAAGTGTTTAATAAAGACCCCTCTTTCACTCCTGCTACTAACATTAATGAATCTGGATTACTAATAGTTCTACAACAATTCTGTCATAAACTACAACTAGCAGATCAATTCAAGGATAAAGAGTACACACAGGAAAAAAAGGCAAGCACTTAAGAAAGGTCTTGATATTAGGTCACATACAGTCCCCTTAAAGAGCCCCTGACACCACTGGGATAACTTTGAAAAATGTAAGATTTAGACACAGTTCAGTTTGTATTTCTTATATTTATGCAATTATGTCCCCCTTTTTCATTTTTACTGAGGACAGTGTCATTAAAACAGGATCACTGTCCTCTACACTTCATCTGCTCTGGCAGCTTCCCTACACCTGACATCATAATCTCCAGTTCATGACATCATAATTACCACTACAGCAACAGACTGTGATGTCATAAACAGAATTATGATGTCAGGTGTAGGCAAACAGCCACAGCAAATAAGGCAGAAACCCTGTTACCATGCAAATGCCCTTAGTAATAAAGAAATTAAGGTGAGACATGGGCATGATGAAAAGAAACATGAAATATATGATGAATTGTGTCTAAATATTACATCTTTCTAAATTTGTCCCAGTGTGATCAGGAGCTCTTTAAAGGAAAACACCAGTTATTTCAGCATATCAGTGGTGTCTTATCTTTTGCCTTTTGGTTTCTTTCTAATTGTTGGTAGTTTTCTCTGGTGCAGCTATGTCGTAGAAACACATATTTTAAAAATCCCTTCCTCCCCACTTCATGTCTCCTGGTTTCTGTTATACCGCACAGCACTACTAGCTATAGCCACACCGAAAATGTAAACATTGTGAGCATACACGTTCATATGCTGCCATGCTCTGCCAAACCACATATATGCATTAGAACATGCGCGCGTTTTGTGACCACGCTGTGCATCAACAATATGGGATAGGAAACGAGGCAAGGCTACAGTCATTGTAAAGCATCCCAGTCCTGCTCCTTCTGACAAATTGCAAACATGTAGCTTTACAGTACGGGACTTAGAACAGCACACAGTGCACTGAGACAGTGCATGATAAACTGTACATTACCTGCAGCTTAAGCATCCGTGGGCCACTTCCAATCTAACTAATTACATATTGAAGGAATCTCTTAGGAGGCAACAGTGGATGATGATGATGATGATGATGAAGAATCCTTCTCAAGCCCCTTCTCCAGTACAGTCCATCTAGAGCCTGTTAGCACACACATTCAGGATGCCGACACCTAGACTTCAGCCCATGTAAACAAACAAAAAAATAAAAATATCCCTGGCACACCAGAGCTTTTAACAGTAGATAAACAGTTGATTGTTAGCACATTTGAGATGCATCCCACATTACAAAACCACTCCACCTCCAGAATTAATAGCATACTCACTCAAGTCACTCTTAAATCTAAACTTTCTTCTGACATGTGGTCCTTTCAAAAATTCAGGATTACAAAAAGAAGAGTTGCAGGAATGACAGCCAAGTTTTAGAATGCAATTCAAAATATTTCTAGTAAACAAATCTTGTTTTCTGTGGGGTCCTGCTGTGTCCCAGTTTTATGGCTGGGATAGACTGAAACACAGGGAGGTCCAGTGACATGTTTAGAGTCATATAGTGAACCCTTTGGCTTTTAAGTGGGATTTAAATCTATAATTTATGGTTCGATGCTCTAACAAGGACACCACTTTGTCTTCTCTTGTCATATCCTGGATGATGGAACACAGTTCTGTAAGGTGTCTTTCTCTCTAGTTTCACTCAGATTATACCCAGTCACTTGATTTATTTAATTACTGCATCCTGGAATCTGTTCAGCGGTGTGCGTGTGTGTGTGTGTGTGTGTGTGTGTGTGTGCGCGTTTTGTGCATTTCCTCCTCGAGATGCAAGCTGTACATAGCAAGACTTGCAGCAACATCAGTGCCCTAAGTTCAGAATGCATTTTGGAAAAGGGATAGAATCTGAAATATGTCATAATATCCTGTGCTGCTTTTGTGTGGTGCAGTCACCAATTTCCTATTAGGGATGCTATCATTCCTGCAACTCTTCGTTTTATAATGCTGCACTTCTGGAAGGTTCACATGTCAGAGAAAGTTAAGATTTAAGAGTGACTTGAGTGTGAGAATGTTATTAATTCTGGAGATGGGGTGATTTTGTAATGTGGGGTGCATCTCAAATGTGCTAGCAACCAGTTGTTTATCTTCTAGTAAGAGCCCCAGTGTGCCATGGATATTTCTTTTTTTTTCTGTTTACATGGGCTGAAGTCTGGGGATCGGCTTCCTGAATGTGTGCGCTAACAGGATCAAGATGGATTGTATCAGAGAAGGGACTTGAGAAGGATTCATCATCATCATCATCCCCGTTGCCTCCTAAGAGACTCCTTCAGTGTGTAATTAGTTACATTGGAAGTGGCCCACAGACGCTGAAGCTGCAGGTGATGTGCAGTTTATTATTCTCTGTCTCAGTGCACTGTGTGCAGTTCTAAGTCCAGTACAGTAAATCTGCATGTTTGCGATTTTTCAGAAGGAGCAGGACTGGGATGCCTTACAACAATTGTGGCCTAGCCTTGTTTCCTACCCCATATTGTTGATGCAGAGTGCAGTCATGGAAGCACACATTCTAATGCACATGCATGGTTTGGCAGAGTGTGGCAGCATATGAATGCTAACACTCACAATGTTTACCTTTTTGGCGCAGCTATGGTTAGTAGTACCACAAGGTATGGTGGAAACCGGGGGATCATGGAAGAGAGGGGGAAGGGGTTTAAAATATGTGTTTCTATGACATAGCTGCACCAGGGAAACTACCAACAATGAAAAAGAAACCAGAAAACGAAAGATAAGACACCACTGATAGGCTAAGATAACTGGTGTTTTCCTTTAAGGCACAGCCCTGCTCTGTGGAAACATACTTCTCCTTGGCAGACACAATGATGAGGAACTTTATCAAACAAGAAAATGTTAAAGAACAAAAATTGAATCCCAAAAATCTGGCAACTGCACACTATAAAGCAATTAATAGCCTAGAATATGATAAAAATATAGTCATACAGCAGGCAGCCGAAGGGGGGCATGATAATAATGGGCTATGAAACCTATGGGGCAGAATGTATAAGACAGTTAAGTAGCAACATTAACTATGCCCCTTTAGAAGAGGATCAGCTAAATGACGTCAGTGAAGAGTTGAAATATCATACAGAATTACTGTAGGCATGGACATGGGACAGATTTCAGAGTGGAAAGGTGAAAGCATTTTGTGAAACCACCTGAGGACACTGTCCTTTTACATAACTTCTGAAATACGTAAGGATCCCTCAAATCCACTGTAATAATCTGGGATTGAGAGGACAGACAGACTGATTGCAATACACTGTATGGACTACAGCCCGAATTGCTTCCCAAGTAGTTCCTATGGTACTGTAAGTACTTACATGGTATGTATACTACACCTGCAAGGTAGACTGATAGCTTAGGCATTCAATCAGTCTTCACGAAAGTGGCAGCCTATGTTAACTTTTTCATTAACCCATTAGTTGAAAATATGTCCATGTACCTAAAAGACACCACTCATTTTTTAAAAACTGTAAAAGAAGTGAATGAAACAAATAATTTAAACTGAACAAAAGATCTTTGGGTATGTTCTCTAGACAGTAATGCTCATTACACCTGCATACCTCTTGGTGGAGGAATCAGGGCACTGTTGGAAGTGTGTTAGTGGAGACAATCTAATGAATTTCCCCATCTCATTTTTAAGCAACATTTGCATAAATTATTTTGACCAGAAATGACATAATTTTTGTAGGACAGCTGTACCTTAAAAAGTGTGGGACTGCTGTGGGGAGTAGATTTTAGTGCTGTGCAGAATTTTCAAGTTCCAGCGGAACAGAATTTTGAGGAATTTTCAAAATTCTGCTGACTTTTGCTGGAAACAGAATGGCGGAATTCCACAACAGAAAAATGCAGAATGAGTTTTCCCACAACATTTCTGCATCATTTTATTCTGCAGATCTCAATATTTTCCCCAGAAATTATTGCAGAATGATTTTCTGCTAAAAAAAATGTTATTCCCCAGCATATTATTCTGCCAATCATAGCAGGCAGAATTCCACTGAAGAATGAGCACAATTCTGGTATAAATTCCACTGGCAGGATTGTCATCCCACACTATTTCCGCTGGTGGAATTCAACATTTTGCACAGCACTAGTAAACTTGCTTATACATACAGAAACTTGAATGTAGAGGGACTTTGAGAAAGAAAACATTCTAAATTAAGTCACCAATAAAAATCTACATCACATAAAAGCACTGAAGTGCTTTATTAATGTTGTGTTATGGTATGGCAAGGAAGCAAACAAGAGTTAGATGAATTTGTTTGAATTTATAAACTCCAGAACTGAACACCTAAGATTTTTAATGACAAAGGACAGAATGAAGGTCCCCTCCTAGATGCAAAAGTAAAGAGGATTGGGAACAGGTTAGAAACAGGACTTCACAGAAAAGCACAGTTAGGGACACAGTCCTGCATGGCTTTAGTTTCCACTATAGGCATCTGGTTAACAGCATCCCTTACCCTTAAATGTTAAGTGGCAAAAGAAACTGCAGCCAGGAAGAGTATTACAAAAATGGAAAGAGCAAATATGTGAATGAAATTTCTGAATGGGGCTACAACAGGACAGTCACACAGGCAACACAAAGGGCAGACAACATGTCAAGAGAAGAGACTTTGGTGCAGAAACCTGAAACAAGATGGATAGAATCATCTTTGCTACCAAACACACAAATACAGCAGATATATGGCACAGTATCAACAAATATTGGGCAGCACTATTAGGTGTTCAGAACCCTAGTAGGGCATTAAGATAGACACCCCTCCCAGCTGTTATGAAAAATAAAACCCTTGAAGGCAGGCTAGTTCATACATGACACAGGGCACCAACTGAAACGAAGTCTTGATCATTTCTTTTTGGACTAGAGCTGTGTGGCATGAAAAGTTCTGCCAGTGGAATGTCTGTGGAATTACCATTCTGATTCCATGGAATTTCATGGAATTTGTGTAAAAAGTCTGTGGAATTTTGCCAGATTTTTAATTTTAGTTATTTTGGTCTGATAGTCAAAGTAAGCATCCAAATTATACCAAATTTGGCACATATGCAAGCACTAATGGCTTACGTAAATGTACCAAGGTTCAGAGTCCTAGACTGAAAGAAAGTTCAGAGCCCCATGTTTACTCTGGCAAACTGGACCTACATTCTGCGGAAGGGCCTCATGCTTGCTGTGGTTAGACTATGAGCAATTCTGCAGCAAATCTGTGATGTCCTTTACATTCTCTGGCAACTCAAATGAGCCCCAAAATAAAATTTAGTTACCCAGGTTTTATGTCATAATGGCGATTGTGCAATAGCGATCATCATTAGGGCAAGTGTACATCGACGAAAAATGAATTTCGGCAGTCCACACTCGCGATAAAATGGAAGAAGGCACCTGAGACACAAGTATTTCATTTAATACAGGGCTGTTACCACAACCCCTACTAAAGGATTCTCAACTCCAGGGGGTGCATGTCGGGGGGTGAAATACTTGTAAAATAAAAAGCCAGCTCCCCGCAAAAAAAAAATGCCACGCCAGACCTGAATCCTGCACCTCCCAAGTGACCAATCACCCCACCATGCTAGTGATCCAGCTTGCACTGCCGCCTGCCACACCCCTCCCACATACCTTCCCTCCCCTTCCCCCCCCTGCGTGTGTGCCGCGGCGTGCTTCCCCAGCCCTACCCTAGCCACCCAGGTATCTGTCACTACCCTGCCAGGTAACCCTGAACACAGGTACCATGATTGAGTCACCCTTTTTGTAAGTGCTCAATTGCAGTCACCTTGTACACAGTATACCAGTTACCCAGAAAGACTGCTCAGAAAAAGGCAGCCCGTGGCAGTTAGGCAGATGACCAGGCAAGGCAAATATATTCTGGCATCATGATATGGATTAAATGTAGAGCGGGGGGAATTGAAGGGTTATTTATTTATTTATTTATTTATTTTTACTGCAGTTTGTTTTATTGTCCCATGGCTCCCTCCCATCTGCCCAGTGCTGGTTTACCATTGCTATGCTCCTGAGAATTTCTTTCACTGCCTGCCCAGTTGCTTGAAGACCAGCATTGCCTGGTTGCAAAACAGTGTTTCTCCAATGGCTCCCTTCCACCCACCTGCTTGAAGCCTGGATGTGATGGTTTGTGCTGTAATGCTGCTCTAGTTGCTTCCTCCTGCTCATGCAGTTTAACACCAGTAGTGTCATTTGTGTCAGTGCCACTTGGCTTCCATGTCTTCTTCTCTCCCACTCTGTAAGGATTTACTGTGAGGCTAGAGAGTAGCTGGATCATTTTACATTAGACAAAGGTCCAGAAAGCCACACATATTTTGTCTGCAATCATTACTAATACTTTTTCATTCCACAATTCTGCAACTGGCAAAAAGAACCACCATTCTTTCTTATGAAACAGACTTCCTGAAGTTCCCTCAGTGCTTATAGAAGGCCATAATAGTCATAAGCTTCAGGGTGAGTGCCAGTGGATTGAAAAGTTGTGGCCCCACTGACTACTGTTACTCAGGGGAAATAGAGCTTCAGGGCTGTGTGCCAGTGGATTGGAAAGGGGTGGCCCCACTCACTACTACAACCCAGGGGGAATGGAGCTTCAGGGCTGAGTGCCAGTGGATTGGAAAGAGGTGGCCCTACTCTCTACTGCAACCCAGGGGTGATGAAGCTTCAGGGCTGTGTGCCAGTGGATTGGAAAGAGGTGGCCCCACTCACTACTACAACCCAAGGGGAATGGAGCTTCAGGGCTGAGTGCCAGTGGATTGGAAAGAGGTGGCCCTACTCTCTACTGCAACCCAGGGGTGATGAAGCTTCAGGGCTGAGTGCCAGTGGATTGGAAAGGGGTGGCCCCAGTCACTACTGCAGCCCAGGGGGACCAGCTAGCATTCACCATCATTGCTACATCCTGACTGTTGCAGCACACTGGCATGAGAGACGGCTTCATTCATACTCAGCAGGCATGGGGGCTCGGGGGCAAGCCAGTGGCTGAATTTCCTCTCAGTAAGTGGTGCTTCTGCATTTAAAAGCCTGTGCTGCTCTTTCACCATCAGATCAGCCAGCATTTCCATTGTTGCTACATCCTGACTGTTGCAGCACACTGGGGCAAGAGACTGCATCCTGAATGCCCCAGGAGAAGAGTTTTCCTGAACCAACTACAGCTTCAATCATTACTCAGCAGGCACAGGGGCTCGGGGGTGAGCCAGTGACTGAGTCTCCTCCCAGTAGGTGGTGCTTCTGCATTTAAAAGCCTTCACTGCTCTGTCACCATCAGATCAGCCAGCATTACCATCATTGCTACATCCTGACTGTTGCAGCACACTGGGGTGAGAGACTGAATCATGAGTGCCCCAGGAGAAGAGTTTTCCCGAATGGACCACAGCTTTATTCATTACTCAGCAGGCACAGGGACCTGGGGGAAAGCCAGAAGCTGAGTTTCCTCCCAGTAGGCCGGGCTTCTGGATTTAAAAGCCTGCACTGCTCCACTGCGTGAGCAAGGGTGAAAGCGTGAGTGGTGCATGTGCCGTTCGGTGTTGGAAACTGAACTGCCAAACCAAAATCAGATATGACCAAAACATATGCTTTTAGCTAAATGTTGTTTCAAATTTGTATTAGAAATATTTTGATATTAATCCAAGGATTTCGACTGGAACTATGAGTGTGTGTCTATATAATTTTAAACAGTGTTAAGATTATTAACATTGCTATTAGAAAATCTAAAGTAAAATGAAGGTGCTATATAGGCTGTAGATTTATTTTATTATAGTTAGTGCACTTTATGGGAAAATTTCAAACCTAAACCTAATAGAAACTCCAAGTGTGTTGGTACTATAAATTGGGCCCTCCCTTTGTTTTTGGGAGAGTATTTACTTATAAGGAACCACTAGCCAAATGTAGTAGAAATCCCTGTGCAAGAATTTGTGTTCAGTTAGGCAAGAGATTGCATTTAAATAAGTATTGTGGGCCACTGCCCTCAAAAATTGAGAAATTGTTTAGTTATATCATTGCTTCTAGGGGGAAGACATAAAATCAAATCCAGGCCCTGAAGCTAAGGGTGAACTAAAAATAATTCATGACAACGCGAGAAGTTTAAAAAATAAAATTGAACTGTTTAAGACATGGACAGAAACAGAATCTCCAGACACAGTGGCTTTGACTGAGACTTGGCTAAATAAGAACACAGAAACTAAAGAAATTGAACTTGAGTTGTTCTTTAGTCATCAATTAGATAGGGTACACTGTAAGGGTGGGGGTGTCCTATTATATGCAAAATGGAGTCTAGGACAAATGAATGGTTTATACTGTGGACAAATTGGTTTAATAGATTGCCTACTGGTAAACATATCAAACTTTGCATTAACCTTGGGAGTCATTTATGCACTTCCAAAAACTAAAATAGGAGAATCTGAAAATGTGGTACAAGTTATACAAAATTATACTATGGGTTGTGATTTAATCTTAACTGGGGATTTCAACGCAGCTTGGAATAAACCACGAGGGCAGGTACTTTAATATAGTTTCAAATCATTGGCTGTAACCCAAGCAAATCTTTTACCTAACAGGAAATCTCTTCAATCTAGCCCAGGAAACATATTAGACTTAATATTCATAACAGCAAAAATTAGGGCTACACATATAAAATTAAACCAACTGATCCTGGGAAACCATAGCTCAATAAGCTGTGTACTTAAACTATTTATAGAAAATGGGACCCTTTGGCTACTACCCCAATACACATTAAATGTAGAGACGTTAAAAATTATAATAAAGAAGCCTTTTTGGCCACATTAACTACTGTAAGATGGGATAGACAGTTTTTATTGCCATCACTTGACCTTGCCATACAAAAATTCACAAAACAGTTTGGGGAGATCTGCAATGAACTGGCTCCTTTCAAAATCTACATGCAAAAAAAGCTTCATGTACCCTGGATAACTGAAAAATTAAAGAAGCAGATATGAGTGAAAAATAGGCTCTGGAAACTAGAAGGAAAATCTTTAAATCCTTTGGATTGGGAAAACTATAAGAAAGCTAAAAATGCCTTAACATTACAAATTAGGAAATCCAAACAAAAGTTTTATGAAACCAAAACTGTCTAGACCACGGATACGAGAAAATACTGGTCAGTGATTAAATCATTCAATACCCCAGTGGCCCTTGGGACACCTATTCAAATGTTCAGTAACAGTATTCCTCAATTCCCTCAAACAGTAAGCAAACAGCTTGAATAATTATTTTGCAAAACTGCCTGATATAGAAATCCCATCCCCAGTTTAAAACAATGCAGATATAAGTAATAAGAAACCAGGTATATCAAACTTTAGATTTAGATGTGTTACATGTAAGCAAGTTAAGGATGAAATGAAAAGGCTTAAAAAGAAAAAAAAACATTTTGTTAGATCAAATAGAAAATTATTTCCTTAAAGATTCTGCCCAAGTGATTGCCCCAGTTTTAACTAAATTATATAACTGGAGCCTGATGGAAGGAATTTTTCCACTTATTTGGAAAAACGAAAAAGTCATTCCAGTCTGTAAGGAGGGGGTAACCTCTGAACCTACAAATTATAGACCCATTAGTCTAATGCCTGTAGTTTCCGAAGTACTTGAAAGACTGGTGCAGGTACAACTAAGTGACTATCTGGAGAAGTACTCCTTGCTGTCTGTGTACCAGTCTGGCTTTCATAAAGGTTATTCCACGAGCACCGCACTCACCAATATGGTGGACATTATACCTTCCAAACTGGAGGGAGGCCTGTCGGTGGGTGTGGTGTTTGTGGATTTATCAAAGACTTTTGGTACTGTAGCTCATGGGTTACTGGGGGAGTGATTAGCTAATACTGGACTAGCTATGGAGACATGGGGCTGGTTTGCTTCTTATTTACAGAACAGAACTCAACAGGTTTATGTAGATGGCCAGCTATCTGATAAATCTTTAGTTCAAAGAGAGGTGCCCCAGGGCTCCATTTTGGGGCCCACATTATTTTTAATTTATATAAACCACTTACCTGACATTGATAATTATTCAAACATAGCTTATATGCTGATGACACCCTGCTGATTGCTAGTGGTAAACTCCCTGAGATTTTGGAAGCAAACTTACAGGTAGACTTTGCAAGGCTGTGTTCATGGCTGTCAGATTCAGGGCTGGTATTAAATGGTAAGAAAACAAAACTAATGTTATTTCATAAAGGTGGTAAAAAGACAGGTAAAAGTAAATATGAGGTAAAAATAAAAGCACCAAAAAATGAAACTTCAATTCTGGCGTCAGAATATAGATACCTGGGCGTGTGGATTGATGAAAGTTTAAAATCTGATTACCATATATATGATACAATATCAAAACTAAACAAAAGGCTGGGAGCATTTAGATGGTCTAGTTTTTGTATAAATAAACATATGAGAGTAACCTAAGTAAATCAACTTCTTCTTCCAGTCCTCGAATATGGGAACCACATATATGGCCTTGCAACTAAAGGAATGTTAGCCAAAATTGATGCTATTTATAATGGTATGGCAAGATTTATATTGAGGAAGGATCACAGAAACCATCACTGTAACCTCTATGAGGAACTTGGATGGCTTTCACAAGAAAATAAAAGAAAGATATCATGGACTACACAGATTTGTAAAGTACAGAACTCAAGCCAGCCAACATATTTATATGATAAATTGGAAAGGGAAACATATCAACAAAACTTGTGAAATATAAATCTGAGAAACTTCACTCTTTCAAAGTTTATAAACATGTATAGCAATATGAGGTTCCCATTGATTACAATCACATTATGGAACTCCATAACACTTATAACAAATAAAATACATAAAGATACAAAATATTTCATAACTAATTTAAAACTGGAACTAAGTGCACATTGTAAGTACAGTGGTTAAACTAATCCAGTTGATCTAAAATGCTTTTTATTGTTTCTAATTGAATGCAACTGTGTTGTATTTCTCTCATGGTAAAATGTATTTATAGAATTGTATTACAGTATATTGAATTTTTTTTATTGTAGTGTGTCTTTGTAATCTTGTTGTAACAAATCACTCACAGGACCATGTTGTAAATAGGACTTTGGTCCTAATGATGTGAATATACCAACAATTTTCCTGTCTAAAAAGAAAGAGTTTTACTACTACATGGAGCTTCAGGGCTGAGTGCCAGTGGATTGGAAAGGGTGGTCCCACTCACTACTGCAGCCCAGGGGAGATAGAGCTTCAGAGCTGAGTGTCAGTGGATTGGAAAGGGTGGTCCCACTCACAACTGCAACTCAGGGGCAGGTGGATGTATAATGGAGCTGCCAATAACTCACACTAATGCCATTTTAAGCTTGTTCACAATCATTTTAGTCATTATTTCAGGGGTTTCAGTGGTAGCGGACATTTTTACTGCATCAAAAAATGCTGTTTCTGTGGCAGAGGCTTGTTTCTGAGGAAGGACCATCTTTCTGCAGCAGTTGCTGCAACCACAGAATCGCAGAAAACATGGGGCCCTGAGAAAGCTGAGTTATGGGTGGCCAAACACTTAATCAAAATTAATTGTCAGTTATTTCCTTCTAATTTTAAAATTTCTTAGCCATATTTCTCCACAGTTTCAGGGTTTATAGACACAAGCAACATGAGTATGTGCACCAAGATTTATGTCTCAAGCTTTAAAGGGGGGCTGTGGTATAGTTAGCCAAACCTTTTGCCAAAATTTAGATTTTCCTTATTTCAGTATAATTCTGAAAGTGTTCATCAGAATGTTATACAATTCTGCAGGTATATGAGTTATTATAACATTGATGTACCTAGTTTGAGATTTCTAGCTCCAAAGATGCCCGAGGTATATGCAGATAAATATGTTCATGACATTTCCCACAAAAAATAAAATGTCAGGATTTGAGCACCTATAATTTTGGGAATGATGTATCCCAATGTCATGATATTTGGTAAGCCATTGGTACACCTGTCAATAAGCAATCATACCAATTTTCAGATCTCTAGCTTGGTAGAAGGCTGAGTTATAGCCAAATTAATATATTTTTAAAAAATCCACTGAATTTTTCAACATTTTAAATTTCAATTATTTTTGTCTAGTTTTCAAAGTGTGCATCCAAATGATACCATTTTTGGCCACTATACAGGTACTAATAGCTTTCATAATTGTACCAAAAAAATCAGAGTCCTAGATTGAAAGGGGTCTGAGGTATGGATGGCCAAACATGTAATCAAACTTTAATTTTCAGTTATTTCCATCTAATTTTAAAATTTCTTATCTAAATGTTTGTGCATTTTAGGATTTAGAGAAATGTACACCATGGATATGCACACCAAGTTGTAAGTCTCAAGTTTTAAAGGGGGCTGTGCTATAGGTAGCCAAACATTTTGCCAAAATATAAATTTTATTTTAGTATAATTTTGAAACTGTTCATTGAGATGTCATAAAATGGGTTATTACTACATTTATATATGTACATAGTTTCAGAGTTCTAGCTCCAAAGGTGCCAGCATTATATGCAGATAAATATTTTCATGAATTTTCCCACAAAAAATAAAATGATGGACTTTGAGCACCTATAATTTTGAGACATTGCTGCATCTTAATTTCATGATACTTAGCACAACTTAGTACATAGTTAGAGGACCTATCAGCAGGTAATCCTGCCAAATTTCAGATTTCTAGCTTAATAGATAACTAAGTTTTGCTCAAAGTAATACATTTCAAAAGCCACAAAATTACAATGAAATTCTGTGAAATTTATTAACTTTCCCATCCTACACAGCTCTATTTTGGACCATTACAGAAAGGAAACTTTAAATGTTGGTGATGCATACAATGTTCACACACCTGCAGAAGACAGAATTCAAGTAATTCAATTCCAATTAGACATTTCAAATAAGAGACCACATTACTTTTGAAACAAGCCATGTCATGTACATACTGATTTGCCACATTATAGGTAATTCATAGGGAGGACCACACATCCACTGAAGTTCAAAATTTCTGAATTTAAAAGCAAGATCACAAAAGACAAGCCTTGCTTGTTGCTAGACATTTCACGAATGCTGGAAACAATGCCACTGCCTTCTGCTTCTGGGGTATCAAAAATGTCAAGGAACTTCCATGAAGAGAGGCATTGGAACCTCTAGCTAATATAAAGGGTGGCCTAGTGGATCAAATGACTGAGAACTTTACAAGAAAGAGGAGGCCTAAATGAAGAAGAGTGGTCAGTTTTCTGGAGATAAGGGTATCAGCCAGAACTATTAAAAAGGTTACATAATTACATGAACATCACATCTACATTATGTACTGCTTAGCTATGTCTACATTAGTAAGTGTGTAATCTGTATTGTCCCTGAAGTTCTCGTACTCCACCTTAACTTCAGGTTTTTTTATTGTCCTTCATACCACACTCCCTTTATTCTCCCCTCTCCCACATATATCCTCACACCTAGCCCAGCCTAGCACTTTCTTCACATATTTTTCTTTCCCTAACCCCCTCCCCACAGTCCCCCTCCAATATCCCCCTACCCCTACCCCCCAGTACCTCATTTGGGAGCTTATATAATCCCATGTATATAGATGAGCAAGACTAGAATGCAGTGATGCAGAGCTAGGGAGAAAGAAAGCAATATCCTTTACAAAATGGCTTAGACTGCATGAGCATTAATATATTCAGCTGAGTACTATGTCAGAATAAGCAGATTAGAGTGAATCAGTAGCACAACAAATTCAACCTAGAAGCAGCTGGTATTCACCTCCAGTAGTGGGAAGGACAGCTGCTGCTAAGAATCAAGCATACAAACCCGGAAGTAAGTAAAGCAGATGGTTTATTACATACTATAAATAAACTAAAAAACACAGTAATGTTTAAGCTTTTAATTTAGCAACATAGAAGTTCACATAGAGTATCAGCAAATATCAGCACTGGCATCTTGTGGCAGACCAGTGAAAATACATGTAAACAGAAATGAGCTAACAACAGAGCTGAGAGAAGACAACAATTGGTTTAGAGTACTCTCTCAGGTTAAGTGGAAAATGGACCGCTGCTCCCATTATGGTTCTAAAAAGTAAGAAATACTGCACTGACTGTCTCCATACAAACAACATTCAGTTAACATAACTGGCTCATTTCTACTCTAGGTAAAATATATATTTCTACTAATAAAAGAAAGTTACCAGTACTCACTGAATATTTTTCTACAGTAGGGACACATTAATCAAGGAGAACTGGAGCGGTTATGTAAACTAGTGAGCCAAAGAAGTTATCTGGAAATGTTTTTATTGTTGTATCTTATGGTTAACTGTGGAAGTTGAAAGAGCCTATGATTACAGAAAATATATTTAGAGATTTTAATGTACAAGAAATGTTCATATTGTACACAAGATACCACTTCAAGTGCTGAGAAGCAGTAAGGTAAGTACCTTCTATACAGGTACAGAGATTATTTACTTGTATAAGATAACTAAGAAAATTTTAGCATGAAAAGGTATAGCACGTGTTATGTGCATAGTACCCAGAGAAGTTAAGTAACACTTTTATGATATTGGGGCACCATGTAAACCACTGAATGAAAAGAGGGGCATAAAATAATTTAGACACAATTGTATGCAAGAGAAGCTGTATGAGGAGAGACTAAAGGAGCTTAATATGTATACCCTTGAGGAAAGAAGGGAGAGGGGGGACATGATAGAAACCTTTAAGGGCCTTAGTGGAATCAACAAAGTCCAAGAGGGTAGCATCTTTCAGAAAAAGAACGTGCAAGAACAAGGGGACGCAATTTAAAGATAGAAGGGGGGCGGTTCAGGGGCAATGTGAGGAAGTATTATTTCACAGAGAGGGTAGTGGATGCATGGAACAGCCTTCCTGAGGAGGTTGTGGGGTCTAAAACTGTGGGAGAATTCAAGAATGCATGGGACGGACATAAGGCAATTCTTGTGGGGGTAGGAAGAAATAGGCTGTTAGTTAACTAGGATCTGTGGCCTATCCTGTAGGTAGGGAAATGGGCAGACTAGATGGGCCAAGCGGTCCTTATCTGCCATCAAAGTCTATGTTTCTATATTTCTATGACACACGTCATTCAAAAATTCACTATTTATAATGCTCTCTCTCTCTCTCTCTCTATATATATATATATCAAGGTCCCTAGAATTCTGCCGCTGCAGAATTTTGCGCAGAACTTGCAATCTACCGCAGAACTTCTGCGGTGCCACAGAATTCACTCTTCTTGGTGATTTTTTATTAATATCTCTGTTTATACATAGAATCTGGTTCCCTTCCCCTCTTTTTATATCCATAACCCCCCTATATGTTCAGAATGTGATGTTATCATTGCTATAACATCATACATTAGCTAATGAAATGGCTGCATTCTGCAACAGAAATAAACAGTCACTTATCTACCACAGCTCCCACTGCCAGAGACGGTGGCATAGCACATCATGCATGGTGATATTTGCTCAACCTGCACTACAGCCTAATACAATTTTTAATCTTACATTGTTGCACTAGGGCCAACTTAAACAAAACCTTTTTCAATAGCACAGACCTGTTAAGTCCATACCTCACTTTGTACAAACCTATTTGTGCCTTTAAGGTATAGAGACGTTATCTGAAGTGAATAACCAGTAAAATTAATTTAACTGTATAAATTTTTAAGAAAAATAAAGTAATTATGCCCAGAAAAGTGAAATATATTAATGTGCAGACCTGTTGAAGGAATAGACCTGTTAAATAAATAATTGCACTGTACGCATTTTTGCCAAGGTTATTGATTACATTTTATCATTGGTTGATAGAATCACCTAAAAGTTATTGAGAAATGTTGTGTGCAGGGAAAGCTGTTGGGCCAGAGGGTAGCATGCTGTGTTTCTGTGCCTTCAACTCAGGTTCAGAGATTAGCTCTGGGAGCCGGCTGGGCAGCACAAGGATTGGTGGAACACATCACTGCTTGAAGCCTGGGAAAATATGGTGCAGTGTTCTGTCACATGGTGGACACATTGTGATGGGCCAGAGAGCTGTATCTCACAATTGGTTCACATGCATGTCATGGCCTGATGGTGTTACGCAGTGTGTCAGGGAAAGCAGGTTGACATGAAAAATGAGTTTTGCAATAACTCCTCTATTCCATTTCCAATGGGACCTGTATGAATGAGGATTCAAGTTCATGGAAATAAAATATATATATATATATATATATACATATACACATACATACACACACACACACATATACAGTATCTCTGTCTCACCACACACACACGCATATTTGTATGTATGTTACAGATTGCATACAAATATATAAGTGATACACAGTGGGAACCTCATGAGTGGTGTAGATAGCACATACAAATATATAAGTGATAGACAGTGGAAACCTCATTAGTGGGATAGATAGCATGCATATAGAAATACCTTATTTATCACATATGATCCCCTCTGCATATGTCATTTATGCAACAGGCTAGGACCCTAAGGGAGAGACATTCGTTTTGCTTTTTTAGGCATAAAATTATTTTTATAAGTCTGTTATTTTTTGAACTAGTGTTACTGTGCTTTCCACCATCCTAATTGCTATAAACACTGCCATGAAAGTGAAGTCAGGAAGACAAGCTGACACTGTGATGTGGTAGTTTGTTAGTGCCGCAGAACTTCTGCAGAAATTACTAACCACCGCCGCAAAAGTTCTGCGGCAAATGGTAGTCTTGCTGCAAAACTTGGTCCCACTCTGCCGTAGAAAAGTAGGGGCCCTGATATATATATATATATATAAAATTACTGGGATTCATTTTTACCATTGACTGAAGTAGTTGATATTTTCCGTAACAACCAGCTGGTTGTTACGAGATTCACGCACTGTTCCTGTCCCTCCCATTCCAGCCGCGCCGATAAAGTGAGTTGTAACAGAAAAAAAAAATGGCAGCAGGATTTAAAAATGAGCCTGGTCTTACTTAGTAGTAGCTGTTTCTTTCTCCCAAATGTGTTTTACAAATAATGATGAACCTTCGTTCTCTACGTGCTGTTGTGGACTCGTAGAAAAGGTCGGAAGTATACTTTCGGTTGTTAAAAACCTAGCTGTTCAAAGAAAAGTTGGAGCATTTGTTTTCTGTTTTGCCCAGAAATTATAAAAAATAAATTATGAGGATGTGGTTTCACCTCAAATTGAGCACACATCCTTGTCGAGTGATTCTTGAATAAACCCCTCGAGCTACACTCTCGGGGTTTAAGTAGCATCACTCGACTCGGGCGTGTGTTCAATTCTTGTATCAACCACCTCCTTATACATTATTTTATATATATATATATGTATATATATATATATATATATATATATACTGTATATATAGGCACGGTAGTGCTAGTATACTGTAATTAGGGTGAAAGGTAACTTCTATGTTAAACCTGAATTTGTGAACGTTAATAACTTTGGAAATGGGCAACAGATTTGCATGAATGTTTGCATGCATGCTGTGTATGAGTAGTTCTCTTGAACTGCCACATTTTGTGGGAATCTGTCACGTGGTTTCAGAGATATAGAGTGTTAAAAAGAAACAGAAAAATCTGTGCTTTTTGACATTTTTTGTCCACCTGGATCTCAGAAATGGCTTTAGGTTGTGGTCTGAAATTTTCAGGGTAGAAAGCCTTTGCCTCATAGATGTGCCTCTTGAAGGTTTGGTGAAAAAATATTAATCAGTTCAAAATTATTAAACTTTAAAGTTTCTCATTATAGCCTATGGGAAAAAATACATGATCTGAAAGTGAAAGCAGGTAAAGAGCCCCAAAAAACAGTTTATTTGTCACTTCACAGCAAGAAAACGGTAAGGACTTTTTGGCTAAAATTTTCAGGGTGGCAAGCCCTTATCCCACAGATGTGCTCTTGGCTGGTTTGGTGATGAAATGGACACTGGGTCCATAGTTACAGCACTCCAAAGTTGTACATTTTCCCATATGATAACACTGTGGGGTCATGGTGCCTTTTCAGTGGCTGTATCTCGAAAACAGTTCGAGATATGGATTTTTTTGCAAAGTACAGCTTAGTATACGTTTAAGTGTACTAATCTTGCATGGAGGTGGCCAGGACATGAATACAACTGCGAAGGAGGGGCATAAAAGGAAAGTAAGGGGGCAGATCAGCAAGATAAGGATAGGGGATGGTTGGGCACAGGAGGTGAGGGAACAGGCTGAAGTCCTAAATAAGTACTTTGTCTCAGTGTTTACCAGAGGGGGATGGAGGAGCTAGGTCTTGTGAGGGGAGTGGAGGCAAACAGGAGGAAGGGGTGGGACCGGTAGAGATGAGGGGCCCTGATGAATCTGGGGAAAGGAAGTGGCCACCACAGACAGGTGGGGGTCCAGCAGTGCAGGGTGAAAAGGGGAGGATGTGTAGGCTGAAATCCTGGTAAAGAGAGTAAGGGAAGCCCTCAGGTCCCTTCGGAGGGAGAAAGCACCTGGGCCAGATGAGATACATCCCAGGGTGCTGAGGAAACTGGCGGATGTCCTGGCAGTCCCTCTAGTGGACCTTTTCAACAGTTCTCTGAGGATTGGGTCAGTGCCCCAAGACTGGAGGGTGCCCATGTCATGCCGATCCACAAGGAGGGATCAAGAGAGGAGGCAGGAAATTACAGGCCCGTTAGCCTGACATCAGTGGATGGCAAGGTGATGGAGGGTATTGTCAAGGAAAGGCTAGGGGGTTGCTGGAGCAAACTGGGTACTTGGACAATAGACAGTATGGCTTTGTCATGGGAAGACTGTGCCAGACAAACCTTGTTTATTTCTATGACTGGGTGACAAGGGCCCTGGACCAGGGTAGGCCAGTGGACGTCCTCTTTCTGGACTTCAGCAAGGCATTTGATTTGGTACCCCACAGTGGCCTACTGGCTAAGCTGAAGGAAATAGGGGTATGGAGACAGTTGTTAAGATGTATAGGAAATTGACTCTCTGAGCATACTCAGAAGGTGGTGGTTAGAGGGTTAGCCTCACCCCAAGGTGGGTTATTAGTAGGGTTCCCCAGGGATCAGTGCTGGGGCCACTCCTGTTCAACGTCTATATCTCAGACATCAGGAGGGGGATCAGGAGTGAGATGAGTCTCTTTGCAGATGACTCAAAGCTGGGTGCAGTGGTGGATGACGAGGAGGGGAGGGTGGCCTAGCAGGAGGACCTGAAGGCTCTGGAAAGGTGATCGCACAACACAGGAAGCAGGTACTAACAGAGTAAAGGTTTATTCCAAAATACATGATACATGCATGCATGCAGAACAGTCAGCTTATTGTCAGCTGGGAGTTTGGAACCCCCACCATAGGGATGTCATCATAGAAAAACTCAGTGAGCTTACAGTAAACAATCATACTTATACTTAAATCAAGTCCCATTACTATGCAATAGACTCATGTACGCACATAGTATGTATTCTACATTACCTGATTGACTTATTTGGTGGGCAGCATAGCTGTTATCTAAGTTGCCCTTTCAGCTGCAACGTCTAAAATGTTGCAGGTTTGGTGTGTCCTTACATGTTGAAACTAGGACAATGGCTTAGTCACAAATACGATGACTTGTCACTATAAAAGTGCTGGCTCAGATAGTGTGCTCTTAGTCAATAGAAGGCACTCCAGGATTACAAATACAACCCAGGTAATATATAACATTATACTCTTTTGAAGAAATATACTAATAATTATGTTAATATTCTTATAGCAGCAGGTGGTGCTGTAGACCACAAATGTATGAACATAGTTCATTTCTACATTCCTGGTACTTTTCCACTCAGTGATCACTCTCTATGAAAAGGCATGCTTTTGGTGATAGCATTTTGCAGCAGAATTACATTTGGACAAGCAAATAACTAAGCATAAGCAGAAATATATAAGGAAGAATATCTAGTACATTCTACACTAATCCCTAACTATACATAACATTCCTAAGTAAGCATAAAATCATATGCAAAGTGCTAAACTATGACATCACATTAGTCCATTTAAGGGACTACAGGTCAGGCAGGTCAACATGTATACCATATGCTGACTAAGTATAGGAGTATGGGGATGGTCTGGGCCAACATATCCCCCCTTGTTGCCTGCTAAGCTGGCAACACACAATAGGGAGTGGGGCTAGAATGGGTGTGTGTGTGATGATGTCTGAGGATTTGCAAAGTCAGCAAATGGTACAAAGAAGAATCAAGATAGCCTGCCACATGACAAGGCCTTATACTAAATTTTAGCAACGTATGAGTTAAAAGAAGATGTAAATTACCATCAAGCATTAAAATATTCAATTGTGTGTCAGCTTTCTGAATAGCATTGCTGATATGTAAGATGGGTATCTTATCTATGTCTGAGGGTTTGAGATTGAGGGTGAGTGTGTACATATGTACATAAAAAAAACTTGTAATTACTGGTCTATCGCAGACAGATAGTCAGGGTCACTGTCAAAATTGTCCCATTCAGGAGTGGTTACAGGGGTGATCACAGATTGACCAAATATGGTTTGTTCATAAGGCACAAAGCAGAAACTGGGTATGTCAACACCACAATTGGTATGTGTATAAGAAAAGCTGTTGCTGTTTGTTACCACCCAACCTGGTTTATAAGAACAGTACTGAATGCTTTTTACAACATAAAATAACATGATATAACATTGTCCATTTATAAGCAAGATTACACTTTCAGAGCGAATAAGGCAGGTGATGGCAGCATCGGCTACCTGGTTGGTGAGGTGTAATGGATGCTTTTCTTGATTGAAGAATCTTTTGACAATGTCTTTAGCAAATAGGTCATTATTAAACGTGAATGACCAGTCCATAAATTTCAGGTGAGTAACCACAAATTGGCTTAGTTACATGAAAAATGTCATTTGAACAAAGGTTGTAACCCCACATGGCACCTGGGGCTTCGCAGATGTGTAGTTGAAGATGAAATGCCAACAAGGTAAGAAAGTTAATGTCCTTGTTGCTGTCTGCTGGATGACTGGATTTACAGAGGCCTTTGCAGGAAGTGCATTTGCATATTGTTCATTAAGTCCTTCAATGGAGTAGCCACACACACTGGAATAGCTTTTTTTGGGGGGGGATCACAGCCTTGCACAAGTATTGACTGTCCATTATAGAACAATCAATCTGTATGAGGCACCAGCCAGGCTTGGAAAACACCAGCAGTGAAGATATTTAATGGGCAGGATTTTTGAATGGTGGCACAGGGCTTGTGTCCTACCCTGCACCACAGGATTTAAACTTTGGTGGTGTGCCAAACCCCTGTGCTGCAACTGCACCTGATTTTTCACTATCAGGTGCAGTTATAACAGTTTCTCTGTTTTCTGGCACCTTGTGGCACATATTTGGTGCAAGCACCGATACTTTGTCCCCCCAGTGTGGCACACGCTAGACCACAAAATTGTGGTCTAATGTGTGACGCCGGGTGTAAAGAATGAAAAATCCCAAATGCTGGCCTGTGAATGCCACAAGCCCAGTGCTCCATATGTTCACTGCACTGAGGGCTTGCCACATTTTTGGACATTTGAAAGTCTGGCCCCACGTGTTATTTAAAGATCTTACATGTGCCATTCTGTTGAAACCTGTAAACTTGTAAAACACTGGTAGAAACACAGTTAATGAAATGCACATAGCTATTCAGATGGAAAAATCATATAAGGTTAATAGCAATGTATTTGATTATGGTGTGGTGTGACATAACCTAAGTTCCTGGCAGTTGTAAGAGAAAAAGTGGTGGCATTGGCCATGTACTCGGAGGTGCAGGTCAAGGTCCAATAATGAGGGTAATACCATTTGGCCATCTGAGAGTCCATGACAGTGTCAGAGATACACCCTGCTTCCAGGTCTCAGAAGAGGCTGTGACAGTGGTTAAAGCATAATTTCCCTGCCTATAGTATGTGTTGCTGTTAGGCCTTAATTTAGGCCTGTGAACCTTTTTTTATGGCTAAGCCGTGAATACTGTGTAGCATGGACTTCAGAACATTTTTAGCTTGTGAAAACAACCAATTTGTTTCCTAAGTTGTGTATTTCCTCCCTTACTTCAAATTGACAGATTTGACCCCAAATGGGCACAATACACTCCCCAGCAGGCCTGTTACACCCAAATCCCACTGAGAGTGTATAGAGTGAAACATCCCTGGATGTGGAACATTTCCCACCCCGCTACAAGGTACTGAGCTTATACTTGATAAGCTGCAACAATATGTAAAAATATAGCATTAAACCTAAACATATTTGCAATGGAACAATGACCATATTGGGCATAGTACAACACAATATATTTAATTTACAGTGACATGAATGAAGTGAACATTTTTAACCAGAGGCCCAGGAATGAAAATTGCAGTCAGGCCACTGGGTAGGCCCAGCTTTAAGGTAAGACCTTGTGAAGGCTGTGGTTGAAAGGTGGTGGTGTTAAAATGTGTGTAAACAGTTTGTTGGGCACAGTGGTGGGATGAGTTGCAGAAGGTGGGTATACAATGAAGTGTGTGGAATCACATACTGTTTACATGAGTCCAAGTCCTTTGGTTTTGTTGTATTTTTCTTATCAAAAGAGAATCATTTCAGTATGCCACCACTCTGTTTTGTAGATCTGAGTGGGGCCTGGCTTGGCTGTTTGTGTTGCCAGGCATTATGGTTAGGATTGGCAGGGCCTTTTCAGGATATGCCATTTGGAACCATGGATAAATTAGGTGGAGCTCATCTAGGCCTGGAAAGGTGGATATTTTGGCCCAGTTACCATTGGCCCTCTGTTTCTTTTTGGTCAGTTGAAGTATTCTGCATTGTCCTGAGAAGACAAGAAGGAACAGGTGAAGGTACACCCCCTTCCCCCCAGCTCAGCTGATTACTTATTGAGGGCCCAGCGCCCTTGCACCAGGCCCGTGCTAGTTGGCATGAAGGCACCTGTTAAAAGGTTTTGTTCAGTTTGGCCTTCACACTTAACAAGCAAAGGAACTGAGCTGATTTAGAATGTCAAAGTACATTTTGGGCTTCTGTTGGGCCTTAGTAAATATGAAAAATTCCACCAAATTTACCTGTAACAATTTTGCATAGATGTCAAACAGCACTCTATTCCCAGTAGGGGTGTGGACATTTAACCAAAAGTGCTCTGGCAATCTTATTTGCCATCCAGTCTTCACTTTAAAAGGTGTATGCTGAATAGATACTGATGGGGTGACCCTAATTGCCATTAGGAGTAAGGGCAAGAGAGTATCCCAATGTTTGGGTTTTTTTTTACTTTAACAACATTATATTGAAATCGGCCTACTGTTTATACTTTACCAGAGGACTAACAATGGTAAGTAGGCCATTCATGGTTGTTGCCCCTTCCTGGAGGGGTAGGTCTTATTACTTCCAGTGATTTGGTCCCTGGCCAGAGGGACCATCTTCTTCCTGAAAGAGAGTGAAAAACAAAACACAACACAAACAGGAGGACCTTTTCAGACTGTTCTCTCTGTGGTAAGCTGGTATTGATATTAAAAATGTTGGTGCATTATTGTTATACAGATGCATGCCTTCAGTAGTATTGTCCAGAATCTGTTGTAGATAGCCCTGTGGCTGTTAGCCACAGATTGCTTGATTCATGAAAAGTAAATAAAATTAAATTAAAAAAAAACAAAGAGGAAAGGTGTCCCTTTTCTCTTGTTTTTAAGTTACAGAACAATTTTAGCTGAGTCGCAAACAATCTGGATTAATGCTAATAGTTGTATTTCATGGCATATCTATGTACATTTTATTTAAATGTTAAGTTAGTCACACCAAGCTGTGAAATACAAAAAAATTAACATGAGCACCCACACTTGCACTTCTCTGGTAAACTGTAGAAAAGCCTTCTCCCAGAGTCTGTATTTGTGGAAGCAGTAGACATTTGCTATTATTCCTAGAATGTTATTTTTAGAACAAAGTAAAAATGAAATAATTTGTGTACTTTTGAAATTGCTTGAGAAACATCTCCTCAAAATGGTTTCATCTGCTACCTGGTGGTGTTCCATGGGCACATTAGGCAATTTCTGAAAAATAAAAATAATTTATTTCCAAAAGTAAGACTGCTTTTAGCAGATGGGTTTGCTTTTGTCTTGCATTTGTAAGCTGCTAAAATAAATGGCTTTATATTTGTCTGTGACTATTTTGTCACAAATACTAGGGGTAGTGGAAGATCTGAGTTCCTGTCCCCGCCCCTCCCACTACTCAATCACTTTGCTTGGTAAGATGATTAATATGGCAATGCAGTGGGCAGAAGAAGCCATGGTTAAAAATGTACCTTCGTGAAGGAGTAACAAAGTACATTTTTAGTTTGGAGGGGTGAGCATTGCTAAAAGATAAGTCGGAAGGTTATTGACACAAAGCCAAATGGAAAATGATTCCCCCCTCCCAGACATAGAACAATTACCAAATGTATAGTTTTGTAAAAAAAAAAAAAAAAGTAAAATGTCAGGAATCAACAGTTGATGTGTGTGTTCTGAAAAACATGCATAAAAGGGGAAAATAATTGTTTAATTAGGAAAGGCACACCAAGCTGGAGCTTATATTTGTGTGTGACTTTTGAGGATCACAAGGAGGTCAAGTGACTTGCCAAAGGTCACATGGTATGCAAGCAGTGGCTGGTGGGATTCAAACCCAGTTCTCTAGGTGTGTATCTGCAGTGCCCTTAACTACAACACGGTACTGATGTGCACAGAGGAGCACATTCCCTTTTATGATAAAAGAAAAACAAAACATGCCAATTGAGGTAGTTGTATTACAACCACTAGGCATGTGGCATTTAAAAATGCAGTGCAATATGGAATAAGCTTTTGATTTCAGACAGGAAAGGGTGTTTTAATAACAGGGCCCATTATCACAGTTAGTCAATGACATTCAGCTGGTTTGGTCTTCTGCCCAGACTGTTTACATAGAAGCAAGATTACTGAAATCTGAATCCTGAAACAAATTACAGGTTCACTGTATGCTACACTCAAACCGAAAATCTCTCTCTTTACCAAATGCAAAACAGTAAAGGCATTCTGTGCTATCTTGGCTGTCTCCACATTGCAGTAGACATTGCTATGAAACAAAACACTTAAACCATACTACACCACATATTTCTTTTACACATTTTGCAACATACCAAAACAATCTTTCTGTCTTATGAATGGGGATTCTCCCCATATGTTTTTAGAAACTAGATTTGTGAAACTATATAAACCAAACAATAGTTTTAAAGTCAGATGTTAGCCCACTTAGCTTCTCAAAGTATGTGAAGGCTGTAAAAAAGAATAAGCATTTCTTTTCAGTACTATCTTAGTACAGCTTGAGATATGACCTTGAGGTCTTTTAGTCTCACATCCTTCAGTTTAGCAAAAGAAAACAACCCAAACAGTTGGTATTCACATAGCAGATTGCAAGTCCACAGCATATGGTTTCTCTGGTGTGCACTAAAGTAAGTAACAATTAGATGTGGGATGATTGTGAGAAATAGATAGAAACAATACCCTGGACTTGTCAGGTCTGGGTTAAGAAATGATTTAAGGTTTTTAGAGATATAGACAGTGACTGGCCAGCACTTTAACAAAAAGTGAGCATGAAAGACAGTTAGATAAAATATATAGCAAAATGCTGAATTTAACCTTACTTACCAAACTGTGTTTGTAACAGCTATGGCTGACAAGTGGCACTGCTTTTAGATAGATCCAAAACCTTTTCCTGGATACATTTTCCAATGTCTCAAGGCATGTTACCATTCTTACTGTCTTTGGCCAAGGACAGTAATTCTGATAGCGGGGCAGAGAGTTTAGTTTTCACACAGCCCCTTAGGATAACATTTTCACATTTCCATGTTCTCCCCTCACCTCATGACCGGGCCAAGGGGAAAGGGTGCCGCTTTCCCCTACCCCCAGACAAATATCCAGATGTCAGGGAGCCAGAATGGGTGCTAGTGGGGCCATCATGGATCCTACCAGCTCCGTTTTTTCCCCCAGTTTTTCTCCCGCCCCCTCCCCATCAATGTTGTGCATCGGCACTCATGACTCACATCTCCCTCTAGCCATCACTAGAGAGCGATCGATGAGTGGGACAGCAATCCTCCCTCCCTCCCTAAAGGGACAGCAGTCCTCCAGATACTCAATCCTCTCTCTTTCCTGCCGACCCCCAGTGGCTTAGGCTCATTCCCGAACCCAGGTTGACAGCATGGTGTGAGGTGTGGCATCCAGCACCTCAAGCCTCAGCACCTCCAGGCCAGCACATTGAGAATGTCCAGGCCTGCTGTTTCACCTTGAATCTTCCCAGTGAGACATTTATGTGTTTGGATACAGAGTCCTTCAAGATGTTAAAGCCTGAAAGATTTTCCATACTTTGTAAAGGGGAGTTTACAAAGTTTTGGCATCTTATGCCAGAGCTCAACACAGGAGGCAGAAGTAAAACACATACAACTTCCCTATTTGAGACCAGATGGACAAATACACACATGTAAAACAGGAAAGCAAACAATTGTTTTTTTCAGAAGCTCATTTATAACCTGATGGTAGAACCCCATGCAGTAACACATATGCAGAATAAAGCTTTATTTCTCCCTTTTTTGTGTACAAGCTGAGAAGCCCAGAGTAGTCTGGAACACCTTGTACTCTTCTTGCTAGACAGTTATATGTTTGGAGTCATGTAGCCCCTCAGGCAAAGTCTTAGAGTCGTTCCACACAAATAAATGAATGGGAGGGCACAAGTGTTTTAAACACTCAATCACCAAATGCTCAGCATGGAAGGCAGAAGCAAACAACTACCCAATCTCCACTGCAAACACTCCTTTGGTCGAGAAAATGTCTCATTCCCTATCTCATCCGTTCCCAAAATTCTCACATATCTGTTAAAATTTTCAGTGGGTTAATGTTCTACCACAGTTAGGTCCTACAAGCAACTAGGGACTCTGTGAGGAGGTCCATTTTACCTTGTAAGCAATCGTCTGCCTCAGCAGGAAAGTACTGACCAATCTGGCTCCTCTTCTCCTCTGGTTGATCAGGTGTCTTGATCCTTGTATTATTCCCATTGATCTGGGATGCCATTACCAGATCCTCTGCCCTCTGGTTCACCTCTGACCAGGTGCTGCTCAGTCGCCATTGTAAGATTCAGCAGATTCTACATCTGATGGCAAAGCACAACATAGGAAACAGGTACTTAAAGAATAAAGGTTTATTTCCAAATGCATGATACATGCATGCAGAAAGGTCAGCTTATTGTCATATGGGAGTCTGGAACCCCTGTCATAGGGATATCATCATAGAAAAACTCAGTGAGCTTACAGTAAACAGTCATACTTATACTAAGAGAAGATCAAGTCCCATTGCTACGGCAATGTGCTCATGTACTCATGGAGTGCACATTCTACAATATCCTGATTGGCTAATTTGGTGGGCAGTATATCTGTTATCTAAGTTGTCCTTTCAGCTGCAACATCTAAAATGTTGCAGGTTTGGTGTGCCCTTACATATTGCAACTAGGACAATGGCTTAGTCACACATACACTGACATGTCATTATGAAAGTGCTGGCTCAGACAGTCTGCACTTAGTCAGTAGAAGGTGCTCCAGGATTACAAATATATCCAAGGCAATATACAACAGTATACTCTTTTGCAGAAATATACTAATAATTATGGTAATATTCTTATAGTAGCAGGTGGTGCTGTAGACCACAAATGTGTAGACATATTTCATTCTACATTCCCGGTACTTTTCCATTCAGTGATCACTCTTTCTGGGAAGGCATACTTTTGGTGATAGCATTTCATAGCAGAATTACATCTAGTCAAACAAATGACTAAGCATAAGCAGAAATATATATGGAAACATAGCTAGTACATTCTACACTAATCCCTAACTATACATAAGATTTCTAACTAAGCATAAAATCATATATAAGGTGCTAAACTATGACATCACATTAGTCCATGTAAGGGACTGCAGGTCAGGCAGGTCAACATGTATACCATATGTTAAGTATAGGATTATGGGGAATGGCCTGGGCCAACATCAGCCACCTCCCACCAATCTTTTTTCTGAACTCCTACCTCATGTCAAAAATGATTATGTTAAAAGTGACTGGCCCCAGGACTATGCCCTGTGGTATTCCACTTGTTATAGCACTTTCTGAATGTCACTACAACCCTAAGTGTCCACCCCTTTAGTCACTTTTCCACCCACATTTTTACCATTTCCTCTACCCCAGATCCCTGAGTTTCTTCACTTTCCTGTGAGAGATTGAGTCAAAGCTTTACTAAAGTCCATGTACAGTATGTTTTGTGCCTGTCCCGTGTCATCCATTCTAGTTACCAAGTTTAAGAATGCAATCAGGTTCATCTGGCATGACTGTCTCCTTGTGAACCCATGTTGCCCATTGTCTTATAGATTGATTTCCTTGAAAGAGTCTACTAGACTTTCTCTAAGACTAAGTACAGCCTCTAGTAGTTTCCTAACTGTAGATGTCAGGCTGAAAGGTCTATAACTCATCCTTACTGCTGCATTTGTATAGGGGCAAGATGCCAGCTGCCCTCCAATCCTTGAGGACCACTTCCATGTTCAATGGCAAGAATGTTTTCATGCAGTGCCACAAGCAACTGCACCATTTCCCTCAACATTCTAGGCTGCAACTCATCTGGACCCATTGATTTGTCCACTTTTAGTGCGTAGTCCCTCCAGCACCCTTTCTTCTGTTATAAGAGTGTCAATGTCCACTTCCATCCTGACCCAGCATGAATACACAGTCAGGCAGTGGATCTCCCACCTCCTTATTGAATACTGAACTCAATTTTTTTTTAAACAGTAAGCAGATACAAAGCAGAAATCAAACAAAAAATGAACTCCAAAAAATTAAGAAGCTTACTTTTCAAAGGGTGACACAGGGTTTGCATCAAGCCCTGCATGGAGACCTAAGCAAGCTACAGGAGTGGTCAGAGAGGTGGCAGATGGTGTTCAATGCAAAGAAGTATAAGGCTATGCACTTCAGGGCAAAGAACCCAAGGACAGAATACTGGCTTGGGGGGGCTAAACTGGGGAATCACTGAGGAGGAGAAGGACCTAAAGTAATGGTAACAGGGACCATGAATAACACTGCCCAGTGCAGTAGAGTGACTACAAAAGTGAACAAAATACTGGGGTGCATAGCGAGGGGGTTTTCATCCAGGTGAAGCGAGGTGATCTTACCCCTCTACAGGTCACTGGTAAGGCCACACTAGGAGTACTGTGTGCAGTTTTGGAGACCATATCTGAAGTGTGATATCAGGCTACTAGAGGGGGTGCAGAAGAGGGCAATGAAGATGATATGTGGAATGGAGGGGAGAGACTATGACAGCAGGCTGGGAGACCTGAATATGTACACCCTTGAGGAGAGAAGGGACAGGAGGGACATGATAGAGACATTCAAGTATCTGAGGGGAATCAATAAGGATGGGGCAGATGGGGTCTTTAAGCTAAGGAGGGGGAGGGGCACCAGGGGGCATGAGCTAAGAATAGCTGGGGGAAGATTTGGGAGGGAAATGAGGAGACACTATTTCATGGAGAGGGTGGTAGCAAAATGGAATGCACTACCAGAATGGGTGGTATCATGTAAATCTGTGAACAGCTTTAAAATGGCATGGGACAGGGAATAGGGGAGAGTGAGGATAGGGGAGGTGGGGGCGGCAGTGGGATGACAAAGGGGAAGGGGTGGGGCAGCTGCAAACTAGGGGTGCTAGATGCACAATCAAGCAGACTTAGATAGACAAGGTGGTCTGTTTCTGCTGGCACATTTGTATATTCATATGCATCACACCCATTTTTGGCACAGCTGCTCCAAACTTCTTTAACACAACTGCATCCAGTTTTAGTACATTGGGCACAGTTGTAACAGTTCCCTTAGTTTATGGTAATTTGTGCCAAAGATCTGGTGCAAGCCTCATAAAAAGGGTCCCCCAAGTGATACAGTTAGACCAAGGAAAAGCTGATCTAACTTGTGACATTTGACACTCAGGATTAAAAATCCCAACCACCAGCAGGGAGAATGCTGCAAGCCCTGTGTGCCAAACAATTGTCATACCAGAAGCTTGTGGCATTCTCAGGGCTTTGAACATCGAGCCCAAGATCTCCAATTAGATGACAGCAGTACAGAGGAATCCAAGCTTTAGCAAGGACCAGATGATCAGTAAAATAAAGTCCAAAAAGACCAACATAAACTCAGTAAAAATCTGCAGATGGAGAGGTCTAACAACAAAGTCCTTCAAAGAGCAAAGTTAACCTTGCAGGAATACCATGGCTGTACAAAGCCACACAGGAAAATCATCAATCAGATGATTTTAAACAGCCCATAAGATTTCAGTATCCAGGTCATCAGATGTCAGTGAAAATAGACAGCAGCAAGCAGGTACTTTTCAGTAACAACATTATCGAAAACAAAATGTCAGTGCATGATAAGCAATAAAAATAATCCGTTCAAAAGGTTTTAGGCAAAATAAAAAATATTTCTACTGAAAATAAAATCAATAAATGAATGCAAGTTGATAGCAAATGAACGGAGTAGCCATCTTCACAAGCAATATTCTAAAACCCAGCATTCTAGAACATTCTTGATTCTAATCAAGTGAGATCTTTTAGAGTATCCTTTGCCTGTAATTCCTCCCATTTATGTTATGTTCTTCTGGCATTAACTAATAGTCCAGCTCAGATATTCTTCCTGTGGTGACAGTATATTGAATTTATACCATTATAATCTCTGGCTTTATTTTTATTTGTAATCTTGTGGTTCAAAAATTGTAAATTGTTTGTCATTATGATTTTGTGTTGTCCCCTTTTCCTTTAGTTTAAAGCCTTTTCTGCAATGTCTCTTTTTTTATTTCCTAGGATCTTTGTTCCTCTGAAGCTCAAGTGTAACCCATCCTTTGCAAACAGATCCTGTTTCCGCCAGTATGTATCCCAATTTATAATAAAGTCAATGTTTTCAGCTGTTCAACAGAGGCCAGATTTTCAAAGGACCTGATGTGTCTGAGAGACTAAGTCCCTATGCACAACTCCCTGGTGTAGGGAAAAATCACCACATCTGCAAAAAATGCTATTTTCATAATTTTATGTGCATGGGCAGCTTTCTCCATTTTTCTATAACTGTGCAAAAAATGGTACACCTGGTAATGCCAGGAACAGCATTTTCCTGCAGCTGCACAAAAAATAATGCACATGCTGCTGTAAATTGTGGAAAAGGTTGCAAAATGGCAACCTGTTTAGAAATTGAGTGCATGCGGAAAACACTGTGGTTGCATAACAAAACCCCACCTTGTGTAACTTTTCATCCACACATGTGTAATTTTTCCTCTTTTGAAAATCTGGCCTCAGGTGTGTAACCAGAGGTTTGTTGCCCTGATTTCATTTTGATGGTTAGCTGTGGCCTGAGGGACAGGAAGAATTTCTGATATACATATTGGGCATTTCTTTTTTCTATTGATTTGACCAGATTGCAGAAGTCAGATTTAATTTTGTTCACCCAGTTTCTTCCAAGATTGTTTGTCCCCATATGGATCTCAACAATGGGGTGGGGAGGGCAACTCTAATTTTGTGCCTGTGGTTCCAGTGGGTGATGAACCCTCTATGGAATACCATCCCTTAGACCCTACCTGTTGGGGCTATTGCTGTGGCCTACCTCCCACAGCAGGGCTCCCCTGAAGGGGAAGTGGAGAGACCAAGTTCACGGATTGCTCAGCCAGTCATTTCAGAGGTCAGGCAACTGAGATTTGGATGGGGCCCATGCCTCATGCTGCACAATTACTGGCATTGTGTCCTTGGAATGGTCCCTGGGGGATTGAGTATGCAATGACATCCTAGTATGTCATGTATGCTTCTGTGCATGATGAATTGATGTTTGCATTTCCTCCAATCCCTGCAGCTGCTGGGGAGCTAGGCTCACTACCTCCTAGTGATCCCAGGAGGCAGCCTTTTGTTAGGTGACTTCTTCCTCCTATACCTGAGGAGGCAAGCTGCCCACTGGCTGCTCTGACCTCCTCCCCTGGCTGGTTTCTGACACTCCAAGCTCACTTCTATGCTCATGTCATTGGCGTCACAAGCGGTAGTGCTACCACTAGGCCAGCAGGACAGTTTTTAATTTATTATCAGAATTTCTTGATATGTCTCCTACTCTGGGGGTGAGGTCAGCCACTTTAACTCCTCTAAAACTGGTGATCACTGCATTCTTTTTGACTAATTCACAAATATCAGCATCCATAAATTGAATTATTGAGTTTCCTATTACTACTATCTGCCTCTTAATTTTCTTGTTCATATCATGCGCTGGGGATTGAAGGGGTATAGGATTTCATTGCTGAGACCAATCATGTGAGACGTTACATCCTTCCTCTCTGTATTTTCATTAGAAAGGATATTGAAACTGAATTTTAACTCCATTGTAGGTTGTGAAGTTATCAAATGGGCCTCCATTCCCCTGCCTTTTTTCTGCCTTTAGATGGGTTGACCATGGTGCAATCCTCATCAAATAATAATTCTTAAATTGGTGTCCTGTCTACTGTTCTTGCTAGTTTTGAAACTCCCAACTTCAGTTTCATTGTTTATCACGTTTATTACGTGCTCATTAATTTTTTGTTCTGTCTCCAAAATAGTTTTATCAATTAAGTTTTCTAGCTCCCTAATGATTTTTAATTCATTGTTTTCCTTCAGTTCTTTCTTGATCACTGTAACATACTGTATATACATTTAGGACAAATGAAATACAATTTGTCACCCTCTAGTATGTACTCAGCACATTACAAATTGTAGACTTAAATCATGTTTGAGCGTTTGTTAATCTCATCATTGTTTGTGGATAGATTGTTCAGTTGGTCACCCTCTATGGCTAGTCACAGTATTCACTTTTATCTGTACAAGCGATATCTTTATGTAGATGATTATTTTAACCTGCAGAGTGTTCTGCCTTCCCTGTCATTCCTTGGTGGACATCTGGCAGATACCACCTTTCCTGGCCTAAACCCTGCCAGTGCTTACCTCTGCTCTCACTGATGCTCCATTTATGTTGTGAAACTAAAAGTATGTCGTTGCTGCTTCCAGTTTTGTCAGTTTACCTCAGATGTGGCCAAATGCTGGGAATGTATCACAGTAAGCAATACAGACAGAAAACAAAATGGTGGATTTGGTTAAAACAAAGAGGGGAACAAAAACTCAAAACTAAAATGCCTGCACAACTAAATAAATGAGTACAGGATGGCAGAAAGTGCACTCAGTCCAGATCTGGGTCCAACTACTGTACCTCAGAACCTTTAGTGCCCGATGTCTGCCTAACAAAAAAAATGTAGAGCTACAAGGATGGAAGTGAAAGATATTCGTTTTTGTTTTTTGACTTTTTTTTTATTACACAGCTCTATCTAGCAGGTTAGCACAACCACCCATTTGTTATTTAGCCCTTATACTTAACATAGACAGAGTGACTTCCACAGCCCTCCTACAGTTCTTCAGCTCACATGAATGCTACATTTATGCTGCAAATCCAGAAGTGCATCACAGCCACTTTCAGTTTTATTTCCTATCTGGCTGAATCTTAAGAAGGTACCCTAGTAAGCAGTAAAACCAGAACATAAAGCATTGGATATCGTTAACATAAAGAGGAGACCTAAAATGTTAATCATTTTATTTAAAATATTTTACCAGATAAACAGAGAGCACTCAAAATAATCTTTTCCAGTTTTGACCTGGGGAAGGGGAAGGAAGGTTGCAGGAGAGAATACATTCATCAACATGGTTCTTAAAACAGCAGTAGCACATTATACAACAGTACAAGAATACATTTGCCACAGTGGTTCTAAAGGCAAGAATAGTACATAGTAAAGTTACAACACTAATTACAAACAAGGTACAAGGAATGAGGACGGTATAGCAGTAAAGACATTGGGCCCAATTTTCAAAAGCTTGGGACAGATGCAAGGGGCTTGCATCAAGGAGAAATGGTGGAAACAAGGGCATAAAATCATTGTATGTGTGAAGTCATCTGGACCCAGGTAACATTTAGATAAAACTGTAGGCATGTTTTTATTGTCAAATTCATTAAATCTCTGATAATGTTCAAACTTGTACTTACTAATTAATTTCCTTTTTTGGAGATTTTTGACTATCTCAAAATACTTTTCAAATGCTATATTTCTTTTGTTCAGTGCTATCCATTTACTGATTTTGAATGAAGTCCAAAGACTAATTACATTTTGTGTATGTTTATCCCTAACTCTTTACTTGATTAAACCTTTTATTTTGTCTGTTGTTTTTACAAAAATGTCTGATAAACCTGTGAGCAATCCATTGGGTTTAACATGATCATTAATGAAATTCATGCTTGGAAAACATGCATTCTTTTTTAAAGTATTCCTTCTTCTACACATTTCCAGGTATTTAGTCTTCATTCACAGTATAAGCTTTAAGCCAATATGTAAATATCCTCTTCTTGATCAAGCACTCTACTGGTTGTTGCCCTAGCTCTGCTCTTACTAATGCAGAGGGGAACCCTTGAGGAATCCCTAATAATTTCATATAATATGAATTAAGCCATTTATCAATGTTTTGATGTTTTGGACATCCCAAACTTCTGAACCATATAATAGTTGACTTTTAAGTTTTATATTAATAACTGTTAGACAGCATTTATCGAATGGCATCCATACTTGTATGTACTGTAAAACTAGACATTAGTGGGAAAGAAAAAATTACTCACCTTAGTAATGTTGTTTCTTCTAATGGAGTCTTGCTATATTCTGACATATGCAGTGAGTCCCAACCTTCGAACTGCTCTGGAGGTGAAAGAGTTAACTTTCCATGCCAGGCAAGGAATGCTGAGCTCGAGCTCGGTTGAAACTCTGTCTGTTGTTCTTCAAACTCAAACTGTCAGATCTTTGCGAGCTAAACTCACTGAGGTCCTGTGTGGAAGCTGTAAACCTACACTAGTCAACTGGCTACTAAACATAAGAACACATTTTTTGGTCCCAAAACAAAGACTCAAGTCAGGAGACCCAAAAAATGAAAAACACAACACCAAGTCACCCCAAGAAAGGAGGGGTGAAAAACAACAAGGTGGGCACCTACTAAGTGCCAACACTGCACTGCCCACCCACATCCAAAAAACAGAGGTTCTGAGAGGGGCAGGCAGGGGGAGAGGTCAGAATATAGCAAGACTCCATTAGAAGAAACAACATTATTAAGATGAGTAATTTTTTCTTCAAACAACATGAAGTCTTGCTATATTCTGACATATGCGGACTTCAAAGCAGTACCTCCATGGAGGAGGGACAGTACCTACTTAGGAAATAGGCTCTGAAGCACAGCTGTGCCAAACCGAGCATCACTCCTAGCCTGGATGTCCAGGGAGTAATGCTTGGTAAAAGTGTGAACTGTTTTCCAGGTAGCTGCTTGACATATCTCTAGAATAGGGATGTCCATGGCAGCAGCCAGGGAAGCAGCTTTACCTCTGGTAGAGTGAGCCCTCAGGCCTGAGGGAGGAACCTTACCCAGATTTTCATAGCAAAATTGGATACAAGAGACAATCCACCTGGCAATGGATCTTTTAGTGGCAGGTTTCCCTTTACCAACCTCACCATAAGTGAGGAACAGTTGGACGGAGTCAAACCTGTGACTCTGGGTACGCTCTATGTAGTAACTAAGGGCTCTCTTCACATCTAGGCTGTGTAGCCTCCTCTCACCAGAGGAGGAATGGTCAGTGAAGTACACTGGAAGAGATATAGATTGATTAAGGTGGAAATCTGAAACCACCTTAGGCAAGAACTTCCTGTTAGTTCTGAGGACCACCTTATCTCTATGAAAGGAGATAAAATCAGGCTCCACTGACAAAGCTTGCAATTCACTTATGCATCTGGCAGAAGTGATGGCTACCAGAAACACAGTCTTCCAAGTCAAGTACTTAAGCTCTGCTGAAGACAAAGGCTCAAAGTGGGGTTGCATAAGCTGAGCAATGCAAACATTAAGATCCCAAGCGGGGGCAGGGTCCCTGAATGGAGGGTTGGTGTGAAGCAATCCCTTGAAAAACTTGGAGAATACAGGGTGAGCTGAAAGAGAAGAGGGCTTACCTGCTGAAATAAAAGCAGACACAGCTGCCAGGTGCACTTTTAAGGTAGCTGGTCTCAGCCCCAAGGTATTTAAGTGGACCATATAATCCAGAACTGTGGGTAAATCAGCAGATTCTGGGGAAATATGCTTTCCAGAGCACCATATGGAAAACCTCTTCCATTTGGAATTATAAGTAGCCCTGGTGGAAGGTTTTCTAGAAGCCTTCAGGATATCTATTACACCTTTGGAGAGGTGTAAATCAGCAAACTCTAACTCTTCAAGAGCCATGCCTTGAGATTGAAAGATTTGAGGTTCGGGTACCAAACCCTCCCCTGAGCACAGGTTAACAGGTTGTGATTCCTGGGAAGACACAGGGGAAGATGGACTGCTAAGGACAGTATGAGTGGATACCAGGGTTGTCTGGCCCAATCTGGAGCAATCAGGATCATCTTGCAGGGTTGAGATCTGATTTTGACTTGCACTTTGAACAGGAGAGGGAAGGGGAAAAGCATAGAGAAACTTCCCTTCCCAATTGAGAACTAAGGAATCCAGAGGGACTGAGCCCAACACTGGGGGCCTGCAGCAAAAAAGGGGAAGTTGGTGATTGTCTGGGGCTGCAAAAAGATCTATCTGTGGGGTGCCCCATCTGGCAAATATCACCTCCAAGACCAGGGGTCCAGTGACCATTCGTGATGGCCCTGGGAAATCCTGCTGAGAGCATCTGCCAGGACATTGTCCTTGCCTGGGAGGTGAACTGCCATAAGGGAGGTGTTCAGGGAGTAAGCCAGAGACCACAACTTCATTGCTTTGGTGCACAAGGCTGTAGACCGAGTGCCCCCTTGTTTGTTGATGTACCACATTGTGGTGGTGGTGTCTGTTCTGACCTGTACAACTTTGTTCTGAAAAGATTTGGAAAAAGTTTGAAGTGCTAGAAAAACTGCTCTGAGTTCCAACAGATTGATGTGGAGCAGAGATTCCTGAGGGGACTATAACCCCTGGGTAGTGAGGTCGCCCATGTGAGCTCCCCTTCCCAAGAGGGATGCATCTGTAGTAAGGATTAAGGAGTGAGACTGAGTGACAAAAGGAGACCCTTGTCTCAGATTGCTCTGATCCTGCCACCACTGTAGGGCCTGGATCAGGGTTCGAGTCACTGGGATCAATTTGGTTAAAGGGTCTTTCCTTTGAGACCAAAAGGCTCTCAAATGGAACTGAATGTCCCTCATCTGAAATCTTGCTCCCTGCACTACTGCTGTAGAAGCAGCCATGTGCCCCAGGAGCTGTAGAAAATGCCTTGCTGGTCAAGACACCTGCAGGGTGAATGAGGAGGCCAGAGAGACCAGGGTCCTTGCCCTGTCCAAAGGAAGGAAGGCTTTGGCTTTCTCTGTGTTCGGCTCTGTGCCTATGAAGGTGAGGAGCTGGACAGGCTCTAGAACTGACTTTGAAAGATTCAGAAGGAAACCTGGAGAGAGGTGAGCAGTTGCTGAGTTATCTGTAGGTGCAACTTGACTTGGTCTGGGGACTGGCCTACTATGAGCCAGTCATCCAGGTAAGGGAAGATGGCAATTTTTTGCCTTCTTAGAAAAGCAACTGCTACTGCCAGGCATTTTGTGAATACCCTTGGAGCAGAGGTGAGGCCAAAGGGCATTGCTCTGAACTGGTAATGGCCTGAGTGCAGCTTGAACCTGAGGTACTTTCGATGGGAGCTTCTGATGAGAATATGGAAGTAGGCATCCTTGAGGTCCAGGGATGCTAGCCAATCCCCTGGCCTTAGAGAGGGTAGAATAATTCCCAGAGTCACCATTTTGAATTTTGGTTTTAAAAGGTGCTTGTTTAAGTATCTGAGATCCAGGATGGGCCACCATTCTCCTGTCTTTTTTGGGGTAAAGAAGTACCTGGAGTACAAACCTTTGCCCTGGTGTAGGGGTGGAACCCCTTTCCACAGCTCTGAGAGCCAGGAGGGAAGAGATCTCTGCCTCTAGGGCAAGTGCCTCTGGTGGATTTGCAGGTGGAAAGGATCTGGTTCTCATCTTTGGAAACTTTTTGAAGCTGAGAACCAGTCCCTGGCTTACTAATTCCAGGACCCACTTGTCTGATGTCAGAGACTCCCAGTCCTGGACAAAGTAAGCCAGCCTGCCCCTACAGCTAGCTGAGAATCGGCCCTGGCAACCCCATCAGGGTGCCTGTTTGGCAGGGGCTTTGGACTGAGGGGTGGAAGCAGGCCTGCTTGTATCCCGTCTGCCTCTCCCTCTAAAAGAACCCCCTCTGGGCATAAGCAGAAGAAGAGGCCTGGGCTTGGTAAAAAGGCCTATGAAAAGGCCTGCCCCTGCCCCTGGGAAGCTGCCTTTGAGGAGTGGCCTGCCTTCCTTGGCCTGTGCACTCCTATAGGTGGTCCTATACTCATCAATTTCTTCATGTAATTCTCTGTCTGCTCCCCAAACAGGGAATTACCCACAACAGGAAAATCCATGGCCTTAGTCTGGGTATCCTGTGACAGGCTAGTACATCTGAGCCAAGCCATTCTGCGGACTGCCACAGATGTAGCCATGACTCTTGATGACACATCATTGGAGTCCACTGCAGCATGGAATTGCACCTTGGATGCCTCAATACCATCAGCAGCCACCTGCTCCAGCTCCTTGGCAAACTGGCCAGGGACCTGTTTTGCTAGAGCCATAACAGTATCCCATCTAGATTTCTAATATCTAGCAACATAAGCCATATAATTCACCTGTCTGAGTCCCAAGGATGCTGCCATGTACTGTTTCTTTGCCATGGCATCAATCCTCCTGGAGTCCTTGTCCGGGGGGTGTGAAGCCAAGGGAATATTTGCCTTGTCACAGGCTGCAGTCTGCACTACCCCAACATGGCTGCATTGTTGTGTAAGGAACTCCGTATCAGAGTCTGACAATGTGTACCTCCTGTCCATTCTCTTATCCACAGGAGGTATAGTGTGAGGAGTTTTTTAAAATTTTAAATGTCTGTTTCCCAAAAGATTTATGCAAGGGAATAGACAGTCTCCTAGACTCTGGGATATCCATCATTTCCACATAGTCAGGCTCCTCTTGATCATCCACAGCTTCCTCCCAGGGAGCTGGAGGGTTTCAGCCACTTTTTATAAAACATAAAATGAGAAGGGGACTCAGAAAGCCTAGGAGGAGACACTCCTGAAGGTCTGTCTGGGAGATGTCCGGGTCAATGGGCACATCCAGACTTTCAAATTCACATTCACTCTCCTCATACTCCTCTTCCCCCTCCTCCGGTTCATAATATTCCTCTAAATCATACTCTTGAACCGGTGGAACCGGCCAAACCAGGCGCTTACCTGATGGTGCCGGTTTGGTCGGAACCAGGGAAAGCGACTGGACAATTTTAATCGCTTTGGCTATTTCTTCAGCGGTTGGAGAGGAAAGTTTTGGCTCCACACCAGCTGATTTCCTAGTCCTTTTTGCTGGAACCGACTCCTCAGAGTTGGATCTCCTTTTGCCTGAGGAAGTCTCACCCTGGTCAGAGGATATTCCTCCGGTTCGGTTAGACAACCGGCTGGCCATCCAGTTCAGCGGACTTTGGCCTCCCTTTCCCTGAGCCTACCAACTCTCTTTTCCAGGGTAGCTGCAGGAAAATTTTTACAAATCTGTCAGTCTGCATTGAGGTGGTCAAACCCCAGACAATAAACACAGGTGGTGTGGGGGTCAGCCTTGGCAAAGACTTCACCACACACACTGCAGTGTTGAAACCCAGTGGGCTCAGTTTTTCTTTTGGGTTTCTCAGACATAGTGCCAGTCCTAACCAAACTTACCCGTTTATGGCAATCCGCTAGGTAAGACCCTCTTATCGGTTCCCAACCGTGTCACAGGTCATGGAAAAAAACGTAATAAAATCCTTTTTTTTTAGAACTGATAAGAACCGGTAACCACACTCTAAATCACAGATTAAGATATTTTAAACAACCTGATCGGTTCAAACCGAACTGATAAACTGTTTACAAGTTCCACACAGAAGAGAATTAATGTAAAACCTATCTAGTACTCACAAATACCACAGACAGAGTCTGAACCGACTGGTTGTGGTTTAGCTACGGTCGAAAACCGAGAAAAACAATACTTTAACCAACAAAATGAACCGAGCAGAAGGAGAAATCTCCGGAGCGACTGTTCAGTGAGGCGGAGTAAAGAAACTAACAGTTTGAGTTTGAAGAACAACAGACAGTTTCAACCGAGCTTGAGCTCAGCATTCCATGCCTGGCATGGAAAGTTAACTCTTTCACCTCCAGAGCAGTTCGAAGGTTGGGACTCACTGCATATGTCAGAATATAGCAAGACTTCATGTTGTTTGAAATATGTGATTTTCTTCCCAAAATCTTCTAAGTGTCTGTTCCAAGTTCTCTGACAATATTATTGCTAAATAACAAAAAGATTTTACTACTTCTAAATTATGCTTAACTATTCTGTATTTATATGCGTTTTTCTTTCCACCAAATACCATTACCTTTGATTTTTCATTGCTGATTTACAAATCTGCCTTATTGCATTCTGAATAAAATCTCTCTAACATTCTTTTTATCTCTAAATAACTTGTAGATATTAATACTATATTATCTGCATATGTCAGGTATGGGCAACTATAATTCACTATTTTCAGTGGGTAGAAATCAGGATTATATAACTTTTGCAGTACAGTTTCAGTTAAAGGCTAAAAAAGGCTAAAAAGAAATGGGGATAAAGTGGAAGCATTTTTAACTCCCCAGTGTGTAGCAAATTCACTCAGTCTTATTTCCCTTTGTATTATATCTAACTTGAGTAGAATTATCCAACTATAAAATTGTAATTACATTTATTTATTTATTTATTTAGTTAAACATCAGTTTAGAAACCTTTGAGCCAGAGGCTCATTTACAAAGGTACCTCGTCACAAAGAGGACATCAGAACAGTAGTACAAGGGACACAGTACTTACAAACAAAAAAGTTACAGTTCAATTACAATTTTGTTACAATAGAGTACAATCTCCAACGAGCAAAAGATAACAAAAGGTGCAAAACTTATGGTCGGGGGAGAGCTGGTGGGGGTAGAAGGGAGGGAGGGAGATAGGGGGGGAATAAGTAGGGAAAGGAAGGGGGGGGAGCCACTCAGTGAGCATTGTCAAACAGAGTAAGTGGAACAATATAAAACATTGATCTATGGTCGAAATATCAGATCAGAGTCTTGCTGGTGCTTCATCTAATATTTGCTTTTCTTTGGTCCATCTTACTACTCTATTATTTATTTTAGATCATACAATGGCAAGAAAGAAACTTGGACTGTGATTGGTCAGTCTGGGGATGGACCCATGGCATTATCCCAGCATAACACCACTGGTCTAGTCTCAGCACTGTGAACCTCCTAACTGATTGATTTGGATTTGGATTTTTATTATCTCTTTTTTGCATCTTCTCTTAACAAAAATAATTTTCCACACTAACAAAAACATTCTTTAATTTTTTTTTTATTCTGTATAACAACAAGCCATTGTATAATAGGAATAATGCAATCCAGGGTGTGTGTCCTGCTGGGATAATGCCATGACTGGGATGTTGGATGCACTCGGCCTGTGGCCTCATGCCCAACCTCCCCAGGCATGGCATCCTAGCATGACACACACACACCCTGTTGTGCATTATTCCTTTAATTGACTTTCTACATGCAATGTATAACACTAATTGGTCTATAACAGCTGGGATCTGTCTTTACCCACTTTTAAAAAATTTATACTATTATAGTTTTCTTCCATGATGTCACTATTAGGCCCATTATATTTATATGATTACATAATCCATATCAACCATATCATCATTTGCCTTAAAATTATGTATATATGAAGGAGGAGACAGCATGACCAATTTCTTCCAAGGAGAATTTAGGCTCTATTGGAATTCACGAAAAGGTATCTGTTGTCTCTTCTAAAGACATATATATATATATATATATATATATATATATATATATATATATATATATATCAATGCTTTCATTATAAAACAGGGTCTGAAAATGCTTAACTCAGTCATTCAGTTCTATGTATATTTCTGGATCCTCCAGGAATTTCCCAGTTCCCCTCACCACCTAATTTCAAAAATGTTTACTGTTTTTATCAATAACTGCTTTTTCTAATTCTTTCAACAGTTTTTTTTCTATGATTTTCTCTATTTGTCTCTATTGTTTTATTATATTCTTTCCTCAATCTATCAATTTATTTTCTTATTGTTAATATTAGGATTGACCCTCTCTATCCTCACTTTCCTGTTCAATTCAGTTTTAGCATTGTTTCATTCTTTATTATACCAACTAACCCATTTATGTTAATATAATGTTACTTCCTTTAAAATGAAATTGGATATCTGTCTGTTTATTGGTTTAAGGTCTAAAATTCTATCCATCTCTGCTTTCTCCATATACTTCATAAACAAGTGTTCTAGGACATGTCCATTCTGTAATCTTTCCTTGAACTCCCCACTATAAATTAATGCCCATCCTATACATTACCTATTACTTATCCTAACAGGAATAGATGGCTATTCCAAATAATTTTGTCTTTGCACAGATCAGCATCAGTTTCTATAGAACAATATGAACTTTCTGCCCTGTTTCTTACTGTTAAATCCACTCATATTGGTATGGCATTCAAACTGACATATTAAATCTATAACTGATTAACCTATTGTACAGATATTGGTGTATTCTCCCTGTTTGTCTGATTTAGTTCTGCTATTTGCAATTTAAAAATTCCTGGTGGACATTAATGTGTACAATTTCGTCCCCTTTTCACTAGTATAAACATCTCTTGACTAGCTAGTAAAGAGTACATTGTTGTTTTCTATTGCTAGTAATGCTTCAGTTTGGTCCTTTTCTAATTTTAAACACTTACTCACCCTCATATTGAAGTTGCCCACAATTATTTATTTATTTACATTTTGGTGACTGGGTTTGTCCATTGAGACCAAAACAGTCCCTTTTTCAGAGGTGACCCAGAATTAAATACATACATCCATAAAACATATCAAAATGCATACATGTCATTTCACAGTTAACAGTCAATACAGACATACCAACCAAGTTAAAGATACAATGGTAGGTTAATTACAATCAACTTCAACAGGAGAAGAAGTATCATTATACACAAGACAATCACAATCAGACTGAGGTCCCACTGACATTAGAGAGGCAGCAGGGAATCAGTGGAATCTCAGTGGTAGCAGGTGCAGAGGCTCAGTTCTAACAAATGGGCCTTAAAACCTTTCTTGAAGTCCCCAAGGGAGGTACATTCCTGAAGACTACTAGGGGGATCATTCCAGATGGGTGGAATGAAGGCAGCATAGGACCGGAGTCCTAGGGAAGTCCTTACTCTGGGGACTTGGAGAAGCTGGAGACCTGAGGACCTTAGTGTTCTTTCATTCTTTTGGTAGCTAAGGTGTTTATTAGCCTGGGGTGGGGTGGGGGTGGGGGTTATTTTACTGGAGCTTAAAAGTAAGGCACAGTGAAGGATATGATAATATACTCTTAAGAGAAGGCCATCTTAAAGATAGTAGTACCTTGCAGTGATGCACTAACGGTGGGGCCCACATGGCAAAGAATTCTACCCTGTGATACAGGGTTCTCAGCCTTTGCATTTCAGAGCTTCTTACAGAATGTAGTAAAGGAGACCCATATAGCAAGGTGGGAAGGAGTGTACCAGTGGAAACCTTGAGTTTGGATTCATGTGTGAGGAAAGGGTTCAGATGATACAAGAAACCTAACTTTTGGTTGAGTGTCTTTGTGGCCCTTAAAGGAGCAGTCTTGGTCTAAGTATACACCTAGATATTTGATACAGTTGGATCACTTCAATCTTTGGGCTGCTGGAAAGAGATCAGGACAATAAATGTGAACATGTTGGGCCCAGGCATTTAAAGCCAAATAGCATGGCTTTTTTTTTTTCATTTAGAACTTAGTAGTAAGAAACCAGTTCTCAAGTGAAACAAGATCTTGACCAAGAAAGTAGTTTTGTTGAACAGCATCTCAGGAGGACCTATAAAGCATGGCATCATCAGCATATAAGGTAACCTTGGCCCCTCCACAGTGTTGAGGCAAACTATTAATAAACAGAGAAAACAGGAGTGGTCCCAGTACCAAACCCTGTGGGACACCATCTGTGATAAGGCATTTGTCAGACTTAGCTCCATGCATCTGACAATTTGTGATCTGCTGTCAAGGTAGTGTGTGAATTATTGAGCAGACAGATGCTCAAGACCAAGAGATGTTAGTTTCGTGATAAGCTGCTGATGATTCACCAAGTGGAATGCCTTAGTGAGGTCTATAAAGACTGCACCAGTTAGAAGGCCATCATCTAGAGCTAAGAAGATATCCCTGGTAAGGTTAATCAGGGCCATGGTGATACCATGATTTTTCTTAAACCATGTTGGCGTGCGGTTAGTAAATTGTGCAGTTCAACATATTTCTGGACCTGTTGATATGTAATCCTCTCTAACATTTTACTTAGAGTGCAGAGGATGGATATTAGTCTGTAATTCTCAACAAGCTCAATATCACCAACTTTAGGGATGGGAGTAATCAGGGCAGCTTTCCACACTGTGGGGACTTTGCCTTCAAGCAGCGATCTATTAAGGAGTGAAGTGATAGGAGAGAAGCCTGTGCTCCAGCTTGTCCTACTCAGAACAGCCAGAGGATTTGACTTTTCCTAGCAATTGCAGGACTTCAAATTTAGTTGCAAGTTTGAAGTGAAAATTAGGGTAAAGGGTCTGCTCTTGTAAACAGTCCTTGGGGGCAGGGGGAGACCCAGAGGGATTATTTTTAAATTTGTCAGGCTCAGTGAGGAACACATTTAGTACATTAGCAGCATCTTGCGGGTCAGTATAGTGGACACCATATGCTACTATGTCACATTTTTCATGAGTGGTGTTCCCCTTTAGGAGAGAGTTAATTTGGGGCAAACATTTTTTGCGGTCAGAAAGGTTTTTAGTTTGCAGGTTCTGGAGGTATTGTCTTTTAGCAGATTATAGTTCCTTTTTACACTTTTTTCTCTATTTTCTGTATTCCACCCAATCCTTGGTCAGATTTGTAGATTTGAATTTACCACAGGCTCTGTCTCTCAACCTCATTTGTTTTTTTAATGTCTCGGGACAGCCACCTTGAGTGTTGTCCCTTGACTGATTTGTTTTAGAGGGGGCATGCCTATTGGTGGCAGAGAGGAAGTTATTGATGAAGAATTCAAGGGCTGAGTCCAGACTAGGGGCTAGCTTGATTTGAGTCCAATCCACCACTGATAGGGTTTCAAGAAAGGAGCAGATGTTGAAATTGGAATGATCTAGAGTCCAAAAAATTCTATAATTTTAGCCACTGGGTACTTGTCTATAAGGTCATCCAGGGTATTACTCATTAACTCCCAGAAAATGTTGGTATAGTATTTAGTGTTAGCCGGTGGGTGGTACACATTTAAAATAATACATTCCTCTTTATTCTTTTCAATAATTAGCAATCACATAACATTGTTGTTTTTGATGTGTTTCTGATGTACATACCTTCTCTATGTTTTTCCAGAAACTAAGTAACCCTCCAGTGTGTCTGCCAAATTTCTTTTGTCTTTTTGCTGGTTTGGCAAATTATTTACAACTATTAAAATTTATAACATCTTCTCTCACCCAGGTCTCTTGTAAACAAATACATTGGAATTGGTTAAAAAATTCTGTTTTCTGGATCTGCTCATTAGTATTTTTATACCAGCAACTTTCCAAGGTAAAATCTTAGTTGTATTAGTGATGTGTTTGGATTGCTCAATAATGTGGCTCTCCTTCTCCAGTAACAACCAATTGTCAGTGTACAGTACAAACCCTCCAAGAACTGTGAAGTAGTTGGTAGTCTCAACCATGTGCCACCATTCCACTGAAGCATTCTTACTGCAAATTGTGTCAGCAGATATGTTTGTACCTTTCTGAACTGTTTCTTTAAATATATGTCTTCCCAATAGGTCTGAATCAGATGCCTTGGCTAATAATTTATCATACATTACAGAACACCACCTTCCATTCATAGTGTAATTTGATTGTGTCATTTCCATCTTACAGCCTTATTGATGATTGCACTTTCTTTCAGTATTTTTGGCATCAGCTGAAGTGCAGCATTCATTTCATTTTGTACATTTTTAGAATTTTCATTTTTCATTCTTCATTCGGTTCCAGCTAAAGCTGAATATGATAGTTGTATATTGATTTAAATCTGAGTTTATAATACCATTATAAAATTCTGGGAACAGAATGGCCAAGGATGTTAGCGCATCTATTTTTAAACTCATAGGGACAGATTTTCAAAACCGTTAGAAGGGCACAAGGTGCTTACGATCAACATGTTTGACGCAACAAGCACCTTGCTCCATGGTTAGTGCCAAGAACTATGTTAGAAAGCAGCCTGCATCAATCTGCAGGCTGCTTGCACCAAAGTGTGGTAGCACCAGTCATGCACCACAAAAGTGGCTGTGGCATGGTGCTAGGGGGCCTGCACCATACTCTGGCTGCCACAACCCCACCATCTGGATTTTCAAAACCCTCCCCAGGGACAAAGAGCTAAGCACCATTAGACCAGCCCTTGGCTGGTCTAATGGTAAGTAGACAGCCCCTAGGAGGGTGTCAACCATATCCTGCCACTGTGTGCCCCACCACCCAGTCACAATACCCCAGTACTGTCCAATCCCCCAGCCTCAATATGCCCCTATCTGTGCACACCTTTGTGATCCTGCCCCCTGCCACCAAGCTCCAATATGCCCATACCAGGTACCCACAATAGCCCCTAGTACCCTCCTTGCTCCACTCTTGGTGTATGCCAATGTAAGCATCCAACTCCCTGGTGATCTAGTGGCCCCCCACCCCCCTGGCAGGTCCAGCCAACCACCCCACTCTGGACCCTGATTCAGTGACCAGTACAGCCCTCCACACACCACCAGGTCTGGCCACTGAATGAATTATCAGAGCGTGTACTGTAATGCTGAAAAGCACTCTGACAATTCATTCGGTGGCCAGACCTGGTGATGTGCAGCTGGCTGTACCAGTCACTGAATCAGGATCCAGAGTGGGTGAGGGAGGAGCAGGGTGGTTGCCAATACCTGCCAGGGGATGGGGGGCCACTAGATCACCAGGGCGTTGCGTGCTTCCAATGGCATATGCCGAGCATGGAGCAGGGAGGGCACTAGGGGTTTGTAAGGTGTATCCAGTATGGGCAGATTGGGGCCTGATGGTGGTGGGGGGCAGGGGGCATGAGCCACACATATGCCCCATCCAAGGGTGCAGCTAGCACCACATCCACCCCTTGGCTGCTGCGGCATTCCTGGTGGGTGCGCCATCTGTTTGGCACACTGCCACTATTGCCACAAGCTGCAGGACTTAGGCGCTGGGACCCTGTCCATTGTAAATTTGGGTGCAGGGTCCTAGACACACGGCACTCCGTGCAAGCTACCATTGTCACAGCTTTGAAAATCTAGCCATACTGTTTAATTTTTTTTCCTGCTATAGCTTTTAATATGTAATATTACTATGAGACTACCACTGCCAGTTCTAGATTCTGAATTGGTCTGATGATGATTATAAATTTGGTGTGAATATATTTCATTCCCTTCCAATAAGATTGTCAGAAGATCCTTTATATTTGAATTTAAAGTTTCTTGGTTTTCATTCAGCATTTTAGTGACAATGAACAGAGGAAGGACATATTCAGATCCTCAATGAGAATTCAGAAACATTTTAAATTTGGCATTGTCACCCCCCTTGTCTGTGGTAAGAGACTCTGTACTTTTACCAAACATCTAGTTTCCTTCCTTATGTGGATTCTAGTTTATATGACCTTCTATCAGCAAATTTATATCTGCCCTTTCCTCCTGGGTGTTCAGCTTTTTTCCCTGATCTTGTCACTCCCAAATAGTTTAATTTGCTTGTGTTCCTGTTGTAGTTGTGATTTTGATGCTCTTTATGTTTTATGATTTCCTTTTATGGTTTTTGAGCAAGTCATGTTTTTCCCCTTTCCCCAACCTTCTTTTTTTACACTTTTGAATTACTTTTCTTTCTCTCCCTTCAATTGTCTCACCTATATTTGTCTCTGTTGTTGTATTTCTTTGTTGTTGTCTGTTGTTTTCTCTCTGTCCTTGGCAGTCTCTACTTTGTTTGCGGGAGTTAAAAAAAACTATCTGGTAGTGCCATCTTTACTCATGCAATAGCTAAATGTCATTGTAGACACTTACAATGTTCTTTGTTCTCCTCTTCTTGAGCTACTTTCCCTTGGTTATTAGTTCTTGCTCTTTCCCTTGTTTCTGCCTCTTCCCATAGCGCTGTGTGTTGCTTTCTGATTTCTATAACTATGCTATCATTTCTATATTCTGGTTGGGGTAGCCTTATCAATTCTTCAGCAACCTCAAAACACAGAAATTGTCAGCAGATAAGGACCCCTTGGCCAACCTACTGTAGTCTGCCCTATTTTGCCTCCCTATTGTGCCAGTGCAGACCCTATTCAATCTCCGATCTCCTCTCTTTGCCTTATTTATAAGGTTCTTTTGTGTCTATCCCACGCATGCTTGAATCCTGTTGCTGTTTTAGCACCCACCACCTCCATTGAGAGGCTGTTCCAAGCATCCACCACCTTTTTCATACAGAGGTATTTCCTCACATCTCCTCTGAGTCTCCCCCACCTCCAGCTTCATAGCATGACCCCTTGTCCTCGAGCATCGTTTTCTTTGTAAAATGCTACCCTCATATACTTTATTAATACCTGTGATGTATTTGCATGTTTCTAGCATGTTCCCCCCTTTTCTCTACTTTCCTCTAGAGAGTACATATTTAATTCCTTGAGTCTTTCCTCATAGGGCTTTTGATACAGGCCCTGCACTATTTTGGTTTCCCTCTTTTGTACTGCCTACACTCTATCTATGTCTTTCTGGAGATGGGGCCTCCACAACTGGACACAGTACTGAAGGTAAGGCCTCACCATTGATCTATACAGGGGTAATACTACCTCTCTCTTTCTGATGGTGATATCCCTCCCTATGCACCCACGCATTCTGCTAGTTTTCCCCACTGCCTTATCACACTGCTTTGCTGCCTTCAGGTCATCAGAAATGATTACCCAAAAGTTCCTTTCCTATTTTGTGGTTGCTAATACCTTACCACCCAATTGGTACATTGGCTCAGCTGATCTATTCCAATCTTTCTGTGTATAATTCCCTTCTATTACACTGTTCTTATTCTTTATTTGTTTATTTAGTGTTTGATAACCGGGTAAGTGCTCTAGACACAAAAGTGACTATTTTCAGGCATGACCAAGGAGGTTACAACATCAACAGGAAAAAACAGTGATGATACAGTACAATATAGGACTACAACATATTAGGAATATAATTAATTTGGATAACAATTTGAGCAATTTGAGGTGATGGGAGAAACATTCCGATGTACTTCATATCAGAAGTGAAAATAAGTGCATATTATACTATAACATTTAAGGATATAGTAAAATTAATAACAGTTTGAGCAATTGGTGTACCCAGGAGATAATACAGACATTTCACTTATCGAAGCACAACAAAGGTAAGTGCACATATAACAGCTGATTATCAATCTAGGCATCAACTCTATTCTACAAAACTGGCTATAACATAAAGACTGTGACACCAAAGAGGGAACAAGTAGGTAGGAAGGATTGCAGTAGTAAGACTTCATGAGGAGAAAGTAGGAGGGGGAAGAGATGTGTAAGAGGTGGGGTAGGAAAGGGGTGGTAAGACAAGTCTAAACTATGAGGTATAAATACTGGAGGAGGACACCGAGAGAGAAATATCATAGGGAGTCAGGAATCTAGGGTGGTTTAAAACAATTGCACTGTGTACTCTCAATCAGCAGAGAGTGATGCCTATTTTTTAATGAGGCATGGCTAGGTGACTGGTGTATTTCAAGGGGCAGTGAGTTCCAGCAACTGGGGGCCATGTAAGAGAAACCTGTTTTCCCTTTGGAAGTTTTACATCTGGGAATGTGGAGTAAGGAAAGATCAGCAGAACGGAGATCATAGGAGGTGGTCTGCGGGGTGAGTGCAGCAGTGAGAGAGCTAGGCATACTGGACCTCAGGATTCTGTCCAGAAGGGCCCCAAGGGCAAGGAGCTGGTGGACCATAGGAGAGGGCCAGTTAAGGTCTGCATAGAGAAGGCAGTGATGTTTTAACTTAGGGGATGCAGAGACATAACAACATATACTATTATAGGTTATGTCCCATTAGTGTAGGGAGATTTTAGATGCATTGCTATAGATTGAAGTTCCGTATGCAAGGGATGGGAGAAGAATTCCTCTGGCAATGGCCAACCTTACAGAAGGGGTAAAAATGTGACTAGTTCTGCAGGCTAACCCTAGCTTAGCATTAAAGGCCTTACACACTGTAGTAATATGGATCTCATAGTTAAGGGATCCATCGAGTAGAACCCCAGGTATTTAAATAAGTTTATCACTTCCAAAGGGGCATCATTCACACTTACTATTTTGAAGAGATCGAAACTATTGTTTAGTTTGGCAGCCAAACCAAAGAGCATAGCCTGAGTCTTGCTAGCGTTGAGAACCAGCCTATGGCTAGTGATCCAGGACTGCACATTTACAAAGTCCCCCGATAGATTGTGGTTGAGAGTAAGCATGTTATCAGAGCTGGTATAAAGAATGAGGTCGTCAACATACAGCAGTGATGAGCAGGAGGAGGCATTTCTTGTTACATTATTAATGAAGATTGAGAAGAGGAGAGGTCTTAGGATGGATCCTTGTGGTACTCCAATGTCAATGATTGTTTTGTCAGAGGTTGCAGGTTGAACTCTACAACTTACGTCCTGTTGGACAGGTAGCCATTAAACCACTTCATGGACTGTGCTGAGAAACCCAGGGATAGGAGGTTAGCTAGCAGCAGGGGGTGATCAATGAGATCAAACACCTTTGTGAGATCTGTAAAAACTGTTCCTGTTAGAAGACCCTGATCCATAGCATGTATTGTATCATTGGTTAGCTGTAGCAGGGCAGTTTGGGTGCTGTGACCCTTTCTAAAGCCATGTTTATTTGTGGACAGGAGGTTATACTTGGTGAGGTGCTCTGTTACCTGTCTTGTGGAGAATGTCTCCAGGAATTTTTTAAGACAGATAATATTGCTATTGGTCTATAGTTCTCTAAATCCTTCTTGTCACCTTTTTTAAAAACTGGTGCTACTCTGGCCATTTTCCAGACATTTGACACTACTCCTTCACTAAGGGACATAGTGAAGATTTTAGATAGTGTCTCTGCAATGAAGAGGGCAGCCAGCTTGAGGAGCTTAGGTTCCAGGTAGTCAGACCCAACCACAGTGCTACCCAATATGGTATTGAGTAATCTGAGTACTTCTGTTTTGGATACAGTTTTAAAGTATAATGACAATCCCACTGGCATACCTTTTGGAGAGGAGATATCAGGAATAGACGGGTACAGCAGGGAAGGCAGTAGTGTATTTGGAGAGGTCTGGAAAATGATTGTTGAAAGCGTTTGCTATTGTGTGTAGCTCTGAGTAGTGGACTCCATTCAGTATCATGTCATTTGTAGTGTGGGATTGCTTGGATCCGAGGAAGGTTTTTATGTGTGACCAAAATTTCCTGGGGTCAACAGCCTCATCCACCAATAATCCCTTGCAGTATTGGCTTTTTACAAGCTTGATTTGCTTCTTGCACTTCCGTACACAGATCCATATAGAAATGAAAGTCTGCTTGGAGGTCCAAAGTTTTGAATTTTCTCCAGCATTTGTCCCTAGCCTTGAGTGATGCAAGTAAGTCCTTGTGCAACCATTTGTATTGCTTACTGCTTACCCGGTGAGTTCAAAGAGGGGTATGCTTATCCTGAAGTGATAAAAACTCACTTAAAAAAAGGTTGAGGATGACATCAGTGTTATGGGCCCAGTAGATAGGGGACCAGTCAATTATAGTGACATCATGTAGAAGGTGAACCTGGTTTAGATCTGCACAGCTCCTGAATGATATATAGCGAGGGGGAGATATAGGGATTACTGAGTGACTCCATACACAGAAGACCGGGGATTGATCACTTATTGTGCCTGGCAGAGTGCCCGCATCTACAATTCTATCTATGCGATTCATCATCACCCAATCAATGAGGGTGCTAGAACCATTATTTTCTGACACTCTTGTTGGGTCAGTTATGACCTTTTGTAAACTGTAACTCTGTACCAGGGATTGAAGGGTACCATGGGATTTACTCAACCAATTTCTATTCAGATCCCCGAGGATGAGTAGTTCATTCAGCCCAGCTGTTGAGGCACTGTGGGTCAGTAAATCCTCCAGGCCAGATTGTCCACCTTTGGGAGGATTGTAAGCATATATAATGTGAAGCTTCTTTGCCCCTAGGGTTAGGATGGTATGTAGTGACTCACATACAGACGTATAGTTATCAGTCACTAGGGATAGGTTAAGGTGGTTTTTGAAATAAACTGCCATCCCCCCAGTGCATTTAGGGGGTGGTCTATCCCACCTTAGAAAGTTGTAATTAGGGAGTAGGCAGCAGGTATCAGATATTGAGGACTTTAGCCATGTCTCTGATACACATAGGACATCAGGCTGGCAGCTGTCGACCCAAGCATCAAGTTCTGCATGGTTGTGGAGCAGACTCTAACATTTAGGTGAACTATGCACAGACCCTTAGTGCCATAACCGGCATTGCTTATGGATACTTTGCTGTGTATAGGACCCAGGTTTAGCTCAACGTCTCTGGACAGCATAAGGGCTAATAATACCAGGTACCATACTTTATGAGGCACAAAAGAAGGTATTAGATTACCATAGAGATGCCACCATTTTGCTACTAATGCCGAGGTGGAGTAGATAAGGAATCCTGGGAGGAGTGCTGGGGTAGCCTCAATGGGCCTATCTGGCTGGATTATTATGTTTGAGTAAGTGATTGTGAGTACGCTCAGGGAGAGTAGAACCAGGCTGAGAGTCAGCACTAACAGGGCTTGACTGGCCATCATTAGTTTAAAACAAACAGAAAAAAGATGTTATAGCAAGGGTCCTGCAATCAGATTCACTTTTATAAGGCCATAAATTTAGATGTAGGGGTGAACAGAAACTTTATAAAGTTTAGCAACTTTTGTCTTAGTATTACCTTTGGATTAAGCCCAGAGACATTAAAGTAGATCCACTTTATAGGGCCTGCAATTTTGGTGTAGGAGAGAGCAGACACTACATAAATCTTAGCAACCTTGGTGTGGTTATCAGAACCCTCTGCTGGCAGAGTTGCATAATGTGAAGATGGAGGAATGGACTGATAGAGTAAATTCAGCACTGTACAGCCCTCTAGTGGCTAGAAGATATAATCTGCTAATGGAAAAGTCATAAGAAAAAAGGATAGGAAAAGAAAAGAAATTTAGGCAGCAGTGAGATGAGTGCCAGGGGAAGGTGTCAGGCAGTTCAAATCCCCAGGAGCTGAAGCCAATCAGAGAGAGATGAAGTGCTGAATCGGTCTATAGTAGATCCAAGTTCAGACACCATCCACCAACTGGGTTCACAGCTAGCAATCTGGGCTGGAGCTGCTTTCCTGAAGCTTACCTGGACCCTTGCTCTTGAGGGCAGGCTAGGGAGTACCCTGTGGCTGGCTGTGTTCAGCCCCAAACTGCTAGAGCAGAAGATGGAACCCCCTCAGGGAATCCTGAAGAGAAAGGAAGAGAAAGGGAGAGAAGGGAGAAATCAGCTTATATGCACTGACAGGACAAAGGCCTCAGAGACTGGGAGGCAGGGGAAGTAAGGAGACAAAAGAAGTCAGTAACAAGGTGAGAAATTAAGGGTGCTTAGTTACCTAGGGAGGGAGAGAATGGCTCTGGGAGTGGCTGGTATTAGGCACCAGCAGTGTCACCAGTATACAGAGGAAAAGCAAGTGGAGAGGGGGGTTGCAGAAAGGGGAAACAGTGATTCAGCAATTAGACAAAGCAGTTTTTAACTTCAAACTTTGTTTACACTTCAATAGCTTAAGGCAGATGAAATATTTCAAAAATGCTATATTCTCCCACTCTTAATTCAAAAATGGTTGTAGTAACCTACACTAACAATTCAAATTCAGCAGTGGGTACATTAGGCACATTACAGATTCAGGTGCAGAGGTTAGGAAAATAAAAGAAATGTACACAGCAGAGAGATGAGCTCCAGAGGAAGGTGTCAGGCAGTTCAAATCACCAGGAGCCGAAGCCAATCAGGGAGAGACAGAGTGCTGAATCAGCCTATAGTAGACCCAAATTCAGGCACCATCCACCAACTGGGTTCACGGCTAGCAAGCTGGGCTGGAGCTGCTTTCCCAAAGCATACCTGGATCCTTGCTCTTGAGGGCAGGCTGGGGAGCACCCTACGGCCGGGTGTGTTCAGCGCCAGACCACTAGCACAGAAGATGCAAACCCCTCAGGGAATTCTGGATCCTTTATAGATGGATTATGCTCTTCTATTAGAGAGTCGCACCCCTTTCTTAACAATTCCAAAATTAATTTCCTATTAATTAAGCAAGTCTTCTTCACAAATACTGTACCAGATCTTGTTTAATAGCAACCAGTTGTTCATAGAACATGATAGTAGATGAAACTAGATTACTCGGGTCTAAAGATACATCATTGGTTATGCTTTCCAAATCAGGTACCCTTAAACTTTCTGGACTCATAATTGGGGTTTGATCATGTAGTTGGTGAGTGCATTTGGACATTCTCTTTGCTCGTTTTCAAACCTGTTGTCTTCTTCCTCTTTCTCATTTCCTTCTTCCCTGATTGAGTCTTCTATACCTTGTACCATTTTACTTAATAATTCCAGATTGTAAAAGACAACTGAAAAGTCTATTATTGTCTTTGTTTCTATTACCTCATCTTGCCCAGTATTTCCTCTATATCATGTTTCCCATGGTTCTTTAACTAGATCTGTCAATTTTGTTTTCCTTGTTTCTTTAACTAGCTCTCTGTCAATAGGCATATGTTCCACTATACTCCTGTCTGTGTTACCTTCAATATTAAAATGTATTTGGTCTCATTGTTTGATTTGGTGTAGAAGTTTGCCTACATTGTATATGGTTGCCCACAGCTGTTTTCTATTTTTGTATTTTGTTTCTCCCTCCCTTTTTGAGACCCAGTTTATTTTATATTTTATTAAACATTAGAAGTGCCAATTGTTTTAAAGATTTTGGAATAAATATCTTTTTCCATACTTTTCTGATCATTTTGAATTAAATATCATCTTACTCCCTACCTTTCTGATAAGCTCCTTTGTTTCCTTGATGCTTCTGGTGATGGGCACATTGAAACTATCTGACCAAACCACCAATTAATAAAAAGGTCGATAAATACTTTGATAAATTCTTCAACTGTAACACCTACTAAATTGATACAATATCAGAATAAATACAATTATACAGATATGAGCATATAAATAGCCCAAAAATCTCAAGGAAATATTATTATTTACCAAGGTAAATAAATATAGACTGTCTGTGAAGTCTAGGTATTATCATAAATGTCTACACAACTGTATTAAAATCTACCTATTCTGGGACCACAGCAATGTCTTTGGAATTACAGAACTTTCAGAGTCAACATAGATCCAATGTGGCCACTGTAATTCTTTAGTTTCCTTATGAGTGCCTTGTAGAAATCTTTTAAGAATTCATGAAACAGCCTAATTATAAAGTATCCATAGTTATAGTCACTTTTGAGTAAAGGTCATACTGTGCATACGATGGTTAAAGTGTACAGTCTTTAAGTAAGATTTGAATTTAAACACGCAGTCTATTTAAATATAAAGTGCAAAAGTCAATGCAAAAAAAGCAGCCTTTTCCAAACAACAAAAAAAAATCCATGCAAAAAAACAGAGATGGTTGTGCTTGTCTGCTCTCTGGACAAGTTATACTTATCTGGTCTCCAAGAAGGCCACTTTGTCTGTTTGCTGACCAGGTCCTAGATCATGGCTAAATTTGTGAAGCGGTTTAGTGCTAAGCAGTATTTGTCTCAATTTTAGCTTCAGGACCAGAGTCGTCCTGAAATCACTCTATAGTATTACCAGTGTTACTGTCACACTGTCTCGCAGTAAGCTTGCTTCTAAGCTCCTTGAAACTTCCTCTGTTATGAGATACCCATCTGTACTGAGACCTAAATTAAGAATACAAGCTTTTTAATCTGTTGAGCAGATAACTAATATTTAAAAAACTATTTGATAAAGATTTTACTTGATAAAATAAATAAAAATGTAGCCTAGCTTGGATGTCCGGTAAACCTGGGCATGTTGGAGACCAGATTTATATTCAGACTGATAATCATACCTCTTTAAAATAAATAATTAATTATAATCAGTTCCAATATAAAAACTTTTCTAGAAACTTACTTATTTTGTAACCTTGGGTAATATTTAATCACGAGCTGTAAGCCTATTCAGCCTTCCTACTGTCACAACACTTTCATACCTGAAGTTGCTGTAATGGTGTTTAGTCTGCACAGTGCAAGATTCTGAACACTGGCACATGCGTATTTTAAGTGTCTGGCACTCATGTGATTCCTCTGGTGTGAATTGTCAAACTGTCTAATCCTTTAAATCTATTTAAAACAATTTCACTTCAAGAAAAAGAGATATGAGGACTGCAATAATTAAAGGTATAAAGTGGCTATTTGCCCTCAGTTTGCTTCTGCGAGTACACGACAAAACACAGTTTAGCTAAAGGCTGTAACAGATGCAGCCTCCCACAAAATTCTCTTGAGGCAATCGGTGATTTAGTTCCTTCCTCTTTGATATTTTGCTGCCTCTTTTGCTGTTTCTTTGTTTGTCTTTGGGTCATCTCTGTGGTCTCTTTAAGCTAAAACATCACATTCCTCTTCTGTTCCTTCCTTCCTTCCTTCCTTCCTTCCTTCCTTCCTTCCTTCCTTCCTTCCTTCCTCCCTCCCTCCCTCCTTCCTTCCTTGCCTTACTATCATACCTCTCAACCATCCCTGATTTTCAGTGATGTCCCTAATTTTGCCTCAAAAAATTCTTCTGTCTCCTAAATTTGGCATTTCTGTCACTGAAGATTAGGGATTTGAATCACAAAATAATGCCAGCCATTGGTGTTACAGTCCAGTTCTCATTAAGAAAATGCTATTCACACTAAGAAGCATGTTGTACACAACTTCTGGAACTAATATGACTATTATTTCAGATGTGTCCCTGATTTTGGTCATCTGTCCCTGATCATTTTAATCCTTGTCCCTGATTTGTGATAAGGGAGGTTGAGAGGTATGCTTACTATATTCCAGCTGCCTTGCTGCACTATAATGCTGGTCTGGCACTTCAGGCTCTCTGCAGAACCTCTGCCCCTCCAGTTCAGGAAAGGGCTCCTCCACTGTGCAGACTCCTCATTCTCCTTAAACTGGGGTACAGAAAACACACAGGCAGCACACTACTCCAAGAAAAGCCACCCAAGCAATTCTGGAAAGGGTTGCATATTAAAACAGCATAGGCAACAGTGGTATACATGTTAAAGAAGCAAACATGCCTAATACAGTCCCTGATTCTACAGTTACTCCTCAACTGTCGTAGCATACAGCATCCATCTTGGACTTCCAAAGCAGGTATTCTACATACATTGCAAACATCAAGTAATGTGCCAATAAGTTACAGAAGAAGATGCACATCATACCAGATGAAGCAGGGTTGTATCAATACTCTGAGAAAGATGGGGAGCCTAGAGAAATTGGTGACCCAGTGGTCCTGCTATGTGATAGCAGGCTTTAGTCTGCTGCAGCCCAAGGGGGCATGACTGGAACAGCTGGGGCATGAGATCAAGGAAGTATAATGGACCTTGAGTAGCCTCTTACATGAGGGATAGGAGTTGGCTGTGGGGATTTGGGCAGCCAGGCTGTTCCAAATAGAGGGTAACTTACAGGTGATTGAGGCTTGCCTTTGGTTTCTCCTATAATGTGGGATCTGTAAATGGCAATCATCCACAGGCCTGAGGAGGTATGTATGATTCGTTTCCAGAGAGAAAAAAGATCCTTGAGGTTTCCCAGGAGTTTACTTACCCAGTACCTAGCCCCCTGCAAAGAGTATCTGTTCAGGGGTGGTAACCAGCTGAGATCATTGTACATGGTACAGTGGTGAGTTCAGGTGGTCAGGCCAGTACAAATCTGTATAAGGTACTGAATGATATTGATAGTTTGGACAAGGCGGAGGAGTTGGCCCCCAACATACTCTATTTACAGCAGGGTAAAGATGGAGCACACATCCACCAGCTTCTTGATATGTGGTTATAAGCAACTCTTCGCCCTATAAAGAGCTTCAAGTTTTGCATAGCACTTGCCTGTTTAATGGGATATAGGACCAGAGTATTCAAGATGTTGGTCCAAGTGCAAGCCTAGGTATTTGTGAAGATACTGAGCCAAGGCATTTGCCCTGAGAAGAGCGCAGGTTTAGTGAGATGGGTGCAGTGCTTTGCCAGCAGCTAGATCTGAACAGCATTGGAAACTGTTTTCTTCTGGTTCATGACTAGGCGGTTGCCCTGAAACCATTTTTGGACTGCATAGGATTCCCTTTGCAGTGGCTCTTCAGTAGAGGGGATGGTGAGACTGAATGCATAGATCACTGTGTTGTCAGCATACCTGTGTATGTCACAAGGGAGATAGCTAGGGGGAGAGATAATTTATGAAGACTGTGAACAGCAGTAGGCTCAGGTCTGAGTTGTGTGGGACCCAAAGGTGACACAATAGATGGGTAATGTGGTTCTGACTCACCTGACTGATTGAGACCGCTTAGGTAGGAATGGCACCAGGCTAGCGAGGAGGGGAGATGCTGGCGGCCACAAGCTTATCCAGTAGTAGATTGTGGTCTACTGCATCAAAGGCCTTAGCTGGGTTGATGAAAAAAGCCTTGTGCCCAAGCCCTTGTCCATGCTGGAATGGATGTGGTCAGTAAGATGCAGGAAGGAGGTGGAGGCGGAGTGGTTAGAGTGGAACGCAGACTGATATGTGTCAAGAACCCTGAGCTTGAGTAGAGGTTAGAGAGCTAACTGCTCACCAATTTCTCAAAGTCCTTTGATAGGATAGGTGGGAGGGATATCGGACGAAGGTTGAGAGCATCTACAAGGCCACCCTTGTAGATAGGGACGACTATCACATGCTTATAGTTATCGGGGAAGGATCCAACTGCAAGGGACTGGTTGAAAATGGCACAAATGGTCAGGAACTTAGGAGAGATTCTGTTATCCACACAGCTGGAGGAGGTCTTAAGCACAAAAGTTCTTTGTATACCTCATCGAATGGAATTGCCTTGAGGCTGAAATTACTGGCTGGGAGGGGCTAGTGGTGGAGGTTGGAGGGTCATTGATTAGAGTCCTAGGGACATTAGTAAAGTACCTGTTAAAGTCTTCAGATGTCAGCATGGAGCATGGACTGACCTGGTCTCTGGATGATGATGAAGGGGTGTTAAGCAAACTGCAGATGGTTTCCAGAATTTTGTTGAGTCTGAACCTTCACTCACGAGCTTGCTTTCAAAATAAGTGGCTTTGGCCTTCCTTGTCAACTTAATGCAGAGGTTGCAAAGGGAGGTGAAGGCATGCCTGTCTGAGGTAAGAGACCTGAGGATTTATATCAGTCCCAAGCTGTATCTCTGTATTGGAAGTTTTCAATTAAGTCAGGAGTGATCCAGGACAGATGCTGGCTACGTACTCTGGCTGTTTTGACTGGGACATGCTTGTCGCATATTTTTTGTTGTTGTTGTTGTGAATTTATCTCCAGTCCCCGGGAACCCCCATCTGCCTGACCGCCCCCCCCCCCAGCTCCGACTCCTGGAATTACTGGGGCTTACCTTATGCTCAGCCTGGGAGCAGTGCCTGCAGGTGGTCGGACTTCATCCTGCCACCGGGGAATTTTTCTCCTCTATTTTTTTTCACCATTTAATGTCGGGACCCCGGGAGTAGAGATGCATGTGTGTGGAGGTGATCATGCATACTACAGCCCTGGAGACGGCCCCTTCTGCCCACCTCACAGTCTAATGCCTGTGCCCCATCTGGCTGTTCCACTCCTGGCCTCCACCAGGAGGCAGACCTAAGCCAAGAAATGCACCGACTCCTCCCCAGAGAGGAGAGCTGCATTTCAGCTGCTTTATCCAGCTCTGTACCCTCTCTCCCCCACCAGCCTCTACCATTACTGAATTTGGTTCGCCGGCGTGGAGCAAGGTAAGGTGCCCATTGCCTCAACGCTCTGCGCCATTGGGCTGGCTTTGTCACATATTTTAAAGAAGGTGGTAGTGGTGAAAAGGGTTGAAGCCTCTTCTGGGTCTAAGGCTCTTACAGTAGGGGCCTAGTTAGCTGAGAGCAGGTCATGCAAGAAACCATTCAGCTTAAATGTTTTGAGAGATCTGGTTATGGTGACCATGGAGGAAGCTTTTACTGTTATGACCTTTCACATGCAGTATGTCATGCAATGATCAGTAAACATATTGGGGAGATTGTTTGCAATCAGGATTCTTTGCTGGTGGGCTGACAGCACCCAGTCAATTGTGCTGTGGTTGTTAGTCATGTCATTATATCAGATGGGAGAAGAGGGTATCTGACTGTGGTTTAGGGCTTTAATTTTTGAATGGAGATTGGAGGGTGAGCGGGAGTTAGATCTGGCCATCCAATTGGCATTGTAGTCCCCAAATATGATGTGTTCTCTGCTGGGTAGGCAATCTAGCACTTTTTGCAGAATTTCCATGATTGCATCAGGAGATATGCTAATGTAATGACCATGGGAATGGAATGGAATGAAGCCTAGTAAGGACCCCCATGATGATGTCATGTGATTTAGCAATGGCCTCATGATGTGATATACTGAAATTGTGTTTGCATGCCAGATAAATGAGTACTTCACCTCCTTTTTCGGAGCAGTCCTGCCTATGAGAGAGGTAGCCAGTGATGTCAATGGCTGAGGAGACAATGGGGGGGAGAGCCAGGTTTCCATGAGAATAAAGAGGTCTGGGTTGTTCAAAGTGACCCATGCCTTTACCAGGTCAAGCTTGAGGACAAGGCTCCTGCTGTTAGTGTGAAAGATTTTAAGGCCCCTGGGTAAGGGGATAGTGTCCCTGGCAGGGTTATCAGATGTAAGAAAAAAGAAAGCTCCATCTGGCTCAACGGCTCCACAAAACAGTTCCAGTCCACACGTTAGGACACAATAAAAGGGCTTTATGTTTTACAACTGCCCTATAAAGTTAACTACAAAAAGCACATAAAAACAGAGTAGCACTCCCAAATAAGATTAGAGCAATATGGAATTTCCTCTGGCCAAAAACAGAGTCCATGTTTAGTCCAAATAGATAAATATGTTGTGTGAATGCTAGTTCTAGGCCTAGCAGAGGGTCTAGTCTGTTTTTGACTTCTATCCATAGAGATTGTGCCTTGGACAATCCCATAGGATGTGTTTGAGCGTACCTCTGCGGAGTTTTCATCTAGTGCATCTGTCGGAGTCCAGTTTTCCCATTTTTGGCAATCTCATAGTGGTATAGTGCATGTTATTATTAACTTTGTATTGCATTAATTTGAGACCATCGAACATGAAAAATCTGTGATTACTTGAGCCCCATGCAATTGTGATCTTAGGTTCTGTTAGTTCCAGGAATTCCAGGAATTCTGTTTGCCAGTATGCACAAGAGGCACTGTCCTCTGGGTAGTGAGCATCAATAATTTCTTATGAAGTAAAGATGCAGCATGGCGTTGAGAGACCAACAATGCTAGTTCATCCGATTTGAAAAATTGCTCAACCCCCCAGGGTTTAAGGCCTAATGGACCCGCCAAGGTGTGTTGTAATTGGAGGAATGGAAAGATTGGAACTTGGATGGAGCAGCTACTTGCAGCTTGTTGTAGGTTATGAGAGTAGCCCAATCCATATATTCACTAAGTGTTCCCAACTGCACTAGACCCAACAGGTTAGCTGGAATTGGTTTTTGCTGTATTTTGAAGTTAGAATTTCTACCAGTGGTTGGGCTGGATCAAGGATGGGTCTGATCCCCAACAGCCTGTGTAATTGCTTGCTCACTTGTATGGAGGAACCTATCGAGGTGGACTTCGTGGTAGGTGGTACCTTGGTATAGGGGATGCTTAGCAGGTCACTGAGTTTAATTTTAGTTTCTGCACAAATATCTATCTCCATGGTTTTCCACTGTGAAAGGTATGGATTTGAGGACTATCCTTCTGAGGAGTTCTCCACCACAATAATTGGCTGGCTCTTGTGGACAAGTAATAGAGCCAACAATCTGGTAGTTTTAACCCTCCTTAGTTCTTTGAGCAAGTGAGCATGATATAGGACCAGCGAGGTGTTTTGCCACTCCACAAGAAGGAGGAGAGAGTAGCCTTCAGTTGTGTAAACCAAGTCTACAGTAAAACACAGGACAGCATTGAGATGGGATATAATAATCTGGGGAGAATATTCATTTTGATTATGTTGATTCTAGCTCATAGGGTGAGGGGGAGAACTTGCCAGAGCAGACAATCCTGCTTGATTTTGGTTAATAAGGTGTCTAGATTTTGCTTATGCATCTAGCTTGCGCTCTGTACAATGGATATTCCCAGATACTTAATAGAAGTGGGGTTCTAGGAGCATCCCCATTGGAGTACTAGGTCCTTCCTTGTATGGCAGTTAAGGGGCATAATACAGGTTTTGGAGAGGTTAAGCCTGTAGCCGGACAATCTTCCGCATTGTTATATCAGCTGAAAGGCAGCTTGGACAGATGGGGAGGGGTGTTGATAAGTGGAGGAGGACAATGTCTACGTAAGTAGCGATTTTATATGTTTTGCCTCCAACATCAATGCCTGAGATGTTTTGGTCAGCAAGTATACTCCTCATGATGGGTTCCAGGTTCAGGTTAAAGACGAAAGGTAATGGTGAGCAACCCTATCTGGTTCCTGTTTCCAGATTAAAGGGAGTTGAGATGGTGCAATTACACCACATTCTGGCTGAAGGGTGGGAGTATAGCTTTTTGACCAAGTTTATAAAGGAAAAAGGGAAGCCAAAACCCACCAGGGTCTCAAACAGGAAGGCCCAGAAGACTCTATCAAAAGTCTTCTCTGCATCCAGTGAGAGAATCACAGCTGGTTCTTGCATGTCTCTGGATGCAGAGATGAGGTGTGCTAGCTTTCTGAGATGGACAGTCACCAGACTACCCTGCACGAAGGACACCTGCTGGGGCCTATGAGATTCTGCCACATTTTGTTAACTCTTGCAGCCAGAATCTTGGCTAGTAGTTTAATATCCACATTTAGCAAGGATATTGGCCTGTAGTTGCCCAAGATGGCAGGGTCTTTATCTGACTTAGGTAGCAGGGTAATCTATGCTTCCTGTAAGTCTGGGTGGAGGGAGTTAGTTTCGCTTCATGGAACAAATTGGTGAGGTGTGCAGAGAGTTCTAAGCAGAAGGCGTTATAAAGTTGGGGAAGAAGCCATCTGGCCCAGTTGCTCTGTTCAGAGTTTGGGATGTAATGGCCTGTTGGACTTCAGATATTGTAATATCAGCATCCAACATTTTCATCTGATCAGCTGTAATCTGGGATAGATTTGCCATTCTTAGAAACTACTGGATCACAGACTGGTGGGCAGGGGGTCCCGATGTATACAGTTCAGAGAGAAAGTCTCAGAAAGAATTTGATATATCCCTTGAGTTTGAAAGTAATTTCCCAGCTTTATCCCTGACCATTCTTTATTAGCCTCTTGGATTCCTGCTGTTTTAGTCTGAGGGCCAGCAATCTCCCCGTCCTCTCTCCTTGATCAACATACTGTATTTTTGCTAAAAAATGTGGCATACTCTGCCTTCTCTTTAAGCAATTCATTGTACTTAGCCCTGGCAGTATTCAGCTGAATGTTTAGGCTGTTTGATTTGTCCCCAGACACCCTTGTCTCCAGGTCCTGAATGGTTTGAAATAATTGGTTCCCTTCACCCTCCCTTTTTTTTTTCCTGGTAGAGGCCAATTTTATTAATTCTCTTCTCACCATGCATTTAAAAGCACCCCATAGAGAGGTGTAGTTAAGAGAGTGAAGGGGTGTTTATTTCGAAGCATTGTAAAATGCAATTTTTTAATTTTTTCATGCATTTGGGGTCCTTAAGGAGGCAGTTATTAATCGGCTACATTAGGTCCCTTTCTGCTGCTTGGGTGAGTAGAAAGGAGAGGGTGACTGTAGCATGGTCCAAGACCACTTTGACCCCATTCTCACAACGGGAGGCTACCCAAAGTATTTCAAGATTAATGAGGAAAAAGTCTAATCTGGAGAAGGAATCATGGGCTGCTGAACACAGCATGTAGTCCCGGACTGTAGGGTGAAGCATCCTCTAGTTGTCTACAAGGCCTATGGAGTCCTGCATTTCCCTAAAAGCTCTTTGGGTTGGTGAAAGGCCTGTGGTTATGACTCTGAATCTGTCCTGCAGGTTGTCCAGAACTTGATTCCAGTCCCCTCCCAGGAGAATAGGATTCCCTTATGCCACTGAAAGTTGTGATAGGAGGTTAGTATAGAATTCGGGGTCTTTGCCATGTGGACCATGTATTGAGGCCATAACTATAGTTGTGGTACCCAAGCATCCCTTAACAATTATATATAGCATTTCCTTGAGGGATATGCAATACGCTCTGCTACCTGAAAGGGAATGCTCCTGTGTATCAAAATAGCCACTCCTGCACTCTTGTTGCTATTACCTACTGCACAGACCTGTCCAACCCATTTCCTCATCCAGAGCATGGCATTTTGTACAGGTGTATGGGTCTCCTGCAGGAAGGCAATCTGACCACCTAAAGGTTTAACATGTTTGATAGCCTGGTATCTTTATTCCTTTGTTTGGGACCCTTTTATATTCCAAGTAACACAATTGTATGGGACCTTAGACATTGTGAAAATAGACATGATTATTTCCTGATGTTAGCGGGGAAGAAGGCAGGAGTTAGTTATGAGAACCTGAGATGGTCTGGGGGGCCCTGGATAGTATCTAGGCTGATATGTTCCAGACATTTTAACTAACCTGTACCACAGTCGAACCATTACCCCATAGTACTTATACAAGATATCCATCCCAAGATAATCTGAGTGTTGCAACCAGAAATATAACAGTAAAACTAGTAAAAACAGTATACAGAAAAACAAGACAGTAAACAACCATTATAGCACTGTGTAGGCAACAACTAGCGCCACCAGTGTGACTAAGTACAATTTTTAAAATTGAAACTCTGAAATCCAGTGGGGTAGGGGGTCCCTGCCAACTCACCTCCTCCGAGCTGGAAGGTTGGCAGCGATAACCCTACCAATCAGTAGGTCCAAGGTGGGCCTGCGCAATGGTTTATCCCCACTCTGCAGCCAATCTGATTGTCTAAATCAAACAAATCTGACCAGTGTATGTGAAATGCAGACCACATGGTGAGACTCCGGACGTTGATTGATCCTGTGTGACCCTAAGCCATCTATTAACCCCCCCCCCCCAGCTGCACCCTTGAGTGATTGACCACAAAGAGAAAAACAGTGCCTCCTGGAAAGAAAAGCAAAAATCATCAAATTGTGGTGCTACAACTGAGTTCCTGGTGTCCAAAATATTAAATGTGTATTAGCAAGTAAAAATTGCAGTTCCTTCTTTCTTTAATGCTTGTCTATTTGTTAGAGTTAAATGAGAAGTGTCACAATTTTATTTTCATGGGGGGAGATTTCAGACCTCAAGTAGACCCAACAATCTGGCTGGTACACATAGGGGCACCATCAGGGCTGATCAGCTCAATGTTTAGGGGAGGTCAAGAGGTCACAGTTTCTACAGAGCGGCACCCCAAGAAAGTCTCAGAGAGTGATCAGCGGCTGTCGTGGTTGTGGTATTCCTACTTATAACAGCCGCTACCCCTGCTCTGCAAAAATATCTCTGTATTATTCCAGGTATAGCCATTTTGAATTTAATCAGTTAGATGGACATAGGGCTGTTGTGGGGAGGAGAAATGACAAACGCTTTCAAAGGAGAGCTGCATCTCATGATCATGTGCAATGGGTCAATGAGCTCTTGAAGGTCTGCTGTAGTCACTGATTGGGCAGTCATGTTACTTTGAAATTGACTAGAAGGGGGCATGGCACATCCGTAATTAACACTGACAGAGTTTGACAGGAGCTGTCAAAAGGGGTACTACGGCTGCACCCTGTGATCTCACAGATTCTGGTGTGGGGAAATTATCAAAAAGAAGCTGCATCTGGCAAGTGACAGCTGAATAACAGTACTGCCACCATTTTAAGCCACCTTGTGACATTCAAAGTCAGCTGTGCCCCTTCCATATTGTGAGCAATCCACCATTTAAAGTTACCCAATACAGCCAGAAGTAAGAGGAAGGACGAAAATAGCCCTGGTCCCATAATGAAACAAGGGGGTATCTGTGAGGAGTGGTAGAAATCAATATTAATATCCAAAGCAGTCACTTACTTGGTCAGTATATTTAGAAAATCATACCAGAGAGGTGTCGGGGAACAGTACAGTTAACAGGGATGAAAGTACCTGCCATCAGATCGGTACCTTCTTCATTTAGTGTTCATATGAAAGTGGTTAGGCAGAATGTGTGGCAAGTCTTTTTTGGCAGCTTCAGCATTGGAGAATTGCTACTGGCCCCTGTCAGTAGTAATGATGAGCTTCACCTGAAAAAGCATACGAAACTTTACCTTAGCTTCATGGAAAGTTGTTTTAATGTCTTTGTAGGCTGTTTGCTTTTCACAAACCAGGAGGGGGTGACATCGCTGAAGATGTAGAAATGGGTTCCGTTCCACTGCAAGGTGCCTTTCTTTCTCACCTGCTGCTTGATATAGACCTTGTCTTGAAAGTTAAGGCATTTTAGGATGATCACCCTGGGTTTTCCCCCAGAGGTGGCTGGGGCTTTAGTGATCTGTGTGCCTGTTCAATGAAATAAAATGGTGCCTGTCTCTGAGGGGGCCAGCTACTTCTTGAAGCGATTTCTGGATGAATGTTAGCATATTTCCACCTTCTGCTTCCTCTAGGATCCCAACCAGAATGAGACCGGTCCTTCTGCTTCATCCTTTTCGGTCTTCAATATGATCTTCCAGTTGGGCTATTTTCTTTTTCAAAGACTTGATTTCTGTATTATTCTTGTTTACCTTGTCCTCGAGGGAGCTGATTCTGGCTTCTGCAACTCTGACCCTTTTTGTCAGAGATTCCACTACTGGTTTCAGGGTCTGGAGGTTGCCGTCCATCTCCAGGATAGTGATTGTAATAGAGTCTAGCTCCCCAAAGAAGCAGTCCCTTTTCTACGATAAGTCCTCCCTGGCTTCAGCCTCCAGGAAAGAGTCAGATGTTCGTTCAGGCTTCTGCCACTTGGTGGGTAGTGATCGTGGCAGGACTGGTGGGGCAGAAGAAGTTTCCAGCGGCTGTTGAATAGAAGCTTCCATAGTAGAAGAAATTGGTATCAATCAATTCCTGAGCTGTCCCTCTTCTCAATAATTGCTGTTAGAGCACTTATAAATTGCTTAACTCTGATTTTGCCATGTTTGAAAAACTGCAGTTACAGAATGTTGAGAAGAGCTACCAGTCATCCTGAGCACATCACATGACTCCTGTCAATTTCTTTACAGGTGCAACAAAATAGAAGATGGTCTCCTAAAACTAATCTACTGTTGACAACCCTGGAAATGAGCTGCAGCTGCAACTCAAGGTTAAGCCCCTAAGTTCCAAATAGCTTTTTGCAACCATTTCAACAATATAACTATGTACACTTGCAAACAAAGGGGATCCCAGTTTCACATACAAATTTCACATAAGCAAGGAGGAGGAAAAGACAGAAGCAGCAAGTGATGGCAGAGAGATAGTGGGAGGCAGAGAATCATGAGACCGTCAGAGTGATCAGTTCCTAGATCTCACAAGAAAATTTGATTGCACAATAAGACAGACAAGAGACAAAAAAGGAAAGGATAGAACATATACTTGCTTTTACCATTTTCTGCATAACAAATGGAACAGGGCTTTATTCAATCCTGTCATACATGGACATTATCCATCTGTAGGAGGACCTAGTGACAGGTGGGTCTGGAAGGCCTGCAGCCTGTACAGAAAAGCTCACATTCCTAGAATATTTATGTGAAAGGTGCTCTCCACTGGGGTCCATGTACCTTGCACATGATGGGAACCCAAGTATGCACCCCAGCCCATCCCCAAAGAATTTGTTGTGAGAATTTGGAGAGGGGAAGGGATCGGAAAGTTAACCCCATTTAATCGGTTGCTGGGTTCCATCCACCACTTGAGCACTTTGTGCACAGGGGACATAAATACAACCATTTTTTCTAGGTCCTCTGTGAGCTGATCCCACTGAACTATTAGGGTTCACTGGGAATCCACATGTACAGTCTGGCCAATGATACTGTCACAATGGCTTCTGCCATTAGGCCCAGCAAGCACAGGAACAGGTACCCAGCTATATTAGCATTACCAGAATAGCACCAGTCAACTGAGCACTAGTCTGGATGTCTGGATAGCACTACCATGGACAGCAAGCAGGGATGTAGAGCGCTTGCGATATGCACTCCCCTAGTTGCTGTCTGTGGTGCTGCCACTACAAGGGCAACAAAATACCAGGGGCTGACTGAGCTGGTCCCGTGGTGTGGAGGGCTGGGGCATTGAGCAGCTCAGCCAGGATGCAGTGGAGACCAATGTTCTAATCCTGGTCTCCAACCATTTTAAACAACTTGGGACTTTTTTTTACAACGGGCCATGGAAACAATATTCCATGGCCCCACAAATTTAACATGACCCATGATCAGCTCCCCCAGAGTGAGAATCCTTAAGTCTGGGGGGGGCAGAGCCCACTGCAAAAACAAAATTGTCGTTATTTTTTTCCGTGCTCTTCATGCTGACAGATTGTGGTCGGATATGTTCCGACCCAGTGCTGTAGGAACATCCTGGCAGAGACATAACCACTGTCATGCATTAGCTGTGCTTGGGCAACCACACCGTTGGCCCTGTTCAGGGGCAGGAAGGCTTAGTCCCAGGTTCTGTCCAAAACTGCTTCTATATACTGCAGTCACTGGCAAGGTAACAACACCGATTTTGATATTTTAAAGTCACCCTCAGAGCATTGAACATCTGTCTGGTTTGAACTAGGGCCTTCAGGAGCTGATCCCTGGCTTGGGCTTTCAATAGCCAACCATTCAGGTGGGAAAACATAAAGGCCTTCCCTGTGAAGGGCTGCTGCCAATACTGCCAAGCATTTGGTAAAGACCCATGGTGCAGAAGACAAGCCAAATGGCAGCATTTTGAATTGATAATGTTCTCCTTGAAACAGTATCCTCAAGTATTTTCTGTGAGGCTTTTGGATTTTGATATGGAGCTAAGCATCCTTCATATCGAGGGAAGAGAGCCAATCCCCTGCCTGCAACAGTGGGAGTAGGCCTTACAACATGACCATTCTGAACTTCTTGTACTCTATGAAGAAGTTCAGCTCCCTGAGATCCAGGATAGGTCACAGGTCCCCTGTCCACTTTGGGACAAGAGTGTACCAGGAGTAAAAGCCTATATTACTTTGTTCTAGCAGCACAGGTCCTATGACCCATTTCTGCAGCCATCTGAATTTCCTCCAAAAGTAGAGGTAGGTGCTCTGGAGGATAGTGTGGCACTGGTGGCAGATGATCTAGAGGTATGTCTTGAAGTTCCAGAGAATGGCTGTGTTCTTTGATTTCCAGAACCCATGTATCTGTAGTCACCTCCTTCCATTGGATTAAGTGGAGAGAGAGAGGTGACCCCCTAAAACCACCTGTGGATGTTAGGATGGTTGGAGGGTGGTTAAGGAGCTGGGTGGAGCCAGTTGGGATTGCTTTCCCTGCACTACCACCTCTAGGGCTTATTAGTGGGCAACTGAGGTGGCACTGGGGAGCTGGCAAGGCTCTTTGCCCCTGCTCTGCTGTCTAGCAGCTGGGTGTTGTCTGACACCAGTCAAATGAAAAGGACCCCGATACAACCCCTAGGCTGGGTATGGTAGAGGGAATACACAGACTTCAAGGTCCTGCCTGAGGCCTGAAGAGTGGATAGAATATCTTGGACCTCAGAACCAAACAACTTGTGTCCTAGAAATGGGGCAGTGAGAATGGACTGTTGCATGTCATTCACAAACCCTGCCACTCTAAGCCAGGAATATCTCCTGAGACAGATGCCAAAGACTGCAACCTTGGCAGAATCATGTGGGACACCATAGGTTGTGCAGAGCAAGTGCTTGCCCAAATCAGCCCCAGCAGTAATGGTTTTGAGATATGCTCTAGTATGGATTGTGAAGCTGCTTTGGCCTTCCTTCAGAAATTGTTCTGGTACATCATCATGACAGCTTGCTAGTTAGCAATACGAAGGCCCAATGATGCTGAAGCAAAGGTCCTTTCACCAAAAACATCCAAACTTCTGGACTCCCTAACAGGAGGGCGAGAACTCAGGTGCTTAGATACCCTAGATTGATCATGGGCAGCGTTAATGACCACTTCATCTGCCGCAGGCTGTGTCACATAAAATGGCTTCCCAGAAGAGGCCAAGTACATTCTGTCTGCTTTCCGGGGTACAGGTGGGATATTGTTTGTCCTGTACCAGGCATCAAAGGTCGCATCCTCTAAAGAAGGAAGCAGAAATGGCATTACAACTGCAAGAGATGCTGGCAATTCCAGGAACTCTGTAAGGTTTTTCTTAGTAGTGTCCTGTTACTCCAGATCAAAGCCCATGCCAGTCTGCAACTGCTGTATCATGGTGAGGAAAGTGGAATCCTCTAGTGGGGACCTTGGTGTATTGATCACAGAGTCCTCATTGCAAGTGGACACAGTGGAGCTGATGCCACTGTCATGGTGGCTTTTAACCCAGCCTCCTCCTCATCCTGTATTATTAAGTCACGATTGTATTCATACTCATCATCGAGTGGGTAGACAGGGAGAAGATAGTGGGTCAGCAGCATCAGCAGCACCCTAGGAGATGGCTGTAGCAAGGGTGTACCTTGCAGTGTTGATGGGTGGCTTCTTGGGACTGGGAGGCCAAGCAGCAGTAGTCTAATTATATCTAAGAAAGATTATAGAAATGCTTGAGCACTGGCATGAGTATGGTCGATGGGTGTGATAAGAGGTATCAACTGGGGAGGCTTAGTCCCCGACATTGACAGCGATATGCCAGCCATATTATGTCTGCTAGTGCCTGTGCCAAGCCCTGTTCTTGGTGTCATGTCAACAACTGGGGAGGTGAGCTACTTCATCGCTGCTGGAGGAGACAATGGCTCTGAGAAGGTACCTGCAAAGCAGAGGTGTGTCCTGGAATGCACTGAGGAGGCGCTCTCCTTGTCTCAGTGCTTGTGTCTGTGACTCCCTGATGCCTTGTGCCAGGATATGAATGACCTGGGTTCAATCAACTGGGCCAGCAGTGCAGCTGTGCTCTTCTGTTAGAGCTCCTACTCCATCCTAGCAACTTTTTGTTTGAGTAGTTTTTTTCAAGAGCCCCTTTATAGCATTGCCTGGTAGAAGAATTAATACCCTGGCATAGTTTGAAGGCTTTCACATTGTGGACTAGGCCTAGGCAGCAGACACAGACATTGTGGAGTTGCCGACGTAGATCTTATCTCCACACTCACAATACCAGAATAGTTCTGACAGTTCCTTTGACATACAGGTGTCAAAAATCACTATAAAAGTGATCACTGTGTTTCCTTCAGTGGTTTGATCAGTAGGTCATCGGCGGGAAAACAATTGAGGAGAGGAAGAGCCACCATGTTTAAATAGGAGTCAACATCTGACATCATTGTGGGCAACCCGTGGCTGACTGAAAAAGTTTCTGTGTGGTCCTAGCGCCTGGCGGCTTATAGTTCCATAGGTGCACCCTGATGAAAGAGATATCCTCGAAGAGAGCCTTAGGGGACTCCATTGACCATTTCATAGCAAGGCATTCTTTTTTTAGTATTAGAGAACTTTTTGTCTCTGTCATGCAGTTTCCTAATATGCAGAATGGAATGTTTCTTTCCCTCTATATTCTGACTCAGGACAGCACCTAGGCCTACTCTGATGCATCTGTCTGTAACACAAACTGTTTCTCAGAGTCTGGACTTCCTAAAGCAGGGGTTGAACATAATGCAGCCTTGATGACCTGAAAAGCCTCATCACACTCTGGGGACAATTTCACATTACTCAGGTGTGTGTTTTTCAAGAGTTCAGCGATGGGAGTAGCTAACTGGGTGAAGTTGAGAACAAAGCTCTGGTAGACATGTTTCTTTGTTTTAGGTACAGGACTGTTAGCTTCAGCTTCTGTCTTGGAAACTTCTGGCTTTACTTCTCCATTTCCCAAAATACAACCCAAATATCTGATTTCCTGTATACCTAATGAGCACTTGGTTGGATTTTTTTTCCTCCAAGACCCCCTGGCCAGTCACTCCTTTGAGTGGCCAAGGACCCTTGCTGTCAGAACCCCCAGTTGCTATCTTGCCACCTCCATGCATGCCACAGCCTGGTTGATTCAATGTATCCCTTCTTTTGGGGGCCTATACCATGGTGTCACCAGGAGGGGAGACTTGGCCAATGAGCATTTCCTTTGTGCACTGGGCTCAATGGGGGGAGGGGCGCAGACATGTCTGGGCTGTGTGACATACGTGGGACTGGCTGCCATCATCCGACTGGTCATTCAGCCATTTTTGTCATGTTTTCTTCCCCTCACCCACAATGCAGTTGCACACTAGTGGCATCCATGGCAGAACAAACAGCAGTGCATGGTCACCCATGTTGCAACATGCATTAACCCAACAGGCTGCCAGGAGCCACTCCAGAGCAATGCAGTCTTGCTCCCACCCCCGACCCCCCCAAGAGGAGAGCATCCACTGGACACTCTGAACCCTCCCTGCCAGCCTCCACTCATGACTTCCTGGACTCTGGTATAAACCTGGGTCACAAGCATGTCAGGTGATCCCCTATAGCCCGGCGCCACGGAGCGGGCCCTGTGTACTTGTTAGAATTAATTATCAGACCTGCATTCTTCATAGATTGTATAACTGCTCGTAGGTGTTCCAGGTGGCTTTTCCAATCTGGACTGTACACTATGACATCATCCAAGTAAGCAGCACAGTAACCATTGTGTGGGCATAGAATTGAATCCATGTACAGCTGGAATGTAGTGGGTGCACCATGTAACCCAAACAGCGAGGTGATGAACTAATAGAATCCAACTGTAGTGGAAAATGCAGTTTTCTGTCTGGATTCTTTAACTAGGGGAATTTGCCAGTAACCCTTGGTGAGATCGAGAGTACTAATGTACCTGGCAATTTCCAATCTGTCCACCAAATCATCTATCCTGGGCATAGGAGAGCTGTCAAATATTGACACTTGAATTTCCTAAAATCGAAATAGATTCTTACACTCCTTTCTCATTTATTTACAATCACCACTGGTGATGACCAAGCACTTCTTGACTCTTCAGTGATAATGATAACCAACTCTTTCATTTTTTATATTTCCTTAACCATGTCTGCTCTTAAACACTCTAGTAATCTGTATGTCTTTTGTCTGATAGGGTGATCATTCCCTGTCACTATTACATGCTCATCCCCTTTTGCTCAGCCTGGCACTGTTGTAAAAGTACTTTGAAATGTCTTTACAAAGCTACAAATGTCTGCAGTTTGTTTTGTGGTTAAGGAAACATTCACCTTTTCGGCATCACAAGTTACAGTTTGTTCCAGTCTGACATAAGATATAGCAATACCTTCTTAATCAGTTTAGAAACAGAATTTGATGGTAGAGAAGGACCACTTGGCCCTTCCAGTCTGCCTATTTCTTCCTACGTACACTATTACCAAAGCCCAATCTAGCTCCTTCTCCCAGCCCTCCTTCCTTTTCACTCTGATCCCCGTGTGCTTATCCTATGCATTTTTGAACCCCGCCACTGTTTTTGCCCCGACCACCTCTGCTGGAGTTAGCAGGACACTAGATAGAGGATTCCTAGTTGATGTTATATTTTTTGATTTCTGCAAATCATTCTATAAGGTGCCACACTGGGAACTGGTAGAGGTCCTACAAAGGTTGAGGTTGCATACGAGTATTGTGAGTTGAATTAATTCATGGCAAACAAATAAAGAGGCAACATGTGAGACTGAGGGGAAATAAGTCGGAGTGGGCAGATGTCACAAGTGGTGTACCACAGGAATCGGTGTTGGAATCTCGCCTTTTCAACATTTATACAGCATCAATGAATTGTGGAGAGGGAGTTTGGTTGTCCAAGTTTACAGATGGCATGAAACTAGGTTCTATGGTGTAGAGATCTGAGGCTATTGTAAAATTGCAAGATAAGTTAGCAAGGCTAAACCAATTGGCTACTGAAATTAAACCTGTTTTTAATTTTGATATTTTTTTCCATTATGCATATGGGGAAGACAAATAGCAGGGCACAATATACTCTAACTGAGCACATATTAAGAGACAGCAGAGAGAAAAGATCTTGAGGTGATAATAACTGATGACCTTGAGCTCAGTAAAAACTGTCAGGCAATGGAAAAGATGACTGGGGAAGTGCTTTGGTGTATTAGAAGGCACACTGAAAGCAAATATAGGAGTGTGCTGGTACTGTTGTGTGCCTCTTTGGTGAAGCCTTATTTGGAGTATTTCTGTATGTGCAGTAGACCTCCCCAAGCACCAAATCAGAGATTTTATTCCTGGAGAGGGTACAGCATAGGGTCACAAAAATGGTTAGGATAGTGGAATAATAAGGTTATAGTGAAGGACTGGAATAATTAGGTTTGTACTGTCTGGAATTCAAAAGGTTACATGGGTAGCTGAGCTTAGAATTTGGAGCCTTTATAAATAATGATTTGTGGGATTGTCTTGGTCATGAGTCTAAGGGTAGTTGACATAACACAACATCTCACATACTCCAGCTAAAAGGAGAAACATATCTCACCTAAAAAGAGTGTCATAGTTCAACCAAAGAGTAGTGCATATGTGGAATGGACTCCATTTTGAAGTTATGGGGAGTAAAAACATGGATGAGTTCATGAATAGATGAGATGATTATTGTTAAGATGGAAAATACAAATAGATATTCCCATAGAGTATAAGAGTGAGCTGTAATTAGACACACGCCCTACCTGGCTCGTAGGAATCCTATGAAACCTATGAAAGTGTCCCAGGAATCCACCATTCTTTCTGTGAAGGCATACTTCCTCTCATCTTTCCTGAATCTACTCCCTCCAGCTTATTAGCATGTCCACTTGTTCTAGAACACATTTTCTTCTAAAAAATACTTCCCTCCTGTACCTTTTTTATACCTGTGAGGTATTTATAGGTATGTATCATATCCTACCTCTCCCCTTGTCTGTTGCAGGGTGTACATACTGAGGTCCTGCAGTCTCTCCTTGTAGGGCTTTTGTTGCAGACCCTGCACCATTTTAGTTGCCCTCCTCTAGACTGCCTCCACTCTGTCTATATCCTTCCAAGATGTGGTCTCCGGAACTGGACATAGTACTCTAGGTAGGGTTTTATCAGTGATCTATACAGAGGCAACATAACCTCCCTCTTTCTTCTGGTGATACCCCTCCCTATGCACCCAAGCATCCCACTAGCCCTCCCTACTGCCTTGCTGCACTGTCTGGCCACCTTTAGGTCATCAGTCTGATTACTCCCAGGTATCTTTCATGCTTGGTGGTCACCAATACCACTCCTCTCATTTTGTACTCCTCCCTGGGTTTCTGTGCCCTAAGTGCATTATTTTGCACTTTTTTGCATCGCAACCCAGTTGCCATACCTTTGAACGTTCCTCTAGTTTTCTCAGTTTTCTGCTCATCCTTTCCATCCACTGGAGTGTCCACCCTATTGCAGATTTTGGTGTCATCTGCAAAGAGGCAGACCTTCTCTTCAGCTCCTCTGCAATGTCACTTCTGAAAATATTAGAGGACTGATCCCAGCACTGATCCCTGAGGCACTCCAGTGGTCACCCTCTCTTCATTGAAGTGAACTCCATTTACCAGCACCCTCTGTCTCCTACCCCCTAACCAATTTCTTATTCAGTTTACCACCTTTGGACCCACTCATAAGCTACCCAGCTTGCATAATAGTCTTCTATGTAGAACAGTGTTGAAAGCCTTACTGAAATCTAGGTAGGTCACATGTCCCGCTCTGTCCTGATCTAAATCCTTTGTCACCCAGTCAAAGAAATTTATCAGATTTGTTTAATATGCCCCCCCCCCCGAAACCATGCTGCCTCAGAACTTTCAATCCACTGGATTCAAGATATTCCACAATCCTTTCCTTCAGCAGTGATTCCATTAACCTTCCCACCACCAGTGTGAGGCTTACTGGCCTGTAATTGCCAGCCTGCTACCTCCTATCATTTTTGTGTAGTAGGAATACATCAGCCCCACCTCCAGTCCTCCGAAGGCACTCCTGTTTCCTGTGAGCTGTTAAATAGAACTGTCAGGGGTACTGCCAGTATTCCCCTGAGCTCCCTCATTTCCCTTGGATGCACCCATATGGTTCCTTTGCTTTGTCCATCTTCAGGTTAGCAAGTCCCTTCAGGACTCTCACCTCCAAGAAAGGAGTAGTGTCCAACTCCTCCCTCCAAAGCTTCTTTTACTTTTTTGTGTCCCCTTCCCTTCTCCTTTATCTGTGAACACTGAATAAAAGTATTTGTTCAGGATGTCTGCCTTTTCCTGGTCGCAGTCTGCACAGTCCCCCCCTTTTCTTTTTAACCTTACAAGTCTACCCTTGGTCTTTCTTTTTTCACTTACATAACTAAAAAAATGTCTTGTCCTTTTTATGTTTGCTTGCGCATATGTGCAAGAAACATTATGTGGCAGCTTAAGAGAGAAGCGGGTTGTGGAGGCGCGGTAGAGTGGCAGTGAATGGAGGCATTGAATTTGGGGGGCTTGGCAGTGGTGCACCAATGGAGGCACAGTGTACTGATAACACTGGCTTCCAAAAGTGCCATCAACTTGTAACGTTTTCGCCGCAGCAATCAGGTCCCACCTCGTCATTGCAGCATCAGCCATTCCGCTGCAATGAGGGAGCGACCTGTCATTGCTGGGCGGAAAGCTGCTGACTGTAATATTGTTTGTGAACATGGCGGTGGCTTGCCACCGTGTTTACAAACAATATTCATCAGCCCTCACAGCCAAGGGGGTGCCCAATCCCCCTCAGCAGCATGCGCCCCCCACAACAGTTTTTTTTTTGCCGACGGGGGCCCCAATCCCCGTCAGCTTCAGTCCCCATCCCAGTTGAAGTGCAATGGGGAGCCCACTCCCATCAGCATAATGTCCACCCAAAAACTTTTTTTGCCTGGGGTGCCCAATCCCCTTGGCTCTTGCCCTGTGAGTGTGCCAACAGGGGTGCCCAATCCCTCATCAGCTACTTCCCCACCAAAAACAGTCAGGTGGTATACTGGGAGCCCACCCCAGCATGCCAATGCCCTATTGAAAAAAAAAAAGTCCCACAATGTTTTTTTTTTTCTCTCCTGTAAAGCAGAAAACAATCCCTCGTCGAGTCCTGTGGCCCCTCCCCAAACTGCACCCACCCTCTGTGCACCCTGCCTCCCTATACCCCCCTCACCCCATACTTATCTTTGGAGTCTGGCGTGACGATCTTCGGTGGACTGAGAACACATCTGCACTCTTCCAAGCTGATCGCGAACTGAGGAAATGCCGGTAAGCTGTATAATGGCATAAATAGTTTTTTTTCAACTTTGGTGCATATTACAGACATTTTGGGGAATTTTGGCACCAAACTTCCAACATGGGGTTACTGGGACCCCTCCTCATGAATTCGGTCACTGTCATGGTATTATTCGGTCCCGAAAGGTGATTTCTCGGTCACTACACAGGATCACCTTTCGGGACTGATTAATGAAACGACAGTGCCAGTGTTCATGAGGTGGGCTCTCAAAACATCTATGTTGCAAATTTAGTGGAAAAAGTCCAAGAAATGACTGTTTTATGAGTGTGCGTAGTGCAGTTGCTACGCACGCTCATAACTTCATGAATTTGCAATATTTTCAATCCAGATTTTCAACACTGCCATTTTTCTGCACCTCCTTATGAACAGTGCATCTGTCATTTTTCACATCCTGGCTGAAATGTGTTTTCACACTTCTGGCGTAGAATAGCTTGGTCACTGTGGCAAATCCATGTTTGGGACTCATTACAAAAATCATAGTGACACTGTTCATTAGCAGAGATTCTAAAATACCTATGTTGAAAATTTGGTGACAAAAGTCTATAAAATGACTGTGTTATGAGCGTGCATTGCACAGTTTCCACGCACGCTTGTAACTTCGCATAGTTGGCAATACTTTCACTCCAGATTTTCAGTGTTGCCATTTTTCCAGACCTCCTTATGAACAGCACAGCTGTCATTTTTCACATCCTGGTCAAAATTGTTTTCACACTTCTGGCGCAGAATAACGCGGTTGCTGTGGGAAATCAGTGTTCGGGACACATTATGAAAATCACAGTGGAACTGTTCATTAGCAGAGGTCCTAAAATGCCTATGTTGAAAATTTGGTAATGAAAGTCCATAAAATAACTGTGTTACAAACGTGTGTTGCGTAGTTTCCACGCACGCTCATAACTTTGCACATTTGTAATATTTTCACTACAGATTTTCAGTGTTGCCACTTTTATGCACCTCCTTACGAACAGTACAGCTGTCATTTTTCATATCCTGGCTGAAATGTGTTTTTGCACTTCTGGCGCAGGATAGCGTGGTTGCTGAGGGAAATCATTGTTCGGGACACATTAAGAAAATTACAATGACACTGTTCATGAGCAGAGGTCCTAAAATGCCTATGTTGAAAATTTGGTGATGAAAGTCCATAAAATTACTGTGTTACACACATGCATTATGCAGTTTCCACGTATGCTCAGAAGTGCGAGCATTTTTAATATTCCCACTATAGATTTTCAACATTGCCATCTCTTCACACCTCCCTATGGATGGTACAGCTGTCATTCTTCACATCTTGCCCAATCTGTGTTTTCGTACATGTAGCACAGAATGGCACTGTCGCTGTTGGAATTCAATGTTTGGGACACACTGACAAAATCACACTGCCACTCTTCATGAGAAGAGGTCCCAAATGCTTTCATGAGGTGGGGTCACAAAAAGGCATGTTGAAAATATGTAGTGTAAACACCAACAAACGCCCGAGGCTTTAAGGTTTCTAACCATAACGTCCTACCCTGTACAGACTGACAGGCATCAGGGTGTGCCTTTGGACTGTCAACTGTACCGCTCATGCCATCCCACTCCCAGCCACTGACAGGCATCGAGGTGTACCTTGGACTCTTTGCCCCCCAGACTTCACCCCCATTCTCCTATGCTGAATCCATTTCAGCGTATGTCCTTATGGAATGGGGTGACTGTAAAGTCAAACACCCTAAGGCACATCTCAACACCTGTCGGTGTCTGCAGAATAGGGTGAGGTGACATGGCATGACCATCGTGGGTGATGACCCAAACACTGACCCCGATGCCTGTCCATCTCTACAGAATGGAGGTGGGTTGGCAGGAACTTCAATACTTCACTGCCATTCCTATTCTGCATCTGTCTAACTCTTGCATTTCCAATGCTAATACCAGCAAGCAAACATTCGGCATTGACAAATGCTTGTTCATTACCTCCTGGGCTAGTCTCTCTTTGATTTGCAATTTTGTGCTATTTACTGCTTTCTCATTTTCCCTCTGTCTTCCCTAATACACCTTCCTATCCTCCTCCCTCTCTGCCCTCTTATACCTTCTGAAGGCTACAATTTTGGTCTTTACCTTTTCAGCCACCTCTTTCAAGAGACATAGTGGCTTCTTTTTCCTCTTGCTTTTGCCTACTTGTTTGATGCAGAGGATTGTTTGCTTGCTGTGCTCCCTTGTATCTTCACCCACTGATCCTCCACCCCATTCAGGCCATCCCCCACCAGGTCAGCCCTGAAGCATTTATCCATCTTTATCTGCTCTCCTGCAGCCCAAGACCCTCTTCCTTGTGTGGTTCGATTCCATAGCCATCCTTATATTGAACCCCACTGTATAATGATCACTGATCCCCAAGTGGCCTCCCACTTTGATGTCTACAAAACTGTCCTTGTTAGTGAGTACCAGGTACAGTATTCTCCCATTTTAGCTGTGAAAACTTTTTTCTGGTGATTGTGTAACATTAAACACTATTGTACACTTCCTAATAGAGATTTGGAACAGCTTTTGGCCATATAATTCAGTTTTGTTGCTCCGTGATGATGAAAGCTCTTCCAGGTCACACGAGCACTATATTAGAATGCTCTGCGGTGAGCAGGGTGAGCTGCGATTCCACATGCAAAGATGCGCACAAAGACACACGCATCAGTGCGTGTTTTGCAGTGGTTAGCAGGCTACAGTAAACTCTCTCCTAAATCTATATATCAGTAAGCACCTTCTGTCTTTTAAACATAATTATAATATTTGGCAGATACCATGTTTTTATACTTCATCACGTATAACAGTAGTATTATTCATGAAGGCGGGGTAGGCTTTAAGTGCATGACATGTCATATGTTTTGCTTTAATTCTACAGTTTTAGCAAATACTGAATTTAAATGTTTAAAATGCAGACAAAATGAGGATCTTACACAAGAATTTGTATTGTTTAGTTCAAGGTTACATGTTTTAGAATTATGCCAACGGGAAACCCCTAAAAGACTTCTATGACTGAAACTATTAACCCCTGCCCACCTCCACAAAAGACTAAAACCATCTTCACTAAAACCTTAGCAGACTCCTCTGAGGCTTCAAGGTTACATTGTAAAAAGAGATTAAGAAATGAGGAAGATCAGCCAAATGAAGAAAATGACTGGAACCTGGTTCAAAGCATTAAAGTAGCAAAAAGTGGCAGAAAGGCCACTCAGTTTGATCTTAGACTCTTTAATCACTTCGACCCATTAAGTGAGGGACATGAAATTAGTACTGATTGTGACACAGTAACTAGTACTAGCTTGTCAGTGGCCCCTAAAAATGATCTTCTGTTGAAATCTACGGAAACTGTTCAAAACTTAGTTCCATTATTTGAACCTTATGTAACTCCTGAAAATCTAATACAATTGGGACAAGAAATTTGTAATGACTATAACACACTGATTAATACTAGTTCATCTATGGCCTCTAATAATGGCCTTCTGTTGAAATCCATGGAAACTGTTCAAAACCTAGTCCCCTTACTCGAACCTCACGTAACTCCTGAAAATCAAATACAATTTGAAGGAAATAACACCAAATTTATATATTTAAGAACTCCATAATTAAACAACTTGATAGGGTTATATGCAACCTAGATAATAGCAATCGAATGCTATCTTGTTTTAGAGGTGCCAAAATCAGTGATATCACAAGGATGGTTAGGAAAATCATCTCCAATGCAGGAGACAACCCCTTGGTTATTATACATGCTGGGGTTAACAATATTGCTCATCAAAATATACAAAGTATTAAGCAGGAGTATGTTGGCATGACAAATGTATTGTCAGATCTAAAATGCAAAATAGAATTTTCTGAAATTCTACCAGTACCTAAAGCTTATATTTACCAATATAGAAAAATTAAACATATTAACAACTGGTTGTGTACATGGTGTATGAGGCAGCAAATAGATTGTATAACTCATTAGGAGAAATTTGAATACAGATAGGACCTCATCAGCAATGACGGGCTACACCCAAATAAATTGGGTACATTATTGCTGGGTAGTCATTTGAACAACTACATTGGGAATGTTTTAAACTGATCCCAGGGGGGAAGGGTATCAATTTAATGATCCTATGCATTTAGGAATTATTCTTGAACCAGTAGTTACTAATATAATACCTAAAGCAAACAAAATTAATAACTCTCATACAATATATAATCAGGATAACAACCCCTCAGTTAAATATGGATCTGAACTTAAAATTCTCCTTCTAAATGCTAGGCATTTGAGACATAAGATGGGTTAATTAGAAAGTCATCTTATTGAGAAACAAGTAGATATATGTGGAGTAACTGAAACTTGGTTTCAAGATTCGGACTGGGAACAGGATATAAAAGAATATCAATCTTTTTGATAAAATCGTACACACACTAAGGGGGGTGGTATAACTTTGTTTATAAATGAAAATCTAAGCTGTTATGAAATTAAAAATATAGTCAATTCAACAGAAATATTGTGGGCCAGAACCAAAACTGCAACAACATGGCTAACTATATGTTTGTATTATTGTCCACCTAACCTGTATAGTAAGGGTAATGAAGCTTTTATGAGCACTTTTGAAAATCTTGAAACTAATGATGATTTGATTATAATGTGGGATGTCAATCTGCCGAATATTTGCTGGAAATCATTACAAGGGAAAGGTTTCCTTGAAAATAGATTTGTAAATGCTACTCTTCATCTGAATTTGGAACAAATTGTTAAGGAACCAACAAGGTCAAATGCAATACTTGACCTTATACTGACAAATATTAAAAATATTGATTCACCACCAAAAGTGTTAATGCCATTAGGGGATAGTGACCATAATACAATACGCTGGTCCTTTATCCATTCTTATAATATAACTAAGGGTATTACAGTTAAGAACAACTTCAACAAAGCTAATTTTCCCCACATCAAAAATTATTTTAACTGTTAGGATTGCAAAACAGAAATTGTGGATCTTAACACTGAAAGCATTTAGAGTAAAATTAAGGAACAAATTGATTTCTGTATTCATCATTGGGTACCATCCTGTAAAAAATATAATAGTAACAAAAGGACTCCATTATGGTAAACACAAAGATAAAAAAGTTGATAAACTCTAAAAAAAAGAACTTACAATTGATATAAAAAACATCCTACACCGGACAGGTGGCTTAAATTCAAAGCTAAAGCCAAACTAACCAAAAAAGCTATAAGAAATGCTAAAAAAAGATTAGAAATGAACTTAGCCATCAGTACAAAAAATAACAAAAAAAGGTTTTATAATTATATTGGTTCTATAAAGGGAAATACACCAAGAAGTGGCCCTCCACAAGTAAATCAAGATATTATAACTGATGAAAAGAAAATAGTGGAGAAGTTAAACTCCTATTTTTGTGGTATCTATAAAAGCAAAACTGAGATACACTTAGACAATCTTATTAGTACAAATGTCCCAATTTCTTTTACTCCACTAGACATTACTAATGCAATATTATCTATGAAAAATAATTAATCTCCAGGGCCAGATAATATATTGCCTTTTTTCCTTAAACGATTGACAACTGAGCAATCTGGAATATTAATCAGTTTATTTAATAAATCAATTAATGAAGGTATTGTACCAATGGATTGGAAACTTGCATTTGTGATTCCTATCCATAAAAAGAGCAGCAGACAGAGTACAAGTAATTATACACCCATTAGTCTTACTTCTTGTGTTGCTAAATTAATGGAAAAATTATTATTACAAAGGATTAAGTGTCATCTCCTTGATAATGAAAATATTGATATTACACAACATGGTTTTGCATATGGCAGATCCTGCCAAACTAAATGAATACATTTTTTCGAGCCTGTTAGTTTTGCACTTGACAGGGGTCTACCTGTGGATGTCATCTATATTGATTATAAAAGGGTGTTTGATACTGTGTCACCTGCTATTCTTTGAAAACAACTTATAAGAATAAAATTAAACCCTTATACTATTAAATGGGTAAATTCTTAGTTGAAAGATAGAAAACAATGGGTAACAATTAAGGGATCAACTTCAGACAGCTCAGAGGTCACAAGTGGTGTGCCACAGGGATCTGTCCTGGGGCCTGTATTGTTTAACATATTAATATCTACTATGGAAACATCTAATGGGGTCTGGATAAATAAGTATGCTGATGACAGCAAAACTGGCTGTATTACTAAGGATGCTAAATCAATAATGGAATTACAAAATAATTTGGATAATTTATCCTCTTGGGCAGAACAACACAAAATTACCTTTAATATAAATAAATGCAAAGTTATGCATTTTGGTTCTAACAATAAACATGCAAATTACACATTGAATACTACCCTGTTACAAACAGTTGAAACTGAAATTGACTTGGGAGTAACAATATCCAATTATTTGAAATTTCTACACATATGAATAAAACAATAAAAAAGTGTGCAGGTATCACAGCCTGTATTTACAAACATATTAAGAGCCGAGAAGCTGAAGTATTTGTTCCATTATTTTCTAGTTTGGTGCGATCACATATTGACTATTGCTCAGCTTTCTGTGGTTCATCTACTAAAGGTTCTAAAACAGCTGTAGAAAAAGTGCAAATGAGACTGACAAAAAATATCAAGAATGTACGTAATTATACTTATGAGGAAAGATTGCTAAATTAATGGAAAAATTATTACAAAGGATTAAGTGTCATCTCCTTGATAATGAAAATATTGATATTACACAACATGGTTTTGCATATGGCAGATCCTGCCAAACTAAATGAATAAATTTTTTCGAGCCTGTTAGTGCAAAAAGATTGAAATCCCTGGGTCTTTACTCACTTGAATATAGAACCATAAGGGGTGACCTTTGCCTAATATATAGGGCCACTAGAAATCCAGCATTACTTGAAACATTATGTTTACAATTTGTGGACAATATTAAGAATACTAGATCACATAATTTAAAATTACAAGCTAAGATAAATTATACAACTAAAGGAAATAATTTCATAACACAACAATCCCCACGTCTCTGGAATTCCTTACCAGCTACTGTTGTCAACAGATAGATATGGACCAGTTTAAATGTAATCTATATTCATATATGGGAAATAGAAAATTTAAAATTCTGCCATCAGATCGATGACAGCGAGTTCATAAATGGGTTCACACCCTAGAACTTGTAACTATCTTATGAACCTATGAACAAGTGGGTTAACTGACTTGTTGCCTGATGAACACCCTCTACACAGTCCATGATGTCTCTGCTTCTAAATGAAACCACTGCAGGAGGGCTCCAATCTACATCTGGCAGTTTGAAATTCCCCACTAGCAGCACCTCTCCCTTTTCTGCCATCTTTTTCTTTTTTCTTTTTTTTTTTATTTATTATGCTTTTTTGTGACACCTGCCACCATTCCTCAGCCTCAGTCATGGCCCCCTCCACTCCCACTCCCACATTATCCAAGACTCCCCAATACCCCCTCCCTGGCTTGCCCCCCAGGGTGAGGTTGCAGCACCGGCTCAAATGTCGCAAAGTTGGGATAGGTCAGGGAGCCAGCCTGGGAGCTCATCGGAGAGAGGAGCAGGCTTCAACTGGGTGGCAGGCTGCTGAATTTTTTCCCCTGCATGTGAGGGGCGTGAACATGCAATGACAGCCAGCATCTGCCCTGCCCTTCAAACTATGCTCTGGTGCCAGCTGCTGTGGTGCCCCCGGCCTCCACCAGGGGTCCATCAAGCACCGGTCACACCCCCCCCAGAGAAGGAGAGCAGTCTTTGGGACACTCAATCCTTCTCCCCCGGCTGGCCCTCTGACATCCTGGGTCCATTCCAGAACCCGGGTTGCCGGCATCACAAGTGGAAATCCAACCACTGCGTCAACAGGCTGGCTTCCTTTTCTGCCATCTTGCCAATGGCTTCTGCCAGTACCTTATCTAATTCCTCACCCTGTGCTAGAGGTCTGTAGATTACGCCAGTGAAAATAGTGGATCCATTCCCCATCTCCAGTGTGATGCACAGTACCTCTGCCTCCCCCATTTTCCCTGTATCTCTGTCACTTTTACACTGTCTGGTATTACAAAACATTTCGTGTTTTTTCAACCCAGGGCAGAGCTCTGCAAGTTGTCTTGCTATCACCTGGGGGGAAAAAGGGCACGTCAGACTCCCACCAAAGCACAATTTTGGAGATGAACTACAATCCTTCCACTACCTGGAATCACTTCACTGAGATGGAGGGAGAAAGAGAGTGTTTGATTCATTTATTCATTGAATGTTACATTTCCCTCCTACATGCAGCATACTCATGCCAACTCAAATTACATTCAGTGGATGTGCTCAGTGTAAACAGTACACACAGCTTGTTAAACTAAGCATCAGTAAGTGGAGAAATTCCTCTCTGCTGTCTTTTTAGTTCAGTCTTAATGGACACCCAAACCATCTTTTTACACTTTTTTATCTGTAGCCTAATGCCTGTCATAAACAGTGGAAAACGGGTAGTTACAACTCATTGTGTTGCAGGTCAGGGCCATAACCAGGGGAGTGCAAGAGCTCTGGTTGCAGCAGGACCCACACTGTCAGAGGGCCCACTGCCTCAGAGGTCAGCAATAAGAAATCCTTTTATCACAGGTAAACTTGCAACTTTCTCTTTGGAAATTGCTTGTCTATTTGAAATTGAGCCTGTCAGCAGTGGCATTACAAGGTACCAACGCCAGTTTCATGTGGTGGTGCTGGTGGGGGGGGGCACAGAACAAAAAAGCAATAGGGCCCATTACTCAAAACATCTAACCTTGGTGTCCCTAGGAGGAGCAGGGGCAAATTACATTGTTCAGTTCCTTGATCATGGTGTCAGCAAGGGGGAACTGGGGAGCAGCATGTACAAAGTATGAACACTTGGCAGAGTTGATACAAAAAAACTTATCTTACATTTATTGGTGGGAAGGCAGGCCCCATAAAATAATTTGCGAGGGGGGGCCCTTAAAGTTGTTGGCACAGCCCTGTTACAGGTTATATGCTAAATAAACTCTAGACAAACTGTCTTACATACAGCTTTAAAAGGCTACAGTGAATCTAGCTTCTTTCAGATTATGGTTTCTTCCCCCACCCCACCCTTAACATACTGCTCTAAATCCAGCATACAGTGAATCATGTTACAGGTTATGTGTTGAATAAACCCTAAGCAAACTGTCTTACAAACTGGTCTGAAAGGCTACAGTGAAATAACATCTTTCAGATTACAGTCTCTTTCCCCCACCCTTCCCCAATGTACTAAATCCTTGCTTTGCCAGGGACTGACATATCAGTCCAGAATTCTTTTACATTCCAGTACACACACACACACACACACACCCCAGCAGCATGCACATTTTGTGTCCTTGACTCCCCTGACTTTTAGTATCTAGATCCAGTCCATGAAGCCAGTGAAAATAGACCATTTTAGTTAAACAAAACAAAAGAAAACATGCACAACTGAATACCGTACTTATTCTGTTGCTTGCTGTAGGTGAGGACAATGGGCATAACATTACATACTGTTCTGAATCCAACATGCAGGGAATCATGTTCTAGATTAAGTGCTGAATGAACTCTAGGCAAACTATCTTAAGTACCGCTCTGAAAGGCTACAATGAATCTAGCTTCTTTCACACTATGGTCTCTCTCTCCCCACCCCTTACATACTGCTCTGAATAAAACATTCAGTGCATCATGTTACAGGTTATGTGCTGAATTAACTCTAGGCAAACTGTTTTACATACTGCTCTGAAAGCATACAGTGAATCTAACTTATTTCATATTAGGGTCTCCCACCCCACCGTGCTTAACCCTTGCTTTGCCAGGGACTGGCATATCAGTCCAGAATTCCTACACACAAACACACCTACACACACACACACACACACACACACCCCTACACACACACACACACACACATACACACACAGCATGCTCATATCCTGCCCCTGACTCCCCTCACTTTTAGTATTCAGATCCAGTCCATGAAGCCAGTGAAAATGGACCATTTTAGTTAAACAAAACAAAAGAAAACATGCGAAATTACATACTGTATTTATTCTGATGGTTGCTGTGGGTGAGGGCAATGGGCATGACACTTATTAAGCAGCTATGGGCTTTAGCAAATACTGAATGATCCATGCTCATTTAGTTCCTCACTCCCTCACTATTTGCAAATCTAGACAGTCCAGCCAGTAAAAATGGACCATTTATAAATGATTTGGCTTCATCACAAAGTTCAAAGGCATTGTTTTATTAGTAAACAAATTCAGAGGACAGGTAAGGGTCTTTGCAGAATACAGACAGTATAACCCGGGTGACATGTAGTAACAGGCTACTACTCCTGCCTGGCAGGCCTAAACCAGGATGAGGGGCCTGGGCTCTGTTTCTGGTGGAAAAGGGTGTTCTTTCCCACAGATAATATTATTAGCGTGGTGCCTCCACTCAGAGTAAATATAAAGTGGGCCAGATATTGGTGTAGTACAACCCCCAGAGATGCTGTACCTATCTACCTTCCCTTCCAATCACCCCACACATTGAATATTATTATCCAAACTACACATGCAATTATTGACTTTAGCTAATAATATGCTTACTAATAATATGCTCACTGGACCGTTGTTACAGATTAATCAACAATTTATATACATGGGGGTAGGGTTAGGAAAAGGGAAAATAGATGTAAAGGTTAAGCAATCCTTTAGCATTTTGAAAACAATCATTCGTGCTGTTCTGTAACTCCAGTAACATTTTCAGTGCCTACCAGCATGTATATCAAAATAGGTATTAGCCTACTTGTTCTAACACATTACCCACTCCCCAGCTGGTACCAATCTCCCCCCAGTGTCTAACTTGGGAACTCCCACAGTCTATCTTGGAACTCAGTTGGAGAAGCAGCAGGTCTGATGAGGCGCAGCTGGTTGGCCAGCATTAGTGCACTTTAAAGTACTTTAGCTAGGTTTGGCAGACTTGACAGGGTTGCCATCTGCTTCATGAGCAAAAGGCTCCATGCTGGGCTTGACTGGCGAACAAGAGATCCCAACAATGCCTCCATGTTTGAACCCAGGTGCCATATAGTAAAGGGCCACTACCCTTGCCTGGTAGTCCTAAACCAGGATGAGGGGTCTGGGCTTGGTTTCTGGTGGACAAGAGGGTTCTTTCCAAAAGATAAAATTGATACTGCAGTACCTTCACCAAGAGTAAATATAATGTAGGTCACATATTGGTGTAGCACAACACCCTGGGTGCTGCACCTAACCACAACCCCTTGCAGTCACCCCCCACATGGAATACCATTATCCAAACTACATTTCAATACACGTGCAATTATTGACTTTAGCTAATAATGGGGCCTATGCACAAATGGGTCGTAAAGACATGCTGGAGGCACGTATCTCATCCATGGAGCTCTGCACCTGTGGACCGGTGCACACAAGCCGGGATTCACCATCAGCTGCCACCTGTCCATGGCCCCACACCCCCCCCGGCATGCAGGTCCATGCAGAGTGGCTGGGGATGGAGTAGCAGAGCCAGCCGGGCATCCAATCGGATGCCTGTCCTGAGTCCCAAGTGGATCCCTTGTGTGGCAGGGTGCAGGTCAGTATATAGCACCAGCAGACATCAGGATCCGCACAGCTATGCCCCGTCTGGTGGCAGACCCCATGGCCCAGTCCCTGGAGAATGTGTGCCAACCGCTGCACCTCTCCACCAACACATGGTAGCCCCTGCACCCATGCAGCAAGGCCCCCCCCACACATGCCACCCCATCCCTCTGGCAGATGATGCACCCCTGCCCCACACACATGGCCACCCCTGTCCCTGGTGTGTGACATGACAGCCCCCTTCCACCCACTGCTGCTCCATCCTGATGTTTATAAAGGGCCCCCATGCATACAAGTGCCCCAGTCCCATACTTGACCCCGAAACCACCCCCTGACCTCATTGGCAGTCAGTGGCTGCCCAACCCCTAGGCTCCGAGATGCCCCCACCTGCACAGTCAGTTCTTGTGAGCTTGATGGTTGTGCGATTACAGTTTTTCACACACCCCTCCTCAGCCACTGGATGTCCATGATGCTGGGAATGCACCCCATAAATAGGGCTGCACACACCAAGCATCACTTGGATGGATGGTTGGCGGCTGAGGAGGTGTGCGGAGGGCTGTGCCACTGGCCGTCCAGCTGTGGCATCAACTATGTAGGTATAGGGGGGATGTCAGTGATGCAGGTGGTGGGGGAGCCAATGACTGCCAATGAGGGTCAGGGGGATGGGACCAGGGGTCTGGGGGTCTATTGAGATGGCTGAGCAGTGCCCACTGCAAAAGTGGCTTGCCAGCATTCAGACAGTGGCAGGGAGTGCCTACCCCATCACAGTCCTCAGTGCATGTGGCCAATGTTAGTTATGTTGGGGGCGCCACTGCACAGGGCAACCGGTACAGGTCGGGGGGGAGTGTGTGGACATGTCCGGGGATAGGCAGTGGAGCCTGCAGGTGGGGGGGTACTGCATTCCTGGGCCAGGCCCCTTTGTAGAGGGGCTGCAGTGATGGGGAGTGCCATGGTTGTGTATTGGGGGTGGGTGGGCAGGCATGTGGGACTGGTGCAGGGGTACCATGCATGTTGGACTGGGTGGGAGTCCATGTGTGCCACAGTGCATACAGCACTTACAGCAGGGTTCCCCCTGCTATAACCTGCAGACAGTTATGCCCCTCTGTGGAAGGCACTATGTGCATTTGTGCATTGCACAAAGTGCTGGCACGCCCACCGACACACTCGCCCCAGTATGTTGCAGTCCATGTGGCTGGGGGACTGGATATGTAGGGGCTGTGCAGCCGGGTTAGTGCATCCCACGTGGGGGTGCAATGGGTGCAGAGTGGCAGTGCATAGGGCCCAAGATGCTTGCTAATAATGTGCTCATGAGACAGACAGACAAAAGTAAATAAATCTCTTATCACATTAATGTTTTAGCAGCCGCTGTGGCTCTGACCAGTACTTGTTTCAGAAAGTTAGCATGGTATATCTTGTGAGAACTTTTCATATCGGGGTATCAGTCCCATAGTTAACTGCACCAGTATATCTAATCACATTATAAGACCCTTGCCACTTCATTAACAGTTTGTTTTCTGTAGTGGGTAACAGTAACAAGACTTTTTCACCTGGTTCAAAAATGTTTTCTTTTACTCCATGGACATAATACACCTTCTGCTGTCTGGAATTGGCTCTCCAGAATCACGGGAGGCGGCACAGAAGGAATCCAATCTCAGGTACCTAATATGTGGGAATTTCGCTGAATGAGACTGGGGAAGGCATCATGACATTCTCTGCCCGTGATACTTGCCATGGGCCACGGGTGTTATTGGGACCTCAGAACCAGAGTTGGTGATGGTGCCTGATTTTGAGGGAGGTCATTACAAGAGGGACCTCTCCCCTTGTGTTCTCCCCAAAATGGGCAGCTGAGTAGCCACTGCTTTAAGGACGCTCCTGGAGGAACCTCAAAGACTGGGGTTGGAGCCAGAGAGATTAAATTTGTATCTTGTGCCCCTGGAAATTCCTTTTTCTTTGGTGCCCTTGTTTAATCTCTTAATGTGTGGAACACAGGTCATGCTGCAGGAGGGAGACCTGTTTCCTGCTGAAATACCAGTAGAGTATAAATATAGCAGAGTTTTAATATCTAGTTCTTCATGACAAGCATTAATAGACGCAATAATCTGCAGGCTAACATTTAGACATATTATAACGTTTAACAAAAAAGGGTTAATGACCCCTGGCTACCAGGCTGTTTTATAAAAATTTGTTTTAAGTAAATATTGTACCTTATATGAATGAGTTGCTCTGTGTTGGAAGCAGATCTGATCACAACCAACATCTCTGGATGCATGAAGTAAACTGGAGATTCAGAGATGAGTCGAGGGGCTGGCCTTGGCCAGCTTGAATTTGATTAGATCGTGCATCAACCTATAGGATGGATGGAGAATACCCACAGGTTTTAACTTCAGAGTACTGTAAAGGGTACTCAAATAATCACCTTTACCAGGTGAGTAAATACCACTTCTGCTGTTTTGGGGCTTCTTTCTGATTATTCTGTGCAATTCCAACATACTCTGCCTGTTTTTTTATCAGTGCACACATATAAGATGTAATGGATTTTTTTTTGTGTGGGGTTATCTTCCCATGTTTTTTTTATTACAACTAGTGGCCCTATAGGTTGTCTACCATACAGCATTTAAAAGGGTGAAAAACCTGCTGATGCTTGCGTTACTTCTCTGTAAGCAAAAAGCAGGTAAGGTAAGTATTTGTCCCAGTCTTTCCCTTCACATTTCACAAACCTTTTTATCATGCATTTTAGGGATGGATTAAACCACTCAGCAAGACTGTCTGTCTGAGGATGATAAGGGGAGGTTCTTATGGCAGTGATATGTAATAGTCAGTACAGCTCCTTCAGCAGTGCAGTATCAAAACTACTGTCCTGATCAGTAATATTTTCTTTAGGTATGCCCATCCTGCTGAAAATGTTGGCAAGCTCTGCTGCCACACTTGTGGCTGTGACAGAATGCATGGAAATTGCCTCTGGGTATTGAGCAGCATAGTCACATATCACCAAAATGAATTGCTTACCCTTTTTACTTTTGTCTAAGGGGCCAACCACATCCATTGCAATTCTCTCAAAAGGCACATCTATCAAGAGTAGGGGTACTTTGTCTTTTTTTGTCACTAAGGCTACTTTCTGACATTCAGTGTAAGAACTGCAATAGGTAGCAACATCCTAATGAGTCTCAGGCCAGTAAAATCTGCACATCAGTCTAGCAAGGGTGCCATCCCTTCCCTAGTGTCCAGCCATAGGACTATCATATGCTGTCTATAACAACTCAGTTCTATACTTCTTTGGTATGAGCAATTGTTTTCTGTTCCTGCATCTGAGGGTTAACACAAGCTCTGTACAGTAATCCATTACATTTTTTTAAACATTGGTTCACCCCATTTTTGTTTCATCTTCAGCTGCTTAAAATAAACTTCGAGAGCAATATTGTTAGTTTTCTCAGAAACAAAAATCACAAACTGTTACCAGTTTAGTTTCAGTGTTTTCATTTGTCAACTCCTTATGTTCATCAGTCTTTTGTCACTACTGTTTTTTTCAGGTGTCTTCTTTCTTTCCTGAACTTCTGGAGCTTGGAGCTGGGCTCAAACAAGCCCAAATCAAAGTCACCAAAAGGAAAAGAGTCCCCAAAGTCTGAGATTTTCTTTACCTATGCTCTTGTCACCACAGGTGCTGAAACAACAGGGTTTACTCCCTCCATGATTAACTTAGCAAATACTGGAAAGATATTTCCAATAATCTCAGGTAAAGGTAACTCTGGCACTATCCTCACTTTCATATGCTGTGGCACCCCATTAATATTCAGAGACATGTGGGCTGTGGGATACTATCGAGTGTCCCCATGGATGAAGATGACCCCAGTACCTGGTCCTTTTGCACAGTCTTTTTCCCAGCTTTTCAAGATGCATTAGGGTCTGTCTGCTTCCTAAATCTAAGTCCCTGCAAGGTCTTATCTCCCACCTTGTCTTCTGTTAAATACTTGCACCAAATTGCTAAAGCCAAATTTCCTCCAGTGTTACCTCCTTATTTTTATGGCAGTTTCCTGCAATATGGCCTGGCTTATTACAGTTATAGCAAATAAAGTCTTTGAGTGCAGATTTGTTACCCCCATCAGAGTTCTTATCTGATCTAGAGTTAAATGGGAAATAGAGGGTCTTACCATTCCTTGGCTTTTACTTCACTGCTGTGGTGTCTGTCTGGCCATAAGATAGTCCTCAGCCAAAGAAATGGTGTTTTCACCCATTTTCTGGTCAGTGTTCTTTTATCCAAAGCTGCACATCTGTAGGAAGGATGTTGGTGACTTGCTCCATTGCAAATATGTCAATGATCTGAGGGATTGTTTTGCCCTCTGGCTGGAGACATTTAATGAGGAGTTCTGTGAGTTGGGTGCAGGCTTCTCAAGGACTGTCGACTGAGTGGTACTTCAGGGACCGGAATCTCTGCCTGTAGGTGTCTCCTGAGATGTCATATCTTTTAAGGATTTCTCTTTTCACAAGGTCATAGTTTTCTAACAGTGCAATGTCCATATTGCTGTAGGCAGGTTGGGCTTTACCTGTCAGATAAGATACCAGCCTGATTGCCCATTGCTGTCTTGGCCATTGGCAACTTCAATGACCCTTTCAAAGGTTGTCAAGTATTCTTCAGTATCATCCAAGGGACACAGCTTTATCAGTTTAATGTATTTAAGTTGTTTTTGTTTTGTAGATCTGCTTGACGCATACCAGATCCTCCAGCTCTGATAGCTTGGAAGGCATCCAGCCATTGCTTCTTAATCTCTCATTGTTGTATAGCCTGCAATTTGGAGAAGGCAAACATGCTTTCAGGTTCTGTCCCTACCTGTTCTTCTTCTTTCATCACTTGTGCCAGTTGTACAGTCTCAGTTTAGACGTTTGTTTCTGCTTTTAGTTTGGCTGCCATTCTTCTGATAATCATTCCTGGGCTTGCTGCTGAAGGATCCATACCTTTCTTCTTTGCTTTCCTGATACCAAGTCTAGTATCCACGCACAGAACTCCTGGTGTGGAGTATGCATGGCATAAATCCCACTCCTAACACCAACTGTGGTAGAGGCATAGGTCATGAAGCATAAGCATACCAGAAGTTATAACATTTGCAAGTAATGTTTATTATCAATATCAAATAAAATAAAAAATTAAAAATTGTACAAGATGGCTCTTCATACAGGCAGTTGAAACACAGTCCTACATCTGAAACTCTCTAAATTTCTATATCTCTAAAACTCCCTAAACAAACATTGATCTTTTTTATAAGATTGATTTTCCTGACAGTTTAAACTTTGCATCCTGTAGGTGTAAATTAATCTCCTGTTTCTCACAAAATATCTCAGACTTTGTCCTTTTCCTTCCTGAAACTAGCCTGAACAGTACATTGAGTCTAACAGGTGGAACAAGATAGAACATTCTGTCCCAGAGCTGGTTTCTTGTTGACAAGTTTGTAAACAAGCTTGTGGAAATCAAAATACATCTCAAGGTCAACCCCGTGTTCCAGACTATCACCTTTTTTAAAAAAAAAAATAGGTTTCTGCAATCATTTCAGTAATATAAGTATACATATATTTGCAAACCTAGGGATCCCTGTTTCACATATATTTTTTTAACCACAGAGAAGCAAGGGGAGAAAGAAAGAACAGAAACAGCAAGTAAAGACAGGGAGATAACAGGGAAATTGTGAGACCATCAGAGTGGCCAGTTCCTTGGTGCCACAAGGAAAATTTGATCAAACAGGCAAGAGACAGACACAAAGTAGCATATGACAGAACAAAATAGATCTTTGCTTTTTACTCTGTCTGTATAACAAATGGGACAGGGCGTTACCCAACCCTTATCATAGTTTGTTATAGGGAAGTGGCATGCTACTGAAGCCCATTCATCCTCAGTGCTAATAGTGCTCTTGTGCTCTGATATTCTTCAGGGGTCTTGTGTTTTTTATCCACATAAAAGTAATTACATAGACATCACAAATAAGTAGACAACAGCCAGTGTCACAAGTGATTTTTGTCCTTAATGCTAAATGTCTCATTGGAGTTTGGAGACGGGAAGTTATTTTTCTTCTGCATAACTGAGCACTGAGTACACCTGCCACATGGGACCCAGCAACTGCTGCCTTCCTGGATGTTGTACGAGCATTTGGTGTACAGTGTGTACCAATTTGTCTTTTATTGAACTACTGCATTTTTATGTAATCAAGGGGTTTTGAGAAATCTCTAAACATTTCTATTATCAAGTTGTAGCAGTGGATAGTGCTTGTTTACTTTTCTCCTCAAACCAACATTATTCTGCACATATTTAGTAGATAAAACTATCTTGTTTTATGGCTGTCTGTTTCGTTGTGTCAGTGTTTCTACCCTAAGTGTATTTACTTGATTTTCTGCTCTGTCCACAGTGCCTTTCTGGTAGCCCCTTCTGGTGAATCTACTCCTCAAAAGTTTTTTTTTTCTTTTTTAAAGTCAGGCTCCTTGTGATAACTGCATTTGCTCTGCAAATACTGGGAGTATGGGATACTCACAAGGTACTCCCACCATACAGAATAGTGTCCCTGACAGTTTCTTTTCTGAATACGGTGGTGTAAAGTCTGTCATTATCTTTGATTACCCTGTCTTCCAGGAATGGGACTGTGGTCATGCCTGCATACAGGGTGAATTTCACATTTTCTTTTTATAGTGTATAAGTGACTCCACATTAGTATGTTTCTGTAGAAAGAATTTCTGTTGGCATCCAAAATGTGGTTCTGCTCAAATTCCCACATGTAGAGATTGGGATATGGTGGTGCCATTTTGCTGCCCGTTGTTGTACCACATGTTTGCATATAAAATTTGCTCTTTAAATAATTTTTTTCTAGTACCATTTCTGTTTTAATAGTAACTGCATAGGTGGTATACTGCCATGGGACATAGCTTGGCATGTCTGCCTAGGGACCTCTATATCCTCTTGATGAGGGATACATGTGTACAGGTCATAGATGTCAATGGAACATAACCTAAGGTCTTCTCTGTCATCAGGGCTTTCAAGTGTGTCAAATCAGGTAGATTCTGCTACCCTGATGAAGTGTGGCGCATCCTTAATGAATGTCAATATCTCACTAAAGGGTTTACATGGTAGTTGACATAACTGAAAAGTGGCTCAATAATAGAGTGTATTCTAGAAGTAATCGGGTGGCCAGGGATGGGTGAGTGTCATTCTTGTGGCTTTTGGGGGTTGTGTATTTTGGGTTCATCTTTGGTTAAATTGTCTATTTCGCAGGCACTTATCCATCCTCTGCTTTTGAAAATCTCAAGTCTGTCTGCTATTCTTAAAGAGCTGGTGACACGTTCAGGTGAACTTTAACAAAGCATAATATTTAGACACAGTCTAACTTGTATTTCCCTTAGTTTTGTAGTTCTCCTTCCCATTATTTATTACAAAGGTGATTTGCCTGAAAACAGGATATTTACTCCTAAAAAGTTAATGTATTCCTGTAGCTTTCTCCCTACCTGAGGTCTTAGAGCACTGCTTGTGACCTCATAGTTACTCCCATGATAACAGATTGTGATGTCACAACAGAGGATTATGACTTGGAGTAAGGGTAAGCTATAGATTCAGATGATCTCAAAATAAACTCTAAAGGACAACAATCATATATTCATATACATTTTCTTAGTAATAAGTTATGGGGAGGAGAATTATATAAAATATAAATTGAACACAAGCAGAACTGTACCTAATTATTTTGTTTTTTTAACATTTACTTTGAGGCATCAGAAGCTCTTTAAGGAAATCTCTTTCAATGGATACCTTTCAATCATTATTTAGTTTCCAGTGTCCCTCAATTGGCTCAGGCATTCTGCTTGATAACTGATAATCTTGGATAACAATAGCTCTGCTCGTTTTGTGACTATACTGCCGAGTTCCAGTTACTTAATGAGTGCATATTCTTTTTCAAGATTTAGGGTCTTGTAATTATTGTTTTCCTTATGCTTTTCTTGCTCAATTAATTTTCTGATCTCCCTTTCCATAAGATTAATGTAAGCAGCAACTGAGTGGGATACTCCTTTGGGCAGACTAAATGTAGATTTAAAGTTAAGAGCTTTCTTGAGTTCTGCCTGTCTGGTTGCTATTCTCTGATCAAGAGAATCATCAAAATGAGCTGCTAACCTTACCTTTCTGCAGAATTTTTGCATATCTACTAGTAGATGCTGATCTAAAAAATCATTATGTCTTCTCTTATAACTCTCCCTAGTGTAGCTGCCACTACTGTCAGTCACTGTAATCTCTCTCCTCTGCAGGATTAATCTCTTTTATATCCGCCTTCCAGGTGTACTGTACATCCTGTGTTCCCTATACTCATTCAGATCTCATTGGAATTTCTTGATTTCGGCTTGTGTTATGCTATTTTCAGACTCCTTCAATTCCTTTTCTGTTGTGTCTATTTTATTATTATGCACCTATATTTCCATTGTGACATTATAGACCTTTTAGTTCATTGATATCTTCTGCTAACGTACTTCTTTCTTCTAGGCATACTTAAGGTGAACATGAACTCAAAGGAGGCCTTGTTTTTGATGCTCTCCAATCTCTGTCAGTTTTAGTTTGTTATATTCATGTTTAGTACAGTTAAAATATGAAAGCCTCTGGGTATGTGTTTGCTCTTATAACATAGGCCTAGTGTTATAGCATGCCACTCGAGTTTCTTATCTTTTTGAAGTGTGTGCCCGTGTCTGCCCAATCTTAATGAGAATGCTCTTAGAAGTATGTTAACAGTCATCTACTATGTGTCCAGTGCTAACCTGCCAGTAACACTGTTCCTCTCTGCCTCAGTGAAGGTAAAAAGAGTTGCAGTAGCTAGAACCCACAGCCTTCTGATCTTCAGGCCTTAGAGGTAAGTGTATACACTGCTATCTAAATGGGCATCTGAAATGCTATTGGTTAGCCCAGTTTTGACTAGTGCCATAAACTCTGGGGCATACACACTCATCCATACCTCTAGGTTATGCACAGGGAATTAGTTCCAGGGACATGCCAGGCCATTTGAAAACTGGGCCTCTGGTCTTTAAAACAAAGCCTTCCTTCCTTCCTTCTTAAAAATCTCTTTATACTCCTCCTCCTCCTCCTCCTCTGCCCATCACACTGCCATACCCTGGGACTTACCACCACTCTGAAAACTCTGTGGCTTATCCCCCATGGTGGGACTCCATCCGGGGCAGACCCCAAGATCTCAGGGGATGACAAGATTGAGTTGGAGAGGGAGTTGTGGATCAGCAGGTGCAGGGCCTAGGGATATTTCAGGGCCATCATACTGCACATGGGAGGGGTTTTACCCATTGGTTTCTCCTATCCCCTGAGCATGACACTTTGGGGGACATCAATGCAGCTGAGCATGGAGTGTGTGTACATACACTATGACTGCTGGCAACATCTTCCCATCCCTCACATAGGCCCCTCCAACTGAACCATCACTTGTGGTCACTCAGGCCATGGTAGCATATCAAAGTGCTGCCAGACTCCATCACTGAGTAGGACAGTGTCCTCTGGGATGCTCAATCCTCTTCCCCCTGGCTGGCCCGTGCTCATTCCTGAACCCCGGTTGCTGGCATTGTGAGCTGTAGACCTACTGCTGTGCCAATGGACCAGCATTTACTTTACCAATGTAAAGTGCATCCAACCTGGGACATAATAGGTTGCAATCAGTCAGGGGTCCCCGATACTCCATACATTGCTACTTAATTCAAGAACGAGTAGCTGCTCCAGTTTCATCAATGGCAGCACATGTAGACAGCAGCGTCAGCATCAGGAGACACAGACTGTAACCCCTGATGCCACTAGCTGGAGCACTTATTATGGTGTAAAAGTACCTATAAAGCTTGTTTTAAGGAACTAAAAACAATCATTTGTCAATGCTGAATATTTGCTTGCTTGTATTTGCTGTGTAGTTGTTGGGCAAAGATAGCACAGAGGAAAAAATTAACAAATTAATAACAAAAGTTATAATAATGACATTACCATGATTGAGAAATAAAGAGGTTCTAAGCCTCCTAAACATGCCACTCGGCACATGGCTTGACCCCATACTCCTTCTAGGGGGACGTATCAAGGCTCCATAGGGAATTGCGGAGCTTGAAGTAAGGTGGGGTGTGACCAGTTGTGGAGGGTATCCGCAGAAGGTGGAGGTGGTGTGCAGGGGGCATAAATCCTTTAGGTAAATAATACATGAATGAAATCATAAATACAGTAAAACACTGAAAATTGTTTCTTACCTGTCTGTTGGTCTGTGTTTCTGACTTCATTCTATGTATTCATCAGACGGCTATAGATAATCCACTTATGTTCTTTTTCTTACCTTTGTATGTGGGGTATGGTACCTCTAATTTTTTTTATTTAGCTTTTTTCCCTGTTGGTTGTCATAGGTCACCCCAATGCAAGGAGCACTCCAGTAAATGAATGATTCAGGACTCAAGTAAAGTTATAAATCCACTTTTATAGGTCTAATCCAAGATCATTATCAGAAGTACACCTCGCACTTCACCCGAAACCCTTTCAGGTGAAGTGCTGAGGTGTAGCTGCTTCTGGTGTAATGATTGCTGTGGATTGAGAGTCCTAATTAAAAGTGGATTTATAACTTTACTTGAGTCCTGAATCATTTATTTACTGGAGTGATCCTTGCTTTGGAGTGGACTGTGTACTTTGGGGTAGCCAGCCCCGTAGGAGCACCCCCCCGACATTCCCTTGGTGCAACTGTGCATTTGGATCCGGTGGTAGTCGCAGGTGGCTGCTCAGTCTTGTCCCCACCCCCCTGCCTGAGACTAATCTTCCCAGTCTCCCAATCCCTAGATCCCCCACAGACTGCCCCTCCGCATTGAGGCCACGAAAGGGTGGGCCATCTTCCCCCCCACCCACTGACTGTCATCCAGATTGTTGGCTGGGTGAACTGGTGACAGCGCAGGGCAGAGGCAGGCAGGCAAGGCTTCACATAGCCTGTGATCACCGTTTTCCATTTTCTCCCTCAGTCCCCTGCCACAGCAGTAAATTAAGTGTGTGCACGTGGAGGTGTATACATGCTATGGAGCTGTGGCCCATCCCTCTGTGCCACCTGGTGCTACCTCTGGACCTCCACCTGAGGGGCAGCCAAGTTGACAAGCCTCCCTGTCCCAGGAGAGGAGAGCTGTTCATCGGATGCTCAATCTTCTCCTCCCTAGTCAACCCCTGGAGCTTTTTCCCAAACATGGGTTGCTGGGGTGGTGAGAGGTAAGATGCACAGTGCCTCAGCCCCCTAAGCCACTAGGATGGAGTTACTGCACTGTACCTCTGATTAAACTAATCCCAAGCCCCCATCCTGCCTCAATAATTATTCATATCTTCAGCCCCTTTCATCTGACGAAACCCTCCCCAATATGCAGAACATCCTTGATCCCCTTCTTGTCTACTGACACCCTCAGTGGCCCATCATGTACATCCTGTCACAGTATACATCCACTTTCCCAATATAAATACCACTGTCCCTTCTCCCATGTCCCAGAATGACTATTTCTAGCCATCCACATATACTGATGCCCACCAGTCCCAATACAAATACCCTTACCCCCACCCATTAGCTTACACATACTCTGTACCAATATAAATACCTCAACCCCCTCCTCGCATCAGCTATACCCACCCTGTCCAGCTATGAATACCACACCCCCTCCTCCCAACTGCTGATACAAATCCTGTCCCAATATGAATAATACTATCCATTCCTCCCATCTGCTGGTACCCATTCTGTCCCAAAACAAATACCCCTATTCCTCTTCCCATCGTCTTATATATCCACCATGAACCAATACAAATACCCCTACCCCCTCCTCCCAACTGCTGATGCCCACCCTGTCACAGTGCAAATACCCCTACCCTACCTCTCTTCAGCTTATATACCCACATTGTACAAATACAAATACCCTTACCCCTGCTCCCAACTACTATCTACCCTTTCCCAATACAAATACCCGTCCCCCTCCTCTCATCAGCTTATATAACTCCTGTACAAATATACATACCCCTACTCCCTCCTCCTAACTGCTGATACCCACCCTCTCCCAATCTGAATACCACTACCCCTCCTCCCATCTGCTAATACCCACCCTGTCCCAAGATAAATACCCCTACCCCTCCTCTCATCTGCTGATACTTATTACCCATCCTGTCACAGAATGAATAACCCTACCCCCTCCTTCATCTTAGATCCATATGCCACTGATGTGTTTCCATTTAATATTTTATTCCCTCGTTATGTTTTATGCCATGATACATTAACCAGAGTGGAGCTGAGAAATTCAGATATTATTAAAAAGAAAACCATGTCTGGCAGCTCCCACTGTTGCTCCCTCCTATCAAGCTGCAAACTCGTGCTCATTTTCAGTTCTTCCTTCTTAAGTCAGTCATCATGAAAGCTTATGTCAGTGGTTTGGAGTAAATGATCATCAAGCAAAAGGGCTGAGGATAAACAGAGAGTTTTCTCTCTTCAAAAAAAACAACTTGAAGCCTGCTAATTTATGACTGATCATCTGCCCTGTTAATTGTCTGTGATGCGGTCAGACCTTACAGTAAGCAGAAACAAAAAGAAGCAAGGAAAACAAAGGGCAGGAGAGAGACAAAACTGCTCTCTCTCTCTCTCACTCTAGCCAGAAGTAACTTTGCGATGTTTGTCTAACCGCATGTGGGGAAGAGTGCCACTGCAGGTAGCCATTCAAGGAACCTGCACAGCAGGCATGGGAGGAGTGCCACCATGGGTGGCCAATTAAGGAGCCCACTCAGCGGGCATGGGAAGAGTGCCACTGCAGGCAGCCAGTTATGGAGCCTGCTCAGTGGTCATGGGAAGTGTGCTGCTGTGGGCACCCAATAAAGGGCCTGCTTGGTAGGTATTGCAAAAGTGCTTTCTGCTGCTGGCGGCCTATTCAGGAGCCTGCTTGGCAATCATGGGAAGAGTGCCACTATGGACAGCCAACTGAGGAACTTTCACTGCGGGCATGGGAAGAGTACTGCCGTGAGTGGCCAATTAAAGAACCCACTTGTGAGCATCAGAAAAGTGCTGCCCACTGTGGGCAGCCAATTAAAGAGCCCACTAGGCGATAATAGGAAGTGTGCCACTGCAGGTGGCAAATTAAGGAGCTTACTCGGCAGGCAGGGGAAGAGTGCCGCTACGGGTGACTAATTCAGAAGCTCCACTCGATGGCCGATGGAAGAGTGCTGCAGGTAGCCAATTAAGGAACCTGCTTGGCAGGCATCAGAAAGTATCACCTGTCATGAGTGCCCAATAAAGAAGGCTACGCAGGAGGCATCGGAGTACCAGTGCGGGCAGCCATACTAAGGAGCCCACTTGGTGGGCATAGCAAGTGCGCTGCCACTGGCAGCCAAGTAAAAAGCCTGCTTGGTAGGCATCAGAAAAATGCCATCCACTGTGGGTAAAGAATTAAGAAGTCCACTCGGCAATCATAGGAAGACAGTCTGCATGGGCGGCCAGTTTAGGAGCCTGATCAGCAGGCATGGGAAGAGTGCTGCTGCAGGTGGCCAATAAAGGAACCCGCTCTAAAGGCATCAGAAAAGTGCTGCCAGCTGTGGGCAGCCCATTAAGAAGCTTGCTTGGTGATGATGGAAAGAGTTTTGCCACAGGTATCCAATTAAAGAGCTTACTCAGCGGGCATGGGAGAGCACCACTGTGGGTGGCTAATTCAGAAGCCTGCTCAGTGGGCATCAGAAGACTGCCACAGGCAGACAATTATGGAACCCACTGGCAGACATTGCAAAAGTGTTGCCTGCCACAGATGGCCAATAAAGGAGCCCACTCCACAGACACTGAAAAAGTGTTGTCTGCTTCAGGCAACTAACTAAAGATCCTGCTCCATGATCATGGGATGAGTGCTGCCACAGGCAGTCAATTCACGAGACCACTCCGTGGTCATTAGAGGAGTACCACTGCAGGAGCTAATAAGTGGAGCCCAGTTGGAGGCATGGGAAGTGTGATGCCATGAGCAGCCAATTAAGGAGCCCACTCAGTAGACATTGGAAAAGTGCCATGCATTGTGGGTGGTCAATTAAGGAGCCCACTCGGGCAATCATGAGAAGAGTGCTGCCGCGCATGGCAATTAAGGAGCCCACTCAGCAGGCATCAGAAAAGTGCTGCCTACTGTGGGCAGCCAATTAAGGAGCTCAGTTAGCAATCATGAGAAGAGCGCCACTGCAGTGGCCAATTAAGGGGCTTACTCAGTGAGTATGGGAAGAGTGCCACTGTGTGTGGCTAATTAAGGGGCATACTCAGTGGGCATGGGAAGGGTGCCATTGCGGGTGGTCAGTAAAGGAGTCCACTTCCATGGGCTTTGAAAAAGTGCTGCCTGCTGTGGGAAACCAATTAAAGAGCCTGCTCAGTGATGATGGGAACAGTGGTACTGCAGGTGGCCAATTAAGGACCTCACTCATAGGCATGGGATGAGTGCTGCCAAAGGAAGCCAATTCACGATCCTGGTTTGCGGGCATCAGAACAGTGCTCCCACGGGCAGCCAATTGAGAAGCTCATTTGGCAGGCAACAGAAAAGTACCACTGCTGGTAAGGGAAAGGGATGGTATGGACAAGGGGAAGGAGGAAAATAAGAAATAGGCTGTAAATAAAAGGATGGAGCCACACTATGATAGGGGCAGCTTCATTCTTTCAACTACAGAATGTTTCCACCCATCACCCATGAGAACAGCATCGTGATCAGCTTTGCTGCTCATTGACCTGTCATTGTCAAGCCTTCTGCAGCCTGAGCTGCACTGGATGCAACAATGATAAGCCTCTGAAGCCTGATATTCTGTTCTCACAATGTGTTTGCTTGTGACAAAAAAACTGAAAAAAAAGAAATATATACAGAAAGACAACGAAGTGTAAGCTGTCAAATACGAACTGAGATCACTGCAACGCAGAGCACTTACTTGTCTCATGTTATGCTAATGTGCCTTGCAAACTCAGCCACTGGTCAGCCACGCACATTAGCAGAGGGTAAGTGGGAGGAAGTGCATCTCTACCTACTAAATGGTGTTGAGCAGCCTTGGAACAGTACAGTTTTGTAAGAACTTACCATAAAAGTAGATCTTCAAGCACAGCTCTTGCAGCAGGCAATAACCATCAGGACTATGCCGCCAGGCACTAGGACCCCATGGAAAAAATCTAGCTAGCAGTCTATGGTGAGGGACCGCCCTCTGACATCAGCCCCGCCCCTGACGCCACCCATGGTATAAAGAATTTTTTAAAGACCTGATACGGTCAACGTAAAAGTGAAGAACTCTGTGAACATCCAGAGTATATAACGAGGCCTCCCCTCTATTCGAGTACTCTGGGTAATAAACTCGGAGATGAATGTCCTGGTTAAGGGTGAACTCTGACACCACCTTCAGGAGAAACGTAAGATTAGTGCACAGAGATACCCTATCCTTGTGGAAAATCAAATAGGGCTCTTTACACATCAGAGCCTGAAGCTCAGAAATCCTTCACACTGATGTGATGGCAACTAAAATAGCACTTTCCAGGACAGGAAGCATAGCTCCTGACTTGCAGCTGGCTCAAAGGGAGGCAGCATAAGCTTCTCTAACAAACATAAAAGATCCCATGGGGGAACACGGTCCTGAATGGGTGGCTTAATGTGCATGATACCTCGCAGGAAGGTGCAGGACAGATCCATTTGTGCCAGGTTCCTGCCTTCCATTGGTACATGATAAGCTGACAGTGCAGAAAGGTGTATCTTTATTGACGAGTAGCTAAGACCTGCATTGGACAGGGTAAGGAAATACTCTAGGACCGAATTCACTGGACAGGTGAAAGGGTCCAGACAATGGGTACAGGCCCATAGGCAGAAGCACTTCCATTTCATGGCATAGGTGGCCCTGGTTGAGGATTTTCTCACAGCCGCTAGGACCTCCACTACACCTGCTGACACCCTGTACCGGTGCCTAAGTCTGCAGGAGCCATGCACGCAGGTACAGAAACTTGAGATTCAGGTGTACAAGAGTCCCTTGCTCCTGGGAGAGCAAGTGAGAGGACAGGGGAAGAGGAATAGGAGGTTCTATTGCCAATTGCTGGAGCAATGGGAACCAAATCTGCAGTGGCCAGAATGGTGCTATGAGAATCATGCCTGCTCATTCCGCTTGAAGTTCGAGCAGTACTCTCTGTATTAGTAAGAAGGGAGGGAAGGCATAAAGAAACCTTCCTGTCCAAGAAAGGGACAATGCATCTCACCAGAAAACACCAGGCCCTGGATCTAGTGAGTAGAAACTGCAGTTTGGCATTGAGCAGAGACGCAAAGAGATCCAGTTTTGGAGTTCCCCATCATTTGACTAGATCGTCTGCTACTTCCTGTAATAGTTACCACTCGTGGGTCTGAGACTGAGAGCAGCTTAGGCTGTTGGCTAACGTGTTTTGTACTCCTGGAACATGCACTGCTGTGAGTTCCTGACTGTGCTCCACTGCCCAGTACCAGACTCTCATGGTCTCTTTGCAGAGGAGACAGGAGTGAGTGCCCCCTTGCTTATTGATGTAAAAGACCACCGACATGTTATCTGTCTGGATTAATAAGGGGTCTGAAAGGAGATCCATCTGAAATGTTTGTAAGGCATACAGAACAGCTCTCATCTCCAACACACTGATGTGGAGGATGCGTTCCAAAGTAGTCCATGTCCCTCTTTTCTGATTTTCTTTGAAATACACGCCCCACCCCAGTCCCGAGGCATCCATTGTCAGGATTTGCTGAGGATTGGGACTTTGAAACAGAGTCCCAGTCTCTAGTCGCGAGGGAGTGCGCCACCATTCCAAAGACTGACGCACAGCATTAGAGATCCAAACTTGCTGCTTCAGATTGTCTGAACGCTGATCCAACTGTACCCTGAGGTTCCACTTAAGTACTCTCATGTGGAGATGAGCTAAGGGCACTGTTACGATAGCACCTGCCATGTGGCCTAGGAAATGCGAAAGCATGCTGGCTGATATTTGGCCTGAGGAGGTGATTTTCTGAGCCAGCACCTCCAGGTGATCTGCCCTGTCCAGGAGGAGGAAGGCCTTCCCTTGGACGGTTTCCAAGACAGACCTTATTATTGTAATCTCTGGGCCAGGGGGATGACTTGGGAAGATTTAAGGTGAACCCCAGGGTTTGTAACAGTTGAAAAGTACTTTCCAGTGTGTGATGCAGCTGGTCCCTTGTGGGAGCTGTCAGAAGCCAGTCGTCGAGGTAGGGGTAGATGTAATGTCCCTGCCTCCTAAGAACTGCAGCGACCGGTGCCAGGCACTTGACGAATACTTGAGGTGCCGAGGAGAGGCCAAATGGCAGGGTCTGAAACTGATAATGCTCACCCTGGAAGGTAAAGCGGAGGTACTTTCTGTGGGACAGCAGAATTTTTATGTGTATGTATGCATCCTGCATGTCCAGGGAGCAAAGCTAGTTTCCTTGGTGTTGCAGGGTCAGCAACCCTGGCAGTGTCACCATCCTGAACCTTATGTATTCAATAAAGTTGTGCAGCTGACTGAGATCCAGGATGGGACGAAGGTCCCCTGCCTTCCTTGGAACCAAGAAATGGGAGTAATAACCCCTTCCTCTTTGACTCAGTGGAATTACCTGGATTGCCTTTTTGCTCCAGAGGGCTTGGATTTCTGCCCAAATGAGGCCTGCATGGGATGGGGAGCAATGATGGGAATGGTGGGTTGTCTGGAGGTATTTGGGTGAACTCCAGAGCATAACCCCTTTCTATAATCTGGAGTTCTCGCTGATCTAGAAACACAGACTTTGATGGCAGATAAAAAACACTTAGCCCACCCAGTCTGCCCATTTCCCTACCTATCGGATACGCTGCAGATCCTAGTTAACCAACAGCCTACTTCTTCCTACCCCCCACCAGAACTGCCTTATGTCTGTACCATGCATTCTTGAATTCCCCCACTGTTTTTGACCCCATGACCTCCTCAGGAAGGCTGTTCCATGTATCCACCACCCTTTCCATGAAAAAATACTTCCTCACATTGCTCTTGAGCCGTCCCCCCTCTATCTTCAAATTGTGCCCCCTTGTTCTTGCACATCTCTTTTTCTACAAGATGCTACTCTCCTGGACTTAGTTGATTCCCTTGAAGTACTTGAAAGTTTCTATCATGCCCCCCCCTCCTCCTTTCCTTGAGGGTATACATATTAAGCTCCTTTAGTCTCTCTTCATATAGCTTCTGGTGCAGACCCTGCAGCATTTTAGTTGCCCTCCACTGGACTGCCTCCATCCTGTCTATGTCCTTGCGGAGATGGGGTCTCCAGAACTGCATGCAGTACTCCAGATGGGGTCTTGCCAATTGTCTGTATAGAGGGATAACAACTTCCTGTTTTCTACTGGTGATGCCTCTTCCTATACATCCCAGTATCCCCAGCCTCCTTATTGCCTTCTTACATTGCTTGCTTATCTTTAGGTAATCTGAAGTGACTACCCCAGGCCTCTTTCCGTTTCTGTTGTTGTTAGTACCTCCCACCCCACCCCACCCCATTGTGTACTCTTCCTTTGGGTCTTTGTTTCCCAGGTGCATTACTTGCATTTCTTGCACTGAATCTAAGCTGCCATACTTTGACCATTCCTCCAACCTTCATGTCCCTTCTCATCCTTTCCACTCACTCGTATCAACCCTGTTGCAGATATTTGTGTCATCTGCAAAGAGGCATACTTTTCCTTCCAGTCCCTCCGTAATGTCACTTATAAAGACATTAAAAAGGACTGGATCCAGTACTGAACCCTGCGGTACCCCGCTAGCAACCCCCTTTCTTCAGAGTGGACTCTGTTTACTATTATCCCCTGTGTCCTGTTGTCCAGCCAATGTTTTATCCAGGCTACCACCCTGGGACCCACTCCCAGATAGAATTTGTTTATTAATCTTTTGTGTGGGACTGTGTCAAATGCTTTGCTAAAGTCAAGGTAGGCCATGTCCACGGCCCCTCCCTGGTCTACTACTTTGGTCACCCAGTCAAAGAAATCTATTAGATTCGGGGTCAGCACTCCCAAAGCACTTTCAATCATTTATTCCATGTGCAAAAAGACTTTGTTGTAACCTTATAGGCAAATAATAATGACAAATGACAGCAGCAAAACAGGCATAGGGTAGTCCATAAAAGTATACAGCAGCAGGTCCATCAGATTCCATAGATGGTAATTTAATTTCAGTCTGCCGACTTGACCTTGAAGGAATTAAAACCCCAAAATGCTGCCACAGCGTAATGAACTACCCCTTTTTTCTGGCTACAGAAAGTGTTTTCCTACAAGATGTCCTGGTAAAGTGCACCCCTCCATCTATCGGTATCAGTCTGAAATCCTGACTGGGTGAGCAGTGCAATTTTTTGTATTTTTCAAATCTATTAGATTCATCTGACATGATCTTCCCACTGTGAATCCATGCTGCCTTGGGTCTTCTGCCCCCCTGACCTCTAGGTACTCAACAATTCTTTCTTTCTTTCAGAAGTGATGCCATAATTTTCCCTACCACTGAGGTCAAACTAACAGGTCTATAGTTTCCTGCCTCTACTTTGCTTCCACTTTTGTGAAGGGGAATCACATCCGCCCTCCTCCAGTCCTTACGTACTCCCATAATTTGTTAGAAAGGGTAGTCAGTGGTGTCACTAGTTCTCACCTTAGTTCTTTTAGAATTCTGGGGTGAATCCCATTGCTTTGTCCACTTTCAGTTTTAGGAGTTCTTTCAGAACTCTTTCTTCTGTGAATGGACTGGTATTGACCACCCTATCCAGAGTGCTTCTATTGATTGGATTAGGTACCTCCCCCTATTCTTATTATGTGAATACTGAGTAGAATTATTCATTTGGTATCCCTGCTTTTTCACTGTCACCCTCTGCCCAGCCACCCTCCCCTTTATTAAGCCTCACTATCCCTCCCTTGGTCTTTCTTCGCTCCCTAATGTACCTATAAAAGGTTTTATCCCCCTTCTTAACCAGGTTGGCTATCTTTTCCTTGGTTTGGGCTTTTGCTAGTCTGACTGCCTTCTCTGCTTCCTTCTGTCTTTTTTTTTTTAAAACAGTGTATTTTATTGAGGGATTAAAAAAAAATTACACATATACAGACATTGAAAAACTATGACTACAAAACATTTGTTGTACAAGGTTACATGATTGCTCACATACATTAGGTCCCACCTTCACTTGCGGGATGGTAATAGTGTATCTGTCCAGATCTGAGTCCAAAGGGTTATACCTGGGATGTTTGTTTATTTAGGCTCTGTGGGCACGTCCCTCTGCAAAGGGTGCAGTGTTGGATCGGAAACATGGCTTGTGAGGAGGAAAGCCTCCAGGGTACCCCATCTACATTGGAAGAGTTGTGGTCTATTGGTCATGGAGCAGATAATTTTTTTGATTCTGAGGACATCAAGGATAGCGTAATGCCATTCTTGGAAGGATGAGTCAAGATCTTCCATCCAATGTTTGAAGATGATTTTTTTTGCTACGTCTGCTATTAGTGTAATGCGATATTTCCTATAGCCAAATACCTGGTCGAGATCTAATAGACATATTCGAGGGGTGAAGTGCAGTTCTAGACCCAGAAGGGGGTCCATGTAGGCTTGTATTGCTTCCCATAAGATTGAGTCTGTGGAGCAATCCAATAAAATATGTTTGAGGAGCCTCATTCAAGTTTCCATCTTGTGCATGTGGGGGTTGGGAGGTGTCCTATTTTATGTAATTTGGATGGGGTGTAATAGAGGTTGTATGTTATTTTGTACTGCATAAGCCTGAGCCTGTCAAACCTCAGGTATTTGTATAGGTTCCTCCACATGATCGATCTAGTATTATCGTTGTCTAGCTCCGGGAATTTGGTCATCCAATAGGGGCATTTATTCATGTCTTTTGGGGTTGTGAGAGACAGTAATTTCTTTTAAAGTCTAGAGATGGAGTGTTGTTGTGTTGCTAAGGGGAGTCCCAGGGGTTGTGGTCTATTACGTGGCAGGGCTTTGGTCCCAGGAACTGTACGATTGAATGGCGAAGTTAGAGGAAAGTAAAGGGGGACAGTTTGGGAGGGGAGAGGGATGTGATGAAATTATTGTATGATATGAAACTGTTGTTTTGGATGAGTTGGTCCGGTCTCAAGTGTGGCGGAAGGTTAAGGTGCTTTGCTTGGGTTGATTTGTTTTGGATCCTGATGTTCGGGTTGCCGAACACTGGTTGATTGAGAATGAGGTGGGGCTTTATTTTAAGGAGTCTACGGAATTGTTTGGAGATTAATCGTGAGGTACCTATTGGCTTGTGTCTCAGGGTTGGAGGGAGCTTGGAGTGTGGTATGTGGATTATTGCTCCAATACTGATCTACACCTGTCGGCATAGCTCGACTTCCATTTGGAGCCAATGTGGTGCGTATTGCACCCCCAATGTGGGTAAATCGCCCGTCTTCCATCTGATGAATTTCCCTGCGTGTAGAGCTAGGTAATACAAGTATGTGTGTGGGAGCTGGAGTCCTCCCTGAGGGGACAGCATGTGGAATTCCCTACGTGGTTTCTTGTCATTCCAGAGGAAGGCCATGATCAAGGATCCAAGTTTGGTGAACCATTGCGTTGGGATGCATATGTCTAACATACCTATTGGGTAAAGTAGTCTAGGCAGGATATTCATTTTTGTGATGTTGAATCATGCCCAGAGAGTTAGTGGGACAGCTGCGCATCTGTTCAGGTCATGTTTAATGTAAGTGAGGAGAGGGTCTAGGTTCTGTCAGAGGAGAGATCTTTTGCTACTCGCTAAGGAAATTCCAAGATATTTAAGGGCAGTGGGTGACCAGGACCCTCTCCATTCAAATAACATGAAGTCTTGCTGTATTCTGACTATATGCAGTTAGCCCCAGCACTTGAACTGCTCCAGAGAGGAAATGGTTAACTCTATGCCAGAACACAGAATGTTGACCTCGAGCTCGGTTTCCAAACCTCTGTGTCTGGTACATCCCAGTGTAACCATCAGATTCTTTACTCCGCCTAACTGTGAAGACGCTCTGCAGAATTCTCCTTCGCTGGTTCGGTTCAAGTAAAATTGGTTGGTTTCATCCGTCTTTTTATTTATTTTTTGGTATCAGATCTCTGTCTACGGTACAGGCAGTGTTATAGATAGTAAGGTGTTTCTATTAAGAAATTGTTTTTCCTTCGGTTTCTTTCCTGTCGGTATGGTTGAGAACCAGAACTATTCTTATTTCTGTTTTATTGTGATATTTGGTGTGGTGTTCCAGTACTCATCGATTCCTAAAAAAAACAAAGTTTTTTTCCGTTTTTTTAACCAACTCGTGACACAGTTACAACCGATAGGCTGTTGTTACCTAGCTTGAAGGCAAAAAAGGGTAACTTTGAAAATTTTAGGCATGTCTGATAAACCCAAAAAGAAAACCGGTCCCACTGGGTTTCAGCACTGTACCGAGTGTGGGGCCACATTTGCCAAAGTTGATCCCCACCTCATCTATGTTTACTGTCTGAGGTTTGACCACCTCAAAGAAGACTGCCAAATCTGTAAAAACTTTCCCGAAGCCACTTTGGAAAAACATTTAAGTAGGCTAAAGGAAAGACAGGCCGAGAAGTCCGATGATCCAGATGGTCATAGATACATAGACAGTGTCAGCAGATAAGGGTCTACAGCCCACCCAGTCTGCTGGGCAGCCTGGTTCAGTTCCAACTGAACCTGAGGAGGTGCCCACTGACCTGAGCTATACCTCCTCAGGAAAAAGGAGAGTCGATTCTGCGGAATCAGTTCCTAGTAAAAGAAAGTGAAAGTCAGTCAGTTCGGATCCCAGTTCCCATGTTCCAACTACTGATAGATTGCTAAAATGATCACTATCGTCCAATCACTTTGCCCGGTTCCGACTGAACCAGCTCCGACACACAGACATTCGGTTCGGCTGGAGTCTTCTCCCTCGGATTACAATCCGGAGGCATTTTATGAGGGTGAATGGGAAGGAGAAGAGGAAAATCCCGATGATGATGATGATGATGACTAAGAAGGCCTAGAGGAGCCAGTAGAGCCTGACATCTCCCCAGACAGGCCTTCTAATGTTTCTCCTCCTAGACTTTTTGAGTCCCCTTCCCACTTCTTATTTTACAAGAAAGTGGCTGAGTTTCTCCAGCTTCCTGTGGAAAAAGCTGAGCAAGATCAGGAGGAGCCTGACTACAGGGAAATGATGGATGTCCCAGAGTGTCTATCCCTCTGCACTAATCCCTTTGGAAACAGACACAAAAACATTTACAATTTCCCACATCTATACCTCCTGTAGACAGGAAAATGGACAGGAGGTATACTTTCTCAGGCCCTGGTACGGAATTGTTAACCACTCATTGCAGCCACGTTGGGGTAGTGCAGGCTGCAGCCTGGGACAAGGCTAATATTCCTTTGGCATCTCACCCCCTAGATAAGCTGGTGGCTGCAGAGGGTACTGAGGCATCCAAGGTCCAGTTTCATGCTGTTGTGGACTCAAATGATGTGCATTCCAGAGTTATGGCTACATCTGTCTCCATGTGGAGATTTTCTTGGCTCAGATGTATCAATTTGTCTCAGGATACCCAGACCAAGGCCGTGGATTTTCCTGTACTCAGTTCATCTCTAACCTTTTGTAGCCTTTTAAGTCTAGCAGTGTTGCCCTCAATCTTTAATTTACTGTGCAGCACTCACCTCCCTGCGAGGCTTCTTAGGGCTGTAAATCGACACTTTGACTCTTTTCGGTTTACCCCGCAGCTGCTTCGCGGCTGCTCCCCACCTGCCCCCCACCACTCCCACCCTTGGTTGGCATTAGTTATATAGCCCTTGGTGACTCTTTGCCACGCTTAGTGGGATTGATTGTTTTAACTATCTCCCTACTTTACCACTTGCAACTTATATTCTTCTACCACTAGAGGGGTCTTCAATCCTAATAATCCTGTTTTTGCTTCTTAGATCATAGCAAACATTACTAGCTCATTTCTCGTGCTTTTTCTTCTGTTTTAAAACCAATTTCTTTAACATTTTCAATTTCTAATCACCTCCTCCTTGCTATTCTATCCCACAAAAATTCCTTCCCCCCTTTCAATTCCCTGGGCACCTTACCCTACTGTATTTTTTCTTACTGTCTCAATTCTTGTTCCAATTATGTGGATCCCGGTGGTTAGTAGCCCTCTCTCCTCAAGTGTATGCACCACTTTCACCCTAATGACTTCACCTTCTCTAACATGCTCATTCTGTCTCATAAGTCACTGGCTGCTTCACCACTTTTTGTCCCAAATAGGATCGTTTACCATGCCACATACTCGTTACACAATTTTCTTCTCTGCATCGCCTCCCTACCTGTCACTTATATCCATTGTAAACTGTGGTACTTGCTCCTACTGGCACTAACACTAGCTGGTGATATGAAAATGAATCCAGGTCCTGGCGGTTATATATCTCACACTGATACATGCTGGTCTGATGCTAAGGGTCTGCGTATTGCTCACATGAACATCCGGAGCCTTCCCCACAATGTGATGGAACCTGAGGCCTGGGCTACTCAATACAACCCGGACATTCTATGCTTTGTCTGAGACCTGGTTAAAACCCTCCATCCCTGATCACCTATGCCTCCTGCCTAACTACAAAATATTAAGACAAGATCGATCCTCATCTAAATGTTGAGGAGGAGGAGTTGCGATCCTCCATAAATCCCACCTCTGCCTACACCTAAACACCTCCTTCACCCTCTCACACTGTGAATCCATTCATGCTACCCTCCTACTTGGTTCCAAGAGCCTACACTTAGTGTGCACCTACAACCCACCTAGGGGTGGTGTCCTTGGTCTTGTGGAACTCCTCTACCAGGTGGACTCAGCTATTGGATGAAATGAGGTCCTCATCCTTGGTGACTTTAATCTTAACTGGTCTGGTAAATCCTGCCAGTCTCTCGACACCATAGTACAGGCCATGACCCCTATACCAACTGATGACCCACCAGGGTCTCGGGGGCCCCCCTCTCCCGCACTAGCACTCTAATTGACTGGGCCCTCACAAACCATCTTGACCGGATCATCTCAGCTGGTACCCTTGCTGACTCCATAAGTGATCACTCCCCCATTTTCTGCATCTGGCGTGCCGCTAGACAATCATCCCCTCCTCCAAATTGATCACCTTCCGTAATATGGCCAATCTCAATCAGGCACAGTTTTTGCAGGATCTCTCTTCGATTGACTGGTTGCCCATCTTTGCCTCATCTGATGCGCAGTCTGCTCTAGACTACTTCCTTAAAAAGTTCGGATGTATCCAAGCCCTTCATGCTCCCTATGTCACGCGCCGCATACGGGGCATACAAACAAAGTGGCTGATTAAAGATCTTCTTAACCAACTCCGGACCAGGGATAAAAGTTGGCGGCATTTCAAGGCCTCAGGGGTGCAGGCTGATTATGATCATTATAGGGCTTTGCGAAACTCCTGTAAAAGGAATATTCATCTAGCAAAAAGCTCCTTCTGTAAAGACTTGCTTACAAAAGCTGGAGGAGACTCAAAAAAATTTTGGTCAGTCATTAAATTCTCCTTGGTACTGATAAACTGGCCACCTCAAATGACATGCTACTAAACGGCATTCACTGTAACAACCCAGTGACCATCGCCAACTCTTTTAACTGTCATTTCTCAGCTCTTTCATGTTTCTCTGCCACCTTCCCTACAGACCACCCTACATCCACTCCTGTGGCTATGGAACCTATGCTCTCCCATCCACTTTTCAGGTTTCGGACTATCACTTCAGCAGAAGTCCTAAAGCTGCTACTCACCATCTCTGACACTACTAGCTCTGGTGCTGACTGTTTGGAGTCCAGGCTTCTGAAAGCTGCTGACCCTCTCATAGCCTCTCCTCTAACTAAAATCTTCAACCTGTTGTTATGTCATGCTGTAGTTCCTGATATATGGAAGATAGCTAGGATTACCCCATCCTAAAAAAAGGTGATCCCAAAGATATGGCCAATTACCGACCCATCGCTATCCTCTCGGTGCTCAGTAAAATCCTTGAAAAATTGGTGGCGAACCAAACCATAGAGTATCTGAGGAAACATAACCTCCTCTCTGGTTCCCAGCATGGCTTCTGAACAGGCCACAGTACCTCCACTGCCCTCCTAAAAGTTACTAATGACATTTACACCACTATGGATTCTGGTCTCCTGACAGGTGCCATCTTCATCAACCTAACCAAGGCTTTTGACCTGGTTAACCATACCCTTCTCCTTACTAAACTAGTCCCCCTCGGTTTTTCAGCTGAATCGGTGAACTGGTTCTACAGCTATCTGTCCAATCATCAGCAGGCTGTAGCTTTTAACTCGGCTATGTCTGATCTGTCGTCCATTTATGCTGGTGTCCCGCAGGAATCCATACTTGGCCCCCTGCTTTTCACTATTTTCATTAATGACCTTCCATCCCAGGCACCTACCTGCTCCATCTTGCTATACGCAGATGACCTTGTCCTCTACTACAGTGCCAGTAATGTATCGGACATAAACAAGTCACTCTCTTTGGAGTTCCTAAACATACAATCCTGGCTAACTGTATATCACCTTATTCTCAATGTAAATAAAACTCAGTCTATGCTCTTTGGCTCTCCTGCTAGACTAAAATCAAATCAAAACTCCCTCAAAATATCCTGTTCTCACAATTCCTGATTAGTTAGCACCAGTTTCTTCAAATACCTGGGTATTCTTCTTGATGAATCATTGGAGTTCGAGCCCCACATCACTGCTACCTGCAAAGCTGTAAATCTGAAAATTGGAGCAGCCTACTGTACCTGCTATGCCCTCACTCCATCAGCTAGGCTTGCTGTGGCACAAGGCTTTTTGCTCCCATCATTGGCCTATGGCTTGGTCAACTATCTAGGTTCAACTAAAACATCCCTCCATCTATGGGATACTACCTATAACAACATCTGCCGTTATGCTTCTGCCTCTCCTCGTCACAAACACTGCTGTCAGCTCTATGCTGACCTGGTATGACCTAGTCCTGCTGCTCACCACCTCCTATCCTATGGTGCCTTAATAGACGGTATAATCAGATCTGGCCTCCTTCAATCTCTTGCCTCGCTATTACACTCTCAACCTCCCTCCTGCAGGCTCCATTCAACTGAATAGACTCCTCTCTACATCCCTCGGTGTAAGACTACAATGGGTGCACATGCTTTCTCCAATACTGCCCCTAAGTATTGGAATTCTATCCCCCAAGCTATCCATCTTACCCCTACACATGGTCGCTTCAAAATGTTCCACCGTGAACATCTACTCGCAGTAAGCCCCTGCACTTGCTTCCATCCACCTTAAACTCTTTCTCCTACTCTGCTACCCTACTCTACTCCCACCCTTCCTGTTGCACACTTTCTAACCTGCCTCTCCCCCTCATCCCCTCCCCCCCATTTTCTCTTACTATTCTTATTTTTTGCAAATTGGCACTTATAGTATACTGTCCATGATAATGGCTGGTTGTAATTTCTCTGTACTTGTGTCACACTTGCCTTTTGAATGACCTCTGTTTTTATCATTTTACCTATTAACTTTGTCTGACCATGTATAAATGTCCTGCAAGTTGTTTGTAAACTCTTATCCTTTTCCAACTTATATCTGTATTGTACAACCTAATTCTATGTGCTGCATCACACTGCCGATGTTTTCTGTATTTGACCTGTACCCTTCCCGGTCGTGCTTGAAAATAGGCATCTCTATGCCTAGTGCACTCACCCAGTTAACAAAAGCAAATAAATACGGTAGATTCTCTGTTTGGAGAACAAACAGAGGTTTACATGAGAAAGATGGAAGAGTACAGGACCACCTACAGGAGTGCTACAGCTAAAGAGAAGCAGACCACTCCTCAAAAGCAGCAGTCTAAGGCTGATGGGGGCAGACTTTTCACTGGCCTTTCTACCAAGCTCAGGCCTCCTCTTCTTTTCAGTAGAGGGGGTTCTTTAGGGGAAGAGATAGAAGGGGGATGAGCAGAGCTGCATCCTCCTCTCAATCCAAGCCCCCTGCCAAGTAGACACCCTGATGTATCAGCCAGAGTCACCTTCTCAGTCCTAGTGGGTGGCAGGCTGGCTTACTACTTCCAGGCCTGGAAGTCTATCACTTCAGACAAATGGGTCCTGGAAGTGGTAAGCCAGGGACTTGCCCTCAGTTTCAAAAGGTTCCCCAAAATGAGAGTAAAGTCTTTCAGTCCTCCTACTCCCTTGGAAACAGAGGCATTGGGGCAGAAGTCTCCCCTCTACTGCTTCTGCAGGCAGTGGAGAGGGTACCTCATTAGCACAGGGGGAAAAGGACTGTATTCCAGGTACTTTCTTACTCCAAAAAAGACAGGGGAGTGGCGACCTATCCTAGATCTACGATACTTGAACAGACACATCACAAAACCAAAGTTCAAAATGGTGACTCTGGGAATAATTCTTCCCTCTCTGAGACCAGGAGACTGGCTAACCTCTCTGGATCTCAAGGATGCCTATTTTCACATAGCTATCAGAGATTCCCACAGAAAGTACCTCAAGTTCGAGTTGTCCTCAGGTCATTATCAGTTCAGAGCAATGTCCTTCAGCCTAACATCTGCCCCAAGGGTGTTCACAAAATGCCTAGCAGTAGTAGCAGCCTTCCTCAGGAGACAAATCATTTCGGTGTTCCCTTATCTGGAAGACTGGCTCATAGTAGGTCAGTCCTCAGACCAAGTCAAGTCAGCTCTAGGAACCACTCAGAAACTTCTGGAGTCTCTAGGGTTCATCCTAAACCTAGCAAAGTCCATTCTCGAACCGGTCTAGCTTCTCACCTTCATAGGGGCAGAGCTGGACACTGTTCAGGTAAAGGCCTTTCTTCCCCTCTTGAGGGTAAAGGCCCTCACAGCTCTGGCTTCTTCTTTTCAACCACTGGTGTCTTGGCCAGCCAGGCACTTCCTACAACTATTAGGCCACATGGCAGCTTCCACTGCAGTGGTGCAAGAGGTAAGGTTCCAGATGAGGGACATTCAGTTCTATTTAAGGTCCTTTTGATTCCAAAGAAAGGACCCTCTTACCAAGTTAGTTCCAGTGACTCAGCCACTTGTCCAGGCTCTCCACTGATGGCTGGAAGAGAACAACCTGAGGCAGGGCGTCCCTTTCCTCAGTCAGACCCCTTCAGTGATTCTCATGACAGATGCTTCCCTACTGGGATGGAGAGCTCATCTGGATCATCTCTCTGCTCAGGGGGCATGGTCTCACCAGGAGTCCCTTATGCACATAAATCTGGAACTCAGGGCTGTCTTTTTAGCTCTTCAGGCATTCTCAAAATCAATTCAAGGGAAAGTGGTGCAGATCAGGACAGACAACACCACAACCTTGTGGTACATAAACAAGCAAGGGGGCATGCGGTCCATGGCTTTGTGCACAAAAGCCATGAAAATATGGTCGTTGGCTTACTCTCTTTAAGCTTCCCTGATCACAGTGCATCTCCTAGGGAAGGACAATGTATTGGCAGATGCACTCAGCAGAATTTCTCAGGGTCACTACGAGTGGTCCCTGAATCCCCAAATTCTTCAGGCCATTTTCAAGAGATGAGGCACCCCAGAGATAGATCTCTTTGCTGCCCCAGACAATCACCAACTTCCCCTGTTCTGTTGCAGGCCCCCTCTTTTGGGGTCTGTTCCTTAGGATGCTTTCCTGTTGAATTGGACAAACAGATTCTGTATGCATTTCCTCCCTTTCCTTTGATTCTCAGAGTGCTAATAAAGATCAGGTCTCAGCCCTGCAAAGTGATTCTAGTGGCTCCAGACTGGGCCAGGCAACCATGGTATACCCTCCTGTTGTCACCATCCATGACAATTCCTCTTTGTCTCCCCAGGAGGTATAATCTACTGACATCCTTTCAGGGGAGGATACTGTATCCCAACCTCCAGTCTCTCAGGCTCAAAGCCTGGCTCTTGAGGTGCTAGAATATGCTGGCCTGCATCTCTCTCTCAGTCAGTTCTGGATATCCTTAAGGTTAGTAGAAAACCTTCTACTAGGAAAGCATACAATTCCAAATGGAGGAAATTTGGCATTTGGTGTTCTCAGAAGCACATTTAGCCATATTCAGCATATGTCGCCACTGCCTTGGATTACCTGGTTAATCTTAACAGCTTAGGTCTTAGACCTACCACTCTTAAGGTTCATCTGGCAACTGTGTCTGTGTTAATTTTGGCTGGGAAGGACTCTTCCCTAGCTTCTCATCCAGTATTTAAAAAATTCTTCAAAGGTCTGGCTCATATCAACCCTCCCTTGAGGGAACCTACTCCTGTTTGGGACCGGAATATCTGTATTGCACAGCTTATGCAGCCCTCCTTCGAACCTCTATCTTCAGCTGAGCTTAAGTACTTGACTTGGAAGACTGTGTTCCTGGTAGCCATTACTTCTGCCAGGAGAATCAGTGAAATGTAGACCTTGTCAGTGGAACCTGATTTTATCTCATTCCACAGGGATAAGGTGGTCCTTTGGATAAATAGAAAGTTCCTTCCCAAGGTGGTATCAGACTTTCATTTGAATCAATCTATGTCATTGCCTGTATTTTTCACAGACCATTCTTCTTCTGGAGAATGTAGATTACACAGTCTAGATGTAAAAAGGGCCCTCAGTTACTACATAAAGCACACTAAGGCCCATACAAATGACTGTTTACAATTGTTTCTCACTTATGGAGCAATGGGAAAAGGTAAACCTGGCACCAAAAGAACCATTGCCAGGTGGATTGTCTCCTGTATCCAATTTTGCTATTCAAAGTTGGGGAAAAGCCACCTTCAGGCCTGAGGGCTCACTCCACCAGAGGTACAGCTGCTTCACAAGCAGCAGCTAGAGACATTCCTTTACTGGAAATTTGTAAAGCAGCCCCCTGGAAAACTGTTCATACATTTACCAAGCATTACTCTCTCGATATCCAGTCTAGAAGTAATGCTAGGTTTGGTACAGCAGTACTGCAGAGCTTGTTCCCAAAATAGGTTCTGTAGCCTCTCCTCCTGGGGGGGACTGCTTAGTACTCTGCACATAGTCAGAATACAGCAAGACTTCATGTTGTTTGAAGAAAAAGTTACTCACTGAAGTAATGTTGTTTCTTCTAATGAAGTCTTGCTATATTCTGACCTCCCTCCCTGCGTCCCCTCTCAGAACCTAGTCTTGCTTTGGGATGTGGGTTGGCAGGAACAGTGCTGCACCCCAGAAGTGTACCTTTGCACCCTTCCTTTCTAAGAGTTTTTTTTGTTCTTGCTTTATGCTTTTTGTTATTTATCACTATCTACATAGATTATTTTTGGGGTTCTCGACCTGAGTCTTATGGACCCAAGGTGTCAATGCCTTTTGGCTTAACATTTCAAAACAATTTCTATACTTAGTAGTTAGTTAGTATGTGCTCGTAAGAATCTGATGGTTACACTGAGATGTACAAGAGACAGAGGTTTGAAAACTGAGCTCAAGGTCAATGTTCTATGCCCTGGCATAGCGTTAACCCTTTTCTCTCTGGAACAGTTCAAGTGCTGGGGCTAACTGCATAAAGTCAGAATACAGCAAAGACTCTATTAGAAGAAACAACATTATTTCAGTGAATAATTTTTTCTTGTGTGGCGTCACGCCTATTAAGTCTGTTTAGGCATAATATTGGTTTTGTTTAGGTTCAGCTTGTGCCCCAACAGTCTGCCGAATACTTGTAGCATGTTTAGTATTTCTGGGATTGATCGAGTTGGGTTTTCTTAGTGAAGCAGGAAGTCATCCACATATGTTGCGATTTTATACCTTTTGTATCCTACTTGTATGTCTCATATTTTATCCTCTTGTAATATACTTCTTGTTAGAGGTTCTAGGTAGAGGTTGAACAAGTATGGTGACAGGGGGCAGCCTTGCCGTGTCCCACGACGCAGGTGGAAGAGGTGTGAGTTTACTCCATTGCATCTGATGGATGCCGTTGGCTGGGAATATAGGAGCTTGATCCAATTCATGAACTCTGCTGGGAAGCTGAGGTGTTCCAACTTGTTAAAGAGGAATTGCCATGAGACCCTATCAAATGCTTTTTCAGCATCGAGGGAGATGAGGATGGCAGGGTGCTGTGCATCTTGGGAGGATGCCACCAAGTGTGCAATTTTTCCGGGCGTGATCCGAGTGGAGGCAGCCCTGCATGAACACCATCTGTTCCGCGCCTATTAGGGTTTGCCATATCTTGCTCACTCCAGTGGCCAGAATTTTAGCTAGAATTTTGATGTCTGTATTACGACGGGATATAGGTCAGTAGCTTGACATGTCTTTCAGATTCTTCCCTGGTTTCAGAAGTAATGTCATGATAGCTCCCTGCAGGGCAGGGTCTAGCATGTGTGTTTCATGTGCCTCATTGAACAAAGTGAGGAGGGGTCCTGTTATGAGTGGTGCTAGAGCCTTACAAAAGTTTGAGGAAGGACCATCTGGTCTGGGGCTTTATCTGCTGTTAGTTTTGATATTGCTTGGCAGACTTCTTGTATGATAATTTGTGTATCTAGAATGGATATTTTCTTGGGAGTGAGCTTGGGGAGATTTGCTACTTCCAGAAAGTTCCTGATGCATCTTTCTGGCACTGGTGTCGATGCATCATAGAGGTTCTGGTAATATTTGGCGAATTCACCCACGATTTCCCTGGAGTCAGTAATGAAGTCTGCTGTGGGTTCACACCGTATTCCCTTGATGGTTGTATGTGCTTCTTGTTGTTTTAACCGCAGCACTAGCAGTTTCCCTGCTTTCTCTCCTTGGTCGACGTACCAGGTTTTGGCCCTTAGCATAGAGAACTCTGTGTGATCTCTTAGTTTTCATTGTATTTAGCTCAGAGGGTCTGGGCCTTGAGCCAGTCCTGCTCCGGTGAGGACCGGGACAGGGTGCGCTCCAAGGTCCTGATATCCTGAAGTAACTGTTTGCTTTCCTGCTCTCTTTTCCTTTTCCTGGTTGAGGCTAATCTAATCAATTCTACCCTAATTGTGCATTTGAAGGCTCCCCAGATATGGGAATACTTTGCCACCAAGCCAGTGTTCTCTTTTGAAAAAGCTGTCTGTGCAAGTTGTGATTCTGTCGAGGGTGGGTACGTCTTTTAGCAGCGCATTATTAATCCACTAGATTTTATCCCTGTGCGAGGATCCTGGGAGTTCGATGGCAAAGAGTATCAGTGCGTGGTCAGACACTACCCTGGCGAGGATGCAGCAGCGCTTTGTGCCTGCGAGGATTTCCCGTGATGTTAAGAAGTAGTCTAACCTGGACTATGTGTTGTGGACCGGGGAATGGAATGTGTAATCCCTAACTCCAGGGTGAAGGATTCTCCATGGCTCTAAGAGCCCAAGGAAGTCCTGTAGTTTGGTGAGGGCCCGTCCATTTTGTGAGGGGCCGCATATGTGCGGGTGGGTTCTGTCCAAGTTAGCATTCTGGACTAAGTTCCAGTCCCCTGCCAGGATTAGAGGAAGGGATTCTAGGCCAGCCAGCTCTGTAAGAAGAGTTGTGAACACCTGCAATTCTTCTTTGTTAGGACTGTAAACCAATACTAAGACCACTTCAGTCCTATTCAGTGTGCTTGTCAGCACTATATACCACCCATTGGGGTCAACTATTTGTTTCCTTAGGGTGAAAGGGGTTTTGCGACTTATTAAGATAGCTGTCCCCCCTCTTTTATTGTCTGCCTCTGCTGAGTAGGCCTGCCCCACCCATTCCCTGCGCCAGATGTGTGCATTAGATGTGACTGTGTGTGTCTCCTGCAGGCATATCACTCTGGGACTTGTATGTTTCAAATGGCGAAGTATCTGGTGGCATTTTTCTTTTATTTGCACCCCTTTTATGTTCCATGAGATGAAATTAAGTTCTGGGCCTGTCATTTAGGGATCTCATTGTGATGTGTATCTGTGAGTACTTTCTCTATTTGGTCTGTGAGCGTTCATTTAGTTATGATCTGCTGATATGTGGGGGATCTCACTGTGCTGGTATGGTCAAGATGGGGGGTGTGAAGTGGCTCTACCTCCTCAGCCAGTGGGGTGTATATGATCTGGAGGTGATAGTAATCTACGTAACCTTTTGGAGTCAGTGTCCAGCGTAACAACAAAACTAAGCTACCAGCTAGGCTACTGAGGCATGCAACAAAGAACAATGCTATAATTGGGTTATAACATTTAATAAACATTAGTGTTGGAAAAGACATACATAAGCAACCGTGTGTGATATAGTATAAAAAGCAACCAGAAACAAAGAAGAAAGCAAGTATGTGAACTGATCCATATACAGATCAGGTCAGTGGGGTCCATCCCCAGCTCCTGGCTAGCCAGGCTGGAGGAGGGCATACCTGACCCATTACACTCTTTGGTCTGAGAATGTCTCTTGCAAGGAGGTCTTCTCAAGCCATGAACCTGATCTTTTGAGAGTGTCCCGTAAACCTTTGGTGGGTTTAGCTGATTAACTGGGTAGTAGCCCCCTAGATGTACTGGCCATTGGTGTTGCACGGTGACCCCTCTTCCCATTCTTGTGGGTGGAGGCACAATTCCACATGCCGAGTTGGTCTCGGTGTCATGGTGATTCAAGTTGGGTTAGTTCATGTCCCTGTAAATCTGTCTGAGTGAGTCCGGGCATTGCTTCCTGTGGATTTTGCTTCTGTTTATTGGGGGGTGGGTGGGCAGGGACATGTTGATATGGCTGTCCGCCACCTCGCGGGGTGGCCTCAGAGGCCCACGGTGAAGCTGGGGGCCACCTAATCCCCCCTCTCCTCTGTCCCAGAAAAGTGGGGTGTCCATCATTGTGGTTGGAGCCTTTCCCTCCCTCCCTAGCATCTGTTTCATGCTGATGATGCCTAGGCCATTTTCCTTGGGCTCTTTGATGGGTGTGGGTGTGGGCCAGTGGGGTGTGTCTTGGGTTGAGTTCTGTGTAGGCTGTGCAATTCAGGTTTGGGCGTTGCCCTGTCTGCCCCATGCTGGTGTCTCGGTCCACCCCTCCACTCCCCCGCACATACCCCTGGTTGAGGCCCCTTGTGATCTGCTGTTAGTATTTGTGGTGCCCTTGCCATGGCTCTCCCCCTCGCCCCTGCCCTCGTCTTGTCCTCTGTCCCATCTGTGCTGCCTAGGTGAAGCTGGGTGGCCCCTGCGGCTCCATGGGATTTCCTTCCCAAGAAGCGGCCCAGGTCTGATTGTCCCCAAGGCCGGGTCACAGAGTGGGCAATAGTGTGCCCCCCGGATCCCCGCAGGGAGGCAAGCAGGCCCCTCTGTGGGAGGATCATCTGACTCTCACCCCCAGGCAAGGGGGCACTGTTTGACCTTAGTTATGCTGAGCAAGCTTCACCCAACAACTGTACCCTGTAATAATGAGTTAGTTAGACACTACATGCACTTCGGTTCAATGATTGAGGGCTAGGGACCACAGGCTGTCTATCTCTAAGGTTAAACACAGCTTTGACATTTCAGTTATAAATCCCTGGAGAGCTACATGGAGACACTAGCAATAAAACTGAACTGTTACAAATATTTAGTACAAGGAGTGTCTATATATAGCACCTAGACTGTTGTATAGTTCAGAGTTAATGATTATCCTGCAGAAGAAGCAAGTTGCAGAATGGGATACCTCATGCTGCACCTCCCAGAAAAAGTTAAAAGGTAAATAATCATAAAAGCTGCGGGTATAATCCTCCCTTAGAATGAGGGAGTTACTGCATAAATTGCTGTCCTGGACCTTTCCTTAGGGAGACCATGTCGTCTTACCTTGCTTGGAACATTTGGCTGGTGGGGAGTTCTAGGATGAGAGGCTTGGTTGCCTCATGTCCCCCAGTTGGAAGGGTTGTAGCTCTGGTGGTCGATATCCTTTAGCCCCCCCCGTTCGAAAATCTCTTCACCCCTCCTTCAGTTCGATAGTGATCAATTAGTTCCCAGGCAGATCGGATGTAGCGAGTCCATTTGTGTTTATCGCTGAGTTTGGTATGAGGCTCCCGGTGGGTGGAACACCACGCTGAAATGCCTCCCATAGCGTGTGGACTGATTCAGTCCTGTATGCAACTCGGGACAGGCAGCATGAGAATGTTTGGCTGTGGTACTTCTGGCCTGTAGGAGACCACTACTCTATTGCCCAGCTCGAGCTCCACAGGTAGCTGTGGACATGATTAGTGGCACTTATCCACAGGGGGCGGAATCACCTTGAAGTCCTGAGATGGGTAGGGTTGCTGTGTCACTCTGTAGATGTTTCCTCATTATCTCATTAGGTGTGGCTAGGTGTCGCCGGTTGTGGTGGATTCGGATGGTCTGACCTAGACAGCTCCTGGATTGTGCAATTGCTTAGTTGCAGGGTTTGGGGGTGGGTTTATCTGTTTCACCCCTCCCACCCCAGTGTGTAAATGGACTCATTTAAACCAGTTCCCCAGGAGGTGCGGCTGGAGTTGCCTGGCCAATATTCCCCATTACCGTATGCCCCCGTGATGCCGCTAGCAAAGGGCTGAGTAGGATGGTTTGTTTGGGCAGTGCAACATGTCCTGGGAGTGAGTCTGGCTTGTGTACATTGGCAGCGTGGTTGGAGTGGTGATCTTTTCCATTGACGTAATTCCAAAGCCGTGTGTACTCTGCAACAACTCCATGTAGTCCCGAGCTGCTTTCCAGGTCGGATGTCCGGTGGATGAGAGGAGTGGTCAGCTGTCATCCAGCTGGTGAGTGTTTGGCAGGGCGGTGTCCTGAGGGGAACAAAGGATTCCTTGGTGGGATAGTCCTGAAGGCCAACAAGAAAGGCAATAAAATTGTGGGTCCGCCATGTTAATGGGGTTGGTCCCCTTGTACAGAGTCACAGGTTTAATGGGCATATGAGGAGTTATAAGTATAACGTGACTCAGCACTCTCCAATTATGTTGACATCTTTTAGATTCTGTTCCAGTGGTCCTTAGTAGGCTAGTGGGACTTGGAAAATAGCAGTGGAAGAAGTCTAGGGAGGTCTTTGTGGGCTATGTCTGCATTTGGGAATTCATGTGTTCCTGTGCCCAGTGTTATGACAAGCCTTGCTGGGTGCAACATGCGGTATGGGACCTGGGCTTGGGCTAGTGTTTTTTTGATATCTTAAAAAACTCTCTACCTGTCCTGGACTGCTGGTGTTACATCCGAGAAAATGTGGAAGCATTTACCTCTCCATTCTAGTTGCCCTTGTTTCCTCACTTAGTTCATAATATAGACTTTGTCATGGAAGTATAGGCATCTCACAATGATGGCTTTGGGTTTGTCATCTCGGGGTGTTTCCTTGCGAAAAGACTGGTTAGCCCATTCAATGGCATATTCTGTGCTATGCAGGGGCTGACATAGTTTTTCCCGTAAGAGTTATTGAATGAACCCCATCAGGTTAGATCCTTCTGCATGTTCTGGTATCCCCACCAGGACCAGATTTTTACTGCGGTCTCTCCCTTCATGGTCTTCGAGCTTGTCCTCTAGTTTGGCCACTTTTTTTGAGTTCCAGGACTTCTGTGCTCTCCCTGTTTTGGCGATCTCCCACGAGCTAATTCTGATCTCCACGTCGGCTGCTCTGGTGGAGAGGCTCTCCAGGGCTGGCTTTTCAGTTTTAAAGTCCGAGATGAATTCCCCCCAAGGACAGTTTAATTGTAGTTATTTCCAAGAGGAAATTATCAAGTTTAGAAGCTAGATCTTCTGTGGCAATGAGCTCTGAGGGAGAATCCTGTTTCTGTCTTTTGGGTGGTAGTGTCCGAGGTGGATCAGTGGGCACATTGAAATCCATTTGCTGTTGCTCCTGATCGGTCATTCTACCTGAAAGTTGGTATTTCATTCAGAGGGTTTTGTAGCTAATGAAATCTTCAAGGATGGATTGAAAAATAGAGGTTTAGCTTATGGTAGCTGCGGTTTATGTATATGGCTCATGGAGCTCTGAAAAGCACAACTGCTCAGCTAGAGTACATCACATGACCCACACCTCCTTCTGCTTTAACTGGTACAGTTTTCTGTCCTGATCCTTCTGTGTTTCCTTATACTTCCTGAATGCTATCTTTTTCTCCCTAGCCTTCCCCGCCACCTCTTTTGAGAACCATAGTGTTTTTTTCCCCTCCGTTTTGATTTATCTGCTTCACACAAGGTTTGTTGCCTCTGTGATGGCAGTTCTGATGTCTCCCCATTGTTCCTACACCCCTCATTCTTTCCTGTTTGCTACTGCTTTTCTGAGACACTCTCCCATTTTGACAAACTCAGCCCTCCTAAAGTCCAGTACCCTCACTTTGTATGGCTTGACTCTACGGCTGTGTTTATCGTGAACCACACTGTTTGGTGGTCACTTGCTCCCAGATGGCTACCCACTTCTAAATTTGAGATCCTCTCTCCATCCCCGTTTGAGAGTACCAGGTCTAAGATTGCTCCCTCCCAAGTGGGTTCCAACACTAGCTGTCTGAGGAATTCCCCTTGCACGGCATCAAGAATGACCCTGCTCTTGGATGTGGCTGTAGCAAAGGTGCTCCAGTTAACATCTGGCATATTCAGGTTCCCCCATCAACAATATGATGTAATATTGGACCAACCTGTGAGGTAAAGGGAGAACTGCCCTCCTACTGCCTACCACTGTAGCTCCGCCAGAGGGGGTGCAGGAAGAGAGTCATGCAGATGTTGCTGAAGTGGGCAAGGGAGCTCTGGCATTTATTTGCATTCCATGGTCCCTGTGCTCCTGATGATGGGGGGTACCTTTTCTTTTGTAACCCCCTCTTTGCTGCTGTCATTTCCCTGATGGACTTGTTGCTTGCAAAAGGCCGACGCCTAGATAGGGCTAGCCCTGACTTGTACATCTTGTGGACTTCAGAAACTGCTTTCCCTGAGTTCTGCAAACCTGTGATCATCTTTTCTGCCTCCTGGCCAAAAGGAACTGATCCTTGAAAAGGGGCATCCAGGATAGTATCCTGAAAATCCTGTCAGACGCCCAAGACCCTCAACCAAGAGTAGCGCCAGAGGCATATCCCTGTGGCAGCTGCTCTGGCAGCAGTGTTTGCCGAGTCATATGAGCACCTGAGGATGTGCTTTCCAACATCAGCACTAGACTGTAGGACAGCTAAGAGCTCCAATTTATTAGTGGAGTCAGGTTGTGACTGAGCCAGGTCCATAGCCTTGTCCAGATAGACTTCTGATACATCACCATGTGTGCCAGAAAATTTAATGACTGAACCATACAAGTGGCCAAAGAGTACACTTTCCGGCCAAATTGGTCCATCTTTTTGGACTCCTTATATGGTGGTTGGGAGCTCATATGCTTTGGTTATTGAGTCCTACCATGTGTGGCTGTAAGGACCATAGAGTCCACTTTAGATTGCTCACTCAAATGTGGTTCCTCCCTAGGGGTCCTATATAAGTGGTAAGCTTTCTTTGGGACCACCGAGGTTTTGGAAGCGTACTTCCAGGCTAGTTTCATAACATCCTGGAAGGGCTCCACTAATGATGGAATGACTAAGGGTTTTGGGTCAGTGGCCTCTAAGAATTTCGCTAGACGGAGTCTCTTGGGATCTAAATCTTCTGTCTCCCACTGGTTAAGGAACTGAATGTGTCTCATCATATCCAGGAAAGTGGGATCACCTGGAGGAGACCTTGGGGGAATCCCTCCTTGGATCTGGAGATGGAAGAGACAATTCATCTTCTGATGAGTCGTAAGAGGAGGAGCTCCAAGTGGACTCCTCTGAAGATGTGGGCCGGTGTCTGCTAGATCGGCTCTGGCGTCTAGAGGAGGATCTGGATGACGGGTGGTGACCATGCTTCTGTCATCCAGGGGGATTCTTGTCCATCACCCCCTGGAGCTGAGTGGGATGGCGTCTGGGGCAGTGAAGGTGATCTGCATGGAGGAGGGGTTGGTTGCCTAGGCGGAGCTGGAACAGAGGTTCCCGTTGGAGTGGAGTTCGGCTCTGGTGGTCTGCGCAACAGATCCCCCTTGATAGTGTTCCTTCAACTTGTAAATAGAGCACTGACCTCAGCCAAAGGGACCATGGGGCCCAGCTGTGGGTCTGGCTTTGGGATAGGGATGTCTGAGGGGCCTAGCGTCGGACCCTTCAGTTTAGTCTCCCCGTCATCAGGTCTGACGATGCCGCTGTATCAGGCGTCAGGTCTGATGGTGTCTCATTTCCGGGCATTGGGTGTCCTGGCATCTAGTCATCGGGCTCCCGGGGGGGTAGTGAGAGAGCAAGTGGCGCCTAGTCTGTGGCTCTCTCAGAGGCAGGCGTCAGGTCCCCCGAAATGGGGTCTATGGTTGGCCCCTTTTTAGATCCCTGTGGATCAGACGATGGCTTGGAGGGTGTTGTCTACTTTGGCTCTGTAGTGGAGTCTGAGGGCATTGTTGACTGTCATTGGTCCGGAGCCCTGGCTGATGATGGCTTGGAAGGTGAGCATGATGTTTTGTGGCGCTCGTATTCCTAACGTTCTCTTGGTGTCGTTGGACCCTGTGATATTATCCACTTACCCAGAGGCAATGGCCTTGCAGATGGCAGATTCTGACCTGCTGCATGGTGAAGTGTGGGCTGATCTATCTTGCTGAGACCCTAGAAACAGCTTGTGGGGTCTGATAGCCAGGTAAACGGGGGCCTGGGAAGGCCCTAGCCCAGAAGACTCCCCACCAGATGTCTGGGTGGAGGCAGAAGGCTTCCTCGACAGCAACCTGGGGACAGCAAGGGACACCAGAGGAGCCGAGTCCGACCTGGGCCAGAGGTGGAACTTTTGGAAGCCTTATGTGGAGACCTGGGACAGGATTCTGACCTGGACCTATCCTTGTCTCGATGATGGCGCTTCCTGCTTGATTTCTTCTCTCTAGGGGAGGAGTCACTGGCTGAGGAGGAAGACAAGATGTGCCCCAAGTGGGTCTTCTGCATGGTGGCCGCTTGTTGTTTAAGGAAGTATGCTTTTAAAGTCTTCAGTCGGTGGATGTGGGTCCTCCTATTGAAGCTGAGGCAATGTGGGTAGGCGTCCGGCTTATGGTCGGGACCTAGGCACAGAAGGCAGGCCAAATGGCTGTCTTTTGCTGGGATCTGCTTACCACACATGCACTTCAATTTCTGCTACTCTGTAGATGAAGCTGGCTGGGTAGAGATACACGACAAATTCGGTTAAATTTGAAAAAAACAACCAGTAACTGCATGAAGCGTGAAAAATAGCAGTCGACTGGTAGCAGGAGGCATCTGTGGAGCTGAGATGCATGGGTCGATGGCGGGGAAAAAACTGAGGTGGTGCCAGGGACTGAGCCTTTATACCATGGGCGACGGGGCAGGCCCAACGTCAGGGAGTGGTCCCCCGCCATACACTGCTGGCTAGATTTTTTTTTCGTGGGGGGTCCTAGTGCCTGGTGGCATTGTCCTGATGGTTATTGCCTACTGCAAGAGCTCTATCATGAAGTGAGATCAGAAATTACAGCAGACTCTTTCAAAGATAAAAAAAGCATTATAAGGTACACTAAGTTCCTCCCATGCTAAAAAATGCAAATGGGGTGGGGGGGGTTCTTATTGGTGGGAGAGGAGCGCTTTTATTTGTGCAGATCCTGTCTAATGTTTTTGAGTCACTTCCATGGGCGACTGACCCTGAGACATAAGACTTTTTTGAGGCAGAGGTGACACTGTGAAAATAAATGCCAGCCCTAATGCCTGAGTGAGACCACAAATATATAAATTTAAAAAAACAAACAAACTAGATACTAGAAAAATATGTCACATGCACATAAGATGGGGAACATACCCCTCCATTTTAATAAAGAAAAGGTCATAATTAGTCCTGCACAGAGTTGGTTTTGTCCTTTAACAATTAGTGTTTTTAGTGGCAGCACACTGCACTTTCAGCAATGATACATCACACCAAGGTAACGGAATTATTTTATACTGATCATCACAAAAAACTATATTGATCCTTGGGCTTAGCGTTAGTGTTTTCTAGATGGTCATGTGGCAAGAAGGCAACAATGGTATTTTTAACTGTCTAGGCATACCTCTCAACCTCCTGCCTCATAAATCTGGGACAAGGTTTAAAAAAATCAGGGACAAATGACCAAAATCAGGGACACATCTTCAAAATTGCTGATATCCACTTAGGAAGCTAGTAAAATATGGGGCTTAGTGTGAAATGCATTTTCTAAGAAAGAATAAGTCTGTAAGTTTAATGTTTGACATTCTTTTGTGCTTACAACCCCCACTGTGTGGTCATGGAAACACATTTTTTAGGAGGGATAGAGTCAAATTTTTAGGCAAAATCAGGGACAGTTGAGAGGCATGTGCCTATGCTCCCTCCCAACTAATGCACCTTTAAGCCGGGGGTAAACAAATGTAATTCAGCTGGGGGCTACGCTGGGAATCAGTAAAAGGGGAGATGCACATATTTAGATTGTGAGAGGGGCTGTCATCTGTAGGAGGTGGAATTCTCCAATAATATTTGAAGAAGAAATGTTTCAAAGGAGCAGGAACTCAGAATTTTAAAAAGGGGGCATGCATTCCTGGGGGTTCTTACCCAAGTGAACCCCTGCACTGGCCACTCTAGCAGAATGTATACAAACCTCTGAGGATCAATATATTTGTTTGTACTAGTCAGTTTACCTAAAGAATATCACCCGAGAACCCAGCCACAGTCTCTGACACTCAACAAACTATCCTCAATAAGATGCTGTAAGTCAGTCAAGAATGTGAAGTTTTCGAAGAAGACATTAATGCCATGGCCTTCTATTCCTGTGGCTTCAGCCAGTTCATTTATTTTCTATCCTTTCCAGCTTGTCCACGATTACTATGGAGACCAGGGAGAATAAACAGAAGAAAAGATTTTTTAAATGATTTTGTTTTTCCTTGTTTTTAGTTCACCCCCTTTGTTCCCCATTCCTCACCCCAATGATCCAGGCTCATACATGTTCACTTCTTTGCTCCCCAGACACTACCCTGGTGATCAAGGATAATACATTTTAACCCCTTTATTCCCCATCCCCACTCTGACAATAGGGGGCCAATACATTTTCACCCCTTTATTCCCTACCCCCCACCTCTCAAAATCACGCCTGGTACATTTTCACCCCTTTTGTTCCCCATTCCCCTACTGATGATCAGGTCTGATACAGCAGCACCCTTTGTCCGTCCGAGACTGCAAATGAGCCACTGCCTTTACAGACAGTGCAAATGTGGCCCCTTGTTCAGCCATTATGCCCAGCGGCCTAGGTCCTTCCTCCAGAGAATCCATAAGCAGCTCATGTCTGTGATGTGCCCCTTCCACTGCTCGTCCCAGTGTGGGATTCCAGAACTTACAAAGGAAACATTTAAGGGGCTGACCATTCAGGCAGCAGTAGGGCTACTACTCATAGCACCAGTGACCTGGGTTGCAGATGGCACTGTCCACCTCAAGAGAGGGAGGGAGGGCAGCAGGCTCTGCCACCGTCTGGGTGGCCTCAGGTGACAGTGCAGATGAAGCAGCTAGTGGAGGGAGGATGCCGACTGATGCTGTGTGCAACCATGCAATTACATGCACATACGTACACAGCACTCTCAATGCCTGCATCCAATGGAGATGGGAGAAATCATCAGAAATACTCTAGAGCAAGCAGGATGATGCCCCGACACCCTTACTGACCAGTCCACAACCCACGTTTCATGGACTGGGGGAGGGTTGCCTCCTCCCCTGCTGGAACCAACATCCGCAGCAGGAGCTCTGCACTGTGGACCCCCTGGGTGAGGGTATAAGTGCCACGGAGAGCGAGGATGGGACTGGGGATGGTAGGTGAGTAGAAGGGGGAAGCACTGAAAATGGGGGAGAAACAGGATAAAAAAGATAAAAAATAGCAAACGAGTAAAAAACATTTTAGATACGAAACAGCAGGACACATATTATTATTTAACATTTTATCCATTTTCTCACATAATGCCCCTTGTTCTCCTATACCAAAGATGTTTTTTCATATCCTTTAGTCCTCTGCTACAAATGGACTCTGGGCATCACTTTACTCCATTTTAGAAGTACTTGACTTCTAAAAACAAGGCAAGAACTTAAAAAATTAAAAGGGGAAGGGGAGGAATTATGACTTCCTAATAGAAAAAACTAGGTGGCTTCTAGTTTGTAGACATAGAAGGCACGAAGAAACAGGTTGCTCACCTGTAACAGTAGTTCTAGGAGTGGTATATGGTGTTCATTCACACTTGGCAACGTTCTTCTCCCTTTAAGGCTTGCCGGAATGCCTTCAAGCTGGCTCCTCCCACCCACACTGGTGGTAATTCTCTCGGCACCACCCTGTGATGTCAGATCTTGCCCACTGGAAGCAAAATCAGTGTGCAAATTGCCAGGGGAGGTTGGGTGGGTCAGTGTGGATGAACATCATACACCACTCAGAACTACTGTTACAGGTAAGTAACCTGTTTTTCTGGGGATGTGGATATGATGTTCAATCCACACTTCTGGCAGACACCTAGCAGTTCTCCGGGAGGAGGGGGCAAGGTGCACACCCCCTACTTAGGGAAGCAAGACTGGAGAACTGAGGCCCCAAACCAACATCCCGGTGTGACTCAAGGTCGATGTCGTAGTGGGAAATGAAGGTGTGTGCTGACTTCCAGGCAGCAGTCCTGCAGATTTCCTGGATAGGGACGTCAATGGAAGCAGCCACCAAGGCAGCGGTTTGATTGGTGGAATGAGCCCTTAGCCCTATGGGAGGCTCCCTACACACCAACCTATAGCAGAGGTCGATGCAGGAAACAATCCACCTGCCAATCATCCGTTTAACTACCCGTCTGCCAGGTGTGACTTCGGCGTAGGTGACAAATTGCTTGCGAACCTCTCCCCGCATTCCAGCCATGCGCTCCTTATAATAGGTTAGTGCTCACAACAGGTCCAATGTATGGAGCCTGTGCTCGGCCTTCAAGGTATGGTTGGAGAAGTACACCAGGAAACTAATCACCTGGTTAAGGTGAAAATCCGACACAACCTTCGGGAGGAACTTTGGGTGGGGTGAAGGACAACCTTGTCCCTGTGGAAGACCAGGTAAGGAGACTCCACCAAGAGCACCTAGAGCTCACTGATCCTTCTGGCTGACATGATAGCCACCAGGAAGGTGGTCTTCCACAACAAGTGCGACATCTCACATCTGTGCATCATTTCGAAAGGCTTGTCCATGAGCTCTGCCAACACCGGCAACAAGTCCCAAGGTGGTGGTGTTTCACGTACCGGAGGGGAAATGTGTTCAAGGCCTTTGAAAAAGTGCCAGACCACCTTTTCCGGTGCCACCAACTGCATACCAGCCCGCACCCGGTAAGCAAAGATGGCTGCCAGGTGCACCTTAAGGGTCGTCAACCAAAGGCCCGACTGAGAGAAGGACCAAAGGTAGTCAAGAATGCTAGCCACTGGTCAAGATAAGGGGTCCAACCCCTTGCCCTTGCACCAGATGGAGAACCTCTTCCATTTGAAGGCATAGCATTTACAGGTCAACTCCTTCTGAGAAGCCTTGACCACAGTGAGGACATCTTTGGAGAGACAAAGCCTGGAACTTTAGCCACTCAGGATTCAGGATGTTAGGTGCAGGGATTGAAGGTCTGGGTGGAGTACCTTCCCCTGATGGATTGAGAGCAGGTCTGGGTGTAGAGAAAGACGCCTCGGGAGCCTGCTGCTGAGGCTGAGGAGATCGGGGTACCAGGACTGGCGAGGCCAGTCAGGAGCCACCAGGATCATCCATGCCTTGTCCCTCTTGGTGTTGAGCAGCACGTTGTGGATCAAGAGGAACAGAGAGAAAGTAGAGAGAAGGCCCAGGGTCCAGGGTCTGGAAAAGGCATCCCCTTGCAGCATTCCCTGCTGAGGGGGGTTGGCACAGTACAGCCTCAGCGTTGTGTTCTCCCTGGAGGCAAAAAGGTCCACCAGAGGAGTGCCCCACTGGGAGAACAGGCTGTGTACTACCTCTAGGTGGAGAGACCACTCGTGGAACACTTTGCCCACATGGCTGAGAGTAATTGCTAGCTGGTTGGAGACAACGGACACTTGGATGGCCAGGAGATCAGCCTCCTGGCTGTGCATGAGTGTCCAAACACTGAGAGCCTCTGTGTGCAAGGGAAGGAAGTGCTTCCCCGCACTGTTTGTTGAGGTAGTACATGGTCATGGTGTTGTCCATCTGGACCTGAATGATCTGACCCTGAACATGCGGAGCAAAGGTTGTCATTGCCAAGTGCACTGCCAACAGTTCCAGCAGGTTGATGTGGCATTGGGACTCCATGGGGGTCCAGAGTCTGTGGACCCTGTGTTCCCCCCAGGTGGGCACCCTAGCCCATGAAGGAGGCAATGGTCGTCAGGATGACTGTCGGCTCAGGGCGGATAAATGGGATGCCTTCCTGCAGATGTTCTGGGACTAGCCACCACTGGACAGCATCTGACATCAGCTGGGTCACAGTGACCATCTGGTCAAAGTGGCCCTTGCACTGAGACCACTGGTGGGTCAGTTCCCACTGCAGAGAATGCATTCTTCAATGGGCCTAGCAAACCACTCTAGTTCTAACTGCCATGTATCCCAGTAGGCACAGGAAGTCCCAAGCAGGGTGCAATCACCCAACCCAAAATGGGCAAAGGAGGAGACAGCCTCCACCCTGTGCACCAGGAGTCAAGCCCTGGCTCTGCAAGAGTTGAGCTCTGCCCCGATGAAGATGATCACCTGCAAGGGCATGAGTTCCGACTTGGCCTCTTGACCAGGCCAAAAGAGATGCAGGTCTGGAAGGCCAGGTCCCTGGACTGCTCCACCACCTCCCTGGCGTGACCCGCAAGCCACAATTAGCCATTCATTCATGTATGAGTAAACCTGGACTCCTTGACACCTCAGGTAAGCTGCCACCACTGCAATGCATTTGGTGAAGACCCTGGGGGCTGAGGACAGGCCAAATGACATGGCCTTGAACTCATAAAGGATCCCCTCTGCTCGGAACTAGAGGAATCGGCATTGGGACAGATCGATTCGGATGTGAAAGAACATGTCCTGAAGATCCAGGGAGCAGAACCACATGTTTTGCTCAAGAGATGGTATGATCTGAGACAGAGTGAACATCCTGAAGGTGCGTGGCCTGAGAAACCTGTTCAGGTCGTGCAGATCTAATATGATTCGCCAGCCCCCTGTTCATTTTGGCACCTGGAGACAAACTCTAGGTGTTCCGGAGGGTCTGTGACAGGAGCCACGACCTTCTTGTGGAGGAGCTGGGTGATGTCACCACAAAGTGCTGACAGGATGTCTGTAGACACGATGCCCTCCCATGGGGCATGGGCTCGGCAGGCAGGTACTCCTCAAATTCCAGAGGCAGACACTGGCCAGCCATTTTGAGAACCCACCTGTCCGTGGTCATAGCGGACCAAGCGGAAAGGAAGTGGTGGAGCTGGCCCCCCACAGGAGGACCCAGGGGAGTCAGGACAGAGATGAGGGAGGAACCCTTCATTCTGTCACTGGGCAAGCTTTGAGGAACTGGCAGAGGGGCTGCTGGGGTCTTGGCCTCCTGGCCTACAAATGCCCGTGGCCACAGACTTTTATCAAGGTCTCCAGGCCTGAGTCTGCTGGCCATCCTGGGGCTAGGCTGGTTTGGCTGTGAGGCAGAGAGAGAGAGGCAGAAAGGGCTTCTTTTTCTGCTGCCTAGAGCCCTTGGGGTCTCTCTGAGTGGATGTCACCGAGTCCAAGGTGGCACTGGACTTCTCAATATGGGTGAGGTGCCCCTCAACCTGGGGCCCGAACAAGTCAGTGCCCAGGAAGGGGACATCCGCCATAAAGGTTGAGTTCCTCAGCCAGGCTCTGCTATGCATAACCACCGCGGCCACCATGGACTGAGTGCAAGAGTCACTGAAGTCCATGGTATTCTTGAGCTGCTGCTTGGCCACTGCTCTGCCTTGATCCTGAACCTGTTTGACCGTGGTCTGCAGGTCTGCTGGGAGATGAGGGAGTATCTCATGGATCTATGATGCCCACGTGCCAACCAAAGCAGAGAGGTCCTCCACAGCAACAGCACAACCATGGCACCAGCAACAGTGCTACCACATCACAGTGGAAACCCCAACATCGACAGCTGCAACAGTGATCTGGACCCAGCACCATGCATGGAGCCTACCCTCCCCTGGAGCAGCACCCTTGCAGAATGTCCGCACCCCCCAGACAGCACGGGAACCCCCAGTACAACAGAGATGCACCCCCCAGAACAGCAGCACTGCTGACATCCACCGCCCACACACTAGCAAGCAGACCCATCACCCCGGCCAACCAACACGAACCCGAAACACATGCAGACACAGGAGAAATGCCACAGATTTATTAAAGATGCATATGGACATAACCAACCCCACTGCTGTGCCCACCACAACAATGCCCAGTGCACACAGTCGTCTTCAGGCATGCCAACCACATGTCTTCACAAATGAAGGGGGATGTTGAGCGTGATGCCCATGAGATAATCCCGGAGGGTGCACTGCTCATACTGTTCCACAAACTCCTGGATCCTGTCACTGGCATCCCACTGGTACACGAACCCATGAAAGGAGAGCAAGTTATTTACCCAGGCGCTCTTCACATACGCGAGGGGCATGTCTTCTGCTACCCCTCCACTGCAGCCGTGCAAGCACCCTCACCACGGTCTGCTTTTTATGATGTGGCGCTGAATGTGCCCGCCCCGGGTCCCAACTGGAGGTCAATGTGCTCATCCGGGTGCACCTTTGTGGCCTCATCCCTATGCAATGCTGTCGTGTCCAGCACCATGTGGGTGCACACCCTTCCTTAGTGCTGCACCAAACTCGACCTGTGGTTCCAGTGACACTCAGCACTACGTGGCATAGCATGACACTGTTGCCACCGTCAGCATGCTGGTTCTCATGCTGGTCGCCCTTTCGGTGCTCATCACATGTCACTGTGTGGTCTGTTGATTTCGGGGAGTAGCTCTGCGGGTGTTGCTGTGACAGTTTCGCCATTGGGACAGCATACCATACCTTATCAAGCGAGCCCAGGAGGGCATGCGAAAAGTGGGCAATCAAAAGGGCTGAACTCGCGTGTCGAAGGCCAAGAGATGAGGTAGCATACACCTTTTTGGCCATGTGATCCAATTAATTGGACTCCTTATCAGGTGGCTTGTCAACATCACCCACGCTGCCAAAGCACTTGAAAACAGAGTCGGGCATGAGACTCTCAGCTGTGTGATGCTCAGTGAATCCCTAAACGGAACCAGTAGGTACCACATACTTGCGGGCCATCTGGGCCTGATGGCACAGGCAAGAGGCCGGGCGCTCTCATGGCTCCAAGGTATGGCCAAGAATGGCATCTGCCACCGGGAAGGCTTCCCCAGGGGAGTCTTCCTGATCAAGGATCTTGGTAAGTGGGAACTGAGCCCACTTCTGAATGGGCTCCAATGGAAGACCTGTAGATTCTGAGATGAGATGGAGAAGACCCATAAAAAAGTAGGGCCCTGCTCCACCGATTGATACTTGACCAACTCCAAGTCCACCGGACGGGAGTGCAAGAAGGAGGCCTCTGTTTCTGAGGATTCATGAAAAAGAGGTCTATCACCAGAGTCCCCACTGAACCTCCAGGGACAGTAAGGTGTAACGGTGACCGACAGCCGATGGGGAAGACCTGTGGCTGGGTGGGCTTCCTTAGTCAGAGTGCCAGACTGCGGCTGTTTTGCTGGTGGCCCCACCAAAATCGGTGGAGAGGCAGGGGGAGTGTGAACAGGTTGGCTCCTGCCAAGACAGAGATGGCTGTGGCCCCTGTGGCAATAGCCAAATGATGGCCAGGGTAGCAGCTGGAATGGGCTTTACCCCTGCACCAGAGCCTCTCCTCACCCGAAGATGATTAATAGTGGTGGCACCGCTTACTCGAGTGTCGAGTGGGTGAGTGTCGACGTTGACTCAGGCTGCTTGACTTGGGGCTCCAAGAGGGGAAACGCGACCTCGACCATTGGGGCTGCCAATGGTGGGTCTCAGAGAGAGCCGGAGGCTCTGGGTCGAGAGGAGATGAATCAGCAGACTGATCCATTCCTCCCTGAGTGAGTGGTAGGACCGGGGTCCTAGAATGGGAGGTGTTAGCCTCCTCTGGTGACAATGAGTTGACCGGCTTGAGAAAAATCTTGGCCACAAGATCGACCTGCGTCTCAACCAACTGCCCCAATGGGGAGACCATGGGGCCGGCGGCCTGGGCCGAAGAACCGACCGAAGTTGGAACCTCTGAAGAAGTGCGGGAATCAGAAGCTTGAGAGTGCTTCTGATCCTACGAACATCGATGAGACCACTTCTTAGGCTCTTTTTGAGACTTGGATTTAGCCTTAGTGCCCAAGGGACCCTGCCTACGTGTGGAAAGGGACTGGCAAAATCTTTGAATGCCTCTATGAAGGAGGCACTCACTGACAGCGGCAAAAAGGCTGAAGCTGAGGAAGCATGAGCTGCGGCCTGGGTCGTGGCCTCCTCAAATGCTCTTATCTGTTTGATGGATCCCACAGCTGTGGAGACCATGTGACAGGCATCTTTTGACTTAACAGGTGGATCCTGATCATCCAGATGACCCAGAAGCAGGTGGGCATGGCGATCTTCTAACACGGATGGATGGAAAGTATGCACAGACCGCATGCCTGGGGATCGTGCTTATGGCCCAGGCAGCAGACGCACATGATGTGCGGGTTCATCTGAGACATCTTCTGCCCACAGGCACATTTCCTAAATCTGGGCACTGACTTGCTGTTGTCCATACTGGAGACTAGGAGGAATAACCTGAAGACAATATTTTTTGAAGAATTACGAAGTTTAATAAGAAAAGGGCCTTCTCAGTGTGAGAACGACAAGGACGGAACCTTCTTCCAGTGGAACGGAAGATCTGACGTCACAAGGCGGTACAGAGGGTGTTACCACCCGGATGGGTTGGAGGAGCCAGCTTAAAGATGTTCCAGCAAGCCTTAAAGGAAAAGGAACACTGCCAGAAGTGTGGCTTGAACATCATATCAACATCCCTAGAAATTTTAAATATATTTTGTCTGACAAAAGGGGTATTTCTGGCCAACAAATTTTTACATTACCTTTCAAAGACAGAACTCTTACAATTTTGACTTCCAAAAATGTTAGAATTCGGAATCAATTTCCCAAAGAATCTGGAATGACTTCCAAATGTGGACCAGTGGAATGGTTTGTCTTCCATAAATCCAATAAACTGAATCCTTGTGTGCTGCTGTGACATCCTCTACTCACAGTGCTGAAACTACAGCTACATTGCTGGGTTCTGTCCAGTAGGCAGCACTCTGGGGGATGCAATGGCTGGCAATCCGGGAGATAAGCATTGGACCAGCATGTGATGTAAGCTGGAATGGATGGATGTGATCCAGCTGCACAGGCCACATCAATGCACCACTGTGCATCAGGGCAGGAGGGTAAGGAAGGGCAGATTTGCTACCGATCAATCTTCCCCTCAATCACCAATGGGTGGTCGCATCATAAGATGCAAGTACCACAATACATCTGAAAGTGTATCATTATCCTTTGGGGGTTGCACTCAGACTTCACCAGAGAGCCGCAGACTCTGCTTGGAAAGTACAGTTACATAAGAACTCACCATAACAGTAGATCTTTGAAGGCGCTCTTGCAGCAGGTGGCACCGGTAGAACTGAGGCCAGCAGGCACCAGGACCCCACGGAAAACTTCTAGCTAGCAGTGTACAGCGGGGGACCTCCCCCGATGTCAGCCTGCCCCTGACGTCACGTACACAATAAAGGGGGCATTCCCCGTGTCACCTCAGTTCTCAGAGACTACGGCACCGATGAAAAGTTGGATGGACAGCCAAGGATTCTCCTCTCAAGAAGGAGGTCAGAAGGTCAAGCTGTGAATGCAGAAGGAATCCCCAAGGGGGAAGGCAAGTGGGAAGCAGCACCTGCTGCAAGAGCTCCTCTCGAAGATCTACTGCTATGGTAAGTTCTTACGTAACTGTACTATCTTACTTTGAGAGTGAGATCATGCAGCAGGTGACACCAGTAGGACTGAGTCCCAAGCAGTACAGAGGCCCTTTGGCTCAGGGTGGTGGAGACAGAGGAAGAGAAGACCGAATACTTCATGAAAGAAGTCCCTGCAGGGCAGAGAGGCCAAAACCTGTCCTGCACCTGGAAGCAATGTCCAAGCTGTAATGTTTAATAAATGCATGGACTGAACTCCAGGTGGCAGCTGCACAGATATCGGCAGCAGACACATTCCTCAGAGAGACAAAGGAAGCTGCAACTCCCTTGGTGAAGTGGCCTTTTACTGGGCCTGGTAAAGGCGTATCGTATTTCTGGTAACAGTAGACAATACAATTAACCAACCATTTGGAAAGGGTTTGCTTAGAAACAGGTGCCCTAACATCCGGGAAGAAAAACACAGTTGATCGGATTGTCTGGAGCTCCAAGTTTGAGTCAAAACAGCCCGGTGGACATCCAGAGTATGAAGGAGGCCTCCCTCAGTTTGAGTGCTCTGGGTAATAAATGGGTAGATGAATGTCCTGATTAAGGGTAAAGTTGGACATCACCTTTGGCAAGAACTTAGAATTGGTCCACAAGGACACCCGGTCATTGTGGAAAACCAAGTAGGGCTCTTTACACATCAGAGCCTGAAGCTCAGATATCCTCCGAGCTGAGGTAACTGCAACTACAAATAACACTTTCCAAGAGAGAAAGCGTAGCTCGCAATCTGTGGCTGGCTTGAAGGGAGGCAAAGTAAGCTCTCCAAAATGAAAAGAAGATCCCATGGGGGGATGTGGTCCCCAATGAGAGGTTTCAGATGTAATATGCCATGCAGAAAATGCATGACAAGTCCAGTTGTGCCAGGGTTTTTCCCTGTATAGGTGTGTGATAGGCTGACACCGCAGATTAGTGCACCTTTATGGAAGAATAGCTCAGGCTCGAGTCTGAGAGTGAAAGGAGGTACTCAAGGATTGAGTTCAATGGACAGGCAAATGGATCTAAGTGGTGGGCGGTGGCCAAGAGGCAGAACCGCTTCCACTTCATAGCATAAGTGGCCCTAGTAGAGGGTTTCCTAGCGACCACCAAAACGTCGGCCACTCTAGTTGAGACTCTGCAGCGGGAAATGTCTAGGTCCATAGGAGTCACGCATACAGGTGCAGTGATCTCAGATCTGAATGGATTAAGGTCCTGTTATCTTGTGAGAGCAAGCATGAGCTCAAGGGCAGGGGCAGAGGCAGTTCTGTCGCCAGCTGTTGAATCAGAGGGAACCATATCTGCCGAGGCCAGAAGAGAGTCACTAGGATCATTTTTGCTTTTTCTGACTGCAGCTTGAGGAGCACCCTCTTGATCAATGGAAAGGGGGGGGCATAGAGGAACCTCCCTGTTCAGCAGAGGGACAATGCTCTCATCAGAAAACACCAGTCTCTGGATCTAGCAACTAGAAACTTGTGTGGGGATGCAAAGCGGTCCAATTTTGGTTGGTCCCACCTGTCTAAAAGGTATCTACAATGGATTGCTGCAGTACCAAGTCATGTGCTCTGGTCCTTGACCAGCTGAGCACATTGGCCAAGGTGTTTTGTACATTTGGGACACGGACTGCTGAAATATCCAGGTGATGATCTATGGCACAGTTCCATACTCTCATAGCCTCATGACAAACTTGCTATGAGTGGGTTCCTCCCTGCTTGTTGATGTAGAACACCACTGACATGTTGTCTGTCTGGATAAGGAAGTGTTTCGGTAGCAGATCGGTCTGCACAGCTTGCAGAGCATACAGGATGGTCCTTCTCTCCAACATGTTGATATGTAGGGACTCCTATAATGTAAACCATGTCCCCTGAGTCCTGCGGTCATCCAGATGGGCTCCCCATCCCATGCTGGAGGCTTCTGTGGTCAGGATCTGTGTGGGAGATGCCCTCTGGAAGGGCAATCCTGCAAAAAGGTGAGATGGTGTTAGCCACCATTGGAGGGTCTGAGACTGAGATGGTTGATCCAGGTTGTCCTAGCACTGGTCCTATTGGACCTTTAAAGTCCATTGAATGATCCTGATATGCAGCCTGGCCAAGGGCACTGTAGCGATGACTGCTGCCATGTGACCTAAGAGTGTGAGGATCGTCCTGGCAGGGACCTGCCTGGTGGACGAGATGTGTCGGGCGAGACCCCGGAGGTGGTCTGCTTTGTCCTCCAGAAGGAAGGCAGGCCCATCCTTGGATGGTGTCCGGAAGGGCTCCTATGAATTGAAGTCTCTGGCTAGGCAAGGGGGATGACTTCAGCAGATTTAGGGTTATCCCTAACTCTCTGAAGAGAGAAAAGGTGTCTTCCATGGTGTGGAGTACATCTTCTCTGGATGGGCCATGAGGAGCCAGATAGAGGAAGACATAGTGGCATATCCTTCCAAGAGCTGCTGCCACAACTGCCAGGCACTTGGTAAAGACCCAGGGCGCCGATGACAGGCCAAAGTGCAGAGCCCTGAACTGGTAGTGCTGATCCCAGAATTTGAACCTCAAGAATCTTCTTTGGGGCTTGGCTATGATGATGCGTAGGTACACATCCTGCATGTCCAGGGATGACAGCCAGTCTCCTGGATGGAGCATGAGTATTAGGCCCTGAAGGGTAACCATCCAGAAGCACCTGTACTCTGTGAACCTAAACAAGACAAGAAGTCCAGCACTCACCATCGCAGACTTGTAAAAGAAACGCAGCAGTCCAAAAAAGTATAAACAGTCCAATATTTATTAAAGTGCCACAGAAAGCACCTTGATGCATTTCAAATACAAGATTCTTTACCAAAAGGCACGTAACTTATAGAAACAGTCGCCTTATATACTGCCACATAAAGACGACATCATATCCGGAACTGAACTCAAAAAGTTCAGCACCACTCACCACAAACCGAGACAACAAATGTTTACAACTGTTAAGCCATTTTATTGAAGGCTCTGAAACAGTCACCTTATACATAGGTGCCGGGTTGTATGGGCTCCTGGGGCACGGGCCCCATCAATATTTATTGAGCTGGGCTGAGTCCCAGCAATATTTAATGCTTGCTCTTGCTCCCCTTGCCCTTTAAATTGATTGTGTGTACGTCTGCGCATGACCGGCACTTCGGCTGCCGCCTGCCACCCCCACCCCCCGGTCGTTTACTTGCTGCTCTAGGCCGGCGCCGGCGCTAACCAGGCATGGTAGGCTGCGTAGGCACCTGGCAGTCCGAGAGGGCGAGAGAGACGGAAGGCCAAAGGGCGAGTGAGTCGATGGTGAGAGAGAGCCGAGGGCAAGGAGACAGACAGCCAGGAGTCGAGATCGAGAGCTGAACCCTTCCTGCGTAACTTAGTCGACCGAGTAGTTGTCGGGTCGGAGCGGTCACCGGGCGGGCGAGTGTGGCGGGCAAGTGGGTGTCTGGGCCGGGCGAGGACATCAGGGAGCAGCAGCCAGCACCTTACAATGAGGCCACTACTATACTGCCACACAAAGATGACATCATATCAGGAACACCTGATCAAACATTTCTTTAAGTGCCAGTGTTGCAATAAAAAAAGAATGAAAAGAACACACAACTTGATTATACAATTAAAATAACTTTAAGGGATATAATAAATAACAGCAAACATATTGGAAAAATGCAAAAACATTGTGACAATAACTAAATAAGCAGCAGGTTAAACATCCAGAGAAGCTGGATCATCCTTTGTGTTGTTGCATACATATTATTACCTATAAAAACCAAAAACAAACATAATTTAAGTGATCAGATAAAAAAAAATTATATTATTCAAATCAATCAATTACAAGCTTGTATAAAAAGTGCATAATATTCAAAAATTCATAAATGTAAGATGGAACACTGAATGTAACTAAATAGAGAATACTGGATGGGCAGCTATGCAGAACCAGTATGTTCTGCCACAGAGAGATTCTGATTCCTTCTGACCTCGAGAGAGAAGCTCGAGAAGTACATGGGAATCAGAATCCCGAGGTGGCAAAACACACTGGTTCTGCATAGAGCTGCTCATCCTGTATTTTTTATAGTGTATAGTACTGTGTGAAAAATGTGTTTTGTGAGTTCTTTTGCTTTTAAAATGAAACTGACTCATGCAGTCTCTAGAGGTTCTAGAATGCTGTTCTACCACAGCAGGGTAGAACAGCTTTCCGTGACATTGGAACTGTGGTAGAACAGCATTTTGAAAGGGATGGAATTCTATACAGAACAACACTCCACTATACACTATATATAGAATAGTGTATGGTTGCTCATACACAACAAGGCTATGTTGCCATCGAGGGGATGTGATGACGTCACACAGACCTCAAGAGCGGCTTCGAGAGGTCCGTGTAATGAGAATCACCCAGATAAGCAACAACTGTTGTGTTTAAGCTAACCATATACTATTTTATACAGTATATAGTTCCCCAAACTGTAGGAGGTTTGACTTTCGACAAGGTTCATACCTTGTGAATATTGTCCCGCTCGCTTGCTTGGTCGCTCCCTTCCGGTCCATGCTGCAGTCACCATCCACTTCCGGCACCGAAGATACCGGTGCCTCATTGCTTTCTGTGGTCCTGCTCTCGGCAAAAGAAATAAAAAATAAAACTGGCAAACTGATAGTTTGGGAACATGGAGCCGAGTATGGCAGTCCGTGTCCCAACTATCTGACTGAATGGCACTACTGACTGATCGTTAGACGCCTCCGCCATTTTAGAGCGCATTTCTTTATCAGCTCTGTTTTCAGCCAATCATGTAGCAGCTCAAGGCTGAAAAGTTGTTGTACTATCGCTCTGACGTCAGAACGATAGTACAACAAATTTTTTTTGACCTTTGAACTGTCCTACAACAACATTCAGGAAGCCACTCTTTTCCATCTAGAATAAGCCCTAATCATATACTATACATGTATCCAACCTGTGCAAGGAAGCAGAGAACAAACAAACAAAAGCCACAATTTTCAAAATATGTCCTGTTGAAAGACAGCGCTAAATTCAATAATCCAGTGGTACACTGGTGTGGAACAGTAATATTATAAATTAGAAAATGGGCTAAGAAATCTCTGAGCTCTGATTGGCTGATAGCCCTGGCAAGGTGGGCATCTATCAGACAATAGAGCCCAGGTAAAATAAAGTGCCAGTCCAATCGACCTGATTGCCAGTATCAAGGTGCCAATTTTCAAAAGCAAATTCCTTCATGTTTTTCTTCTCGCATAACGAGCAAGTGATAGCTCCCCCCCAAACTGTCACCAGACACATGGAAACTCACAGCACTTACCACACTTCACATTTCATTTAACATGTCACACAGTCCTTTCTCCTGTTTATTTCCCAGCAACTCAAAGTCCTGGTGCTCAGTCATCTAGACGTTCCATGACCGGTCTGTGTGGCACTTGCTCTCCGCTGACACATACAGTATGAGCGGACACAGTATAGCATGCCACACGTTTTTCAAAACTTGTTTTCTTAAAAAAAAAAAAAAAGTTATTTTCTTTTGTTCAAACGTGTAGCTCTAGCATGTCGCGTGCTCAGCACTACCGTCAACAGCTTCCCAGCTCGCCTTGACTGCAGCCCTGTTTGACCCAAGAACAAAACAGTAATTTTCTTTTTAATACAACACCCTGAGAACCGAAATGGGCAGCTGGCATAAAGCTTTTAATCTGCCAGCAGGTGAGATGCAAACAAACAAAAAAAATGATTTTTACAAGGAAAGCAGGAGCGCTGTAGCATCTCGCCTGCTTAGTGCTAGTCTGACCTCCTTATGTTGACTAAACTCCCACTCAAGCAAAACACAGAAACACCACAGAACAACATTTTTTATTTTATTTTATTTCTTTTTTGTAAAAAGATAGCCAGCTACCTAACCTTCCTTCAACCTCCATGTCTGCACCTCCTATGCATTCTGCTCCATTTTCTTACTGGAACTCCCTATAAGCTATGAAATCCAAGCACATGACCACACACACACACACTACAGTGATCAGTGTGGAGCCTGGACAAGCTGCGAGACTGCAGAGAACAGTAGAATAATAAAGAAAAAAGCAGACTGTAAAACACTACAGAAAAAAGCATGGGTATACAAGAGTACAGTACCCTCTACTGGAAATCCATACAGAGGAACTATTTTTTTTTTTTTTTTGTAATTTCTATTTATCCCCGCCTGCCGTCCCCACTGGAGCCGCACCATTGGGAGTCACCAATCAAGCCTGTCTCTGCCAATGCCTTACCTGTTTGTCCTGGTCCCTCCATCCTGCCTCAGATACCCCCAGGGCGGGGTCAGGGTAGGGGTGGACCCCTGAATCTTGCATGTGTTAGGGTCCAGAGGCTGCAGGCAGACATCGGCACATCGAGACCTCAGGCTCGGCACTCCATTTTCCCAGCTTCAGTGGGGGTGTTTCCGCTTTTCTGTGGGACATTGTGGGCCCATATGTCAAGGCGCGGCGCTGACGTCAACAACGTCCCTCCCCCTCCTTCCACGCAGGAGTAGCCCCAGTGGCTGATTAGTCGCTGACCTACGCCCTCAACCAATCAAGCCCCGGAACCCCAGCTTGCCGTCGCACCCCCAGCCTCCGCCAGGGGTCTCCGCTTGCCGGGTTGAAGAACCCTCCCTCCCCCCGGAGAAGGTGAGCTGTCGCTGGATGCTCCATCCTGTCTCCCCCTGGCCAACCCCCCGTGGCCCGGGTTTGCTCCCAAACCCGGGTCGCCGGCGTGGTGCGAGGTGTGGCATCCAGCGCCTCAACCCTCAGCGCCACTGGGCCGGCCGCAGAGGAACTATTTTATTACAAAACTCATATTAGACTAATTATTTAATTAACATTTTTTTTAATTACATTTATATTTTTTTACTGTGCCCATTTTCTAAGCGCAATAATACCCTCCAGGGTGGGCAGCATTGTGCTATACCAGACCTTCCAGGGGCTATAAGGCCCTCTGCCTGCTGTGTTGGGCTTCATTACACCCCTGGGCGGTCTGGTATAGCACAACTCCACCACTCACCCTGTCAGGCTAATAATGCTTACCATCTTTTGATATCTCATTACAACATCGAGCATGAAAAAAGAGATCTATACATATAGAGAATACAGGATGGGTAACCATGCCCGAACCAGTGTGTTCTGCCACAGAGGGTCTGATTCCTTGTGAGCTTGAGCGAGGCTCAAGAGGTCATGGGAATCAGACCCCGAGATAACAACACCTGGTTCTGCATGGGGTTACCTATACTGCATTTTTATAGTGTGGTGCCCTCAAATTTTTTTTATATTTTTAGGTTTCCAGACTGTATTTACATCGTGGATAAAGAAATTGGTGACTCCCCTCGCTAGGAGACAGAGTTGGGTGGTTGCTAGGACTGGGTGTCCCTAACGTAACAGTGGACATGCCCAATGGTTGCCGCTCTGCTGTGGGCGGGATTCAGAGAGAACAAAAATGGTGTCCTGACCTCTCGCTTAGCGAGATAATTACTGTAAGGCAGAGAAAAATGTAAGTAAAATATAATAGCTGGTTGAGTCTGCATTAAAAAATGAAGAGTGCCCATTTCAGAAAAACACCGCGTTAGTTTTTCTGGCTGTTGTGCATAATGTTGAAATGCAGCGGTTTTCTGTTCAGTATTTCAACCTGCGGCTTGAGTTTTCAAATCAAAATGAATGGAATGCTGTTCTGCACGTACGGTCAGTACAGCGATCCATTCATGTTGCTGACTGTGGCAGAACAGCATTTTTGAAAGGCTGGATTTCTGGTGAGAACAACGTTCCACCATACACTATAAAACATATACTACCCAATGTACATGGCAATTCATCTGAAATGTACTGGTATTTGAGACAGATCTAAAATCTATAAAGACAAAAAAAGAGAGTAAATTAGACAACCTCAATGTTATTATTAGGTGCTACTAAATGTAACATCCCCTTCTACTTGTCATTTGCAGTTATGTAACACAATATGAGACTAATCTAAATAACTTCAAAGAAAAACACATACCAGACCCTACATCCTAAGACATGAAAGACTGAAGAAAGAACATGGTTAAAATACATATCACCATGTTACTCAATTCGTTTCTTCAAATGTGGCATCACACCAGAGGCTCCATTCAGGCCTGGATATTTACATGCCTGTAAGGTAAATATCCAAAATCCTTATCTTTGCTTTAGAAGTTTGCCAAAATCAGCCCCTCTGACCCTTTGTATGTAAATTGAATTTTTACCTGAAAGGCACTACTGATATTTTGAGGATCCTGGATGAAATTGAGAGCAGTATATAAACTTATTTTATAACTTTGGATATTGAATCTTTGTATAATAATATACCACAAGAGGGAGCTCTAAACTGTATAGCTTTTTTTCTTAACCAAAGAGGTGACTCCTGTGAACCAAGTACAGAGTTCTTGCTTAAACTGTCTGAGTTTACCTTAAAGTTCAATTCTTTCACCTTCTTGGAAAAATTCTATCTACAAACGAAGGGTGTTGCAATGGGGTACACTTTCGCTCCTACTGTAGTTAATTTGTATGTGGGGCAATGGGAGAATGAATATGTAAGGAACCAAGATACTAATCCCTTTTTTGGAAAAATAGATCTATGGCATCACTTTATTGATGATGTGTTTATGTTATGGAAGGGGAATTTGAATGAACTAGTCCTGAATACAATACCAACCCACATCTGTGATTTACAGTGCATACACCGTTAGTAAGAAAGTCATTTTCTTTCTAGATCTATATATTAGAAAGGATGAAAGTGGCAGCATTTCTAGACATATATAGGAAAGAATGTGCTAACAACACTGTTCTACAAGCTTCTAGTTGCCACCCCAGGTACACTATTAACAACATACTCAAAGGACAGTTTTTAGATTGAGACGAAACTGTAGTACATACATAAACTTCAACAAGGCAGCAGTAGACATGCAGGAGAGAGTCCTAGAAAGAGGGTACGGTGGTGAAACAGTTATGAAGGATAGAAAATATGCTACTAATCAAGACAGACAAAGCCTTATACAAGAAAAAATTACAGGAGATGTTGGTTTGAATCTAGGTAGTAGTGACAAATTCAATATTGTCACAGCATTTTCTGCCCATGCTTCAGACATAAAGAGAATGTTTAAGAATAACTGGCATATTCTTAAAGGAGACCCTAGTCTCAGTTCCTTTACAGGTACTCCTCCACATGTTACTTTTAGATGAGCAGATTTTTTAAGAGATAACTTGGCTCACAGCCACCAACAAAGACCCATTTTAGATACCTGGCTAACCAATAGAGTAACAGGATGCTTTGAATGTAAGAAATGCACATTTTGTCAACATGTTTCCACAGGTAAAGACTTCAAGAATGTACACGCAGGTAAGACCTTTGACATTAAACAATTTATTACCTGTGAGAGCCCAGCAGTGGTATACATGGGAAGACTAAGCAACAATTTAAAATCAGGGTAGGAGAACATTGCCATGCTACTAACAATACAGATGTAAAATATACCACAGCACTGCACGTTCTCCAAACTACAAATCCAGCTAACCATGTTTTTCAGTTTGGAGCCATTGACAAAGTGTGCACAAACCCCAGAGGGGGAGATCAAACTTCTAAAGCAAAGAGAAGGCTTTTGGATATTTACCTTACAGGCATGTAAATGTCCAGGCCTGAATGGAGCCTTTGGTGTGATGCCATATTTGAAGAAACAAATTGAGTAACATGATGATATATATATTTTAACCATGTTCTTTCATCTGTCTTTTTGTGTAATAGGATCTAGGGTCTGGTATGTGTTTTTCTTTGATGTATTTAGATTAGTCTCATATTGTGTTATATAACTGCAAATGACAAGTAGACAGGGATGCTATATTTAGTAGCACCTAATAATAATACTGAGGTTGTCTAATTTACTCTCTTTTTTTGTCTTTATAGATATTAGATCTGTGTCACATACCAGTACATTTCACATGAATTGCCATGTACATTGGGTAGTATATGTTTTATGTATAGATCTCTTTTTTTCATGTTCGATGTTGTAATGAGATTTCAGCTATTTTATAATATTATTGTTCCACACCAGTGTACCACTGGACTTATTGAATTTAGCGCTGTCTTTCAATAAGACATATTTAGCAACAGTCATATGTATTAGAGCTGTTTTCTCTTTTGAAAATTGTGACTTGTTTGTTTGTTCTCTGCTTCCTTGCACAGGTTGGATATATATGTTTAGTTACATTCAATGTTCCATCTCCCATTTACGGATTTTTGAACATTATGCACTTTTTATACAAGCTTGTAATTTAGTGATTTGAATAATATATATTTTTTTTATCTGATCACTTACATTATGTTTGTTTTGTGTTTTTATAGGTAATAATATGTATGCAACAATACAAAGGATGCTCCAGCTTCTCTGGATGTTTAACCTGCTGCCTATTTAGTTACTGTCACAATGCTTTTGTATTTTTCTAATACATTTGCTATTTTTATTATATCCCTCAAGGGTTTTTTAATTGTATAATAAAGTTGTGTGTTCTTTTCTTTCTATTTTATTGTAACACTGGCACTTTAAGAAATGTTTGATCAGGTGTTCCTGATATGATGTCATCTTTATGTGGCAGTATATAAGGTGATTGTTTCTGTGAGTTACATGCCTTTTGATAAAGAATCTTGTATTTGAAACACATCAAGGTGCTTTGTGTGGCATTTTATTAAATATTGGGCACTTTATACTTTTTGGACTGCTGTGTCTCTTTTACAAGTCTGTGATAGTGAGTGCTGGACTTCTCATTTTGTTTGTGCTGTTTTTGTCCTGAGCACTTCCCTCCTGGTGTGTCATTTTCCTTTGTTGTGTACTACTCTACAATCCTGTTGAGGTCGCTGAGGTCTAGGATGGGCCGTAGGTCCCCTGATTTTTTGAATGCCAAGAAGAAGTGGGAATAATACTCTTTCCCCTTCTGAGAGGCCGGTACGGTCTCTATTGCATATTTGCCCAGAACAGCATGGATCTCATCATGGGTAAGAGCTGCATGAGATGGGGAATAGTAAGAGTGTAATGGAGGCCTGTCCAATGGTACCTCCATGGACTCTATTGAGTGCCCTCTTTGGATCATTTGCAGAACCCATTGATCAGAGATAATCTTCCTCCAGCCCTCTAGATAGAGGGAAAAATGACCCCGATCACCTCTCCTGCCAGTTCTGCAGGAAGCGAAGGGTTTGGCAAGTCAGGCATTGGTAGGGGTGGGTAGGGCAGCCTGGGAGGGCTTGGCGGCCCTAGAGCTGGAGCCTCCTGAGTTTTGAGAGGAACCCTTATGGTTGTAACCTCCTGTCTGCTGCTAATGTGGCTGGTTTCTGAGCTGTTGGCCTGATTTGCCTCAAAGATGCTGCCTATGAAAAGGCTTTTGTTTAGGCTTGTACATGGTTTGGAATGATCGAACGGCTTTGCCAGAGTCCTGTATCCTCATAGTGATCTTTCTGGACTCTGTCGAAGAGAACTGAACCCTTAAATGGGGCATCTAAGATGCTGGCCTGAATGTCCTGGGTGAAGCCAGAAACTGTAAGCCAGTAGTGTCACCTGAGACACACCCCAGTGGAGGCTGCTCTGGTTGCCGTGTCTGCTGAGTCGTAGGCCAATCTGAGGATGTGGGTGCCTATGTCCGAGCCTGTTTTTATGAGCTTTTCCAGCTCTGCCTTCTGGGGGCAGTTGGGAATGTCATGAATCATGTCCATCCCTTGTTCCCAAAGGGCATTCTGGAACTGCACCATGTGCGTGAGGAAACTGAGTGATTTGGCTGAGGAATATCCTTTCCTGCCCATGCTGTCCAGCTGCTTGGACTCCCTGTCAGTTGGCTGTGTACTCAGGTGCCATGGTCTCTGGGACCTGTTGTGGGCAGCCGTGATGACCACTGAGTCAGCAATTGGTTGCTCACCTGTGAAGGGCTTCTCTCTGGGTGCCCTATAGAGGTGATCTGACTTTTTGGGGACTGCCGAGGATGTGGACAGGTGCTTCAATGCTGCCTTTGTCACATCTTTAAAAGTGTCCATCAATGGTGGCATGACAACCGGTTTGGAGTCCTTCTGCATAAGTATTTTGGAAGACGATGCCTCTCTGGGTCAAGGTCTTCTGTGTCCCAGCCTGTATTTGCTTGTATGTGCCGCATAACCTCCAAAAAGGAGGGGTCATCTGGTGGGGACCTAGGAGTGTACCTTGGGTCAAGTGAAAGGAGTCCCTCTACCAAGAAGGATTCCGAAGAGGATAAGGAGGAATGGTCTGACTCTTCAGAGGAAGATGACTGAGACCTCGTACACTGACACAGCCATTCATGCCATTCAGTAGAGCAGGAAGATCTCTAGCTCCTTGTGTGGGGTCAGCTCTTATGACCCACCTGGCCTCTGTCCTCAGGTAGAGGGGTGGGATTCCTCGTGAGTGGAGAATGTTCCCTAGGGATAGGTTCCTCCATGTGGGTGGGCTTTGGTGGAAGGAAATCCCCCTTGATCATAATCCACCAAGAGGAAAAGAGGTCTCTGACCTCCAACAGCTGGAGCCCTGGTTCCTGGTCTGGCGTCAGACGATTCGATGGGCCCGGCATCAGGTCCTGGGGGGGCGCTGGTGCCTTGGGTGGTAGCCTGGAGTTGGCAGCTGTAGTGTGGGCTAAGGCTGACAGCGAAGTACTTGACGGTGGTCCACGCTCCATGCATTCGTCGGCCAGTGGCGAGGGTGAGGCTGATGATGCTGGAGTCAAGGTGGCAGGTGCGGAGGCTGGGGGTGCTGGCTTGGCAGTGGGCTGGGAGGGCTGGTGATGGTGTGGATCCTCGGCTGATGACCGCTTATCTGATGTCCACTTCTCCAGCGTCGGCTTATCTGATGTTCGGCCTTTTGGGGGCTGGGAAGCGGACCTCCTGGAAGAGTGCTCTGAGCCACCATGTCTGTCCAGTGAATCGGTGCCAGTAGGAGTGGCAGACTTGGATGACGCTTTCGCATGTCAAGCGGCAGAGGATCTGTCGCCCAAGGACGATCTGGCGTTGCCACCTGATTGCCGGCCCGTAGCCTGAAAGGGTGGCCAGACTTTTAGTGGCAGCAGGGCCAGGCCAGAGGCCCCGGACCCCGATTCCTTGCCTCCTGATGCCCATACCAAGGTGGGTGGTCTCACTACCACGAGCCGGGTAGGAAAGCGCGCTGCCTGGGATGCTGAGTCCGAACTCCCCTAGGAGGCAGACTGGGAGTCAGAGGACCTGGATTTCGATGAGGATCTATCTTTTTCCCTCTCTCTCCTTTTTTCTTTGTGGTGGTGCTTCCCCGATTACTTTTTGTGAGAGGGACCCTCCTGAGATGAAGAATCCTTCTGCATGGCTGCAAGTTGTTGCTGCAGCAAGAAGGCCCGGAGGGCTTTTGGCAGTGAATTCTCATCCTGCTATTAAACTTCTGGCAGTGTTGGCAGGCCTTGGCGTTGTGATCTGGGCCTAGGCACAGAAAACAGGCCAAGTGTTCACCCTTAGACAATATCTGTTCGCCCCAGGCACACTTCGACTGGTGCCGGTCGATGGACGACATCGGGGAAAACAACATACAGATGGAGAAGGAAAGAAACACTTTTTCAGCAAAAGAATAAAGCATTAAGAATGCAGTCAAAATGGCAGTCGATCTTAGCAGAAGGCATCCGTGGAGCTGATGTGCGTGGGTCAATGTCAGGAAAAAAACTGAGGTGACGCTGGGGGACTGCCCCCTTTATTGTGTACGTGACGTCGGGGGCGGGCCAATGTTGGGAGCGTTCCCCCACTGTATACTGCTAGCTAGAAGTGTTCTGTGGGGTCCTGGCACCTGCCAGCTTCAGTCCTATGGGTGTCACCTGCTGCAAGAGCTCACTCACAAAGTAAGATCCCAGGTTACAGCCTCTCCATGCATTAGGAGGTTGGGCTGATCTCCATGGCAACATTTTCCAGGCGAGTAAACAAAGAGATTGCTTAATTTCCTGAGATCACCTTCATGTTTTTTTAATTAAATAATTGAACTAATTTCTATAGCTTTTAAAGAGATTTTCCTGTAAGGCGGTGTCCCAGGTTTGGGAGTGGACTTGGGTTGCATGGGGAACGATCAGGGGAGAGAGGATACAGCTTCCCATGCACTACTCTCCTCTCTAATGGAGGGGGAAATGCTGCACTCTAGTCAGTGGCCCTGGGAAGAAAACAGGAGGAAGCACACATCAACTGAGCAGGATGGTGCTGTGGTCCAGCACAGGTCCCATACCACTAGCTAGGCTTCTCCTCCTCTGGAGCTATCTGGAGCGAGCTTCAGAGGGATCTGGCCAGCCTCCCAGGGAGAGGAGGAAATAGTTGGAGGAAATTTGCCAGAGATGTATACCCTAGAGAAAGTGGGTGAGGGGGCTGTTAGGATCAGGGTAGATAGGGGCCAGTTGGAGTAAACATCTTAATTAAAAAAGATATTGCCATTTCCATAAAAAAATTCATATTTGGTATTAACAGAACTCAGTTACATGACATTACCCCAGCATATAGATTTTTGCATATTCCATTTTTTGTTTTTAAAGTTTACATTTTATCCCTCTGGAAGTGGCATTCTGATCTCTCCAGACAGGCCAAGCCCCAAGCCTTCATGTCTCCACTACTTAACTCCATATCCCTGATTCCACAGCTTAACGTTTGTGGAGATCCTGGCCAGAGCAATCAACATCCATTTCTCTCCAACTAATATGGTGAAAGACACCCATGGCAGGGGTGGAGTTGCCTGTAGTGGAGAGTGGGGCCGGATCTGCTGGTTATCATGCTGCTTGCTCAGAGGAGTTTTCCTGGTTAAGCCCCTTCCACCTCCAAGGCATCCAGCCAATGAGTGCCAATGGCACCAACTTGTACCTGGGGAGCTGCTGATACTGTATAGTCCACCACAGAATCAAGACAGTTGCACTTTCCCACCTGCAAATGGTGGTCAGAGAGTGGGACACTCCACACTCTATGCTGGAGTCAGTGCACAATGCCTCTGCACTGTATTCCAAACCACACTGGCCGGGAGAGGGAGTTGGGACTGAAACTTGACCCAGTTCCACATGGTATCCTGTGACATGCCCTACTCACGAGTGGGTTCCTACCGAAACAGTGACCCACTTGCGGCGCATGCTCACAGGGGAGAGACAGAAGGGAGGGTGATCGGATCGGGGGTTCTCGAACAGTGGCAGAATGTCACTATATGTACACACGCAGGTGGTGGGCAAACACTCTGAGCGAGGGAGGGAGGGTTTGTGAGGGGTGATGCCATGGTGAGCTGCCGAGCTGGCTCCATGACGTGGTGGGTGGGTGCTTAGCTGGGGTGGGGTGGCCAGGATGCTGGGTTCGGGTCTGGGTGCAGGTATGTTTTGTTGCGCCCGGCCCGAGTAGTTTTTATTTTACAATTTTGTACCCCCCTTCCCGACGTGCATCCCCTGGAGTTGAGGATCCTATAGTATGGGGTGCCCCGCATAACATTAAAAATTAAGAGTCCTTGGCACCCTTTTGTTTTTCACCGAAGGATGTACATTGCAGAAAATGATTTTGGCTGATGTACCTCACCATAACGGCGAAAACTGCCTTTCCACATTCGCCGTTATGACATAGAACCGTCCCACACACAGTAGAGCAGTGCTCCACCAGCTGGTGTCACAGGGTCAGGTACATTCCATTTTCTAAGTTAATAGGGCCCCTGAGGGGGTATCTCTGAGTGTGAGATTTTGGCAATTGGACCATGAAGAGAAGTTGAGCATTACAGTCTGCCCAAACCTCACGAGAAGAGTCTTTGTACCATAACAGAAACCCTTTGAAGGACTATAATCTTATTATAAATCACTTGAGTAGCTTGAGTGATTTATAATAAGTTTAGAATCTTATTTATTTTATTGTGCAGTCCTCCCCCTGGTGCTGAAGTGGAATGCTCACTCCTAATGCTCCTGCATGACAGCACGCTGTAAACAGGATAAGAGGTGCAGTGGGTGTGCTGGCTTATTGACTAAAATCATGTTAGTGATTTATAATTTTTTATTTTCACTTCTTTACCCACCCTGGAAGCTCAAACAGGGCCTCTGTTGTCCATTAAGCCCACTTTCCATCCCAGTTACTGTTTACCAGCTGTTCTCTCTAGACAGCCAACATCATCGTTCTTTGGTACTTGTGGCTTGCCATCCCCCACCTACTGTGGGGCCAGACCAGCAGTGCCAGCTCCTATCAAAGGACCAAATTCTATTTCAGAATGAGGGTGGGTGTGATGGGCTAGGTACTAGAAGACTGGCCCATGGAGACGTGGGGTGTGGGCTTCATCTGCTCACTTGAGTTCCCTCCCCATTTTCTGTTTACTCCTGTCCTCTAGAGTTGTCATTTGAGAATATTTACATGTCACTCCTGACATAAAGGCACCTCAATGGCATCCTGAGTCATGGTGCCTTACGTAGCTCTGACTTTGCAGCAGTCAGACAGCAGCAGCCCTTCCCATAGGTGAGTGTGGGGACAGACAGTCCATCCTCCCTCTGGTGAGCCGTTCCTGAGCTCATGATAAAAATCTAGGTTGTCAGCAAGTCAGACTGCCCCATACAATAAGAGCTAGGCACCTGGGTGCCATGCCCATGAAGCCCATGAGCTGGGTTTGAGAGTGGACTGTGGTAATTGAGTGGCCAAGTATGGAAACATGTTGCCCATGGAAGCAAATCCCAGATAGCAGGGGGCAGGTGGCACATTCTGTCACTTCAGCAACCCCAACAGTGGACCAAAGAGCTTGCTCTTCCGCCAGGACATCACTGCATGCAGGCGAGGCAAGCCTCAGGTGTTTAGCAACACCAGGTGAGGAGGTAGACACCAGGATCAAGGGTACATAGGAGTTAAAATGGAGGCCACCTGCTGTATATGTATTAACACTCCTGGACACTACTCCCACTCTTCTGATTCTATGCTGGATCTAATCCTTATCAGAAGGGGGTTTCCAGAATGACCCCAACATGGGGGGGGGGGGGGGAGTAAACTGACAGGATATGTGGAGCAGATAAAGGTGGGTTTTGGGGCAGAGAGCTCACTGAAATGGTTAACTGTGGGGCATCTGTCTGCAACAAATAATTCTATTGGAAAAAACCCTAGCACCTTACCTCCAGCTTGGGGTCGCAAGAACTTATCATGGGAATAGCAGGCGTTAATGATGTCTTGGAGGCCAGGCGGGCAGTCAGATGGAAGAGGCTCCCGATAATGTTCTTCCCGAACTTTTTCACTAATCTGCTTGTCACTGTACTCTATAAAAAATACCAACAGAATATGGGATTTAAGGAAAGTCCAATTTTCACCCAGTGGAGACCTTCTAAAATATCACAGCAGTGCCTACTGCTGATGGTCCCTAGTACTATTAAGGTACCATGGAGGCCACCCAGCTATATCAAAGATTAATCCCACTCTTGGCACAGTTTGACTTATTTTGCAACTGACAGCTGTCATTGTCATTAGGCAAACAAGGGACACTGCTACTAATTTCTTTGTTAACCTACAAGTGCCCCCGCGTGGGGGCATTTCAATATACTGTACCTTTAAAAAACAGCTTTTCATAAAAGCACTGCCTCAGTTAGCACTGCTTAATGGATCCTTGCTATTTTATACCTCTGTCCTCTTCTTTTCTATGTTTATTATTTGCACTCTTTGAATCTTGTGTAACGCTCCTCAGTTGGGGCTTTACCTAGGCTCATGCAGTTTTGCACATCAAAGATGCCAGCCACTTCTGAAGCAACTGCAACTGATGCTACTCTAGATCATATTCATGATCATAAAAAAGAAGTGCTTACATGTGCTATAAGTTTGAGATCGTCCCCAGCAATGTACTGTATGCCAGATTTTTCCATATTCCAAATGCCTGTGATATACTCCATGCCTCTGTGCAGTTGGAGGAATAGAAAATGTACATCATATTCTCTTTCAATGTAAATGGTGCAATAAGTTAAGGGCTACATGGATAAAGAGTATATTTTGGGGTTAAAGTTGCATCTCTGATGACAATTTGGGTTTCTTCTGCTTAGTGAATGATGTATTTATTACTACTCAATTAGCAAATTACGTCTAGCTCACTAAGAGAATCAGGAAGAGAAAAACCTTTCCTGTATCAGGGGAAAGCTTCACTGGACTAAACATTTTTAATATAATTTCCAGTTCTCTATAATTGCTTACAATTATACAATTGGGTCAGAGAATCCTTAAATCTGATTGGCTAACTGGCACCTTTCAGCCATGGTAAATCATGGCATTACTCACAGAAAAGGTACCAGTTAGTCGCATCTGCAATCACCCCCTTTGTAAATCCATCTGACCCCGAAAACCGAAACTGCAAAGCCGCCATTTTGCTTCCCCGTTAAAGCGGTCCACGACACACAAACTCAAAAACCCAGACATACAATACTTAAAAAATGTCCAATCTCCACACTAGCTTCCAGCTAGACACCCCAAAACTGTAGAAGCGCTGTTTAATGCCCACTGCAATCATGACTCAGCCGAGTGTCAATGAACTGACAGCTCCATTTAGTGCTTCAGAATATAACTAAATACTCCCATGCCCTGCATCTTAAAGTGTCTATGTACTCATTTGATGAAGTCCCTGAAGCCAATGTCCTCTGACCTCAGCTTTATAACCTTAGAAAGACAGAACTACTTTTTGTGGCAGAGCAATAAATTCCATAAAAATAATGTAAAAGACACAAAAAAAACAAGTTACTCATCTGTAACTGTAGTTCTAGGAGTGGTACTGTATATGGTGTACATCCACACTTCTGGCAGAATTCCTTTTCCCTTTAAAATTTGCCTAGCGGTCTTCAAGCTGGCTCCTCCCACCCACCCAGATGGTATCCTCCTTGGTACTGCCCCATGACATCATATCTGACCTGCTGGAAGCCAGACCAGTGTGCCACTTGCCATAGGAGGTCAGATAGGTTGTGTGGATGTACACCATATACCACCCCTAGAACTATTTACAGATGAGCAACTTGTTTTTCTATGGGTGTGGATATGGTGTACTATCCACTCTTCTGGCAGACTCCGAGCAGTTCTCTGGAAGGAGGGGGTAAGGCAGACACCCCCTATTTAGGGAACAGAGACTGGAGAACCGAGGATCCAAAACCAGCATCCAAGCATTACTCAAGGTCAATGTGGTAATGGAAGATGGAGTTGTGTGCTGACTTCCAGGTAGCAGCCCTGCAGATTTCCTGTATAGGGATGTCCCTGGAAGCAGCCACCAAGGCAGCGGTATGTCTGGTAGAATGAGCCCTAAGCCCTATGGGAGGCTTCCTACCAGCAAATCCATAGCAGAGGTTAATGCAGGATACAATCCATCTGCCAATCTTACACTTTGCTGCTGGTCTGTCAGGTGTGGCTTCAGCGTAGATGACAAACAGCCGGTGAACCTCACCCCGAACTGCAGCTGTGTGCTCCTTATAGTAGACAAGTGCTCACCTCAGGTCCAGAGTATAGAACCTGTGCTCGACCTCGGAGGTGTGGTTGGTGAAGTACACCAGGAGATTGATCACCTGGTTAAGGTGAAACTCTGAGACAACCTTCAGAAGGAACTCTGACTTGGGGCGTAGAACAACCTTGTCCGTGTGGAAGAACAGGTAAGGGGATTTCACTGAGAGCACCTGGAGCTCACTGATCCTTCTGGCGGATGTGATGGCCACCAAGAAGGCAGTCTTCCATGACAGGTATAACATCTCACACCTGTACATTGGTTTGAATGGCTTGCCTATGAGCATGGCCAACACCAGAAACAGATCCCAAGGTGGTGGTGGTTCATGCACCAGACAGGAAATGTGGCCAAGTCCCTTAAAGAAGCAACCAACCACCTTCTCCTGTGCCACCATCAGCATACCAGCCCATGCCCAGTATGCAGAGATGGCTGCCAGGTGCACCTTGAGGGCGGTCGACCAAAGGCCCAAATGAGAGAGGGACCATAGATAGTCAAGGATGCTAGCCACTGGACAGGACAAGTGGTCCAGCTCTTTGTTCTGGCACCAAATAGAGAATCTCTTCCATTTGAAGGCATAGCATTGACAAGTTGACTTCTTCCAAGAGGCCTTCACTACATGGAGGACCTCGCCAGAGAGACCCACAGCCTGGAACTCTAGCTGCTCAGGAACCAGGCTGTCAGGTTATATGGACTAAAGGTCTAGGTGGAGGACCTTCCCCTAAGAGCATGACAACAGGTCCAGGCAAACTGTCAGATGCCATGGAGGCCTGCTGCTGAGGCTGAGATCGGGATACCTTAACTGGCGTGGCCTGTCTGTAGCCACCAGGATCATCTGTGCCTTGTCCCTCCGAGCTTTGATCAGGACCTTGTGGATCAGAGGAAAGGGACGGAAGACATAAAAGAGGCCTGGGGTCCAGGGCCTCATGAAGGCATCCCCCCTGTGGCAATCCCTGCTGAGGGGGCGGGCCAAAAACAGCCTCAGCTTGGCATTCTCCCAAGAGGCAAACAGGTCCACCTGAGGGGTGCCCGATTGGGAAAACAGACTGTCCACTATCTCCTGATGAAGGGGCCATTCATGAGATTCCTTGCCCACATGGCTGAGGGTGTCCGCCAGCCGACTGGTCACTCTGGCCACATGAATGGCCAGCAGGTCAGCCTTGAGGCTAAGCACAAGGGTCCAGATCCAGAGAGCTTCCCTGTACAGAGGTACAGAGTGCGTCCCACACTGCTTGTTGAGGAAGTATATGGTTGTCATTTTGTCTGTCTGGACCAGGATGACCTGACGCCAAAGATGAGGAGCAATGGCTGTCAGGGCCAGGCAAACAGCCCGAAGCTCCAGCAAGTAGATGTGACATCGGGACTCCTTGGAGGATCAGAGGCTGTGAACCTTGTATTCCCACAGGTGGGCACCCCAGCCCATCAGGGAGGTGTCAGTTGGGAGAGTGACCATCGGCTCCTGGTGGACAAATGGGACTCCTTTCTGTAGGTGTTTCAGGACCCACCACCACTAAATGGCATCCCACATCTGCTGGGTCACCATGACCGGCTGGTCAAGGTGGCCCTGATGCTGAGACCAACAGCAAGCCAGCACCCACTGAAGGGAGCACATTCTCCAGTGTGGCCAATGGACCACACTGGTGCAGGCCACCATGTAGCCCAGGATGTGAAGGAAGTCCCTGGCAGGGAGCAACTGCCCAACCCAAAGTGATTGGGCAAAGGAGGAAAGATCCTCCGCCTTGTCTGCTGGGAACTGGGCTCTGGCTTGGCAAGAGTCAAGCTCCACCCTGATGAAATTAATCACCTGCGAGGGGATGAGTTCCGGCTTGGCCTCATTGACCAGGAGGCCAAGCGAAAGCAGGTCTGGAGGGCCAGGTCCCTGTACCGTTCAATCTCCATCCTGGAGGGGCCTGTAATCAGCCAGTCGTCCAGGTACGGGTGCACCAAGACCCCCTGGCACCTCAGGAAGGCTGCCACCACTGCTAAGCATTTGGTGAAGACCTTTGGGAGCTGAGAGAAGCTGAAGGGCATGGCTCAGAACTTGTAGAGGGTCCCTTCTGCATGGAACCAAAGAAACCACCTGTGGGATGGATGGATGGATGGATGGGGACATGGAAGAAGGCGTCCTGCAGGTCCAGGGAGCAGAACCACATGTTCTGCTCCAGTGACGGAATGATCTGATTCAGAGTGACCATTCTGAAGGTGCATGACTGTAGAAACTTGTTCAGGTCGTGCAGATCCAAGATGGGTCACCAACCCTCCCAGTCTGTTTGCAAACCAGAAAGTATATTGAAACAAACCCTGGACTGTGTGGTGGGTCCAGGATGTGAACCACCACCTCCTTCTGGAGGAGCTGGGTGATGTATTCCCAAAAGGTGGAAAGCATGTCTGTGGACACCACATCCTTCCAAGATGCGAGGGCTGGGCTGGGCGGGAGAGCCTCAAACTCCAGAGGCAGACCCTGGCTGACCACTTCCAGCACCCACCTGTCCATGGTAACACTGGACCAGGCAGAAAGAAAGTGGCGAAGGATCCAGGGGAGGCAGGATGGGCAGGGAGGGGGTGCCCCCCACCCATTATTGGGTAGGCTTGGAGGTGGAGGCAGGACCAGTGGGAGATGCTGCTGGACCTCAACCACTAGGGTTCTGTAACATGGAAGCAACCCAGTTAGGTCTGGGATGCCAGGACTGCTGGTGCCCAGCCGTTGTCTGGGGAAGCATGGTTGCTGCAGATGGGTGTGGCCGAAATGACTTTTTCTGGGGTTAGGAGCCCCTGACCTTTTGGGCCGAGGTGACAGAGTCCAAGGTGACACTGGACTTCTCAATCCTAGGGAGATGACCATCCACCGCTAGCCTGAACAAATTGGTGCCCAAGAAGTGGACATCCACCAGTCTGTGCTGGGTATCCTCCATGAAGGTCAAGATATGCACCCAAGCCCATTGGCACACAGCTGCAGCCGAAGTTGCAGCTGCAGCCACAGACCAGGCACTGGAATTGTTGATGTCCAGGGCTGTCTGGAGCTGCTGTTTGGCCATGGCACGGCCCTGGTCTCGAACCTGCTTGACTGTTAACTGAAGGTCAGCTGGGAGGTGAGGGAGCACCTCGTCCAGGGTTCCCAGCAAGGGATGAGTGAAGTGGGCCATCATTAAGACCGAACTAGCCTGTCAGAGACTGGGAGATGAGGCCACAAACACCTTCTTGGCCACATGATCCAATTTCCTGGACTCTTTGTTGGGCGGTTTATCAACATCCCAAACATTGCCTGTCTGGCAGAACACTGAGTTGACAACCAGGCACTCAGCCGAGGAATGGTCCGGGAACCCATTGGGGCTGCATATGTGTGAGCCATATGGGCGGACGGAGTGGGGCAGGAGGATGGACACTGCCAGTGCTCTAATGTGGGCACAAGAATTGCATCAGCCACTAAGAAAGTGACCACTGGGGAGACATCCTGGTCAAGGATCTTGGTGAGGGGATACTTAGCCCGTTTTTGGATGTGCTCCAATGGGACCCCACAGCCTCTGAGATGAGGGAGAGCATGGCCCTGAAAGAAGTGTGACCACGGCCTGTGGACAAATCCTCTCCTGATTCAAAGTTCAACTGGCCTGGAATGCATGAAAGCCCCCTCCAGTTCTGAGGATTAATGGAAGACTGGCCGACCCCTCTGAGTCCCCGCTAACCTTGTGGGGCTTATCGGCCCAAATGACCATGACCGACAGCTGCTGAGGAAGCCCAGTATTAGTATGTGTGTCCTTGGATGGAGGACCATCCTTCGGCTGAATCAGTGGGGGTTCCACCCAAATGGGTAGAGAGTCTGGAATCAGCCAAGCCAGAACCAGTTTGGGCTGATTTGGCAGTTAAGGGAGTGCCAGGGAGGGAGCTGGCACCAGCTTGGGCCCAGCACCCAAAAGGAGCTGTTGCAACATGAGCTTCTTGTAGCACCACCACCTCCCTTGAAGAGGAGGATTAGCAGTGATGCTGCTTGCCTGAATGCCAAGATCATGGACGCTGACTATGGTGAGGGCTACTTGACCTCGAGCTACAGGTTTGAGATCTTGACTTCGACTGCTGGTGGACTGGACAGTGTGGAGAGGCCGAAACCTGCGAGGGACGCCTGTTGCTTCCCGCAAGCTTGATGTCCCGAGGGATAAGGACTAGATCAGCTGGCTGATCCAACCTGCCCTGGGACAGCAAGGTTAGGACCGGAGTCCTGGAAAGGGAGGAATCCCTCTCATCCTGTGACAACGGGTTGACCTGGTTGAGAGAAATCTCGACTGGCTCGTTGGACTGTGTCATGGCCAACAGGCCCAGCTGGGACACCGAGGGACCAGCGGCCTGGACAGAAATATTGGCCAAAGCCGAATCGTTGAGGAACATCGATGAAGCAGGAGTGCAGGAATCTGAGGCCTGAGAAAGCTCGCATTCCCACAACTTGCAATATGACTTTTGAATTTTTTTTCTTAGACTCCATCATGGGTTTAGACTGAAAAGGGCCCTCCTCAAGGGTGGGAAGAGACTTACATAAGTCCCAGAACACTCCGGTAAAAGAGGTGCTAAAGCCGAGAGTAACCAGCGCAGACACCGAGGAAGAGCTTGCAGTCACCTGGACGGCAGCTTCCTCAAAAGCCACCATTTGTTCAGTGGACCCCACAACCACAGAGACCACCTCGTGGGCATCCTTGGAGGAAATGGGAAGATACCAGTCGTATGGGAAACCCAGTAAAAGTCTAGTATTCTGGTTCTCTAGGGTGGAGGGATGTAGAGTGCGGTGCAGGCCTCAAGCCTGGGGATTATGGTCCTGGCCCAGTCAACACATGCACGTGGTGTGAGGGTCCACATGGGGCATTTTCAGCCAACACAAAGCTTGAAACTGGGCACTGACTTTGGAGCAGAGGAGTCCATGGTGCGAACATGGAAACCACGAAGCAGCATGAAGACCAAACATTTACAAACATAGGGCCTACAAAACCACAGAGTGTAATGGAGGGAACCTGTCTTTTCCAGCAGAAAGGAAGATCCGAAGTCATGGGACGGTGCCGAGGAGGATACCACCTGGGTGGGTGGGAGAATCCAGCTTGAAGGCCTTCTGGCAAGTCTTAAAGAGGAAAGGAATTCTGCCAGAAGTGTGGATAGTACACCATATCCATGACCTTAGAAAAATTATTTTTCTTTATTCTTTTTTTGTCACCCAAACAAATGGGGACATTGTATAATCACAATAAACCACTCCAGGGTGTGGTTTACTCACTCAGCCTGCGGCCTTGTATATTAACTACACCATCATACCTCTCAATTGTCCCTGATTTTGCCTCTGTCCTTCCTAAAAGTTGTGTTTCTGTGACCAGACAGTGGGGGTTGTAAGCACAAAATGATGTCAAACAAAGATACAGACTTGTTCTTCCTTAGAAAATGCATTTTACACTAAGCCCCTTATTCTACCTGCTGCCTGAATGGATATTGTGGCAAGCTACCCAACTGCCAGGCCTTATTTGTAGATATAATTCTGTATATATATATATATATATATATATATATATATATATATATATATTTTATGTAATTCTGTGTATATGTACATGCCACAGGAAATGCTAGTGTTAATAAAAAGGCACCTAGGGAGAGACTGGATTCCTTTTAAAAGGGTTTTGACCTTCCTTTGACCTGAAGACCAGCTTGCTTGCCAGGAAACTGACATGTTCTTGTCAAAGGCTTGGGGGATAGCTGATCAAAGAGTATTTCCCTAAGTTAACTAACCAAGGGAAACAGAGGTAATAAAATCAGCTTGAATAGTTATAAACCTTACAGGATCTTCCCTGTAACTTAAATCAAAATCAAATCAATTTTATTTTTAGAGCGCTTTTCATAACCAAAGCGCTGAACAAACAATTAACAAATATCAGATAAAACAGCATTAAAACAGATTAATACAATAAAATACAATAACATTACAACATAATTAGAATTAGCTGAACTTAGGGAAGGCTAACTCAAATAAATAGGTTTTTAATTCAGTTTTAAAGCTATCAGTGGTCAAGCACTCTCTTAACCGACGAGGTAGAGAATTCCACAGGGTTGGTGCAGAAAAAGAAAAGGCATGAGTGCCAGATGTCTTCAAGTGAACCCTGGGAATCTCCAGCAATCCCTTGTCGGTGGATCGGAGGGGATGGATGTGGCAGTAGGGTAGAAGGAGGTCTTGCAGATAACCAGGTCCCTGATCGTGTAGGGCTTTAAAGGTCAGTAAACCAACCTTAAAGGTGATCCGCCACTGAACAGGCAGCCAGTGCAGTTCACGGAGCACAGGCATAATATGACTAGATGGAAAAGTCCAAGTCAAAATCCTGGCCACCGTGTTCTGCACTAGCTGCAAGCGGTGGATGTCAACCTCAGGTAGCCCTAGGTAGAGAGAATTACAATAATCCAAGTAGGAAGTAAGAAAGGCATGGACTAGCGTTGGAAGATCGTCAGGGGGATCCAGGTGTTTCACCCGGGCAATATTCCTCAGATGGTAAAAAGAGGTTTTGACGACAGCTGACACCCGAGACTTAAGCTTCAAACCCTCGTCAAAAATAATACCCAGGTTACACACCTGGCCTAAGGTAATGAGTGGGACGTCATCAAGGAACAAACCCAATGGCTGTCCAGCCCTCATACCCACACCGAGATGACCAGAGTCCACTGCCAACACCTCAGTCTTATCAGGATTCAGCCTTAGCCAACTGGCATTCATCCAACATCTGATCTCAGCAAGACAATTATTTAGCATGGAGAGTGCATCATTCTGTCCAGGTAGAAAAGACATATACAGGTGAGTATCATTTGCATAGCAGTGAAAATTCAAGCTGTATTGCCTGATGATATCTCCCAATGGAAGCATTTACACTGTAAACAACATGGGGGTCCAAAATGGATCCCTGCAGGACCCCACAGAGCAGAGGTTGAGCACCAAAGGAATAAATTTCAGTAGCCACTCTCCACGATCTGCCCGTGAGGTAAGAATGAAACCACTTGAGGACTGTACCAGACAGTCCACAAAAAAGCCACAGGAGGAAGCCAGTTAAAAGCCCAGGATGTTTTAGCCAGGATTTGAGCAGCAAGTGACCATTATGACAGGATATTGTGAATTTTATTTTATGGGCGGCAATTGTCTACAGGGGACATCAAAAGGCTTAAACTCTAAATGTCATATCTATGTTAACTATATGTCTCAGGATTTTGATATTCTTGGGATTTTGGAAACAGTAGAACAGTGACATCTCCTGGCCAAATGGAGTAGTTGCTCTGGGGAAACAGACCTGTTTCTTTAGAATGGGATAATCGATGACACTGCAAATGACAGTGCAAGTTACAGAAGGTATTTAAAGCCCCAGCTCAGGGCATTTGGACACACTTTTCATTTGGACTTTGCCTGACACACAAGAAACAAAACTGTTGCCAAGACCAATGAAACTGAAACTTTCATTTATTGTTGTGGACTTCAAGTTACTATGCATCTCAGGTAGACTGTACCTAACAGTGATTGTGCGTTTCCATTTATATTTTTCCATTTTTTAAATTTCTGTATTCTGTGACCAAATTAGTGGGTTTTTATGTTGGTGCACTTGCGCAGCCAACATCTTGAAGTAGTGCAGATTTAGAGGCGCGGTCACTGTTGGGTGAATGCAGGGTATGCATCAGCAGGTTCGTCCCTCATTCCCCAATCAGCCTGCATGCCGGCACCACACCATGCATACCTAATGTGGTGATGAGATTAAACGAAAGGTCCGCTGCAATGCAAGCTAAGCTCGTAATACGCAGCGGACCTCCCGACGTGCTTTCCCTGGTGGTGAAAAAAGAAAATTAAGATGGTGGCATAATGCCGACTTTGAGGGTGCCCAATCCCCCTGTCGGCATACCCTGGCCCAATGTATATGCCGATGGGGGAGCCCACTCCACAATGGCATAATGCATCCCCCCATTTGTTATGTGCTGAGGGTGGTGCCCAATCCCCCTCGGCTCCTTCCCCCCACTTTTGTTGTGTGCCAATGGGGGTGCCCACTCCCCTGTTGGCTATAGCATCCCCCCAGAAAACACTTATGTGGCACGCCAGAGCCCACCCAGTGTGCCAAAGCCCCTGCAAAAAAAAAGTCCCCGATGTTTATTTTTTATTTTTTTAACCTGTAAAAGAAAATTGTCCTCGTGGTCTCCTGCCCCTCCCACAAACCCACGCCCACCCACTGCGCGCCCTGCTCCCCACACCCCTCTCCCATACTTACCTCTGGAGTCCGCGCGATGATCTTCGGTGAACTAGGAACATGTCTGCACTCTTCAAAGCCGACCGCGAACTGAGGAAATGCCGTGAGCTGTATAATGGCATAAATAGGGTTTTTCAACTTTGATGCATATCTCAGGCATGTTTTGGAATTTTGGCACCAAATTTCAACATGAGGTTTTTGGGACCCTCCGATGAATTCTGGCACCGTTACGTATTACCATTCTCGAAGGTGATTTCGCAGTCACTGCGCCGGAATCACCTTTCAGGGTCCAATTAATGAAATGACAGTGCCACTGTTCATGAGCAGAGCTCTCAAAACACCTATGTTGCAAATTCCAGGGAAAACTCTCAAATGGCTGTTTTATGAGCGAAGCAGTTGTTTCCACGTCAGAATCTTCATGAATTTGTAATATTATCACCCCAGATTTTCAAAATTGGCATTTTTCCACATCTTCTGATGAACAGTACAGATATCATTTTACATATCCTGGCCAAAATGTGTTTTCGCACGTCCAGCACAGAATAGTGAGGTCGCTATGCGAAATCACTTTTCAGGACAGTCTGAGGAAATGACAGTGACACTGTTCATAAGCAGACATCCTAAAATGCCTATGTTGAAAATTTGATGTCAAAAGTCCATAAAATGACTGTGTTGCAAGCGTGCATTGCGCAGTTTCCACACACCCGTGCAACTTTGCAAATCTGCAATATTTCCATGCCAGATTTTCAACACTGCCATTTTTTCACACCTCCTTATGAACAGTATAGCTGTCATTTTTCACATCCTGCCCAAAATGTGTTTCCGCACCTGTGAAGCACACTAGCGTGGTCGCTGTGGGATATCAACTTTTGGGACAGATTAACAAAAGCGCAGCGCCACTGTTCTTAAGAGGAGGTCCCAAAATGCCTATGTTACAAATGTGGCTAACAAACTCCCAAAAATAACTGGGTTACGGACATTTGTTGTGCAGTTTGTATGCATGCTCATTGCTTCACCAATATTTCATATTGTCACTCCAGATTTTCAATGTTGCCATTTTTTTACATCTCCTCATGAACAATAAGTTGTCATTCTCCATATCCTGCCCAAAAATGTGTTTTCATCCCTCTGTCGCCAAATGGCACAGCCGCTGTGCAAAACCACCTTTCAGATAACAAAGTGATTGTGCCGCTTTTCATGAGGCGGCCTGACAAGCAGCCCATGTTGAAAATATGGAGTGAAACTACCACACGCCTATGGTGTTAGGATTTCCAACTGTAGCACCCCAGTACAGACTGACAGGCATCAGGGGTGTCACTTGGGATTATCGGATGTAATGATCATGCCATTCCACCCCCTACCCTGCAGCTACTGACAGGCATCATAGTGTGCCTTGCATTGTTCGGCCACAAAGTTCACCCCACGCTCCTATACTGCACCCACTTCAGCGTATTACCTTATGGAATGGGGTAAGTATAACGCCCAAAGACCCCAAACCACACTCTGACACTTGTCAGTGTCTACAGGGTAGGGTGAGGTACAATGGCATAGGCGTTATAGCTGATGACCCAAAGGCACACCCCAATGCCTGTTGCTCTCTACAGGGTGGGGGTGGGGTTGGCATCACTTCAATACTTCACTGCCATTCCTATTATGCGTCACTAGCTCCGGCACTGCCAATGCCAATCCAAGCGCGACAACATTCAGCATTGACAAATGCTTGTTTTAGTTGTAACTGTATGATTATTATTTAAGTATTTTAGTAAAACATTTGTTTTTCTAAAGAAATCCTGCCTGAGTGAGATTTATAATCTGTGTGTGAATTGTGGGACAGTAGTAATAATCTGTGAGAAACTGTTATTGCTAAGGAGCTGTCACCATCAGCAACCAAATCAAACAAGGGGTCTGTAAGGGATCTGGAAAGATAGGGAATATACAAAAGTCTCCAGGAAGAGTCTGAAGAGATTCTGAACCAGGTTGTTGCACGTCCTGTAGGGAGAAGGCCAAATCAGGAACACACTGCTGCCCCCAGAAGAGAGAGTGATGCCTGTGTCTTCCCCCTCCCTTTGTGTAATAGTCAAGAAGGGCTCATATTTGGCCACAAGACTAGAGACTGGTATTCTACCCTTATCCAGAGTTAGAGGGATGCCCTGGGTCCTTGTAGCAGAGGTGCAATCGTGACCTTGGTGAGCAGTCTAAAAGGACATGAGAAGGGTATCCTTGTTCCCCCCTGTCATGGACTGCACTTAGGGGTGGACACTGTGGGCTCAGTGGACCTGACCCCTAGGCATGGGTTTGTGACAAATCTGGTGTGCTGCATTGGGATCCGAGAGGTCTGGTTGCATAGTGTCACAATTCGAGAGATATTAGTGAGCTCAGTGTATCAGACTGATAAACTGAAAACAGTCCACACACATTCAAGGCAGAAATATACATATATATATATATATATATATATATATATATATATGAAATTTGGTTACAGTATAAAGTTCACTACCTGTTTTTGTTTTTTTTCTTGCGTGTAAGCTAGTGTAGCAGTAGTTAGGGAACAAGATGGCTTCCATCTACAGCAAATACACTGCAGACTACCTAAAGCAGCTGTATCAAGAAAGAGGGGTCCAGTGTGAGGGGTGAACTAAAAAGCACCTTGTGGAGGCTCTTGTGGCAGCCAATGAACAAGCGACTGCCCAGGACTTCGAGTCACCGACAGTAACTGAAAAGGACCAGACCTTGGGTATGGGGTTCTCAAGGGACATCGTAATGTCCAGTCCCAGGGAGGAGGACAGAGAGATCAGAGGGAACCCTGAGCCACAGTGCCTGGGGAGGGTCACCACAACACTGGAGCCAGAAGGGTTCAGGCTGCAGCTAGAGTTGAGGAGATTGGAGCTGGAATTCGAGCAGAAAGGGCTTGAAGACCAGCATGAAAGAGAGAAAAAGAGGTTTGAGATGGAGTTGCAAGAAAAACAGCAACAGAGAGAGAGAGAGAGAGAGACTGAGAGAGAGGAAAAATAGCATCGGAGGGAGTTTAAATTGGAGAAGCTAATACTCCAATGACCAGCGCCAGAGGAGGTAAGTGGCAGAGATGAACCTGAAACTCCAGGGCTGGGGTATAAATTAAATTCCAAATTAATAGCTGAATTTAAAGAGGGTGAGGATATGGATGCATGTTTGAATTCATTTAAAAAGGTCTGTATCCAGGCTAAAATACCCAGGGAGTCCTGAAGCTTCCAGCTATCCCCGCTACTTACTGGTAAAGAGCGTGAGGCACTAAGCCAAATGGACAATCAGGACAGCAGTAAATATGAGAAACTTAAAGCTGTTTTGCTTAAAAAGTATGAATTAACTCCTGAAGCATACGAGGTTAAGTTCCATAAGCTCCAGAGAAGCCCTGACATGAGCTATGAGGTACTCATCACAAAGCAACGTCAGTTTTTGAAACATTGGTGGGAGGCAGTGGAAGCAAACTCTGTAGAGAAAATTGAGGGCATTGTATTTCTGGAGCAATTCTTTTGGACTTGCCCAGCAGAGCTCAATACCTGGTTAGAGGACTGAGACCCCAAAACAGTGCAGTAGGTTGATGAGCTCTCGGATCACTATGTCAGGAGCAGACCTACTCTGAAAAGAAGTGGTGCAGGTGTGGCAGTGCAGAAAGGGAAAAGCGCACCTTCAGGGCAGCTAAAATCCTCACTGCCTCCACAGAAAGGGGGAAACCCCAAGATATAAAAAAAGGATTTGTCAGAGAAAAGAAATGATGATGGCTGGTTTTGCAAACAGCCAGGGCATCATGCTAGACAGTGTCCTAAAAAGGCAGATTGGACAACATGGTGCTCGAACAGAGTTGGGTGCACTGTGTATTCATGAAAGGATGCCTCTAAACATGAGGCAACACATACACCTGGTTACTGTAAATGGGGTGCAGACCCATGGGTTAGGGGACACAGGGACGTCTCTTACCTTAGTAAAAAGGGAGTTTGGTGGTCCTGAACAGTTTTTACCTAATCAGTTTGTAATGCTGAGGGGATTCACTGAGGAGAACTGGGGTGAGATAGGACAGAGGGTGCAAAAGCTGGCAGTGGCAGACAACCTGGCCTTGGATGTGATTATAGGGAACAATCTCCAGAAGTGAGTGGTGTGAGTGGTTACCCGCAGTCAGACGGCAAAGGCTGATTGTAGTTCCCTGGACCCATAGAAGCCTCTGTTGAAAACAATGGGAGGCTGGTTCCCCAGCATGAGTCTCCTGAAATGGAGAGTAGGGAAAGGGAGGTAGGACTTCCCCAAGTAGCAGTTCACAAAACAGCTACAGAAGGTTTCTCTGAGGAGGGAAGGGTAACCAATGGTCAGAAGGTTAGGGATGGCAGTGACCCTGAATGCCCTGATGCTAGAGCTATGGACCCCAGTTTAGGAACTGAAGGGGCCATGTTCCATGCCTTGGGAAAGTGTGTAGAATTTGCAGCTCCTGAGAGGACTGATCCTAGTTTGGAGAGGCTGAGGGCTTGTGCAGAATCTGATGGGACACAAGGAGATGACATGAGACATAGAGTATTTTGGGACAATGGAGTGTTATATAGGGCATCAATACAACCCTATACAGCCCTGATCGGGCTACTGCTTCGCTGTGGCAACATTGGCAGGGAAGCTGCCGGCCGCTCCTGTCCTTCTTCTGTCCAACCCTCATCAGTCTTCATAGGCAAGCCCTGATCAGGCCATTGGTTCGCTACGGCAGCATCAGCAAGGAAGCTGGCGGCTGCACCTGCCCTTCTGCCCAACCCTCATCAGCCTTCGCAGGCAAACCCCGATTGGGCTACTGCTTTGCTGCAGCGGCAATGGCAAGGAAGCTACTGGCCACTCCTGTCCTCCTGCCTGACCCACATCAGCTTTCACAGGTATGCTGTCTGGAACAACCGGGGATTGGAAGCCGGGTAACTGATTCGCCACGGCTTCTCAGTCCTTGCTCCTATTGGACTTTTTGCTCATTCCAGACCATGCGTCAACTGGAGGGTTGCTATTTCCTCAACTTTTATCCCTGCTCTGCAAATGGAATATCTCTGCTCTAACTTGAATTTTAAACTTGAATTTTGCTAGAAAGGATTTACAGTACTACAGTGCTGTTTTGCCATTTCATTTAGGTTACAAATAATCTTAGGATTTATTGTGGGGAAATTACTATACTTGCACTACTTGTTATCCTACTGCTTAACTGATTACAATTTAAACTGTGCACTGCCTCTCTCTCTCTCTCTCCAACTTGTTCCCTGCCTTATCCGTCTGCTTTACCTGGCTCTCCTTAATCCTTCTTTTCCCTTTTTTCTTACTTTTCTGACTGTCCCTTCTTGCCATCATGGTGGCCAAAAACCTAAAAATTATTTTCTGTGGGCAATCAACTGCTTGGGCCAGACTGCTGGTGCCAAGGTAACTTGTACTCATTCAGTTTTCTCCACTGCCACCCCCCCAAGCTAACTCCTCGTCTATTATTCTTTTGCTTCTTCCCTCACTCCCTCCCCGATTTAGTGATCAGCTCTTTTGTAATTGTTGCCCTTATTTCCTAATGCCTGCCTTTCCTCCCCACCCCAGCAAGCCCTGATAGCTACTGCTTCGCTGAGGCGGCATCGGCAAGGAAGCTACTGTCCGCTCCTTTCCTTCTTCTGCCCGACCCTCATCAGCCTTCACAGGCATGCTGTCTGGAACTACTGGGGACTGGAAACCGGGTAACTGATTGGCCACAGCTTCTCAGTCCTTGCTCTTTTTGGACTTTTTGCTCATTCCGGCCAAGCCCTCATTGGAGCGCTGCTATTTCCTTGTCTTTATCCCTGCTCTGCAACTGGAATATCTCTGCTCTGATTTTCTTCTGCTCACCTACCCCTGCCACCGACACTCTTTACATATGCTTTTTCCCACAATTCCCTTCCTACCTCTCCTCCCTCCCTATGATTGGACCCCTTCCCACTGAAAAGCCTTCTCCATCAAAGGCACCTATTCCCTCAAAGTTTCCACTAACATTGGTTAGCTTTACATTCTGCTGCCCACCAACTCCTCTCCCTTCCCGCTGGCAGTGCTCTGATCTTCCTAGCAACCAGTCCAACCTATAAGTCTCAAACATGAAGCCCCTATTACTGACCCTAGTGGCTGTCTCTCTTGGAGGCACCCTCCAAGCATTTGATTTCTGTGCCTCTGTTCTTGCCTCTGACCAAGCCGACCGCAATCAATTTAGCTCAACCTCCAATCATACCCATTCCAACCCTCCCACATGCAGATGGGAATGTACCCCACATGGTCCCCTCAGGTTTGCTTTTCTGCCCAATCCAGAGCACCGTCTACTCATCTTCTTTGTTCACTCCCTCTCTCTCTCTATTCCATCTCTTGGCACCCAGTACTCATATCACCTACTTTTTTCCCTGCTCCTAATGGGTGGTAATATTGAAACAAACCCTGGCCCCATCAATACCCTGGTTACGGCAACCTCTTGGATCTGGGCCAATGCTCCTGGACTAAAACTAGCACATATGAACGTCTGAAGTCTCCCAGCCAAATTCCCCAATCTAGAAGCCTGGATTTCCCTTCACAGACCCCATGTACTCGGCATCATGGAGATCTGGCTGAAGCCCTTAACACACTGATGCCATGTACCTACCAGCTGGCTACACCCTCCTATGCAGAGACAGACCTGGCAAATTAAAGGGTGGTGGCACTGCCATCCTTGTCAGGGAACCCCTCACTGCCTCCACCGTCCTCTAAACAGAAAATTTAACCCTCCGAACAGTGACATAGCTGGTCTCCAGAGCCTGCTCTCTGGTTTAGGATCTCACTCCCCTGCAAGGGAAACTATCCTCTTTGGGGACTTCAACCTAAATTTGATGGGCCCACAAGAACCAGACTTTGTTTACCAGCTCAAGTCACACAACTTTGAACAAATCCTCACCTTACCCATCCGACTAAACCATCAGACCTCTACACACTGCCTAATTGACTGGGTGATAACCAATTGTGGGGACCACATCCTCCACACAGGTACTCTATGGACTCGATAAGTGACCACTCCCATTTGGGCTTCCAGTGCCCCCAATATCTCTCTTTCGAAATTTCAACCACCCTGACACCTCTGCACTGCTAAATGATGCTAGGGATTTAAATTGGCAGGGCCTCTATGTACTCTCTGATGTGACCACCACTATCACCCACTTTACTAGCATTCTCTTGGACCTACAGGATCGTCACTTCCCAGTAACTACCAGGAGAGTTTGTGGAGGGTGTACTCACTGGATCACCAAGGAACTCCTCTCCCTCATGAAAGAGATGGACCATAAGTGGATTGCCCATAAACTGACCCCTTCCCCCGCTCTGTGAAATGAATATCGACACCTACAAAATTGCTGCAAAAACCTGACCTGAACCCTCAAGCAGAACTACTCCCGCCTGCAGAAGAAGAGTTTTGGTAATCCCAGGAAATTTTGGGACTCCATCGACTCCCTTCTCACACCTCGTACCAACAGCTCCAATGTACATCTAAGCTCCCTGTCTGGCCTCCTGACCGACCCAACTGAGGCTGCCAACACCTTTAACCTTAAATTCACTGACCTGTCTGCCCTCCTCTGCAAACTCCCATATAGCATTCCCTCCAACATGTCTGGTGCCTCCACCCATCCCCCCCAGCCACCCAGCCCACCCCACCACCAGTCTGTCTTCTCTCCAAGGGCCTTAACATTCCCCCATGGTATCTGCCTCTTCACCAGCTGCCACACACCATCGTCCCCTTTCTATTTCAAGGCCATCTCCCCCAAGGACACTCTCAAACTTCTCCAGAGCCTGCCCAACCGGGGTAGCTCAGGACCTGATGGCCTCTCCCCTGTGTTCCTCAAAATTGTGTCCTCAGCAATCACCAAACCCCTCACCTTTATTTTCAACCTTGCCCTGATAACCTCCTCCATGCCTCTTCCATGGAAAACCGCCAAGGTAATTCTCATCTTCAAAAGTTGTGACCTCCTCTCATCGGCCACCTATTGGCTAATATCCATTCTCCCCCACCTAAGTAAATCGCTAGAAAAGTGGTACATCAACAGTTATCCGACACAGCTTCCACAGACACCATAGCATAACTGCAGCCATAGCCCTATTTACCAACCATATACTTAGCAATATGGATCAAGGGTGAGCCACTGGCACTGTATCTGAGGACCTGTCAGAGGTGTTCAGTCTGGTAAATCATACTCTCCTCTCCTCCAAACTGAACCAGATCATCTCCTCCACGGAAACCACACACTGGTTTCAGAGTTACCTTACCAACCAGTCTCAATTTGTCTGCATCGGCAGAGCCACCTCTCCTGCCCTATCTGTCACCACTGGAGTTCCCCAGGACTCTATACTGGGTCCCCTGCTCTTCATCATTTTTGTCAACACCATCACCTCAGACTGCCTCTCCTGTTAATCCCTCCTCTACGTCGACGACCTGGTCATCTACCACAGCGACAAATCCCTTCCCCACTTATTATCTGTCCTCACCCAGAACTACAGCACTGCCCACAATTGGTTCAATGACAACCTGATGCTGGTTAATGCCAAAAAAGCCAAGGCGATGCTGTTTAGATGAAAACCTTACCTTGCCAGATCTCTCAAATCCAATTCTTCTCTCCTGATTCACCCACCCGGTGGCCCTACCCTCGATATCGTCCACTCCTTCAAATACCTGGGGGTCATGCTGGACCCCACCTTCTCCTTCATCAACCATGTCAATTTGGTTGTTTGTAGAATAAAATCAAAAGCTACATGCGGCATACTGCATCAAGCCCTTTCTGATCACAGAAGCTCACCTGGCCATAACTAGAGGAAACCTTCTCCCAATTCTAGACTTATGTTCCCCTGTCTATGCTCGTATCTCCTCCACCCTTTGGACAAGATTTGCGACTATTTACAACAGTGTTTGCCACTTTGCCCTGTCCGCCCCTACTCCATCAATCACTGCAACCTTTACTGCTCCCTAAACTGGCTCTCCTTACAGGATCACTTTGACTTTACATTCGGCTGCCTCACTGATACTTGCAACCGGAGTGGTTCTGCTCCCACCCCCCCATCCATCTTCTTCAAGCCCCACACCACACCAAGGCATCTCCATTTCACCCTTGTCCCTCCTCTGATGATTCCGTGAACCACCTCTACCATGGGTAGTAAAGCACTATCGGCTTCAGCTCCCCGACTAAGGAATGGACTGTCTGCACCCCTCAGATTAACTGACAAACACCACGCCTTTAAACATGACTTTAAATCCTGGCTCCTCGTTAGGGACACCTGCACCTGTCCGCTCAGGTAACGCCCATCTCCTTAGCTCCCTCTGCCCTGTTTCACTAACCTCTTTCCTTGATCTTGCTTGTTCTTTAGTCAGACAGGACATACACTTGCTGGGGGGGGGGGGAGTTAACGTAGTAACTTCTTTGACCAATGTCAACTGTACTTGTACTTGTTTCTGCTACCTCAGGCTACTTGTTAATGACTCACTTTTGTTTGTAACTGATATTTACTGTTACCACTGACAGAATTCCTATTGCATTACTTTTTACTTGTTGCCATTTTATTTCTATCAACATGTTGGTCATGCTGCCATTTGTGTTCTGCGTGTGTCTCTCTGGCCCAGGAATGCTTATCTGTACATAATATACACTGATGTGACTGCTTATGCCCATTGAATTGTACATTACTGTAACCAATTCTGGTATCATACATTGTCATTTGTAATCTTTATCTGCTCATGCCTTTTAGTCCCAGGTCGTGCTTGTAAATGGTCCTCTGGACCAGAACACTTCACCCGGTTAACAAAGTCATAAATAAAAAAATAAATAAGTATACACAGGACTTAAGGACACAGGGAGGGGTGATGGGCAGGCAGCTTGTTGTTCCCCAGGGGTTCCATGAGCAGTTGCTCAAGATCGCTCATGATATTGCCATGTCTGGACATCTGGGAATCACGTGCACCATGCAGTGATTGACCCAGAATTTCTATTGGCCCAACTTCACCCAGCAGGTAAAGGAATATTGCAGGTCTTGTTACTGGTGCCAACACATAGGGAAGGCAGGTAGTAACACCAAAGCCACTCTAATTTCTCTCACCCATTGTGGAGGAGCCATTCCAGAGGGTAGGAATGGATACTGTGGGACCTTTGAGTACCCCAAGCTCTTCCAGGAAAAGGTTTATCCTGATGGTGGTAGATTATGCCAGCTGATACCCAGAGGCAATTGCCCTCTCCTCACTTAGGACAGACAAAGTGTCAGATGCCTTGCTAATGATTTTCTCCCGTGTCGGGTTTCCGCAGGAGGTTATCACTGATTGAGGGCGTACCTTCATGTTGGACCTGATGAAGTGTTTGTGGGAGAAGTGTGGGGTGGCGCAGAGATGCATGACACCTTATGACCCACTTGGCACTGGGCTGGTGGAAAGGTTTAACTGTACCCCAAAATTGATGCTTCACACATTTCCTGAACAGCATGGGAGGGACTGGGAGAAATATCTTCCCCACTTGTTGTTCACATACAGGGAAGTGCCCCAAGAGTCGACAGGGTTCTCCCCCTTCGAACTCATATATGCATGTAGGGTGCGTGGGCCCCTACACTTGATCCGGGAAGACTGGAAAGGTAAGCACACCACCCAGTGAACTCCCATAGTGGAATATGTCTTAAAGTTTAGGGAAAAGTTGAAGGAGCTTATGAGAGCAGCCCAGAGCACCCTGTCAGCTGCCCAGAAGAAGCAAAAGATCTGGCACAACCGCAGAGCCAGAGTTTGCTTGTACAGTGTAGGTCAGGAAGTCATAGTCTTAATCATGGGCCAGAAGGACAAGTTGCAGGCTGAGTGGGTGGGACCATACAAGGTAGTCCGACAGGTAAATGACATGAACTATATTGTAGAACTGCCTGACAGGAGACATGCCCATAGAATGTACCAAGTCAACATGATGAAGCCATATGCAAATAGGGATGACATGGTACTTGCAGTGTGTAGTCCTGGGTAGGGGTTGGATGAAGAAGACCCCCTACTGGACTTGCTAGAGGAAAGCAAATGGGAGTCTTCTACGGAGGCAATCAAACTGTCACCCCAGCTGACCCTGGAACAGTCCCAGGAAGTGAGAGAGGTTTTCGTAGACTTTGCCCTTTTGTTTACGGCCAAGCAGGGATGTACCCTCTTAGCTAAATACAATGTAGATACTGGACCGCAAGCACCCATCCATCAGACAGCCTACCGGGTGTCTGAGGCCATCCTAAAGTACATTAGGAGGGAGGTGGAGGAAATGATGGATTTAGAGGTAATCCAGAAATCCCACAGCCCCTGGACCTCACCCGTAGTCCTCGTTCCCAAGCCGGAAGGCTCTACTCGCTTTTGTGTGGACTATTGTGGACTCAACACAATCACGAAGTCTGATGCCCACCAAATGCCATTGAAAGATGAAGTACTGGACAAGTTGGGAGGGGCAACATACCTTACCACCATTGATTTGACAAAAGGGTATTGGCAGGTGGAGTTAACTTCCAGAGCTAGTAAGAGATTGGCATTCACCACTCCAATAGGATTATTTTAGTTCATGGTAATGTCTTTTGGAATGAAGAACGCCCCTGCCACCTTCATCCAGGTGTTATGTGGTACTGAAGAGTATGCAGTGGCATATCTGGATAATATTACCATCTTCAGTACCAGCTGGAAGGAACACTTGTCCCACCTGAAGGAAGTGTTGGGCAGGATACAGAGGGCAGGGCTCACTGTCAAGACTGAAAAGTGCCAGGTGGCCATGGCAGAGGTAGCATACCTAGGACATGTAGTGGGGTGGGGGCAGCTTCATCCCAATCAAACAAAGACTAAGGCGATAGAGGCATGGCCCAGGCCTGAAACCTGGAAGCAGGTTAGGAGTTTTCTAGGGACCGCCGGGTACTATCGAAAGTTTATACCGAATTACAGTACCCTGGCAGCTCCCCTATCAGGCCTGCTAAAGAAAAGAATGCCCAAAAAGGTAAAGTGGGAGCCAGCATGTGAACAAGCCTCCACACGGCTAAAGGAGGCACTGTGCAGTGCCCCTGTTTTGGCCAGTCCAGATTGCAGTAAGCCATTTGTAGCCCAGACAGATGCCTCGTATGTGGGGATTGGAGCAGTCCTCAGTCAGACCTCTAATCAGGGGAAAGATCATCAGATGGTGTACCTTAGCAAAACGTACTTTCCCAGGAGCAGGCATATTCCACAGCTGAAAAGGAATGCATTGTGTTGGTATGGGCCCTGAAGAAATTAAAGCTGTACCTCTACGGGAGGCACTTCGAGGTACAGACTGATCATAACCCCTGGTGTGGCTAACTCAGATGGGAAAAATGAATCATCATCTTTTAAGGTGGAGTACTATCCTACAAGCCTATGATATGACCATTACCTACAGAGCTGGATCGGCCAATGCCAGGGCAGATGGGCTATCTCGCCAGTTAGAACAGTAGCTGAATTTGTGAAAACATTACCATGCATTAGAGGGCATGTTTCCACAAATTCAGTCTAGGAGGGAGGGAGGGGTGTAATGAGCTACCCAAATGCCAGACCTTATTTGTAGATATATATATATATATATATATATATATATTAGGGTTGAGTACCCCATTTAAGGTTAACTTTGAAACTTGGCAGCTTAATAACTTTGCAACCGTATGATGGATTTGCCTGAAATTTGGAATGCACCGTCTGGTACCATAGATCTCTGGATCTGTTAAGTTTTGTTATGGTCGGATGTACGGTTGCAGAGCTACAGAGTGTAAAATTAAAGGCATAAATTATTTTTTTTTGTGCATTTCTTTGCTCGTGCCTACAGGTCGCATGATTTGCACGATTGGTCTGAAACCTTCAGGGAACATGCAGCCAGGGTTCCCAATGTGCCTTTTGAAGATTGCGTGAAACAATATTAAATGGTTCAAAAGTTATTAAAAAAAAACTGTTCCCCATTATAGTCTATGGGAAAAGTTAAAATATTCGAAAGTGTCGCAAATGCAGTTTTTACTGTCTCAAATTACCCTTTTACTTTCGCAAATTGGCCATCTTGTTTTCAGTTGGTGGTCAGAGAAATGCTTGGCATTTAAATTTGGGACCCTCTAGAAACACAATTCGTGTTGTGTCCGCCTAGTCGAGCCCTGAGGATGCTAGCCATGTCTTTTTTTGGGGGAGGTAAAACACCCCAGAAATATGTTTTTTAAATTTTTGTAAACAGTAGTGTCACAAAGTACTTTTGAATATGCTACACTTTTGTGATTTTATTTGCAAAAGTGTCGTAATTTGCGAAAGTACTTTGAGACACTAAGACCAAAACAACAGGAAATGTTTGCCACCCTGCAGCAAAACAACAGTTTGGTCTTTTGGACTGAAATTTGCAAGGGAAGAAAGCAAACATCCCACAGATGTGCCTTTTGGTGGTTTGGTGACAAAATATTACAGGGCTGCAAAGTTACGGCACTCCGAAGTTGACGATTTTTCCCATAGGATAACATTACGGTGTCTGATGCGCCTTTCAGGTCCCGTATTTCTAAAATGCTTCGAGATACAGACTTTTCATCACAAAAAGTCTTAGTCCCCCACTGGGGGCTAAATGCAAAACTAGCCTGGAAAGTCATAAATAATATGAGATTTTAAGTTTTTTTCTACGTCGTACAGTTCCTGAGATATAAGCAATTTAGTATTCCAAGTGCTCATTTTCTGCTCTGAGGGCCATTATTATGGCCACATTCTTTGTATTCACTGTGCCTCTGAGTGCACCTTTGGGGAAAAAGTGTAGCGCTATGGTACTGCGACCGTTAGCATTTCTGCTTGCGCTTATGTTACCGCTTATGCTTCCATTTACGCCACCGTGTGTGTTACCCTTTGCTTTTTACAACTACTGTTACTGCTTATGCTAGTCGATTTCATTACCATTTAATTTTGTGTAACTGTGTGCATTACCATTTGCATTTGTGTTTTCATTTGCATTACTGTCTCCTTTGGCGTCGTCATTGGTGTTACCATTTGCATTTCCAATTGTGTCACCGTTTGCGTGTTCGTCACCATTTGTGTTTCTATTGCCGTTAGCATTTGCATTTTCGGTAGCGTTTCCATTGTCAATTGCGTTACTGTTTCCTTCTGCGTCACCACTGCCGTTACCATTTGCATTTTCGTAACCGTTTTCATTACTGTTTGCGTTTCCATTGCCATTTGTGTTTGCATTACCATTTGTGTTTGCATTTATGTTTGCACTTGTGTTTGTCTTACCATTTGCGTTATCATTTCGCTTGCATCACCATGTGTGGTATTGTTTGCGTTTGTGTTTATGCTATCATATTATTTTTTTACCTCACTGTTGCGTTACTCTTATGGTTATGTTACCATTTCTGTTTTTGCATTTTTGTTACTGTTTGCATTACTATTTGTGTTTCATGCTAACTTTTTCGCTGTGTTTACATTACTGCCATGTAACTCATTTTCGCTTATGCTAACACTTGCATTTCCATGCATGTCTATGACATTTGTAATACTTGCTCTACTATGGTACTTCTCTGCATTTGCCAATTTTCATTTGACTGCATATGTTTTTTGCAGAATGCAGCACCAAAAAATGTATTTTTCACCACTTGTGTGTAGCCTTATGCTTGTGCTGCTCTGCAACTGTTGAAGAGAATTCGATAAGATTTGGTATACATGGAGTAGAATGGTGCATCTATTTATTTACCGATTTATATTTCAGTGGTACATACGAGTTTTGCGTAGTGCAGTGCAAAACATTCTGTTTTTGCCATTTTTCTGCACTGTCTTGCGTGATGCATAGCGCAGTCACTGTGTGGTTGATTGGTCTGACCACTGGCATGTAGGAAGCCCTTTCTTCAGGGAACATGCCAGTTTTTGTTTGGTGAATAAATGTTGTTCCATTCCAGAGTTATAAGCATTTGATTTTGTCCCCCTTCGCAGTCAGAGATTTTTTGTCCATGAGTTCCACCATTTTACCACATTTTTGACCGTGATTTCCGCCATTTTGTGGTGGAAGACTTCTTAAAGGTGCAGAAACCTAAAAATTGAATTTCTCTGGAATGGTTTGGTCTTTTCATGTGAAATCTGGAGGGTGTTTAGTGGATGTCCTGGAGATGTGAATTATGCTGTTTACATGTTGGGAAATTAATCTGCTGTGGAGATACTGTGTGATGCACTTATTGTTTTGCTCATAGTGTTACGCATGGGGCTAGTGGCTTGAAATTTATAGCGTAGGTAGCCCTAGTGGTACGGAGGTGCCTTTCAGTGGTTTGGTTCATATTAGTCTTTGTGCTGTTATCTCGGAAACAAAGCGAGATACAGACTTTTCACTACTGTTGACTCACATCACCTTTGTGCTCTTATCTTGGAAATGAAGCGAGATACAGACTTTTGCTACTGTTGGATCACATCGCCTTTGTGCAGTTGTCTAAGAATTGAAGCAAGATACAGATTTTTTGCTACTGCTGCCTCAGATCACCTTTGCAACGTTATGTCGGAAACGAAGCGATATACAGAATTTTTGCTACTGTTGACTCACATTGCCTTTGTGCCGTTATCTCGGAAATGAAGTGAGATACAGAGTTTTCGCTACTGTTGGATCACATCGCCTTTGTGCCGTTATCTTGGAAACGAAGTGAGATAGACTTTTCTCTACATTTGCCTTTACATCATCTTGCTGTTAATAGCCTGCTTATGCTATCACTAAGCATTTTGCTTTTCCCTCACCTTTTGTGTTACGGCTTCCATTTCTGTTACCATTTCTGTTTCTATTTATGTTTGTGTCACTTTTACTAACACTGTTAGCATTTGCAGTTACATTTACCGTTACCTTTACCGTTGTCTTTCACATTTTCATTTGTGTCACCGTTACCGTTTATGATACCATTTGCATTACCATTTGTATTTGCATTTCCCTTTGCATTACCATAACAGAGCTTGCGTTTGCATTCATGTTTCTATTGCTGTTACACTTACCATTAGCATTTGCGTTTCACTCACCGTTACCATTACTGTTACTGTTACGGTTATGGTTATTACGCAGATATGGGCAGCATGGTGGTAGCGTGGAGCCCAAAGGGCCCCGTGCTCCCACCACCACATTCCATTCACTATTTTATTGAACATTCTCAAAAAGAAGGGGAATTCATGGCAAAAAACTCTGTTTAATGCATCAGTTAGGATCATTCCACAGCGACAAAAGTGAGAAAATTCTGTGTTAGGGTTGCCACCCCTTGCATCCCACATCCACCCTGCCCCCACCAACAGGCATTGGGGTGTGCTTTGGGGTTGTCGGTCCTCTCACCCCATTCTCCTATACTGCACACCTCAGCTTATTTACACATGGAATGGGGTGAGAGTTAGGGCTGATGACCCCAACACACACCCCGATGCCTGTTGGTGGGGGTGGGGGTGGCATGGGGTGCAAGGGTTGGCAACCCTAACACTGAATTTCCTCGCTTTTGTCGCTGTGGAACAACCCTAACTGATGCATTAAACGGAGTTTTTTGCCATAAAAAAAATATATATATATGTAATTATGTGTATATGTACATGCCACAAGAAATTCCAGTGTTAATACAAAGGCACCTTGGAAGACAGAGAGAGAGACTGGATTCCTTTTAAAAGGGTTTTGACCTTCCTTTGACCTGAAGATCAACTTGCTTGCAATGCTTGGGGAGAGCTGATCAAAGGTTATTCCCCTTAGTTAACTAACCAAGGGAAACAAAGGTAATAAAATCAGCTTGTATAGTCATAAATCTTACAGGATCCTCCCTGTAACTTAATTGGAGGAAGCCAGTTAAAAGCCCAGGATGTTTTAGTCAGAATTTGAGCAGCAAGTGACCATTATGACAGGATATTGTGAATGTTATCTTATGGGCATCAACTGTCATTAGAGGACTTCAAAAGGCTTAAACTCTAAATATCATATCCATGTTAATTATATGTCTCAGGATTTTGATCTTCTTGGGATTTTGAAAACATCAGAACAGTGACATCTCCAGGCCAAAATGAGTAGTTTCTCTGGGGAAACAGATCTGTTTTCTCAGACTGGGATAACAGATGACACTGCAAGTTACAGAAGGTATTTAAAGCCCCAGCTCAGGGCATTTGGACACACTTTTCATTTGGACTTTGCCTGACTCACAAGAAACAAAACTGCTGCCAAGACCAATGCAACTGAAATTTTAATTTATTGTTCTGGACTTTAAGTTACTACGCATCTCAGGTAGACTATAGCTAACAGTGATAGTGCATTTTCATTTATATTTTTCCATTTTTTTAATTTCTAGACTGTGACCAAATTAGTGTTTTTTTATTAGTTGTAACTGTAGGATTATTATTTAAGTATTTTAGTAAAACTTTTGTTTTTCTAAAGAAATCCTCCCTGAGTGAGACTTATAATTTGTGTGTGAATTGTGGGACAGTATTAATAATCTGTGAGAAACTGTTATTGCTAAGGGGTTGTCACCATCAGCAACCAAATCAAACAAGGGGTCTGTATGGGATCTGAAAAGACAGGGAGAATATGAAAGTCTCCAGGAAGAGTCTACAGGGATTATGAACCAGGTTATTGCACGCCCTGTAGGGAGAAGGAAAAATCAGGAACACACTGCTACCCCTGAAGAGAGTGTGATGCCTGCCCCCCTTTGTGTAATAATCAAGAAGGGTTCATATATTTGGCCACAAGACTCGAGACTGGTATTGTACCCTTATCCAGAGTTACAGGGACGCTTTGGGTCCTTGTGGATGAGGTGCAGTCATGACGTTGTCAAGCAGTCTAAAAGGACATGAGGAGGGTATCCCTGTCCCCACATCACGGATTGCACTTAGGGATGGGCACTGTGAACTCAGTGGACATAACCCCCAGGAGTGGTTTTGTGACAGATATCACCAATTTTAAAGATGTGTCCCTGATTTTGGTATTTTGGCCCTTTTTTATAAGCCCTATCCATGATTTATGAGCCAAGAGGCTGAGAGGTATGCAAACCAGAAGTGGGTAAATCCCACCATAACCCATAACCTGTCATGGTTCATTGCTTAATTATTTTCAGTGCTATTTTTATTACTTATGATTAATAGGTGTGAGTTTATTGGGACTCCTTACGTTTGAGTATTCCATCATTTGGATTACATACAGTTTCTGCATTAGCTAATGCCTCGCCTTTTTTTTTTTAACTTTATTTTTATCTCCAACCCTGGAGAACTCCTTCCAGCAACCTTGGGAGCTCCCAGCCTCTACCTCCCTCCATGACCACTCCTCTCCCCTCGTGCCACCAAGCACCACCTCCGGGTCTGAACCCTCTGGAGGTAGGACCACCCTATCTATCCAGGGCGCTCTATCTTATAGGGCAAAGTGCCCAGCGCACGAGTCGGGCAGTGGAGAGGAGATAGCCTGGAGTTGGGAGTGTGGGCTATGGAAGGTCGAGGTGCCTTCATCTATCCCCAGGATTGTTTTTTTTTATCTCTTGTTTTTGTTCCCCCCCTCTCCCTGTGGAGTCCAGCCAGCAAGGTGATGTAGTGTCATGGCTCCACCCCCACACAAGGCATACATCACGCTTTCTCAGTCGGCGATCCTCCAGCTGCCGCCAGAGGTCGCTCCATGAGCAAGCGCATCCCACACCCTCCCCCAGGAAGAGAAAGCAGTCCTCCGGATGCTCAATCTCTTCCCCCCCAATGACCCCTGGCAGCCCCTGGCTCGTCCCCGAACCCAGGTCGCTGGCGTGACGCCAGGTGTGGCGTCCACCACCTCAACCCTCAGCACCACCAGGCCAGCTCACTAATGCCTCACCTTGGTGGGTCACTAATCATTGTAAGATGTATTGGTTTCTTTTGAACTTGTTTGCATTTTACATCCCAGTTGGCTCTTTCTTTATAGGATATGTCATTATCATCACTTTTCGGACTTGTATGCATTTATGACAGATATAATCATCTACTTGATCTGAAGATATCAGTTCATTAGGCTTGCATATTAATTTTGGCTAAGACAAATAGTCTATGATGCATTGTTATTCAGCTATTTTATTTTAGAAAGTGGGTAAAACTATTCCAAGCCTCTGATTGGCTGAGAGACTTCTCTAGCTGGGCATCTATCAGACAACAGATGCCCAGCTATTAAAAGTACTAGCCCAGCCAACCCCATCACCAGAATCTTGGTGCCCAGCCTGCTGTCTAATTGGGTAAAACCGCTCTTTGCCATTTCAAATTTCCACCATTTTTTTCTATCACTGAGCGGGCAACTTAGCAGCTTACCGAGTTGCCATTCGAACAGCCCCTCCCTTCCCTCCCAAATCTGTTTCAATTTACATTAGATAAATGAAATAGAAAAAAAATTTGAAAACTGCCTACTCTTTCACTGCAGCTCTTTCAAAAGGAACTCTGTCTCCCCCCGCTCCTGGTAGAGACATTGCCACTCCTAATTCATGAGCAAACACGGAAGTGCTGACCAAGGCACCGAACATATGTGGGAGCGAGCGCAAAGTCACCAGTAAGCTGTACATCACTTTGAATAAACAAATAAACTCTATGGGCTGAATAGATAACCTTTTTATCCACAGCATAGTGCTCCAATGTCAGTTACTTGTGTGTCACGATTCTCCAAAGGCTGCTGTAATATTCTGCTGATCTAGTACATCAAGCAAGCAGGAAACGAGTCTTCATCTCCATGGAAACAAACTTTATGGAACTGCCACCACCAGTCCTTGGCCCGATCCCCCAAACCCTTCATTTTTAAAATTGCTGTCCTGCTGAGTACCCCCTCTCCAAACTGAACAGCAACACCTGGGTAAAACAAAAATATCTACCTGTTTTTACAGGTTTACTTTTCTTTTTGCTGCTTTATCACCTGACCTTCTAGCCATCACTTCCCGTCTGATGGGGGGGTGGCATGAAAGGAGCTCCAAGGTAGGTGCTCATTTTTTACATAAACTTATACAAGGAAAGTCACTAAAACAAACAAAAAAACACACACACACACACACACACAAATACTATAATGCAGGCGGAGGAACTATTTTATTAAAGAAATGTAGTTTAAACTATTTTTTATTTACACTTTTTATAAAATGTATTTTCTCTCACAGTGGCCATTTTCTAAGCACAATAATACCCTCCAGGGTGGGCGGTATTGGGGAATACCGGACCTTCCAGGGACTATAAGGCCCTCTGCCTGCAGTGTCGGGCCTCATTACGCCCCTGGGCAGTCCAGTATTCCCCAATACGCGCCACCTGTCAGGTAGCAAGCAATAATATCGACAGGGTAGGTGTGAGACAAACACGGACCGCCCAGGGCTAACGAGGCCCGACGCCACAGGCGGAGGGCTTAATAGCCCCTGGAAGGTCCGGTATTGCCCATAACGCCCACCCTGGATGGTATTATTGCACTTAGAAAATGGGAAATGTAAAAGAAAATAAGTTTAGCAAAATATTTTTTGCAAAAAAATTAGTTTAAGGTGTGTTGTGACATAAAATAGTTCCTCCACCTATACTATCCTAGAGCGCCTCTGTATTTGAAGCCTTTGGTCCTGGTTGTCATGGTTATTTCTGCCCCCCCATAGGTAGAGATACTATCATTGCTCTTCAGAGCAAGTTTATGTGAGGTCACGATCATCAGGTGAATGGGAAAAATGTTCTCTGTTGCTTGTGTTTTGCCTGCCCCTTTTAGAGTTTTGGTGGGAGCACCGCTATTGCAGTGAGTCTGAAAAGGGTGCAGAACACTGGGAGCTCACTGGCAATTATACTGCCTGACGCTTTTAGAGCTGTGGTGGTGCAGAGACTGTGAATGCACTCTTATCAAGGAGTGGAAAACTGGGAGCTCGGCTGCAATTATCTAACGCACTCGTTCAGTGAGGTACAAGTTGTGCTTATTTTTTTTTTAATTTTTTATTGTAAACATGTGAGTTTGCGAGTTCACTGAACACAAGGAGCAGAACATCGGGAGCTCTGCGGCAATTATCTGATACACTGATTCAGTGAGGTGCAAGTTGCGCTTATTTTTTTTACTGTGAACATATGTGTTTCTAAAAAGACACACAAGGGAACAGTGTGGGAGAAGGCTGATAGGGCGGGTGGCTGTAGGATATTTTTGTGTACCTCGGCGAGTCATGTGCAATGCATGTAACGACTTAGCTGTTGCCAGGAAACTGGGGGGGAGAGGATTTCGTGGACTCTGTCACTGCCTCTGTAAAGAAGCGGAAAGTAGGAAAATGAACATTTTTATGATATGTGCTTTTTGTTGTTGGTGAAATAAATAAGTAAATGACAAATACATTTGTTGAGGCATCTTGTGTATGGCCAACATGAAGGTCTCACTAAGTGAAAAAAAATTGCGGCAGTTTGAAATTATGTGCCCAGTGCATCAGCCAATGACAAAGCAGGCTGGGCACAAGGATATTTGGGCTGGGTCTTTTTAAGTGGGCATCTATTGAAAGTTAATGTACCCCTGTTGAAGGGGCACTAGCCAATCAGATGCCTCCAAATAAAAAGCCCATTTTCTAATATTGCTTACATATCAATGTTATGGAGACTGGAATATGATGTATTTTGAGGTTTGTGTTATTGTATCTATTTATTTATTTAAAGCTGTTGACTGGGAGAGGCATGCTGAGCTGAGGCTAGTTTCCAGGTGCGACGGGGGGAAGGGGAATAGGGATGTTTGCAATACATCAATTGAAACAGAGTTCAATACTATGAAAAGATTATACAGGGTATGCTAAATACAGGTAACAACAACGCGGTAATACAGAGCTAGAGATAGTGAAAGATGACAAAGGGTAACAACACCATTAATCAATCAAAAAAATATGCCTGGGGGTGGAAGAAGTAGAAAAGTAGGAAGGAAAGTTGAAAAAAATGTTAAGAGGGAGAAATAGAGAGAGGGACTGAGATAAAGTGCAGGGAAGCTCCTGTTTAGTTGAGCAAGGGGTTAGCATTCAGGGGAGAGGAGGGGGAGACATCAAGAGAAAGTAGAAAGGGGGAAGGAGGAGAGTAAATGCTAAGAGGGAGTATAGAGAAGAGGACAGAGATAAAGTGTGAGGAAGGGCCTGTAAGCTTGGGACTGGGATCTGTTTAGTTAAACAAGGGGTAAGCATTTTGTGAGGGGGTAAAGTGGAGAAATTGGCATTGGCAAGGGCAGAAGTCAGAGAATACAGTTAAGTTACACAGTTGTATATTTGTTGGCATTTTTGCATTATCATGCCCAGTTTTTAAAGCTGTAATGGCACACTGCTGAAGAATAACGTTTTTTGACTAACAAAAAATGAACTGATGAAACTGCCACCTCAACATTCCCAAATTAATCTGGAGTTCCAGGATCACTGTCTACTGAACTTGACATGTAAGCACACCTGCACAGGGTTAGTTTGGGCTGTGAAACATTTGTTAAACAAAAGAACTGTGTATAAAGAAGGACTTTATGGAAAGACAGCCTTTGGATTACAAAATGGCAGCCATACGTCACCTTGGATATGAGCTGCCATGGGAATAGGGTCGGGGTTGACTGAGTGACCAATCAGGGTTAGAGGGTCTGTGGAGAGTCCCATGGGCTTGTGGACTTGTAATGGACCTAGGTAATTCAGGCACCTTTTCAGTAAACAATCTGTGTCATGTGACAGACCTCCAGGCTTACTTAACTTTGACTAACGGCATATACTGTACAACTAATCAGGGAGTTGTGCTTCTCCAGTAAACAGCAGGGGCTGTTTCAGACCAAATCAGATCTATGTGAGACACTGATGAGACAGGTGACTGTATGCTGTTGAGAGAGACAGCTTGCTGCTGCATGTGCTGCAGAGAGAGACACTGCGGTTGCCAGACACAGAGTGAAAAGTAAGAAAAGGAGGTGATTATATGCTAGCTTAAAAAAAGCTGAAGATTGCAGCAACAGAATGAGAGACATTTGCTGTGATGCAACTGGAGAAGACAAAATGTGACCAAAGCCAGTCTGGGAAGCTGCCTGGCTGGTACCACAGCCTGGTGCTGGTTACTGCTACCACTAAGGACTGGACACCAGGTTGTGGTGTGGTGGGCATGTAAGCTTGCATTTTTTCACAGGCTGAGCTGCCCCATGTGTGAATTGAAGGGTTGAGTGCTGAATGCTGTGGTCAGGAGAGGCCATAGCTGGAGATGAGAAACAGCCAGCTGCCAGTCAACACCAGAAACTTTCAGCGAGAAAAGTAAGAGTGAAACCAGCCAGACAGAGACTCTCTGCACACTACGCCCTTACCTCTGTGCATCACAGAAGGAGCCCTGGCATGAGAAACTATGACTAAACTCAGGAACTATGCATGGACAAAGTCACAGGTGATGGACAGCAGGGAAATATGCATGTTGGTAATTTAAAGTAAAGGTCAGGGGTGAAGTACACCCTTAGACAAAAAGGCAAACGTGTTAGCAAAGATGAAGAATAGGGATATACCAGGCACTGTGATACCCACCATATGAAGGGACAGGGAGAGCCCAGGATTGGTTTTTGGACTGCGCACTGCAAGAAGTGGGAATGGGGTTCTACCCTCTCTAAGGTGGTGCTGCTCAGGAGAAGGTTTTGGATTTACCATAATGAACTACATAGGAGCTGAATGATCACGATCCTTGGGCCACGCAGCAGTGTGTAAACTGCACCAATAAATTTGACAAACAAACGCCCCAGTAAAGAAAGTCAGGTTCTGGAAACCCAGTTGTCTCTGTGTTCCGTTCACCCATGAGAGTACAGATGTCCATCATCTCTTACAGGAGGATAAGAAAGCCCAAAACAGTTGAGTGAAAGGGGCTCCCAGGGAGCATAACACCTATACCCCTAGACACAGGACTGCCATGGGCAGTGCACGCCCTCATCTAGGTCATCAATGTAGATCTGCCAGCATATGCCTAAAGAGGGGCTGCATATATGATTTATTCTCCCATGTACCCTTTCCCAGGACGCACCTGGAAGTGAACCTTAGTTCAGTGTGCCTTTCCCGGTCACCAGTTCCTAAATAATAAACATTACAGCAGCCAGATTGAGCAGTTATAGTTTCCATGATTGCAAATCTTATAATTTAACTTAATAGGGCCTTTCAAAGGTGTTTGCTCTGGTATAAGTGTTCCCATATGTGAGGTTTGGGTGAGAGGACCACAAAGCGAAGCAGAGCAATTTTGGTTGCCTAAACCTCACAAAAGGAAGATAGAAACACCCACTGGAGACCGTATATAAATCACTTGAGTTAGCTAGAGTAATAAGAAGTTTTAAGAATTGTTTTTTAATTTCAAAGGTTAAATGAAGCTGCCCCCCCAAAAAAATTCAAAGTGGAATGTTTCAATCCTGCCATTCCTGCACAAGAGACAGGATCAGAGGTACGAGCTTGTGTGACGATTGGCTGAAATCACATAAATGATTTATAATAAACATAGAAATTTAGCATATACTAACAATCACATAGAGTACATGACAAATTACTGACAACTGCATAACAGAGTATCAAAAATTAGTATTTACTAACAACATATTTATTTTTTTGTGAGGAAGGCTGGTTTACTTCTGACATAGTAAATTCTAAACACTTTGGGGCTAACTGTTCAGAAGTCTAGCTGCCAGAGCACTTCCAGAATTTTGGCCCCATATTCAGGTCACCTGTGATGACGGTGACTGCAATTGGGTGCTTTCAAAAAGGGTGTCTCAATCACAGTGCCTGTGCACAGGGCTACCTCTGGGGGGTGACCAGATTTGGGGGTAGGTGAATATAGCGTTAGGATGTCATGTTGTATACACACGCATGAGGGGAGGGACCACGCTGTGTGATGGGTGGAAGGGAGGAGGGTTTGTGGGGTGTAGTGTAGCAGTGGGATGCCAAGCTGGCCATCTGGCATAGTGGATCGGTGGCAAGCTGGGAGGTTTACTTGGGAGGGTGGTTTGGTTCTGGGTGTCCTCGTGTTTCTTGCGCCGGTTTTTTTTTTTAGTTTTACACCACCCCCGACATGTACCGCCCTGGAGTTGAGAATCCTTTAGTAGGGGTGGGCGCGGGACGCAGCTGCCCACATAAAACAGAAAAACCTATCTGTCGGATGCCCTTTTGCTGTTTGCCGCCAGTGTACATTGCCAAAATTTATTTTCGGCGATGTACACTCGCCCAAACGGCAATCGCTATTCCGCGATCACTGTTATGACATGGAACCCATATTCAGAACTGGGTGCAATCGTAGTGCAGCAATTTGTGCTGTGCTTCCACTCACTCGACCAGCCTTGAGCGATATTCAGATAGATAGTACTTGCCACCAGATAGTGCTCGCCAATGGAGGGGCACTATCTGACTGAATATGGGGCCATGTCAGCCCAGTGCAAAGTGAATTTGTGCTGTGCCAACAAAGACCAGGGGTGCATATGGCCAATGCCCATATGCAGCCCAGGGGCCTGATTCTAGAAGGGTTCCGCCTGGAGTAACAGCAGTTGCGCCAAGCAGAATGGCGCACGTAGCAACTTACACCAGCAGCTGCGACATGTGCTATTCTACAAAGTGACCTGCGACATGTCGTAGGCCACTTGTGCCAAACAGCTGTTATGCCACATAAACCCCCTGTGACATGGCGCTAGGGGGTTTACAGCAGCAGTTACACCCCATTCTAGAAGGCCAGCCACAAAGTGCCCACATCGGGATTCTACAAGAACCCCAGGAGGAGATCCAGCAACGTAAGTTATACCAGCATTTAGCTGGTATAACTTACAGACGCTCCCGGGGGTCCAGTGGACCCATAGGATGTCCAGCGGACAGTGCACAGTCCCCCCCCATGCCCAGCACACCCCAGTGGGGCCCCACAGATCTACCCATATCCCCAGCCCCCGAAACAGCTGTTTGCAGAAGCCCTGATGGGCGGTGCTGCCATCCCCTCACCCGTGCCCCAAGCCATGGGTTGCCTGCCGCATACATGCGGTGGAAATATGTTAGCCCTGGTAGTCTAGCTGCCCGGCTGTACATTGATAAGATATAGAATCCCTGCTCCCTGGGAAACGGGAATGTACATAACTTATAATTGTACAGTTCGGGGCACTAGACTACTAGGGATACGGGAATGTACATAATGTATCATTGTACAGTTCGGGGCCACTGGACTATGAGGACTGCGGACATGCCGCATTGGTGGCATGTGACCTGGGGGTCGAGGCATGGGTGGGGGTAATTTGCTAATTCAGGCAGCAGGTTGCCACATGCCGGCCAGTATGCCTCCGCTCGCCATTTTGCCGCATGTTGCAAGTCACAGGACTTTGCTGTGGAGACCCTGCCCCTTCTAGAATAGGGCGCAGGGTCAATGTCGCAGTTGTGGGTGGCGCAGGTTGCATTCGGCGGCAACTTGGGCCACCTTTCTAGAATCGGGCCCCAAGCATGCAAATTAGCTCACTGGGCAGGCAAGGCACTAAGGGGCCATCTGCGTGCCCATTATGGGCTCATCTGCATGCAGCACAGCAGCTTCTTAAAGCCCCTTTCACTGCAAAAGCAATTCCTGGTGGTCTAGTGGTTCCCCCATTCTCCAATTACCTGGTTTAATATAATGTAGTTTCCCTGGTGGCCTAGTGGTCCCCCTTTACACATCTATTACCTAGTTCAATGTAATGTAAAGTCCTTGGTGGCACAGTGGTCCTTCCCCACACCTGATCATCTGGTTTAATGTAATGTAAAGTCCCTGGTGGTGTAGTGGTTCCTCCCCACCCGTCAATCACCTGGTTTAATGTAATGTAGTTTCCTGGGTGGTCTAGTGGTCCCCCTTCACACCCCATTACCCAGTTTACTGTAATGTAAAGTTCTTGGTGGCACAGTGGTACTCCCCACAACTGATCATCTGGTTTAATGTAATGTAAAGTCACTGGTGGTGTAGTGGTTCCTCCCCACCCCTTAATCGCTCGGTTTAATGTTATGCAGTTTTCCTGGTGGTCTAGCAGTTCCCCCCAGCCTTTGATCTCCCAACGTAATGTAATGTATTATCCCTGGAGGTCTAGCAGATCCCCACCAATCCCCAACTGTACACCTACCCTCTATCTGTGCACCCTCTAATGATCCCTGCCCCAAACCTCATCAACCCAAGTGCTGATCTTCATGAAATTGGTGGACACCACAGCCCTCCTCTCACCTCTCACCTCCTTGGCTGGCTGCCATCACGTGATCGTGTTCCTTGACTGTCAGACAGCGGCCACTCAGGATGACAGCTGTGCTAGCCACCAACTTCATGGAGACCGGCACACAGGGTGGAAGTGTGCAGGGCATAGGTCCTTGGAGGGTGGGCTGATGGAGGACTGGTGTACGGTCGGGGGCTGGGGGACCCACTAGACCATCAGGAATTAAACAGTACAAATCAGCGTGCAATCAGGGTGGGGGTGGGGGGAAACGCTAGACCACCAGGGAAACTATATTACATTAACTGGGCAATAGGTGGTGTGGGACCACTAGGCCACCACGGATTTTACATTACATTAAACTGGGCAATTGGGAGTGAGGGGGAACAGTTAGACCACCAGAGAAACTAATTATATTACATCACTTAGGATCATTGCCAAAGTCAGTGCTCCTTATTTTTTCCTTTTTTCCTCTTGTGTATTCTGCATGTAATATCCTGGATGGGTGCATTAAGGTTGCGTTATGGTTGTATGTAACCGTTCAATATTAGACTTTTGTTTGGTGCATCCTGTGTGAAATAATAATAAAATCTTTAACTTCAAAAAAATTATATTACATCAAACTACTGAGAGGTGGGGGGAACCCTAGACCATTAGGAAATTGCAGTTACGTAAGAACTTACCGTAACAGTAGATCTTCAAGAAAGGTTCCTGCAGTAGGTCTTCACATATAGGACTGCGCCCCCTGGCATCAGGTCCACACGGCAAACTTGTAGATAGCAATCATCAGCGTGGACCGGTTCCCAACGTCAGGCAGCGTGACATCAGCCCGACTATAAAAGGGGAGGTCCCACACCCGCTCTCCAGTTCTTTTCCAATGGAGGCCTATACAAAGGTTAGAATAAGACTGGAGTAAAAACTGCTCAGACCCTGCTTCCACTCTAGTCCCGAAGGACTAGATAGGATGGAAAATAAGGATAAAACATCCAAAAACTGGGGGAAGGAGGGTGGGAAACTAGACCTGCTGCAGGAACCTCTCTCAAAGATCTACTGTTATGGTAAGTTCTTAAGTAACTGCAATATCTTACTTCGAGAGGGTTCCTGCAGTAGGTCTTCACATATAGGATTGCATACCAAGCAATCCCAGAGGAAAAACAAAACATAAGTGCATCCGGAAGGAGGAGAAGTCGCCATAAGAAATCACGACAGGAGGCCCTGCAAGACTGCAAGACCAAAGCCAGTTCTGCGCCGAGAGGCAATGTCCAGACTGTAATGCTTAGTGAAGGTGTGAACAGACGACCACGTGGCCGCTGCACGGATCTCTGCCATGGACACATTCCTAAAAAAGAAGTAGAGGTCGCCACACTGCAGGTGGAGTGGCCTTTAACTGCCCCCAGAAGGTATTTCATGTACGAAAAATGGATGCAGTTAGCTAGCCATCGAGAGATGGTTTGCTTGGATATAGCCTTGCCCTGGCACTAAGGAGCAAAAGCTACGAACAGTTGGTTGGATTTACGAACCTCTTTAGTCCGGTTGGTGTAGTACCTCAGGATCCTGTGCACATCAAGGGTGTGCAGAAGGTATTCCCCCCTGTTGGAATACTGTGGATAGTATACTGGTAATTCCATGCTCTGGTTCAAAGTGGTTTCCGAAACCACTTTGGGTAGGAAAGAAGGGTTAGTCCGAAGGACTACTCGGGTCCTTATGAAAAATCAAATAAGGTTCCTTACAGACGAAAGCCTGTAATTCAGAGACCCTTCTGGCCAAAGCAACTGCGACTAAAAATAAGGTCTTCCAGGAGAGGAAGTGTAAGTCGCAGCAAGAAGCTGGATCGAACGGGGGTAAGGTCAGCTTCTCGAGCATGAAATTCAGGTCCCAGGGAGGACAAGGATTCCGGATTGGAGGTTTCAAATGAAGGATGCCTTTCAGGAAGGTTTTGGCAACCTCCAGCTAAGCCAAGGTTTTGCCCTCCACCGCGGGAGGTGGTAGGCCGACACTGCAGATAGGCGGACCTTAATGGAGAAGTAGCTAAGGCCCGCCCCAGACAGATGTGCGAGGTACTCTAGAACCTGGGAAGCTGAGCTCGAGAATGAGTCCCAACACCTTGCTTGGGTCCAAATTGTGAATCTCTTCCACTTCATGGCATAAGTTGATCTGGTGGAGGGTTTTCTAGCCTCCACTAGAATTTGCACAACCTGTGAAGATACCCCATAACGAGAAATCGCTATGTATGGGGAGGTGAACAGATCTATCTCTGGCTGACCCTATCAAAGAAAGAGTTCTTCGACCACCTCTGACTTTAGCTCCCATTCGTGGGCCCTGGTCACAGATCGACTGAGACTGTATGCTAGGACATTGCTTACCCCCGGAACGTGGACTGCTGTCAAGTAAAGACTGTGCTGAATTGCCCAGTACCATATCCTCATTGCTTCTCTGCAAAGAGGATATGATCGGGTTCCTCCCTGTTTGTTTAGGTACCAGACTGTGGACATGCTGTCTGTCTGGACTAGAAGTGATCCCGGAACCAGGAGAGACTGGAATGCTTGGAGTGCATACAGAATCGCCCTGGTCTCCAGAACATTGATGTGAAGCATAAGCTCCTGGTCAGACCAAGACCCCTGTGAGTCCCCAGCCGGGCTCCCCAGCCCAGATCTGAGGCATCTGTGGTGAGGATTTGGGTTGGAACCGAAGGATGAAAAGAAATTCTCTTTGAAAGGTTTGAGAGATCCTGCCACCAGCGAAGATCTCTCTGTAGACTGTTGGAGATCATGACCTTTTGGTTCATGTCTTCCGTCCTCTGGTCCCATTGGACTCGAAGAGACCATTGGGTGACCCTCATGTGAAGCCTGGCTATGGGAACTGTCAAAATGGCGGCTGCCATCAGTCCCAAGAGACGGTGCACAGAGTGTGCTGGGATCCATTGGTCCTGGGCCACGAGAGTGGCCTGAGAAGCTAAGGTCTTGGCCTGATCCATTGGCAGAAAAGCCTTGCCCTGAACTGTGTCTAGTACAGCTCCAATGAACTGGAGTCTTTGGGATGGCACTAGCTGGGACTTGGAAAAATTGACCGTTATGCCCAGGAAAACAAACAAGTTCAGAGTGAAAGAGAGAGACTCTTTCAGGCCGGTAGGAGAGGGTGCTGCGAGGAGCCAGTCATCCAGGTATGGGAAGACATAAATGCCCTGACGGCGTAAAAATGCCACCACTACCGCTAGGCATTTGGTGAACACTCTGGGGCTGAAGAGAGGCAAAAAGAGAGTGCTCTGAATTGGAAATGATTCTCCATAAAAACAAAACGGAGAATGCGGCGGTGGGCCGGGAGGACAGGAATATGCAGGTAAGCATCCTGCATGTCCAGGGAGCACAGCCACGAGTTAGGGTGGAGCAGGGGAAGAAGCCCCTGAAGAGTCAACATACAAAACTTCTTGTATGCAATGAAGACGTTTAGTGTGCTGAGGTCCAGGATCGGTCTCAGGTCGCCCGTTTTCTTCAGTACCAGGAAGAAGTGGGAGTAGAATCCCCTTTCTATTTGGTTCGATGGGACGGGTTCTATAGCCCTCTTTAGAAGAACAGCCTGAATTTCCTGAGAGACAATGGGGACCTGATCCCAAGGATAGAAGAACCATCCCAGTGGAAGAGGGGCTGGAATCTCACTGAATTCTATCGAGTAACCTCGCTGGATGAGCTGAAGCACCTAAGCGTCTGTGGTGACGTACCTCCAACCGTCCAGGTGGAGGACAATCCTCCCTCTGACTGGTTCCTCCTGTGGTACTGGAGGGAGCGGAAGGAGAGGAAAGGAGTCAGGACGCCGAGGGGAGGGAAGCTTTTGCCCCAGAGGCCTGTTTAGGAAATTTGGCCTGTGGGGTTTGAGCTCCAGATTCAGGGGCACGTTTCTTTGCTTGGCACTTAGCCTGGGATTTGTTCCACCTTCTTTGGCAGACAAAAGGCTGCTTTTTTTGGCCCGTCTTATACAAGAAACGGACATCCCGCAAGGAGCGTCCGCTCTCCCGCAGCCCTGTAATGATATCCTTGGCATCGACGCCAAAGAGGACAGAACCCCTAAAGGGGGCATCCAAAAGGAAAGACTGCACATCCTGCGCCAGGCCTGCTATACAAAGCTAGGAGAGGCAGCGGAGACAGATCCCTGAGGCTGCCGCTCTAGCCACTGAGTCCACCGAGTCGTAAGTCACCCGTAGAGCATGACCACACAATGACTTCCCCATCCTAACTCTATCCAATAACTTCTTTCTCAGGGTTTCATCCTGAACCTCCTGGAGGTCTCTTTCTAGATCCAAGAGAGGCTTTTTTTAGAAGGTGACCATATGTGAGACGTAATTAAGGGATCGTATCGCACATGAGGAAGAAGAATAGATTTTATGCCCAAACTGATCTAGCTGATGCGAGTCCTTGTCAGGAGGCGAAGAGCTCAAGTGTTTGGGCTGGGCTGAACGGTCATGAGCGGCCGTGATGACCACAGAGTCAGCCTTAGGATGGTAGTTAAGATGAGAAATCCCTTCCCTGGGGGGGTAATAGGTGTGGTCTGCTTTGCAAGAAACCACTGGTATCGAGGATGGTTGTTGCCAAATTGTGGTCACTAGGTCCTCATGGGGCCCCATCCACGGGGGAATGGGGACAGGGTCAGAAGTGGCCAGATCCAGGTGTTCTGCAAGGCGTTTTCTTTGCGGGTCCACCTCTTTGGTCGGCCAGCCGCCGGAATGGAATGCAGCAAGTCTCCGAAAGAGGGGTCCTCCGGTGGAGACTTTGGAGAGTCTTTAAGGGGAACCTCTACGGGAGACCTGGGGTCCGGCTGATCCGAGTCGGACTCAGTGTCAGAGGGCTCAGAACCACCAGGAACTGATGGGTCTGCTTCCATGGTGCCAACAGTCAAGAAGCCCGAAGCTCTGGTCCGAGAAGGTGGTGGAGAGGTGACCCTGGGAGTGGGTGCCTCTCCCACTGACTGTCTTATCTCTGACAGAAGTTGTGTTCTGGCGTCCTTCCACCAAAAGGGAACGGACTCGCGGTCTGGGACCGGAGGTGGTGAAGGAGGGGGCTGGAAGCTTGGATACCCCAGATACTGAGGGTACTGCCAGGATGGATAATAAAAGGAGTACCCGGGATAACCCAGCGTGGGGTGTCCTGGGGTGGAGCAATTTCAAGGCCGGATATGAGAAAATGGGTAACCGCATCGGGTAACCCAGTGTCGGGTAACCCGGCGTTGGGAGGCGCGGTGTCGGAAGTACATGGCCCGGCGTTGGATGCTGAGTGGTCGACAGAGGGCTGCCTGGAGGCAGAAAGGAGGGTTCAGGATCTGGCAACCCAGCCGAAGGGCCCGCGGGGGGCAGTGCTACAGCGCCAGCAGATGGCGCAGGATCCGGGAGCGCGCACAAAGTACCAGAGAGTGGAGGCTCCATGGCAGGATCCCCAGCCAGGAACGGACTCCTGTCCAGGGACGGTGGAAGGCCTGGAGAGGGGGGACCCGAAGGGCCCCCAACGGCAAGTCCGAATGCGATCTAGCTAGTGCAAAAAGCAGAGGTTCGGGTGGCGAGTCCCTGGGATGAAGAACCCTAGGGCACGACGGGTCAACTTGTCACTCACTCTGTCCGGTGTCGGGGGCCAAACTGGAGCCCGATGGAAAAGTTGATGGATCCGGGCGGACGTCAGAGGAGCTGGTGTCCAACACAGCAGATCTGGCTGGACTAGAGATGGCTGGAAAGCCACCACTAGACTGATCAGCGGAGGCTGCGTGCCCTTCACTAGAAGCAAGGGGTGTCTTACCGGCAGGACAAGACGAAGAGATTACAACCTCCAAAGAGGCTATCCCCAGCTGCCAGCTCACCTCAGCAGGATGGGGAGAAGGGGCCTGGCCCAAGGAAGTGGACAGGGCGCCCGAAGAAGTACTCACAGTTGCAGGTCTCTCATGAGGTGATGGACTCCAGTCCCAGCGCCTCTCTTTGCTTTTCTTCTTTTTCGGGACCGGCGACGACGACCTTTCCCTCAGTTTTTGGAGCTCCTTTTCCATAGACGCCAAGCATCGGGTCAGAAGATGAACCCTGAAGGACTGTTTACACCTGGTTCTGGTCACCTGGTTGAAGGCCTGGCAGACAGAACATTCCTGGATGTCGTGTTTAGAACCATGGCAAAGAAGGCAGCAGGAATGGTCGTCCCTGTGCAGTATTTCGGCGCCGTGCTTAGAGCACTTTTTCTTTTGTCTAGATGACATCAAATTGAAGAAAACATTTTGAGAAATACTAGTAAGAGGCAAAGAAAACTTTGACAAAATTCAACACGGGCATTGGATTGCTGTTCAAACACGAGCTGAATGTACTTAGGCCTCGGCAGGAAAGAACTGGAGATCGGGCACGGGAACGCCTCTTTTATAGTCGGGCTGATATCATGCCGCCTGATGTCAGGGGCGGTCCGCGCTGATGATTGGTTTCTTCAAGTTTGCCGTGTGTACCTGATGCCAGGGGGCACGGTCCTATATGTGAAGACCTACTGCAGGAACCCTCCTGAAGTAAGATCTTTACTTACAGAAAAAAACAGGGTAATCTGGGGAGGGAGCAGCTTAGCATAGGGTAGGTGGCTACAGTACAGCTGCTCTGCTTCAGAGGGGTGAGGGTGCAGGCTTAGCACCTGGTTAAGATGTAGTTTTTGGTGACAGTAAACAGCGCCACTCTGAGGACTGTTTACCACTGATACAAACCTTTGAATATGCCACTGTGCCGATACACATAAGGGGACCCCATCATTTGTATACATACATTGGTATAATTACTGCATTGGCACTGCCGGGTTTGGGAAGCACCCTGTGTGTCTCTGAATCTGGCCCCATCTAGAGCACAAGCGTAAATCTAGGTTAGCATCAGTAATAACCATGTTCATGCCGATACCAGCTTTGAAAATGGGACCCAAATATGCAAATACTTTTGAATGCTGTTTTCAAACGTTTTGATGCATTTACATGGCAGGGTATTTTGAGAGGGGGAGAAGTCCTCCCTCTGGCTATTTATCAGGATCTGGTGGCAGGCAGTGGGCTATACAAATATGCTTGAATGCTATTAAATGCATTAAAAATGCAAATACATTAGCCGGCTCGGTGGCGCCGAGGGTTGAGACACTGGATGCCACACCTCACGCCATGCCAGCGACCTGTGTTTGGGAATAAGCACAGGCTGTCTGGGTTTGGCAGGGGAGGGAGAGGATTGAGCATCCGGAGGACTGCTCTCCTCTCCTGGGGAGGGAGGACCAGCACTCCCACTGAACGACTACCCCTAGGTGGAGGCCAATGGGTAGTGTGGGTCAGAGGGGCCAGACGTAGTGAGGGAGCTGCGGGACTTCTGCGGACGTGCGCATGCCTCTATGTGCTCACATTCTGTGTGTGTGCCCCAGCAATGGGCAAGGGAGAAAATATGGAAATACCTTGCCAGCTGCAGGATGACAATCAACCCTTTGCAGGCTCTGTACCCAGTGACCGGGCAGAGGTAATTCCCAGTGATACCAGGGTGACGTGGTTTGGGGGGGGGGTCAGTCAGAAGGGGGCAGCCAGGGTAGAAGGAGCATAAAGGATATAAAAAAAATGCAAATACATTTGAACACTATTTTAAAATGTTTTGTCGCATTTGTGACAGTTATACCTGCTTCATGGGGAAAAAAATTATGCATGCATCCTCTACTAGACACATGCCTCACTTCTTTGACACGAAGGGGAGCCAAAGTGTGGCAAATTGCAGCAACTGTGCCAGAAGGTTAGACCTTTTATGCTGTCTACTGTTTTGTCACAAGTTGTGCAACTGCATTAGAAAAATGGTGCAAATGCTTGATACATTTTTTATTCCAAATCCATGTCTCTTGGAAAACTGAAGTGGAGAATCTGGGACCTGGAAAGCATGTATAATTTTGTTAATGCACTAGTTAGGGTTGAAATGACAAAAGTAAGGAAATGTGGCATTAGGGTTTGCAACCCTAACACCCACCTCCACCCTGCTTGCAGCAGCATTATTGGGGTTGTGCCTTGGAGTTGTCATCCCTAACACCACATCCTGTGAGTAAATAAGCTGAGATGGGTAACGTGTATAAGAACAGGGTGAACGTTAGGGATGACAACTCCAAAGCACACCCCACGCATGTTGCTACCTGTCGGGTGGTGGTAGGGTGCTAGGTTTGCAAACCTTAATGCCACATTTCCCTACTTTTGCAAAGAACTTCCTGACTTTTTGAGATAGTATAATGGTACCCTTATTTGTCTGTGGGAGTGCAGGGCCCTCCCGGTCCTGAACTCCCATCTCTCCTTAGATGCGTAGAGTACATATATGTTGCTGTGGAAGCACAGGGCCTGAAGGCTTTAATGCTTGCATTTCTAGTAAAACAGGAATTAAATTGTAAGCACAGCCTTCTTATTACCCCACCACATGAACCCAGTAATGAAAATGTTGAAATCCCCACCAAAATGTGATTCTGTGCCACTGCAACACCATTGCATGCTACAGGTGCAAAAACACAGTTTGGCCAGGTTTTGAAAAATGACCGCTATCGCATTCATAGAGTGGTGTAAAAAGATGTTTATGCTGAAAATTTTGAGTCAAAATATTTAAAATTGCCAAAGTTACGAGAGAGCGTAGCAAAGTTTCAATGTATTCGCATAACTTTGGCATGTTTAAATATTCTGACCCAAAAATCTCTACATAGCATTCTTATGACCCCACCTGATGAACAAGGGTGGTGAAAATTTTGAAATCATGCCGGAGGGGTATAGTTTTGTGATAATGAAAACAGTCATGGCTAATCCTCAGATCCCAATACCATTTATACTCTAGGCACATAAAATAAAGGGGGGGATTAAGAGATAGCATTGTAAGTATAGGTTAATACTGTTTAGGTGGGGAGGTTGTGGTTATGATGAAACATATCTAAGTGCAACACAGAACTACCACTGGGTAAGTAGAAGTGGAGACCTGAAAGTTAACTGATGCTGCTTTGATATTTCTGACCCCCAAAAAAAAAGAAAGGAAGAAAAATGAAATCCCACCCAAACCGTGATTTCACCAAAGGACTGCAGAAAATTGCCTTTTGGGCAGGATTTGTGAAATGACACCAACTTTATTCATGAGGAGGAGTCTCAAAAAGGGTATGTTGAAAATTTGGTTTCAAAACATGCAAAAATGGCAACGTTATCCACCAAAGTTTAAAACCTCATTGAAATACATTGATTTCCCATATGAAAAAATATTTATTTATTTAGTTTTTGTTGACCGGGTAAGTACACTAGACAAATCCTGCCTATTTTCAGGCACGACCCGGGGGAGGGAGATACAGATGAATGCCAACTGACCTTGAACCAGATGAAGCTGTTGGTGGTATTGTTAGTAAATGAGGGAAATTTGGCCAGGACACCTGGGGAAATTCCCCTACTCGCCTGCGGGTGGACTGCCATCTCTGTGTGAGATGGCCACTCTGGGAGAGCATTTGGAGGAGGTGGATGTGTGGCTAGTAGTGGGGAAGGCCTCATTACTAGTGGAGATTTCTTCATTAGAAAACGGTTTGGCAATGTCTGTCTGTGAAGGAGAAGAGGTTTTTCATGAAACTATATCGGTACCGGAGCTTTCGGCACCTGAAAAGAATATGTCGGTTTTGTCTGACATGGGAAATAACACTTATCTACCATGCAATGGCAAGGAATCCAAGGTGAAATTTACAAATGTAGCGCAATTTGCACTCCAACACCCTACGTCACACGCTGATTCAGCTGAGCGGTCTGACAAGCTGCCTGCAGGCGTCGACAGCAGGAATGAGGAAGTCGGAGGCCGGCTTCCATTGAAGGTATCGGGTGAGTGTGCTACTGACTCTTGTATAGATTTGAAGGCTGAGATAGGTGTGCCAGCTGGCAGGTTAGTCGCTGAAAATAGCGAGTGCCAAAAGCCGAGTACACCCCTGGGGATTGACATTGTTGGTGAGCTGATATCGGCTCCTTCTGAAACTTCCAAACACCCTGTGGTGGCTCCAATACTACTACAAACTGACTCACAGTTTCAAAAAGCAAAGACTCTGTCTAAAGAGTCAGGTTTTGTGTGTTATCTGCAGTCACCGTCTCGCGTTGCACAGACTGAAGCCCTTCCAATAACTTATCAAACGAGGGCTACTGATCAAAAAGGAGTTACTGAATTCAGTTTTGCACCCACTGTTACTTTGAAACCTAAAGTTACTTTTTACTACAAAGGGCTACAACTTTACCACAGAAAAAAGCCCTAGAGTGTGCTGCTATTTCAGGAACTATCCCTTTATATCAGGGTATCGGGGTTTCTGATTTACATGGTGCTACCTGGTCTCCTCAAAAAATGCTGCAAGGAGCTGGATGTGAGAAGGGCCCATCAGGGATTTGGACCCCGGACTCGGCCTGGGATCCCTCTCTCAATTTTCAAACTCCTGAGTGGCAGCCAAAGTCTAATTTGCAGGATATCTCTACTGCTAATCCTGCTACAGCCATGCCTGTGCAAATAACTGATCCTGATCTACAAACTGTTCCAAAGGCGAATTCGGCTCTAGGGCCACAAGTTTCAGAAAAACAAGAGAGTGTGGGGACTCTAGAAGCTACAACTAAGCCCCTCTTATCTGAACTTTTTTCAAAATCCAGAAGGGAAGCTGCACCTGGGAGGAACGCAGTGAGAATACGTTATAAAGGTAGCCTGGAAGTCAGGCTGGACAGACATTATGTGGGGAAATATTTAATTATGGAATCATTAAAATTTTTGCCAAGAGATGTTTTTGCATTTATAAATATATCCAGGGAAGACAATTTCGACATCAGTTTTCGCTCTGCTTATAACTTAGATCTTTTTTGGGAACGTTATGGACAGGTTACGTTTTCTCCCATATGGACCCTCTTCCTGGTAATCCCACTTTCTAAGCCTTTAATTAAAAATGTTACAGTTATGTTTAGAAATGAGGGGGTCCATGTGGAAGATATTACTTATTGGCTTTCACAAAAATGTGACATCCAAAGTGATCCAGACCCTAATTTGGACTCTGAGCAGTTTTGGACTGGGGGTGGAAATATAGGGTAAAGCTCAGACAAACAGAGTCAGGAATTGATCATATTCCAAATGCTTTTTTGTTGGGGAGAGATCGTGGGGTGTGTTTTTACAGTGGGCAACCTAGGGCATGTTACAAGTGTGGGGCTAAAACTCATCTTTCTAGTTTGTGTGACCAGCTGAGATGTGATAATTGTGGGGAAGTGGGTCACATAACTATGCAGTGTGTGAATCACACTAAATGTGACTTATGTGAAGATTTTGGCCATGATTTTAGAGATTGCCCATGGGCCGCAAAAAATAAAGCGACTTGTGGAAGTATGGATTTGATCATTCAACTAGCCCAAGATGCTGTTTCCAAACAAGGGGAGTCTAAGGTAATGGCCCCTCCTCTTCAGCAGGAGTCTTTAGACCCGGGCTCCCATTTCAAAACCCCTTTGGCCCCCCCTTCCTCCTTCTGTTTCCACTTTACCTCTCTCCCCTGTAGTTCCAGCTAGTACTGTTAAAATTGAAACTGAAGTAGCAAATCTTTTAGAACCTGTTTGCTACACTGATACTACAGATTCAGAACAGACTAGGAGGGACAGTATAGGAATGTCTTCCCTTCCTCCACAACGGTCTAATAGACATGTGAAGAAAGTGGTTGTTTCAAAAAATGAGTCTTTTGAATCTCCTAACTCATATGCTGCTCTTTGTACCTCATGGGGGGATTCAGAAATGGATGTTGGAGACTCTGACTCCCAAAAATCCACACAGAGTGGGATGTGTACCCCCATAGAAGACTATAAAGAGAAAAAAAAAAGGAGGAAAAAATTGTTTGAGTTTACCTTGCTCTTTCTATTATTTTTATGGCTGGGTTCTTATGGGGCTCCCTTAATACACATAGTCTTCTCAATTCTGCTAAAAGATAAGCTATCAACTCCTTATGGATCTATCTTTAGGGGTATGTTTTCTCCAAGAAACTTGGATGTTTGCCCAAGAACAAATTTCTTCCTTCAAACGAGACTGGCCTTGGGGGTCATCTTTCTGGTCCTTTGGTAGGGACAGTGGAGATGGGATAGGTATTTTGTTTAATTCTTTTCATTTCAAGCTACTCAAACTAATTGAATTGATTCCGGGAAGAATTTTAATTATTGATGGTTTATGGCACTCTAGATCTTGTAGATTCATTAATATTTATAATCCCCAAACAAAAGGCCTTAGAACCGAGTACATGAAACTGATTCAACCCTTTTTGGTTTCTTCCTTACTATTTTTGGGAGGAGACTTTAATTGTATTCTTTTACCAAAGGTGGGTCAAACAAAAAATTTATTAGGACTCGAACTGTTTAGCATCGATTATCAAGACAGGAGATTTGGTTAATTGCAGCTCTTTAATAAAAATAGACTCTAATTTTACTTTTTTTAAGGGAAAAGTTGGTACCACGATCGGTTATCTTTTCCTTTCAAAAAGTACAGCATTTGGAAAATTTTAAATTGTCCCTGTAGAATTCTCAGATCACCTTTTAGTGTTGGTTGAAGTTGGCATCTCCCCCCCTGTTGAGAGGAAAGTTACAAGATGGAAACTTAATACCTCCATCTTAAAAGAAACTGTTGTAATAAATTCCATCTCCCTTATTTTAAAGGCTAGATTATCAATAGCACTTTTATATTCTGATTTAGGTATTTGGTGGCTAGAAACGAAGCAAGATTGTTGTTCTTGGTTCCAAAAATATGGGGGAAAAAAACAGAATTCAAGTTTTCTTTCATATTTGAAGTTAAGGTCCCAATTGCAATACTTGACTACCCTAGCTACTACATCTAAGTATGATTATTCTGAGCAAATTCAACTCATTAAAGACCAAATGAAAGTGATTCAATATAATAGGTCCCAGACCTTTGCAAGCTGTTCTTACCAATCACTCCTCTAAAACAGTTATCGGGGATCCCTTCGAATTATGTAAAAAAACTTGAGGATTCTACAGCTTTGGAATATCTCATGTGGAAACAGATTAAGGTGGAGGATGCAGATGGTATTAATTCTATTATTAAAGACTATTTTGATAGTTTAAAACCAATTTCTGAACCTTCAGGTTTTGATATGGCACATTATTTTTATTTATTTCGTTTTTGTTGACCGGGAAAGTGCACTAGACAAATCCTGCCTATTTTCAGGCATGACCCGGGGGAGGGGGAAACAGATGAATACCAACTGAACTTGAACCAGATTAAGCTGTTGGTAGTATTTTTTTTAGTGAATGAGAGAAATTTGGCCAGGACACCAGGGAAATTTGCTTTGTGGCCAGTAGGGGACTTGCCTGATGTCAGTCTGCGTTATGGCAGACAAGGAGGAATGCTGTCGGGACATGGAGGTCAGAGAGAGTGCTGTATTGTTGGATTTGGAAGAGACGTGTGGGGAGAAGTATTCTGTGATGCAGACTATTGACGTTGTACTGGAAACAGCATCGGAAGTTAGCATGGACTTACCGGAGTTGGCTGGTGACATTCCAGCATCGGAGAGAGCGCATTTCGCAGATGTTATGGCTAGTAAGGACCCTGGAAGTACTATTGTGCCTACTGCTCTGTCTGGGCTTGATTGCATCACATCTCCATCGACAGCTGCACAGGAGGTTGAATCGGATCTTTCTGCACCGGGATGTGTTTCTGTTGGGATGGCTATTGCCTGCACACCTACTGCGTCACAAACTCTGCAACATCAGTTTGGAGTACAACCTGTAGACAAGGAGGGTTTTCTTCAGGACTGGTCGGAGTCTAAAGCTTTGACTGAATCTGGTTGGAAGAGAACTGATTCGGGTAAATGGATTCCGGACTTTTCATGGACTTCTTCGTCTGCTGATTCTACGATGTCGACTATGCATGCCACTGAGAAACAAAACCTGAGCTCAGGTAAAGACTCTGTGTGCACAGACACCAATATTTCTTGCAAACAGGTTGTTATGGGAGGGGAGAGTGATTTGGCTTTTTCAAAGCCGAGCATCTCCACGGCTGGTATTTTGGGTACTGAACAGGGGCAGGAAGGTATTTCTTCGTCAAAAAATAAAAAAAAGAGTTTATTATACAACAACAAGCTAGGAAATTACCTATGTCTGAGTTGTTTAAAAACAAATTGGAACAAGCACCACGTCGTAATGCGGTGCGGCTACGCTATAAAGGAGGTCTCTCAGAGCATCCTGATAGGTATTATGTTTTTAAACAACTCTTGAAAAGTTCTATGGGTTTTCTTCCCTCTGATGTATATGCATTGATACATATATCGGGGGAAGACTCCTTTGATGTTAGTTTTAAAGCTAATTTACACTTGGAAAAGTTTTGGGAAAAGTATGCCCTACTTAAAATACCCTTATGGTCTCCCTTTTGCCATCCTCTCACCAGACCTCAGATTCTGCTTCGTCTACTATCATATTTCAGAATGAAGGTGTGAATGTGAGTGATATCTATCACTGGCTTCAAACTAAGTGTGATATTTTAGGGCCCCCTGATGCATTACTTGATACTGAGGGTATTTGGATGGGTGGCTGGAAATTTAAGGTGAAACTTTTCCAGGTTAATGCTGAAATTGTTCCCCTTCCTAATAGTTTCTTCTTAGGGAAAGATAGGGGGTTTTGTTTTTATGGTGGTCAACCTAGGGCCTGCTATAAATGTGAAGCTCGTACTCACATAAGTAGTGTATGTGACATGATGAAATGTCCCTTATGTGGGGGGTTTGGACATTCAATGGATTTGTGTGATGACATTTTTCAATGTAATTTATGTGATGAAAAAGGCCACCTTTCATCAGTGTCCCTGGGCTAGACAAAATTGCTCCGAGTTGGGACCAAGATGATTTGTTGCGTAAGCCCAGACTAAGAGAAGGGATTCCATGGGGACTATTCCCCTCAGTACGCCCACTGTTCCTGTTCAGCAAACACCCAGTGGAATGGCTGACTCTAGGAAAATGGGGGATGTAGCTCTAGGATTTACTGAGTCCCAGGTTCCAGTTGAGAAGCCTGTTACTGTCACTAGGCCTTTAGTATCTGGAAGACAGAGTCCTGCAACATCCATGCCTCCCCCTTTCAAGACTGTTAAAGGCAGACGTTTTACTAGGGCCTCGCTTAAACAGTCTGCCGTGAGTCCACTCCCTACTGATAATTCTTTTTTACCTTTGCAAGATGAGGCAGGGGATTCGGACTTAGAATCAGATACATCTCATAGGTCAGAATTAGTTACTGAAGATGAGGACAGCAGGACTACGGAATTGGCAAAGGAAAAAAAGGAAAAAAACGGAAAGTTAGTCAGAAGCATGGTCCTTGACTCAATTAGGTTCTTACATGGCTGCGCTGAAACTAGCTTCCTATAATGTTTGTAGTTTAAAGGCATTCCAGAAACAGATTTCCATCCTAGCATACTTAGATCTTTTGAAATTAGATATAATATTTTTGCAAGAAACCAGGGTTTCTTCTCTTTTTGAAGTAGAACAACTAAAAAGGCGTTGGATTTGGGGACCATCTTTTTGGACTTTTGGGCCAGATGCGGCAGATGGGATTGGGATTCTATTTAAAAATTCTAATTTTAAACTTTCCAAATTGATAGATGTTAGGCCAGGACGGGCCTTGATTTTGGATTGTTCTTTAGGGGATTATTTTTTTCGTTTTATTAATTTGCATGCTCCTCAAACAAAGTTGGGCCGGATTGAATTGTTTGATGAGATTAAACCTTTCCTTTACACAAAAAAGCATGTTGTGTGGGGAGGTGATTTTAATTGTTCAACAGATGCTAAAGATTCTGGGGGTTCAGGCAAAAAAATATATTGTGACACGAACGCTCTGAAAAACACTGTGAGAGATGCAGGTCTCCAGGATGTTTATAGAAGCATTCATTTGCAGGCTGGAGCAACTTATTATAGGACACCTTTGCCACACGAATTGATATGGTTTTATTTTCACTACATTGTACCTCGTTTTGTACAGTTAAACCCACAGAATTTTCAGATCATATTTTGATTTGTGATCTTAGTTTGACTAATATGCCACCTAAACTGTTTTCTACAGTACAACGATGGAGATTGAATACATCCTTTTTAGAGAGTCCAGGTTATTTCCTCAAGTTGGAATATTTTTTTGCAGCTAAATTTTCCACCATTGATTTGTTTGATACAATCTATGATTGGTGGTTGCATACAAAACGGGAAATTAAGACCTTGTTTCTTAGTTGGGGTAAATTTAAAGCTAACTCAGATTATTTGCAATATTTAATACATAGAAATCAATTATATAAGTTGATGTCTTTCCCTCCGAAAGATCATGCCCTTTATACTTCTCAGATACTAGAAATTAAGAAACAGATGAAGTCATTTCAGTATGACAGGGCCAAGTCTTTGGACATGGAATTTAGATTTGGAACAAAATAAAATCCTATGTCTGATCCTTATCAGGCTTGTAAATCACGTTTGGAACACACACTGATGTCAGGTCTTTATAACTCAACTGGGGAAGTGATTAATACAGATATAGGCATGTTATTAATTGTGCAACAACATGTCCAGGATTATTTTGCAGTCCATACTGACTTTTCTGAAGATACCTTTCCTATCCAGACTTCAGGTCATTTACCACAGGTAGAGGAAAGTATGCAACTACTTTTGACTCAACCCATTTCTACACAGGAAGTAGAGGAAGTCATTAATCAGTTAAATAAAGGGGCTTCCCTGGGTTTGGATGGGATACCTAATGAATTTTATAAAGTTTGTATACAGTATATGGGATTATTTCTTGCCTTTATTATTTAATTATATGTTGACGTCAGATGTTACTTGTAAGGACTTTACTATTTCTCTTTTGTCCTTTATTTATAAAAAGGGTGATAAGAAACTTTTGACTAACTGGAGGCCGATTAGTCTTTTAAATAGTGACTATAAGATTTTGACCAAAATTTTGAATAACCGATTGATGAAGGTAGCGGACTCCCTTATACATCCAGCTCAGACATGTGCTCTTCCAAATAGGAAGATACAGCATAATCTATTTTTGTTGAGGGACCTTTTTGAAAGTGGTAAACTTACTGCTCAATCAGGATTAGTAGCGGCTAAAGCTCATCAAGCTAAAGCTTTTGATGCAGTCTGCCATTCTTTCCTTTACTATATTTTATTACAATATGGCATTCCAAAAAAGTTTGTGCAGTGGATAGTTATGCTTTATAGTCAAGCAGTTACCATTCCTATAGTTAATGGGTTTATTGGTACAGAGATTGGTATAGGCAGAGGGGTTAGGCAAGGATGTCCATTGAGTCCCCTTTTGTATACCTTTGTCTTAGATCCTGTTATTAGGAGAATTATTTGGGATCATAATATCATTGGTCTTTCTCCCTCACCGCAATTAGACACAGTCAAAATCACTGCTTATGCAGATGATGTGACTCTTTTGGTAGCAGAAACTTCATCTTTAAGGAAAGCGTTGGATGTTTTATTTTTTGGACGCTTTTCAGGGGCTATGCTTAACATGGATAAAAGTTTTGTTTTGTCTTTGGATGCTATGCCTCCTGATTTGACTAATTGCCTAGGTATATCCTTTTCAGTCTTACCGCAAAAGATTTTAGGTATCTGGTTTGGGACTGATGATATGGCAGTTTATAATTGGGAAAGGCAGCTGATGATTGGGGAATCTAAAATTAATCAATGGAAGCACTGGAAATTTGGTAAAAGGAAAAGAATTTTGATTATTAAAAATTTTTTATTACCAGTGTTTGTATATTTAAGTCATCTTTTTCCACCACCATTTTCTGTGGAAACAAGATTGTATAGTGTCTTCTTCCAAATGCTCTGGGGTAACAGGCTGAACCTGGTTAAGAGGGATATTACTTATCTTCCACTTAAGAAAGGAGGTTTACAGATGGTGAATCCTGTTGTTTTTTTTCACTCCGTATTTTTATTTTCTTCATTTCATTTTATATGGCATGAAGTTTGTTTACCATGGCAGTATTGGGTACAGTCTATCTGGCACAAGTATTTTTTTAAATGGTCCATGTGTCCTCCTAAAATATTAGTTTCTGATGATTTACCGGGATATGGAATTTCGTGTTTAAAAAAACTACATCAATGGAAAGTGCCCTTACAGAAATTACGTTCCCTGAATAGGAAATCTTTCTATGCATATATTGTATATGAAGTTCAGCGAGTGACTCTTCTTTTCCCTAATTGTATACCTACTAAAATGACTTTTGCTTTGTATAAATTAACTGATTTTAGAATTCCTATAAAAACATGGGATGTAGTTTGGATTTCAGCACAAGGGAGATTAGGTGTTAGGGGTAATCTAAAGTATAAACCTCAAAGTGATAGATACTGTCTTAGGTCTATGTGTGTTAATATAGAAGAAAGTCAATCCCACTTTTTTTTAGAATGTATGGAGAGTAAAGCATTTTGGGGTACGGCTGCTTTACATTGGAATATGCCACACTTAGCTTTACTTTCATATGGTACATTGATTTTGGGTGACTATACAGGAATCTGGGGAAAATATCATAAAAGTACCGTGAATGTTTTTTTTGCATTATTACAATATTTTCTCTGGCAGGCCAGATGTCAGTTTGTATTGCAACAACAGCAGGTGTTACATTATGTTATTATTTCACAAGTTGAGACAGACTTGTCTGCACTTAGAGTGCTAGATACAAGCAAATATTCTAGGGAAAAAGTTGTTGATTTATGGAAATGTTTTCCTGTTTTTTGATGTTACAATTTCAGTACATTGTTGGGTTTTCTATAATATTTATGTATATTTATTCATGTTCTCAGACTGTATTGGGATATTTTGATTTGTCTTTTGTGATGTTTTGTTTTTTGTTCAATAAACTTCCCCTACTCTTTTCGATAAGCTCCATGGGATCGTTAACATCCACCTGAACTACCACCAATCCAGGCAGATGGGACCTCGGTTTAACGTCTCATCCAAAAGATTATTTAGGGGTGCCTCCTGAATTTTCACAAGCCCAGGAAAAACAAAAATTGGAAGTGCCCTTTTCTTGCCTAGAAATAGAAACGGTTATTAAAAAATTAAAAGATAACGTTACGCCAGGTCTGGATGGCCTTCCAAACTCCTTTTATAAATCTTTTCAAACAGATATCACAGCCTGTTTACTTCTAGTATTTCAAAATTTCAATTTTTTGGCTCTCAACTACAGTTTCCAGTTTTTTTTACTGAGGGGCTATTGCTTTATATCTTTAAATCTGGTGATAAAGGAGATCTTAAACATTGGAGGCCCATTACTATTTTAATTATAGACTATAAAATCTTTGCTTCATTACTTAATAATAGGTTATGATTAATGGCTAATAAAGTTGTATCTCCATTTCAACACTGTGGTGTACCAGATAGGAATATCTAGTCACCCTTAACAATCATTAGAGAGGTGATAGAATATTTATCCTTAGAAGGGAAGTCTGGTTTCTTATCAATTGATTTGGAGAAAGCTTTTGACAGGGTAAACCAGCGGTTTTTATTTCAGGTGTTGACATTTTTGGGGTTCCCTATTTCATTTGTCGGGATAATCCCGGCTTTATATAAATCTCCTAAAGTCTACCCAGTGGTCAAAGGGAATATAACAAAGGGAATAGAAATTAACACTGGGGTTCGTCAAGGGTGTCCGCTTAGCCCCTTGCTATATGTTTTTTCACTACAACCATTATTATGTGCTTTGACTATCCCTCCCCATTGGGAGGGGATGCATAAACCACTATCAAATGATCAAGTACTGGTACAGGCTTTTGCTGATGATGTTTGTCTTTTCTTTAATTCTCAGGCTCAGATAGGGTTTTGTTTTTTTTTTTTTAAACAGAATTTTCTCTTTTTTCTTCCATGTCTAATGCTAAACTTAATCACATAAAATCTAGAGGCCTACTGATGGGGAGTGTTATTCATTTTCCTCTTTTTGTACATAATATTAATTTTTCAATCAAACCTTTAACTATTTTGGGTGTTCTTTTTGGGCCTCAAAACTTGCCAGTAGATAACTGGGATTTAGTATGTAAAAAGGTCGAGGGGAAAATTTCTAGGTGGAAGCATTTTAAATTTTCCAAACTCAAAAGAATCCAGGTCCTTAAACAATTCATTTTACCCTGTCTTCAATATATTGCTCAAATATTTCCTGTACCTACCCAGTATGAAACCAGACTATATAGTTGTTGTTTCCAACTTCTTTGGGGGAATAGACTGAATCCAGTGAAGAGATGTTACACGTATTTCGACACGGAAAAAGGGGGTTTGGGTATGGTGGCTCCAATTATTTTTTGTCATGTTTTGTTTATTTCACATAATTTAAGGAAATGTTTTTTAATTCCAGACAGCCGAGATAGGTACTGGATTAGGCAATCCCTAGAGCGATATTTGAAGGCCTGGACAATTTTTGCTCCTAAAATTCATCCACATCTCTATTTCTCAGTTTATATTTGACCAACAGCACAGAAGCTGTATAAATAGCAGGTGTCAAAAGAACAAATTTCTTCTAATAATACGAAGAAGCTTTATAGGAGTATAATGACTAGTGTTTATCCTACTGACCCATGTTTTAAAAATTGCCCCTCAACTGGTAATAATATTTTAGAACAATTAAAAACCCCAGACTCCCTATACAGATGTGGGAAACCCAGTGGCTCATTATGTATGGTCGTTTAAATGTTAGGGGTATGGTTAAATATAAAGCCAGGGAAGAAAGAAATTGCCCTTTTCCTGATTGTACTAACCAAGAGGAAACCATGGAGCATTTTTTCTTGTACTGTTCCTTTTCAAAATCAATGTGGAAATATGTTGCCAATAGATGGAAAATGCCTTGGCTGTCTCTTATTAATTATGAGACTTTAATTATTGGAAAAATACCACCCTGTCTGCAGATATATGACAAACACACTTTGTTGATTTTTTTTGCATGCTTAAGATTTTGTTTATGGCAATTCAGATGCCAATGGGTAATTTATCAGAAAATGAGTACAGCTGAGGGGTTTTGTTGTTATGTTAAGAATGAACTGTTGAAAGTTTATTTTAAAGATAAACAAATGTATAATGTGGATAAAGTGAAATTTTGGTGGTGGGGTTTTTCACACATTATTAAATATAAATAACTAGGATATTACCCCCCCTCTTTTTTTTGTGGTTTTGTTTTGTAACATTCTGTTTTGAATTATGATTTTCCTTTCTTTTGACTTTGTGTTTTTTTTTCTCTTCCTTTATTTCTCCATAATTTTTTTTTTGTTATTAAGAGGATCACGTATCTCTCTTGTTGTTCTTGTGGTTTCTTGTATGTATTATTATAAAATCAAATCACCCCTACTCTTTTCAATAAGTGCCATGGGATCTTTAACATCCACCTGAACTACCACCAATCCAAGCAGATGGGACCTCGGTTTAACGTCTCATCTGAAAGATGGATTTTTTTGTGACCTGTGATACGAAACAAGAACTTTTTTTGTATTACGTGAAACAAAACAAAACAATAATTTCAGCGTTAAAGGCAAAACTGAAAACAAGACGGTGGCCAAACGAAAAAGGATTTTCCTCAAATGAAAAATGATGATATCAATACTACAAAATAATTCTTTTTTCATTTCTTACAGCTATCTTGAGGTGCTCACTGAGCATGCTCAGCACCATTTTATGAACATTTTAAATTGGAGCAACTTTGGAATGGATTCATGTTTTTTTTCACCAAACCAGCAAAAAGCACATCTGTGAGTCAGCCCCTTTCTTCCCTGAAAATTTCAGACCAAAATTCCAACGAAACCCCATTATGACCAATGGGAAAAACAGTTACAAACATTTTAGTTTTGCACTATTCACAACTCAGAAATCACACATCTGACTGTAATGAAATATTGCACACATAGATCTACCCCACAAGTCTGTGTATGCAAAGTTATGTGCAAATCCGTTAAATGGTGCAAAGTTCTTAAAGTGAAAGAAAGTATGGTTACATAAGTTACATAAGAACTTACCGTAACAGTAGACCTTCGAGAGTAGTTCCTGCAGCAGGCTACATCATAACGACTATGCCACCAGGCACTAAGAACCCATGGAAAACTTTCTATCTGGCAGTACCCAGCAGGGACCACCCCCTGATGGCAGACGCCTCTGACGTCCGCCAATGGTATAAAGGGGGTGGTCCCCAGCCACTCCCCAGTTCTTCCGCCGGAGATCCGGCTGACAAATCACAGAGAACCAAGGTTAGTGGAAAACCCCACCAAGGGTAAGTAAGGAAAGGAGAAAAAGGATCAGGGGTAAGGAGGGTGGGAAATAATGCCTGCTGCAAGAGCTCCTCTCGAAGATCTACTGCTATGGTAAGTTCTTACATAACTGTACTATTTTACTTCGAGTGGGAGCTCTTGCAGCAGGCTACACAATAAGGACTGAGTACCAAGCTATACCAAAATGATCCTGAATAGGTCAAGAGGTGGAAAACTGAAAGGCGGAAGGAGACTTCAAAACAAAAGGCCTTGAAGCACTGCCAGACCAAATCCAGCTCTACGCTGGGAAGCAATGTCCAAACTACAGTGCTTCACAAAGATGTGCATTGAGCCCCATGTAGCTGCTGCGCAGATATCTGCTGCAGAGATGTAACAGAATGCCGCAAAGGAGGCTGAAACACCCTTGGTGGAGTGACCCTTAACCAAGCCTGGTAAGGACTTGTAACAGAATGTGATGCAGTGGACTAGAGATCTGGACAACATCTGTTTTGCCAAAGGTGACCCCAGGGTTCTTTGGGCAAATGAAACAAAAAGTTGGTCGGATTTTCTGAGAGTCTGAGTATAACTGATGTAGTATTTGAGCACTCTGTGAACATCCAGAGTGTGAAGTAAAGCTTCCCCATGATTGGTATGTTCCGAGTAATAAACCAGAAGGTTGATGTCCTGATTAAGGGTCAACTGTGACACCACGTTAGGCAGGAACTTAGGATTAGTCTGCAAGGACACCCTGTCCTTATGGAAAACTAAATATGTCTCTTCTGCCATCAAAGCCTGCAGCTCGGAAGTCCTCCAAGCAGAAGCAATGGCAACTAAAAACAACACTTTCCATGAGAGAAAATGTAGCTCGCAATCCGTGGCTGGTTCGAAGGGAGGCAACGTAAGTTTTTCAAACAAAAACAAAAGATCCCAAAGTGGAATGGGGTTCCTAATGAGAGGTTTGAGATGAAGTATTCCCCTCAAAAATGTTCAGGCCAGATCCGTCTGGGCAACATATCTGCCATCCACTGGTACATGATAGGTTGAAATTGCAGAGAGGTGTACCTTAATGAATGAATAACGAAGGCCCGAGTCCAAAAGGGAGAGGAGATACTCAAGCACAGCATTTAGATGGCACAGGAGAGGGTCCAGACCCCGAGTGGTGGCCCACAAACAAAAGCGCTTCCGCTTCATAAAGTAGGAGGCTCTAGTGGAAGGTTTTCCAGCTGCAACCAAGACCTCGGCCGCTCTGGGAGATACCCCATAATGTGCCATGCATACGTCTGCAGGTGTCAGGCATGCAGGTGTAGGGACTGGAGGTCTGGGTGAGTCAATCTGCCCTGCTCTTGCAACAGTAAGTGGGAGGACAAGGGCAGGGGAATTGGAGGTCCACTGCCAGCTGCTGCAGTAAAGGGAACCATATCTGACAAGGCCAAAGTGGAGCTACAAGGATCATTTCCATTCCTTCTGCTTGGAGCTTGAGCAGAGCCCTCTACAGAAGAGAAAAGGGGAGGAAGGTGTACAGAAACCTCCCTGTCCAGTACAGGGACAATGCGACTTGCCAGAAAACACCAGGCCCATGATCTAGCAAGCAGAAACTGGGCAGTTGTGCACTGCACGATGATACAAAGAGGTCCAGTTCTGGATGGCCCCATCTTTGGAAGAGGTCATCATCCATTGACTGCAGGAGTTCCCATTCGTGCGTCTTTGACTGAGACCGATTTAGGGAGTTTGCCAAGATGTTTTGGACCCCTGGATCGTGTACTGCGGTGAATGACAGGCCGTGATCCAGGACCCAGAACTACACTGTCATAGCTACTCAACAAAGAGGGTAGGAGTGGGCGCCCCTTGCTTGTTGATGTAGTGGATGACTGACATGATGTCCGCCTGCACCAACAGAGGACCTGGACAAAGATCCAGGTGAAACACCTGCAAGGCGTACAGAACTGCTCTCATCTCCAGAATATTGATATGTAGTGTCAGTACTAGAGAAGACCATGCTGCTTTAGTCAGATGGTTCTGAAAATGAGCACCCCAACCCATGCACGAGGCATCGGTTGTGAGAACTTGCAAGGGAGGGTCCCTTTGAAAGGGGACTCCGGGTTACAGATTCTGTGGTGAAAGCCACCAAGATAGAGTCTGTGCCACTGCCTTGGAGATCAAAATTGACTGGTTGAGATCATCTTCTCTCTGGTCCCACTACACTCAAAGTCCACTGAGGAACTCTCATAAAGAGACATGCTGAAGGGCATGGTCACTATGTCTGTGGCCATATGGCCATGGAGTTGGAGCATGGATCGAGCGGAGACCTGGTGAGTGGCTGAAACTCTGTGGGCCAACAAGCGAAGGTGTAATGCCCTGTCTGGCAGGAGGAAAGCCTTCCCGTACTCCATGTCTAGGACTGCCCCTATGCATTGAAGCCTCTGACAGGGTGTCAGGAGTGACTTGGCTATGTTCAGGGTGACACCCAAAGAGCTGAACAGGTTGAAGGTGTCCTCTAGGGTTGCCAGAAGCTGATCCCTGGTTGAGGCAGCCAGAAGCTAATCATCGAGGTAGGGGTACACAAAGTGTCCCTGCCTCCTTAAGGCTGCTGCCACTATCACCAAGCACTTCATGAACACGCGAGATGCCGAGGAAAGGCCAAAGGGCAAGGTCTGAAACTGGTAGTGCCTTCCCTGGAAGAAAACCTCAGGAACCTCCTGTGAGCTGGAAGCACCAGAATATGGGGGTAGGCATCTTGCATGTCTAGGGAGCAGAGCCAGTCCCCTTGATGCAGCCTGGGAAGAATGCCCTGCAAGGTGACCATCCTGAACCTCTTGTTCTCTATGTAGTTGTTCAAGAGGCTCAGGTCCAGGATCAGGCGGAGATACCAGTCTTCTTGGGAACCAGGAAGAAGCGGGAGTAGAATCCTTTTTCCTGCTGTGGGGCTGGAACTGGTTCTATTAGCTTCTTGCCTAATGGTGACTGTACTTCCTCCCTGATGAGCTCGGCATGGGAGAGGGAGTAAGACACTTGGACCGGGGGATTGTCTGGGGGTATTTGATGAAATTCCAGTACATGACCCCGCTCTATCAACTGGAGGACCCAAGCACTGTTCGTGATTGAGGTCCATCTGTCGAGATAAAGTGAGACCTGACCCCCTACCACCTCTGCCCTGGAATCAGCAGGTGGTATGGGATCAGGCGTGGGAGCCCTGGGTGGGCAATGAGACCTGGGATGGTTTGTTGTTCCTTGATCCCTGTGCTCCACTGGGCCAAGAGGGAGCATTACGGCAAAAGTTGACTCTCTGCTGCTGTCCTTTAGGCTTCTTCCCTCCCTGGCGATGAAACTGACAATGTTTGCCAGGGGTCTGTTCAGACCTGTACAACTGATGTACCGACTGAACGGCCTTACCCGAATTCTGGAGCTCCATGTCCAGACCAAAAAGCATGAACCCATGGAATGGGGCATCAGTGATGGCATCCTGAAGGTCCTGCTTAAACCCAGAGACTCGGAGGCAGGAGTATCTCCTCATACAAATCTCTGTGACCGCTGCCCTGGCTGCCATGTCGGCAGAATCATATGACGATCTGAGGACGTATTTTCCTATGTCCAAACCACACTGTAGTTTGTCCAAGAGCTCCATTTTGAGCTCAGAATTGTGCTGCTTTTTAATGGTGGAATCACTGGTCTTAGACCCAGATGTATGGCTGTAGGGTCGTCGACTAAAGGAGGGGGCCAAAGGCCCTTGCCCAGTGGAAACACCACCGGAGATCCACACGACATCAGGGGTTTCAAGACTGACAACCCAGGAGAAGTCTGGGTTGACGGGGCAGCATCCAAACCTCGCATTGGAGGTAGCTGACTTCTGATACGGAGACCTGGATTTGGGAGTGAAAGCAGTCCTTCTCTTGGTGATGGTGCTTTTTCTCCTTCTTGTGAGAACTCCCCGACCCTGAAGAAGAGGATCCTAGGCCTGATGGAGCCTGTTGCACGGTAGCCAGCTGTTGCTTCAGCAGGAAAGTCTTCAAAGTCTTCAGACAATGAATGCAAGTTCGTCGGTTGAAGCTCTTGCAGTGCGGGCAGGATTCAGTATCTTGACTGGGCCCCAGGCAGAGGAGGCAGGCCGAATGTCCATTATGGGTCGGTATCTGCTTCCCACATGTGCACTTCAACTTAGGATAGTGAGTAGATGACGACGGTGAAGACATGCACTGAAATTAACTAAGCGAATACACTTTAAACTATGCAAAAAAATGTCTTCAAAATGGCGATCAACTGAAAGCATACAGGCGTCCATGGAGTCGATGTGAATGGGTCGACAGTGGGAAAAGAACTGGGGAGTGGCTGGGGACCACGCCCTATATACCACTGGCGGACATTGGAGGTGGTCTGACATCAGAGGGTGGTCCCCGCTAGGTACTGCTAACTAGAAAGTTTTCTGTGGGATCCTAGTGCCTGGCATCATAGTTCTTATGGTGTAGCCTGCTGCAAGAGCTCCCATTTGAAGTAAGATTTGGGGTTTAACAAAGAACTGCCAGAACAATCAATAGATATATATATTTATTTTAAGGGCTTGTCTCCTTGGCCAGTCTCATGTCCCCTGCCAGAGGCCCTCTGGCCAACACTCAGCCCCTTTCACACTGATTTAACTGCTGCTGTCTCATACCATGGTGCTTCTCTTCATGGAAGTGGTTTCTGAGATTATCTATCTATCTTACTACTTACAAACAGTGTCTGTCTGTCTATCTATCTATCTATCTGTAACCCCTTCCTAAAAGATGGACTTGCCTTTGGCTCTCTCTCTTGAGCACTGCTGCTGCCTTCCCTGCACTACTCCTTCACCCCATTCCTGGTTTAAACTGCAGCTGTGGGACCTGGGGCTGGAGTGAACACTGTCATTTTCTGTGGGCTTGTTCAGTGCCCTTCTTACCGTGGCTGGTGAAACACCACCTCTTTTCACTCAACTGGCCCCTTGCTGCCTTCATGGTTAGGGAGCCCACAGCAAGGAGGTTGCTCAGCTTCATGCTGATGTCAAAGCTGCACAAAGTGCAAAATCACTCCTCCCCTAGGAGCATGAACTTTGGGGACACTTAGCAGTGCTCCACTGCCACCAATTCACTCCTCAATCCCCCAAGATGGCAGCAGGGAGTGGGAGGTACTGTTCCTGATGGCGAGAAGCCACAACAAGAGACAGGAACATGCTAGAACAGAAGATAAAGTGAAAGACTACAAAAGCTGACATGTTTGTAGTTCCTCTACCCCCAGGACTATTGGAAAAGTGGTCACAGGACACACAAACTGTCTGGGAATGTTGGGTGTTACTATGTTTAGCTCTGCAAAACAGCTAAATTAGTACATCATGTCCCTGTTAAACTGACATCAATTTAGAGGCTCGTTCAGCTGTAGCTCAGCTCTGCAAAACAGCTAAACTGCAAGCTGGCTTAGGACTTGTATGCATGCTTTTCCCCAGGAACTGACAGCCACCTAAGGCTAGATGTTTAGCATACTATATAATGCATGAGATGCTAACCACTGATATTTGATCCCTGGATTTCTGCATAAGGGAGAGATGTGCAAGACGGCAGATTTGTCTGGGAGACACAAGGAGAAAGAGTTGTGAGTAAAGTCAGAAGTCAGCCACAAGGCTGGAAGAAAGCTGTTTAAAAAATCTTTGCAAAAAGATGTCTGTTTCCTTTATGAGCAACACCAAAGTTCCTACCTGGGTTTATTCGGACTTGTCCTGACAGAAGGTCTAAATCACCTGTGGCCTTGACTGAGTGCCTACTCTTTGAGGGTGGATAAAGACAAGTCCCTTGAGGGGTAAAGATGACATCAGAGAGTAGCACGGCCAGCACCGCTAGCCACCCAGAAGCATGTTTGGTCCACCAGGCCTGTACCATCGCTTGCATCTGCAACCCTGAGGGAGACATCATTGCAAAGCCAGCCTGTAGAGTCTGCTAAGCTTGTGAGTACTGAGTCGGAACCCCTCCAATTCTTCTGCTAGTTAGGAACTGATAAGAGTAACTGCTGGGAATTCTGCACTATTATTATTCAAAGCCCATTTATAGAACTGCAACAGCCAGGATCAACTAGCATTTGTGCTAAATAATTTGTTTGGGATTCCCCAACCACCAGTCTTCAAACAGTACTGCACCAGGGTCCAATATCAGGCCTGCAACTGCCCACTGTGTGCACACAACTACACTGGGAGCTCCCAATGGACTTGGGGGGGTACTAGTGGACCAGTAGGGGGAAATGTACAGTTACATAAGAACTTACCATAACAGTAGATCTTCGAGAGGAGCTCTTGCAGCAGGCAATATCATAAGGACTGAAGGTGGCAGGTGCCAGGACCCCATGGAAAACTTCTAGCTTGCAGTCATTAGTGGGGACTGCCCCCTGATGTCGGCCCATCCAGACGTCCGCATATAGTATAAAAGGGGCAGTCCCCCAACCCAACCTCAGTTCTTCCGCCGGAGACCCCAGCAAGCTCAGTGATTTGAGAACCAAGTAGGTTCCTCTAAACTGAGGAAAACAAGTCAGAAATGATTGAGAAGCAGTCACCAGGGGGAAGGTGGGAGGGAAAGCAGCACCTGCTGCAAGAGCTCCTCTCGAATATTTACTGTTACAGTAAGTTCTTATGTAACTGTACTATCTCACTTCAAGTGGGCTCTTGCAGCAGGCAACGCCATAAAGACTGAGTCCCAAGCAGTGCTAGGACTGACCCTGGTCAGCTGGGAGGAGGCAGAGAGCAATGTAAGACTCTCAAGAGAGAATGCCTTGCAAGACTGCAAGTCCAAAGCCTGCCCTATGCCTAGAGGCAATGTCCAGACTGTAATGCCGATTGAAAGTGTGGACAGAACTCCAAGTGGCAGCTGCACAGATATCAGCAGCAGACACATTCCTGAGGAAAGCGAAGGAAGCAGCCATGCCCCTGGTAGAATAGCCTTTGACCAGTCCCAATAAAGGCTTGTCACACTTGCTGTAACAATCAACAGTGCAATTGGCCAACCATCTAGACAAACATTGCTTCAAAACAGAAGCCCCTTCTCTGTTAGGGGTCAAGGAAACAAACAACTGATCAGCCTTTCTAATGGCATGGGTGTAGTCCAAATAGTAGGAAAGCACCCGGTGGACATCCGGAGTATGAAGTAAGGCCTCCCCTTGACTGCAATACTCTGGGAAATAAACAGGCAGGTGAATGTCTTGATTCAGTATAAACTCAGACACCACCTTGGACAGAAACTAAGGATTAGTCCTCAAGGACACCCTGTCCTTGTGGAAAACTAAATAAGGTTCTTTACACATCAGAGCCTGAAGCTCAGAAATCCTACATGCAGTAGCAATAGCAACCAAAAACAATGCTTTCCATGACAGAAAGCATAGCTTGCAGCTTGTGGCTGGCTCAAAGGGAGGCAAAGTAAGCTTTTCTAAAACAAACAAGAGGTCCCATGGAGGGATAGAGTCCCTAATGGGGACTTCAAATGCATCATACCCTGCAAAAAGGTGTGGCAAAGATCTAGTTGGGCAAGAGTCTTGCCTTCAATCGGTGCATGATAAGCAGAGATGGTGGACAAGTGCACCTTAAGTGAAGAGTAACTCACACCTGAGTCCAACAGAGAAAGTAGGTACTCTAGAACAAGATTCACCAGACAGGAGAAGGGATCCAGGTGACGAGCGGTGGCCCAAACACAGAACTGCTTCCACTTCTTAGTGTAAGGAGCCCTAGTGGAAGGCTTCCTAGCAGCCACTAAGACATCTGCCACCCAGGAGAAAACTCCAAAGTAGGGAACCACTAAGTCTACAGGAGCCATGCACGAAGATGCAGTGATCTGAGGTCCAGGTGGACCAGAGTGTTCTGCTCCTGGGACAGCAAGTCTCAGCAAAGGGGTAGGAGCAGAGGTTCCACTGCTAGTTGCTGGAGGTGTGGAAACCATCTGGTGCAGCCAGAAAAGGGGTATTAAAATCATCTCTGCTCCTTCTGACTGCAACTTGAGAAGCACTCTCTGCAGTAATGGGAAGGGAGAAAAGGAGTACAGAAACCTCCCTGTCCAGGAGAGAGACAACACGTCTTGTCAGAAAACACCAGGCCCTGGATCTAGCGAGCAAAAACTGGGTAGTTTTGCGATGAGTGGGAACGCAAAGAGGTCCAGCTCAGGATGGCCCCATCTGTCGAAGAGATCCTTGACCACAGCAGGAAGAAGCTCCCATTTGTGAGCCTGGGACCGAGACCTGCTTAAGCTGTCAGCCAAGACGTTTTGGATGCTTGGAACATGCACAACGATCAGATCCAGGTTGTGCTCTATGACCCAGTACCACACTTCTGGCCTCTCTGCAGCCGGGGTAACAGTGAGTTCCCCCTTGCTTGTTTATGTAGAAGACTACGGACATGTTGTCGGTCTGAATCAAAAGAGGGCCCGCCAGCATGTGTGTCTGAAAGGCCTGCAGAACGTAAAGAATCACCCACATCTCCAAAATACTGATGTGGAGATGTTACTCCAGTGGGACGAAGTCCCTTGAGTCTGACAGTCTGTCAGATGGGTGCTCCAGCCTGGCCCGACATATCCGTAGTCAGGATCTGATGAGGCAATTCTGTCTGAAAGTGGACTCACTTAGACAGGCTGAAAGGGTTTAGCCACCATGCCAGAGTCTGTCACACAGGGTTGGAGACTAACACCTACTGCTCCAAATCGTCCATGCACTGGTCCCATTGGGCCCGAAGGTTTCACTGCAATACCATCATGTGCAGGCAAGTCAGGGGAACTGTCACAATGGCCACCGCCACGTGCCCTAAAAGCCTTAGGAATGACCTGGCCATGACCTAGTGAGAAGAGGACACCATTTGAGCCTGTGCCAGTAGTTGTTCTGCCCTGCCTAGTGGCAGAAAGGCTTTGCCTTGGATGGTGCCCAAGATTTCTCCAAGGTACTAAAGACTTTGGCTTGGCCAAGGGGAGGATTTGGAGAGGCTGAGAATGATGCCCAGATCTCAAAACCAGGTGAAGGTAGCCTCCATGGTTCTGATCAGCTGGTCCCTGTTGGGAGTTGTCATAAACCAGTCATCCAGGTAAGGGAAGAAATAATTGCCTTTCCTTCTCAAGGCTGCAGTCACCACTGCTAGGCACTTTGTAAAGACTCTTGGAGCTGAGGAGAGGCCGAATGGCAAAGCCTGGAACTGGTAATGGTTTCCTTGGAAGCGGAAGCGAAGGAACCTCCTGTGGGGTTGAAAAACCATGATGTTGAGATTAGCGTCTTGCATGTCCAGGGAGCAAAGCCAATCCCCTTAATGAAGGAGGGGGAGAAGGCCCAGAAGAGTAACCACCCTGAAGCGTTTGTACTCTATGTACTGATTCAGGTGGCTGAGATCTAGGATGGGACGCTGGTCTCCTGTTCTCTTTGGAATCAGGAAGAAATGAGAGTAGAATCCCTTCCCTCTTTGAGATGGCGGGACAGGTTCTATGACCTGTTTTCACAGCAGCGCCTAAATCTCCTCCTGGATGAGGGCAATGTGGGCCTGAGGGTAATGGGAGGGCAAGGGGGGATTATCTGGGACATCTCCAAGAATTCTAGAGTGTGCCCCTTTTCCACCTGCTGAAGAACCAATTGATTTGAGGTTATTCTGTGTCACCCCTCAAGGTAAAGGGAAAAATGCTCCCCCCCACTGCCTGGTCCCGGCCAGGGGAGGGGGGGGTTGGGTAAGGAGTCAGGCTGAGGAGCCAGGGAATGGCAGTATGGCCTGAGAGGTTCTGGGGGCCCTAGTGGCGGAACCTCCAGTGGACTGGAGGTAGAATCTGAGATGAAGATGAAGTTATTCCTAGCAAGTGAAGGGAAAACTGTTAGTAATTTTCAAGAGATTTTCTGAGAAGAAGAGCAAACACCAGCTGTGGCCCCCACAGTAAACAATGCTGGGGGACAGAGGCATGCCTCAGGCTCACCTTTGAGTTTTGAGTCTAGTCAGCACTGGAGACTGTGTACATTCTCTGGTACCACCTCCACTCCTGCTGGGCAGGCTGAGTAGGAAAGCTGAATGAGTCAAGATTCACAAATGGCAGAAGTGTGCAGATGATCCGCGGACAAGACATGCAAATGAATAACTGAGAGCCTACAGGTATGGCTCTGGATGTGATCAGATCCTTGCATGCCAGCCAGTCCAACTGTATAGTACAGGACCATTTAGCCACATTATCTTCAGGAAATGTCTGTAGGTGGCAGCCAAATTATCCCCTTTGTCTCCTACACTGACTTCAGTTGGCAGCCAAAGACTTCCCGTTTGCCCAGGACACTTCTCAGGTCATCAGCACTATTTATCTGTATTACTTGCAAACTAAATTGATTAGAATTGACTGCATAGCACCGTTAGAAAGGTAATTTTGTGCTGAACAACTGTGCAGCTAATACTTTATGTGCATCACGCATACTTTAGGAGATACTTGCATTTGTTTATGGTATTGTGTCTATGGCTGACATTTGTCCCTCAAGCCTCACCTAAACACCTTGAATAAAATGGCAAAAAAATACATGTTTTATATTAGAAAATATGCTTTTTAGTGCAAAACTACTTTCGTACCCACATCTAATGTACGGAGGCTTAATTTGGTGTTGATATGTTACATATTTTCCTACCAAAAATGATTTACATTACCTTTTTTATCGCAAAAAAACCCCCACTTTTTCTGCTATTTCGAATAGTATAAAAAAAAAAGAAATTGTTTATAATTAATTACATAGCACCGTTGGAAAGGTAATTTTGTGCTGAACAAGTTTGTCACTCATACTTTGTGTATAGCACTTACAGTTCATGAGGTATTGCTTAGAAAGGCCCAGGTGCAGTGTTAAGAGTTCACATGACACAAGTGGTGGAACTCTCAAAGAGCTTCTGAAGAGTGAATGAGTTAAGAGTTCTTTTGGAGCCATGGATAGTGGAAGGGACCTCATGTTCCTATTGGAAGCCACTACTCAAAATGAGGGAAAGAAACTATCACATTACATGACCCATGTAGAGACTGTGATTGGGTGCATTGTGGAAGCTGGGGGAGCCACTCTTACCCAGGCTGCCAACTGAGAATGGATCAAATTTTGAGAGAAGCTGTGTATGCAAGTCTGATATTGATTTCCCTGAGACTAAAAAAATGCAGTATGAACCATCCATCTTTCTGTCAGTTGCAGGATGAGGAGAGAGAGGAAGAATCACAAGAGGCTGTAGCTGATTAATTGCAAGTAACCTCAGGGAAAGCCAGCCCCTCTCTCTGCAATCACAGGTTACCAGACACAAAGAGAAGCCTGCCATGCCAGACATGGGAGCACAGTTGAAGGGACTGACTGAATGTGCGAGAATTACAAATGGCACAGATCCCTTGATCACAAGCTACATCCATGACACCAGATGAGGATATGCCCCATACCCTTCTATCCCTAGCGTCAGACCCTGACTCTCACCTCTGCCCTGGGACAATATCTTTTATCTCTGTAGAGAGAATGGACACTTTGCTCGAGGATTCGACAATCCAGATAATCCACCACTGGTAGACAAAGGGTAGGAGAAGCAATCTCAGTCACTGGGAAATTACAACAGAACCCAGTAAGGGAGCACATTTGGACTTCGAGCCTGAACAGCTCCATCAAATGAAACATATCAGAATTGACAACAGATAACAAGTTGCTCCCTGGATTACTGGGTCCACTGTATGTACTGCCTGGCATCAAGGGATATCTCTGTCAAGCATTATTGGACAGTGGTACACAGGTGACAATCATCTACCATTCGTTCTACTGAACGTACATTGGACACTTGCCTTTGTGACCCCTAGAAGGACTTGCCAGATGGGTCTGACAAATGCCAGCCACCCTATGATGGATACATAAAAGTGTAGATCAAATTTCCTGATACCTCTGTGGGAATCCCACAGAATATTGACACTGGTTTTTATCTGCCCTGACACCCAGATTCTGAAAAAAGACCCCAGTATTGTTAAGAACCAACACCAATATGTTTGGTCACTTGGTTCATGACTACTTACAAATGGCTGGAGAGAAGAATTTTTAGACATTGCCAATCCACACAGTAATATGCTGCCCAAGTGAGGAAGAAGGCCCAGCCCTGCAGTGTCTCTGAGGAGATACTGGGAGTGGTAAGACTAGAGGGAAAGGAGCCTGTAATTGTGTCCCCTCTATTAGAATGTTTACAGGAAGGATCTGTGGAGTGTCATTCCCCTTGGATCAATCATACAATTATTGTGGAGTCTTTCAAAAGCAGCCTGCTGACAGGAATGATGGTACAACGTGGAGTATTGCTTGGTACCAAATCCACTGTGAAGACAATCAACCTGAAAATAAAGAATGAGAATCATAAGGATAACTTTGCACCCAAGCACCATACTTGCCAACTTGTACACTGCTAATGCTATAGTGGCCCCATCACATCAAGGGAAGATCTCTTGACTGGAGGAGGAGACATTTGACTTTGGATCTTCTCCCATCCCCCTTCATTGGAAGAAGAGCATGCAGTGCCAGTTAGCAGATTGATCAGCTGTTTTCTCACACCATGTGCGGGATGTGGGGTGTGCCCATGGACAGGAACATCAGATTTGTCTACATTATGAGAGACCTTTCAGGGAGAGGTCCAGAAGACTGGTACCAGCTGACATTGAGGATGTCAAATGACACCTGCAGGAACTTCTGGCAGCAGGGATTATTAAGAAGTCCCAGAGCCCCTATGCTTCACTAGTAGTGGTGGTTCATATGAAGAATCGTGCCATGAGAATCTGTACATATTATCAGACTTTTAATCAGAACTGTTCCTGACCAGTACACCATGCCATGGGTACAGGATGCTATGGACAGCCCTACCAGAAGTAAATGGTTCTCTGTGCTGGAATTATGCAGTGGATACTATCAGATACCAGTGGCATAAGAAGATAAAGACAAGACCGCCTTTTTCTGTTCACTGGGGTTTTATCAGTTTGCAAGGGTACAACAGGGAATCTCTGGTGCCCCTGCAACCTTCTAATGCCTGATGGAAAAGGTGGGCAGAGACATGAACCTCCTGGAAGTGTTAGTTCACCTGGACGACCTCATAGCATTTGGGTGGACACTTGGAAGAACATGAGACCTGACTTATGAGAGTTCTGGATTGTCTGGTGGAGTGCGGCTTGAAGTTATCCCTAGACAAGTGCCAGTTCTGCAAGACGGCTGTGTAGTATGTGGAATATATCGTTCCAGGTAAAGGAATCAGTGCAGATCCAAGTAAAGTGGAAGCCCTCATCCCCTGGTTAAAGACAACCAACTTTAAAGCCTTACAGTCATTTTTGGGATTCTGTGTCTATTACCAATGATTTGTGATAGACTTTTCTTTTGTGTTGAGGGCCTAACCAATCTGAGCAGAGGCTATCTGCCCACCTGGAAAAGTATGGACAAGCATGCAAAGGAATATCACAAGATCAGTGAACCATTGGTGACCAATGGACAGAGGTGTGTGCAGGGTTCTTCAGAGTGATTGTTCTACACCTGACAGAAGCCCCTATATTGGCTTTTGCTGACTTCACTAAGCCACACACCCTTGATACTGGTGCCCATATGAGTGGCTGGGAGCTGTGCTATATCAGAAGCATAAGAGAGGCATGAAACCTGTTGCATATGCCAGTCAAAGCCTGAGCACACTGGAGACAAACTACCCAGTCTACAAACTGGAATTTCTCACTTTACAATGGGCCATGGTGGACCAATTCCATGATTATCTGTATGAAGCCAGGTTATTAGACAGCAACCCGTTGACATATGTAATGACTACAGCCAAGCTGGATGCCATTGGACATAGGTGGATTGCTACCTTGTTGTCTTACAATTGCTGACTACAGTCCCATCATGGGAGGAACAGCAGTGATGCAGATACTTTGTCTAGATGCCCCCTTCATGCTCCACCAAGAGAGAGAATCAGGACCCACAAATCAGAGGATAGCGTGCAAATTATTTGTCAGGTACTAGTGCTTGAGGACTGGCCTACTCCAGCCAATCCAAATAAAGCAGCAGATCTTTTTAGAGTGCATCTGAACACTTTATCAGAGATGTATGTCCGTCTGGCCATTCTACATAACACCCCTCTGCTGCATCTCAGCCCAGCAGACATGAGACAAGCTCTAAGGATAGACGTCAGCTTGAAAGATGTCACTGTGACTTTGGAAATTTGTCTTGAGTCATACAAAGCAAAGTCAAACACCCCAACATGCCACTTATCCTCTGAGAGTGAAACAAGCTGGTCATAAAAATAGATTGTTGTATCGAATCATACAGGGGCAGACCCCATTCCCCCAGAAAAGAACTGGTTCTGTCCATCAAGTACAGTAAAATGACACTGAGAGCTCTACAAGAAAATATGGGTCATCTGGCATATGAGGGATACAATAAAATGCAAGACCTAGCAGAGCACTAGTCTACTGACCTCACTTCATAGCAGAAGTAGAACAACATTGTAAAATGTGGAGCTGGTGCATCACTCACAAGACTCTGCCAAACAAGTGGCACCTTTAGTCAATATTAGAAGCAATGGACTGTTGGATCTGGTCTACATGGACCTTCTATCACCAGAGCCAGACAAGAAGGGAATCAGCAACATCTTGGTAGTGACTGACCACAGCACCCAGTATTCATAGGCCTACCTACCAAAGATCAGAAGCAACAACAGAAGCAAAAGTGTTGTTGGAGAAATATTTTGTGCGTTATGGATTCCCAAAGTAACTCCACTCTGACCAAGGGAGAGGCTTTGAGAGCCATCCCATCAAACAGCTTCCTGAACTGATGGGTACTGCCAAGTCTCATAACCATGCCCTATCATCCACAAGGGGACCCTCAGCCTGCGAGTTTTAGCTGAATACTTTTGAACTTGCTTGGAAATTTGGACCCAGCAAACAAGTCCAAGTGGAGCCAGCAAGTACAGTTTCTGGTCCATGCATACAACTGCACCAAGAATGAGTCTACAGGATCCCCCATTACCTCATGTTTGAGCGGGAAGCCAGACTGCTAGTGGAACTGTGTTTTGGGATATCTGTGTATGGCAACTGGAGACTTAGCTTGAATATATCAAGAAATTAAGACACCTTATTGATGCCTACATGATTGCTCAGAAAACAGCAGGAAAAGCTAATTGGAACAAAAAGACCAGAAATAACACATGTGTACAAGAGTAAGCACTACTTCCTGGACACAGAATACTGCTCAGAGATCTTGGCATCCCAGGTAAACATATGCTAGCTGACTGGTGGAGATCTGAGCTGTATGTCATTATGGAAAAGGTTTCCCAGTTTGCTGGTGTACTGCCCACAGCTGGAGAGAGGAAACACCATTAGTAAGACACTGGACCATAATCATCTATTGCCCATTGACCAGCTGTTACCTGATCCTATGAGGCAAACACCTTCTTCATCGCCTAAAAGACCTGTCACCAGTAATGAGACATGTAAAAGGAGGACTCATGCTATTCAGCCTAAAACACCAGCTGCAAGTCCTGCGACACTGCCAGACATGGTCTACAACAGATCTGAAGAGGAGAGTCAGTTTGTATGTCCTTACATGCCTATAGTCAGGACAGCAACCTTCTCTTACTTTGACCAGCACAAGGAGAAGGCAGTATCACCGACATTGGGACTTTAAATCCAGCAGCACCCTTTGCACCACCTGATTTTGGACCCAAAGTCATAGACACAGCTACTGTTCTGAAGAATAATGGACATTTGGATATAGCACCACCAGTGAACATAGAGATAACTAGACCTTCTGAACCTGTCCTGCACTGGATGCAGAACCCTCCAATGGCATTGTGCAGCAGCAAGTCATTACATAAGGGTCAACTGCACCTTGTCAACCTGGAAGAGAAGCCAAGCAACCCGTGAAGCTCACTTATGATACCCCTGGTGACTCCTCTAACCTTCTTATAAATGTGGTACATAAAAGAATAAACCTGTGCCCACTCCTTTGTTGCTTCCCTCCTCGTGCTGTCCCATGTCATCTTTGGAAATTGGGGAAGACAGTAAAATTCAAAAGACAGCTGTTAAAAAGATCTTCGCAAAAACATTTGTTTTCGCAAGCACTAGGAGCTACCTGGGTTTGTGAGCAACCAGAACTTGTCCTAAGTCACCCGAGGCCCTGAATGAGTACCTACCAACTTAGGGGTGGGTGAAAACAAGTCTCTTATGGGGTGAAGAGGCCATCTGAGACCAGCACAGACCACACACCTCGCCACCTAGAACAGCATTGGGTCCACTGCACCTGTACCATAACCTCCATCTGCAACTCTGATGGAGACATCCCTACAGAGCCAGCCAACAGAGTCTGCTAAGGTCATGAGTACTGGTCAGTTCCCCTCCAATTAGTCTACTAGTCAGGAATAAGTAAGAGTAACTGCTGAACATTTCAGTGAAGTTATTATTCAAAGCACAGTTATAGAACTGCAACAGACAGAAGTGACTAGCATTTGTGTTGAATAATTTGTTTGGGATCCTCAACCACCTTATCTTCAATTGGTACAACACCAAAGTCCAACATCAGGCCTGCAACTGCCCACTGTGTGCACACAATTAATGGACTGCATTGGGAGCTCCCAAGAGGCTTTGGGCTACTAGTGCACCAGCAGGGGGTAAACAGTAAATACTATGTGGCTACTCACAAGAGGGTGGTGGGATTTGGGGAGTGACTTCAGAACTCTTTTCCTGCATTTAATCAATTCCATTCCCCCAATCTAGATCCTGTTCCTCTCCCCTTAACAAATATCTTGTGTGTTTAAATTGCAATTTATTGTGTTTTGCATATTTTCTTATGTGTGTGCATAGGGTATAAGTTGGGAGTTGTGCACAATCATAAAGGTTACCTGTCACGAGTGTAGGTGTTGTATTCCACTTCCTGTGGGGCAGTATCCTGTCAGCCATCTGTTAAAAGGATCCCCATAACAAGAGGCACTGCACCACTGTTTTTTCAACTCCAATACCAACCGAGCCCAGGCGCCATATCTTCCTTTCTTTCTTTCTTTCTTTCTTTCTTTCTTTCTTTCTTTCTTTCTTTCTTTCTTTCTTTCTTTCTTTCTTTCTTTCTTTCTTTCTGTCTGTCTGTCTATCTATCTAGCTATCTATCTCTCTATCTACAGACATTTGGGATATGATCAACTTAAGTCCCCTAGAGAAAATCTTGAACAAGGTATATAGGTATTTATTAAACCTTCCTGTTTGTGTCCCACAACACAATAAGATGCCAGTTTTTATTATGGATCTCCAAACTCTTAATGAAACTAGACTCCCCCCCCCCAAAAAAAAAAATGTTTTGAGGAACTGATTGAATATTCAAAAAAATGGTTTTCAATTTCTATATTTAAACCTCTTGAAGAAATACACTTATACTGTAGGTCCTGCCAATACAATGACTGAAGCTCACAGAACCCCAAGACTATTATCTTACTGAATGAATTAAACAGAGAGTCAACGATACTACAGCTCAAAAAAGATCTAGCTGCTATTCAAAATCCTCTTATAAATTTATAAAACAAAAGTTTATAAGGGGACCCTATCTAGATCATACGCAGAACAGAACTGAAAGATGTCTTTACACAAGATACAGAGTGGAACTTTACTGCAGTAATTTTTATACTACAAGCAATAAAGAAATGAAGTCCCCTCTACTTACTGTAACTGTCTACATGGAGAGGTCGATGACCTTGAGCATATTTTACTGTTTTGTCCTGTTTTAACATGCAAAGGAACAGATATTTGGGAGAAATTTTCTCCAAATTACATCAGTTACCTAATGAAAGATTAACTTTTAATTTTTTTTTCCACTTCCAATCCTGAGATCTGGGGAAAGTCATGGCTTTTATTAAAGCCATAAATGTATACTTGCTGATCTTGTTATGATATATTGCTCACTTCCAACTGTATGTAGCACAGTGTACATTTGTGGGTCTACCTGACTTTAAGATGTCATTCCTTAGAAGTGAAAGTTAGAAACTGGCCATATATACTCCATATAAGTTGAGGTTTTAGTGACAAAAATAGGCTCAAAAGAATGGGGACTAGACTTATACACAAGGTTGACTTATGCATGGAGTTTCTCTTACCTATAATTTGTCCATAATGACTTATTCCCTGGGTTTCTGAGACATACACAAGATTAAAAATTATGCCCCTGCCCTTCACCCTAGTAGCACCCTGTTCCCACCATCCTCCCCTCCAGCACCAAATTTTAACTGATGAAGGCGAGCAGCACAAACCATCCTACCCCACAGCCAGCCGCCATCTTTGTAGCTTTCAAAAGTGCTTATAGTGCTAAATTCAATATTACAAATTACCTCCCTGCCCCCACCCTAGTAGCATCCTGCTACCCCCCTTATCCCCACCACACACCCAATTTTGGCAAAGGAAGGTGACCGGCAGCACCCACCCTCCTTCATGGCTGGCCAGTGGCTTTGCAGTTTTCATAAGCCTTTTTGCTGCTAAATTCAAGATTACAAATGATCCCCCCTGCCCCCACCCTAGTAGCACTCTACTCCCACCCTCCTCTGCCACGACACTCAATTTTAGCAAAGGAAGATGACCATCACAACCAACCCTCCTCCGTAGTTTTCAAAAGTGCTTGTAGCGCTTAATTCAAGATTACAAATGACCCCTGCACGCTCACCTAGGTGCACCAGCTGTCACCCTCCTCACCCCCAGCACCCAAATTGGGCAAAGGAATGTGACCGGCACAACCCAACCTCCCCCAAGGCCATCCGCCTTCAGAATGAATTAACGCGATCATGAGCTTGTTTTGCCTAATAGTAAAACAGCTGATCAGCTATTTTACTGTTAGACAGAAAAAGTGCACAAGCACTTTCATTCATTCTGAAGGCAGCCGGCTGTGGAGTAGGGTGGATCATACCAGTGGCCTTCTTCAGTTAAAATTGGGAGCTGGGAGGTGGGGGATGAATGTACTATAAGTAAAGTGTCATGTGTCAACCTATATGCAAGGTATATCTACAAAACTGTTAAAATCAGATGTAAAAGGGGAGTTGACTTATACATGAGGTTAACTTAATGCAAGTATATATGGTAATTTTGTACTTATGAAAAACTGGTGAATTTTCATCAGCTGGTAATATCTAGTTCTGAGAATTATATTTAATGTACTTTGAAATGTGTCAGGAGGAATCTTAGGGTACTTTTAAGTCCATTGGACAGCTTTCCAAATATATTTTGGATGAGGGATTACAGGCTACAGTATGCTGTAATAACATGTAGGTAACCAGATTTGAACGTTGAGGGGTTCTGTTTACACTTGGGATTATTCCAAGTTAGTTAAAGCATCTCCTAAGCTTCATCCTGACTTGTTCCATCAAAATAAGAGCGTACACAGTTAATATTAGAATGTCTGTTTTTAATGCATTTATAAACAAACATTGTAATGACTGTAAGTCGTCAAGCAGGTTTTTAATGTTAACATGAACATTACTCTGGAAATGTACTTATTGTAAATAAGTTTCAAATATTTTCTTTTTCTTTTTGTAATGACCAAAAGTCAAACATATAAACACAAATTTGACTTAACTTGACTTATATACTTACAGTATGTCTGCCTGTCTATTTAACTTCACCTATAAACAGACAATATGTCTGTCTGTCTGCCTATCTATCTATCTAATAGTAGGCAAGTGTGTGTTCCTCTATCTTTATTTTTTGGGAGGGTTAAACATTTTTAGTGAGCAACTGCACAAGTTAACAATCGTTGAAAATGTACTGTAGTATTTTCTATATTACATACTGTACATGTATGGAACACCTCTGAGCAGATAAACCCTTTATTTTTATTTATTAATTATTTGGAAACAACCTGTACCTTTAAATGGGACTCCACGGGTTGCTATCTCCCACAAAACAATTCCGGAGCTGCAAAAATAGGACAGCAAATTACAGACAGCATGAGTAATAACATACAATGCATTTCATATGCTCAGGTAACTCAAATGGCATCATGCTGTTTCCCTCTGAATGCTGAAATCTGGCACAAGACAGTGGTTATTTAAACAGCACACAGTGCTCCATTACATATAATGTTGCAGTTCCTCTTTAAAGAGACAGTCTACCTTTTTATTTATTTATTTTTAATTTTTGACACAGAAACGCACACTAAAGTGTGATAGCTTGTTTCAAGGCGTATACTGAGGGATGGGTTATAAGAACTTGTTTTACTTATGGGGGTAATGTTGGCCATGACTCTTCTTCTTTTCTTTTAAAAATCAAAGATATAGATTTATTAATGTATATGCCCTAAAACAAAAGAAAGCAAGGATAGTTATCTTTCAACTAATAGAACCACTCTTACTTAGCACCCGAAATATAGTACTGGGGGAGATGTCAATTGCGGCCTTCAGCAATCAGCTAGGAAGACTATAGGATCAAAACCTATTCTGACACCAATTTTCTGGTTAAAATATCTGATGTCCAACTCTCAGGTGCATATAGGGTCATACACAAGACAGAAGGGTACAACTATTACAGATCAAACCTGGCCACAAGAATTGATTTTCTATTTGTCTCTGTGGCATTACAGATCCAACAGGTCCACTTTGTCCCCTTTGAGAATTCTGACCACTTACCTTTGGGATAGAAGATAAGAAGTGAGGATAAGCAGAAGATAGGGAAAGGTCCATAAAGTATGAATAACACTATACTGGACTCTCCAGAGGTGGTCAAAGATAAAAGAAATTTGATGGTGGCCAGAAAAACATTAACAGGTATATTTGAGACAGTTTGTGAATGGTGGATAGACACACAAAGAGACATGCAAATCCACCTACAGAAATTGTTATGAAAAAATGAAACACTGAATACCAGGGATACCTGACACTCAGAGCTCAGCTGGTTAAATTCGTAACATATTTTCATACTGGATTAGAAGAGTCAACATCACAGATAAATAACAGTTAAGACAAAACAATACCACAGAGCAACCTCTATCTTAATGGAGAAAAGGTGCAGGACACAAGTAAAGATGCATACAAAAAGTATTTTTGAGAATGACGAACATACGAAACTGCCAGCTGAAAACGGCCATTTTGTCTATCAAAACTGCTCGATTTTGCAGCTAGCACCCTATTCTGCAACTGCCCCTCCCACCTACCCCCACTCCCATGACCCTTCCCTTTTACCCTATCCAGCCCCTCTTGAAGCATCCCACTGTTTTACAGGCCACCACCTCTGCCGGTAGAGCGTTCCACTCTGCTACTACCCTTTCTGTAAAGAAATGCCTCCTCATCTCCCTCCTAAACCTTCCTGCCTCCAATCTCATGTCATGATCCCGAGTGTCTCTCTCCCCACCCTCCCCTTGAATAGTCCCTCTGTGTCTGTCCTGTTTTTTCCTCTCATGTACTTAAAGGTCTAAATCATATCCCCCCTGTTCTTTCTCTCCTCCAGAGAGTACATGCTCAACTCACTCCATCTAACCTCATAATAATGGTAACTCTCCCAGACCCATGATCATCTTTTGTCGCTCTGCATCGCACCCCTTCCAGCAATCTAATGCCCCTCTTTAGGTAAGGGCACCAAAACTGAACGCAGTACTCCAGTGGGGTCTGACCAGTGATCTGTATAATAGCACAATCACCTTCCTCCTCCTAGAGGTTATACCCATTGCAATACAACCCAGCATCTTGTTGGCCACTGCTGCTACTTTCCTACACTCTGCTGAGTTTTTCATTGCTCCCGTAATGAGCACCCCCAAATTTTTCTTCTCCTCAGTCACAGCTAGCTGCACCCCCCCTTCCCCAGATGGTAGTTCCTCTTTTGGATTCTTTGCCCTGAAATGCAGCACCTTGCATTTTTTGGCACTGAAACCAAGTTGCCAGGTGTCAGACCATGTCTCCAGCTTTGTTAGATCTTCCTGCAATCCCTGCCACCCCCCTTGGTTATCCACCACTGCTTCCATCTTGGAGTCATCCGCAAATAGACTAATCTTGCTATTTACACCTACCAGGATGTCTGCAATAAATACCACAAATAACACCACCCCCAGCACAGACCTCCTGTGGGACCCGCTTGTCACAGCCCTTGGGGATGATAATTCACCTCCCACTACCACCTTCTGCTGCCATCCCTGCAACCAGTTCTCCACTCATTCCACCAATTTTGCCCCCACCCCTGTGCCCCTTAGTTGAAATGCTAGTCTCCCATGTGGCACTGAGTCAAATGCCTTACTGAAGTCCAGGTACAGGAACTGTAAAGCTAGGACAGAAAAAAGACATATTGCCAGTTTACAGGACAAAGAAGGCAATCTACACCACTCATAAATGGGAACAATGGACACGATCAATGCTTATTTGACAGATACATTCAGGACAGAGAACATGAGATGTAATCACAGTGCTTCATTTTTAGCACAGATAGAGAAACCACTGGCCACAGAACCTCTCTTAGATAAGCTAGAAAACCCACCACGGGAGAAGATGTAACCCAAGCAATAAAAAGTCTAAGGAATGACATAGTGCCGGAACTGGATGGGCTACCTTCAGAATTTTACAACTTATTTATAACACGATTCATAGAAATCCTCACTATAGTATTTAATGACATATTTGACAGCATTTTTTGACGTGCCTCCAAAACTCCTAGGACAAGCAATACTGTTTCTGTTTTTTTTTTTGTTTGTTTGTTTTAAAAAACAGCCCCTTCCCCACTAAAAAAGAAAACACAGAACATTAATGCAGAAGTGCAACAAAAATGTTTTTTCCCAGAAAGATAATTTCAATGAGAATTATTAAAAATATTTACATACCTATAAAACATACTTTTTAGGTACTTCCTATGCTTTTCACTATGATTTTTTTCTTTATTTTTCAAATCTGAACTGTTGCCAGGTCAGCAATGCTATTTCTAAACTAAACATGGTGCCATCTTTTTTTTCCCCTCAGGAAAGAAAAAAACTAAATTAAAATATTTATAAAATACCTAAATGGTTGGTAGAACTAGAAAAATGTTACCACCAAATAAAACTGGAAGATGTCTAGAATCTTTTGTAGTGAAAAAAGGTGTGGTCACATTTTTTGTCCAATTCCATTGTATTGCTGCTTTAAGTTTACTGAATACAGATTCGAAAATACTGATGAAACTCTTTGGCGAGAGACTGGCTAAAGCTGTTTGGAGCTTGATTATGCCATACGAGACTTGTTCTGTTCAAGGCAGATTTCATGCCACATAATTTGTTACTTGTGAGGGAAATCATGGAGGCAAAACCTGACAAATGGCAAGGTACATGCTTTCAATCGATCGAGAGAAAACATTTGACAACATTTCTCACAAATTTCTTTTTGATGTGTTAAGATGGTATGGGACATGAGAGTATTTTTTTCCTCAAAAAGTGAAAAAAAAAAACACTAGCATTACTAGGCAATCTGTAACAGGTGCACATAAAAAAAGATGTTTTCTGTCCACATTCCTATTAGTTGGCAGGCGCCAAGCTAGAGTTAAGAAATAAATAAAATAGGCTGCTTTTTGTCAAATATTTTGTGGTACATTCTGTAGGTTAAAGGAGTGGGTTTTTTTCTATAGAGTACAATATTACTCTCCCCTCAGTGATGTCTGGCAGCAACCCACCACCCAGCCCCATCACCAACCTTCAGTGGCATAACTATGCATACTTCCTGTATGCACTTGTGTACATAATCTCCTCCAGTACACATTTTAAATAGAACTGATTGTTTAGTAGTATGTTAAAATTGCTGGTGCTATGGATTGAGCACACTCAAGACATTCACTGACCATAGTGAATGCCTCTGTGCTACAAATGCCAGTGACAAGCAGCAGAGTGGTAGTGACACCACCAACCATAGCACTCAGCCATTGAGCACTAAGTTTGACAGGTCTGAGGCAGTGCCTCCTTCACCCAGCTCCACCATGGTCTTATGTCCAGCCTTTCTGGATTTCCCTCTGCACTCCTCGGTGCAATGACGCAGGAGATAGAAAGATAAATTCAAGTCTTTAAATTCATGTAGTTTCTCAACTACATACAAACAATCACATCATTTCTCCTATGCAGTCCATGTCTCCACACTATGCGTTCTCCCCAGTGCTTCAACCAATCGCAATGGTCTTCCTCAGGGGGTGGAGTAAACCTTTATTTTGTAATTTATGTAATAATATATTAAAACAACAGGGGGCAACCTCATGTTTACTTTAGTAACTATTTAAGGGAGGGTATGCAAGGTTTACTTCACCCCATGAGGAAGACCATTGTGGCTGGTCGAAATGCTGGGGAGAATGCATAGTGTGGAGACACGGACTGCATAGGAGAAATGCTGTGATTGTTTGTATGTATCTGAGAATCTACGTGAATTAAATGACTTGAATTCATCATTCTATCTCCTGAGTCATTGCACCGAAGGCCTGGAAATATTAGAAAATCTGTTACAGGAAGGCATAACAAATGAAACAGAATGTGGTGAATATGCTGGGAGAGATGATGAGGAAGGGAAGAGCTCCCTAGTACTTTAACAATGTTGAGGAAAAACCTTTTAAACCCCCATCACAATTCTGTCCCAACACTGGTAACCACTTGATTAAGGGTTTTGAGACTATTGTTCTAAAAGAGGTGGATCAAAAACTGAGAGAATCAGACAATGAGAAGAGAAATACTCTTAGTGGGCCACAGATAAAAGCTCTCAACAAATTTGTCCGAGCTAGATGTGGTCATTAAACCCTCTGATAAAGGGGGAAACACAGTGGTGATCGATACAGTAGATTATATTAACGGTGTATTAGGACAGCTAGGTGATGGTACAAAATAAAAAAATGTAACAAAAAATCCAACTCCAGAGTATAAGAAGGAACTACTTCAGTTTTTGGAGTGGGGTAAAAGCCTAGGGTTAATTTCAGAAAATTAACTAAAATGTCTATGGAATGACAACCCCACCACACCTACCCTATATACACTTCCCAAAATCCACAAAAGTTTGGACAACCCGCCAGGACTCCCAACAGTATCGAGCATAGACCCTTTAACAGACAACTGTAATCAGTTTATTGATTTTTTTCTAAAAAAAAAACTGCTTCACGGATATTACATCATACTTGAGAGACACCATGGATGTCCTTGAAAAATACAAGGATTCCACGTGGGAGGAAGGGTACCAATGATGCTGCATAGATGTAGAATCATTCTACATCAGCATTAAATGCAAAGATGGAACAGCTGCATGTGAACAATATATGACAGAGAATCCAGAACACAATGAATTCCCAGCAGAATTCATTTTGAAAACCCTGGAATCTGTTTTAAGTCACAATTTCTTTGAATCTGACAGTAAATTTTATCTTCAGCTTCAAGGTACAGCAGTGGGGATAGTAATGGCCCATAGCTATGCCAATCTCTTCTTGGGTACCTGGGAAAAAACATCAATATTTTCAGAAACACAAAATCCTTTTTTAAAAAAACATTGTAAGATGGAATAGATATACTGATGGCATACTCTGTGTATGGAAAGGCACTCAGGAAGAGACTGAGAAATTTATGGAATGGCTTAAAGAAAATAAGGTAAACTTGAAGTTTACATACTGTACCAATGAGTCAACTACATACTTTTTAGACCTAACATTTTTTGTTGGTGAAAATAATAGGGTACAGTCGAGAAACTTTAGGCATTCCACAGCAACTAATAATGTACTTAGAGCTGATAGTTCCCACCGTGCATCCATAATTAAATCCACACCTTATGGACAGTTCCTGAGGATGTGTAGAAATTGCTCAAAGATGGAGGACTTTGAAAAACAAGCTTCAGAAATGTACAAGAGATTTGAGTATAGAGAGTACAGTAAAGAATGCTTAACCCAAGCATTAGATCAAGCTAGGACTGAGAATAGGAACCCACTGTTAACCCCCCAAAACAAAACTACTCATGGGACACAGCATGAAACAGAAAATAAACAACTGGTCACCTTCATCATAGTATAGCAACCAAGCTGGACAAATTGGAGCCATAATACATAAATACTGGCCCATTTTGTTGAATAACTTCATACTTTCAAGTGAGCTAGGAGGGAATCTCAGGATCACTTTTTCTAAAGCAGAAACCATCAGAGACAAACTAGTTCACAGTAGATAAAAGTCATCCCAGAATAACAGAGAAACATGGTCCCCCCTCCCCCACAGGAATGCATAGGTGTGCCAGGTGCAACATGTGTGAATACTGTAGCAAAGGAACCCTAGAACTGGAGGGTTACAACTATAAAGTCCAGATCAGGTCATTCTTAAACTGTAGTAGTACCTATGCTGTTTATGCCATTTGCTGTCCCTGTAAATTGCTATACATAGGGAGGACGATCAGGCTAATTAAGCAGTGGATACAGGAACATGTCTGCCATATAAAAGCAGGCCTGATCAACAAGATGCTAGGGAGACACTCTGCAGAGAGGCATAACAACAAAGTAGATGGTATAAGATTCATGGCCATAGAGCAGGCAAAATGCAATCCCAGGGGAGATGATAGACTAAATCTGCTCCTTCAGAAGGAAGTTTTTTTGATTTTCACCTTGGACAGCCTGCAACCAAAGGGCCTAAATACCGAATGGGACCTCAAGCCCTTTCTGAGAAAGGATAGAAGGAGAAAATAATAGTGTAAACAGAACTGGATCTGTTATTTTTATTTATTTATTTATTTCAATCTAGGATTACAATACCTTTGAGCCGAGGTTCTTTTACAAAGGTTCCACGCCAGCGTGTGCCACAGTCATCATTTTTAGTTACAAACATATAGTCATTGACTTACAGACATGTAATAACCAGCACAAAGACTTGAGCTATAGGCAAGACAAGGGAAGGAGGAGGGTGGGTGGGGGGTGAGGAGTAGGAGATGGGGAAGGAGGTGAAGGGGTGGGGAGTACAGGAGGTGATTGGAGGCACAAGCAGGAGTGGAGATCGGGGAGTTGGGCAAGGGTGGGAGACAGTGCAGCCAGGGGGCCTTGTTGAGGAAATATGACAGGTAAGGTGCTAGGGGTGCAAAGACTGATTGTAAGTGCTGGGTGCTGGGGCATGTGCAGCTGGAATGGAAGAAATGTTAAGATGGGCAATCACAGGATACAAGCAGTGAGAGGTGCAGCTTGGACTTGAAGAGGCCAAGTGTTGGAGCGGTCGCTATGTCACCGCCAAGAGAGCTGAGCCAGTTGGATGCCCGATAGGTGAATGATCTTTGTCTTTGGGTCATGCGACATCATGGGATATGTAGTAGATGGGAATTGGATCTCCTTGTAGTAATGTTCCTATGTCTAGGCTTAAGGAGGGCACAGACACCAGGTGGGGGAAGCCCCATTATAATTTTCTTGGCCGTGATGCAGGTTTGGTATTTTATGCGTTTGTCCAGTTGAAGCCATCCAGATTGGGAATAAAGGTCACATGTGTGGGTACGGCGATGTGAGCCAGTGATGAGACGACAGGCCTTATTCAGGGAGGTCGCGATCGTTTGAGAGCAGTGGTAGTTGCAGACCCATATATGATAAGACCATAGTTTATAATGCTGATGATGGAGCTTTGGACGGCCACTGACTGTGCTTCTGGGGTTAGGTGTTTCCTGTGCCGGAATAATATGCCTAACCTCACATTGGCAGACTTTGCAACATTGCTGATATGTACAGCGTATAAGAGGTGGGGATCAAGGGTGATGCCGAGGTACTTGAATGATTGTGTTTGCTCTAGGATGGCTCCTTGTTTGGTTGCAATGGAGAGGTGGAGTTGTTTGTTTTTGTTGTGGGGGCTGCAGAAGACCATAGACTTGTTTTTTTTCTGATTGAGAAGCAGTTTATGATTTAGGAACCAGGATTCGATGGAGGAGAAGGCCGCTGAAGTTTATTTTGTAATTGGATTGGATCAGGGTCTGAGGTGAGGATCACAGCATCGTCAGTGTAGAGAATTTTTTGTTCTGGGCAGCTGTCCGGTAGTGAGTTTAAGAATAGGCTGAAGAGGAGGCATCCCAGAATGGAGCCCTGGGAGACTCCCGAGCGGACCGGTCTAGGGTCCGAGAGTGTATCAGCGATTCTTACTGTTTGGGACTGTTCTTCAAAGTAGCTCTTAAACCAGCCAATGGAGTCGGTTGACAACCCAGTGTTCTGAAGCTGGACAAACAGGAGGCGGTGATTGACGGTGTCAAAGGCTTCAGTTAAGTCAATGTAGATTGAGCCTAGTAGTTCACCGGAGTCAAGTGCGTTGTGGATTGCGCTGGTGAATTCAAGTAGGGCTGTGGAGGTGCAGTGACTTTTGCAGAACCTGTGTTGTTGCTTGTACAGGATGTTGTATGTATCCAGGTATTCTGTGAGCTGGTCCGAGACGATGCGTTCTAGTGTCTTGGAGAGTGGGGGTAGTAGGGAGATAGGTCTGTAGTTATCGTGGGCAGTTTTATCACCACTTTTATGGATTGGGGTGACAGTGGCAGATTTCCATCTGTCTGGGAACTGGCTATGGCTGAGGGAGAGGTTGAAAATTCTGGTCAGAGGACTAAGCACTTCATCAAGTGTGAGAGACAGGATTTTGAGATTGAGGGAGTCATTACTGACTCTTGATTTACCAAGGGCTTTGGTAACATATTCGTGTACTTAGTGAGCCTTGACTGCTTTGAAGCAGAAGCGGGGGGAGCTGGTGGGAGTAGTGTTCATTGCGGACAGAGGGGCTTGACCATCTTTGAAGTAGTCCTGGGGTAGGACAGCGCTGAGGTCAGTAAAGGCTTTGTTAAAGGTATCTGCAATGGTTTTTGTGTTGAGGGTTGTGGTTCCATTGATGTTGAGTATTGATGGGGGGGTTGGGTGGATTCCCGGTGAGTTCCTTTATGTTCTTCCAGAATTCCCCGACCATTGCCCCAGGAGTTTATGAGGGCATGTTTACAGTACGCAGACTTCGTTTGCTGGATGGTTTTGGTGCAGTCATTGCAGGCACGTTTGTAGTTTTGGATGTCGTTTTGCCTTCTAGATTTGCCTATTGTCTATTTGATGTTAAAATGTACTACTCTTTATTTTTTTTCTTTTCTAGTTCTATCTGGAACCCTTGGACTGTGGACCGGTGGATCCCCCTGAAACTGAGATGGATATGGAATGAGGCAGTGATCACTGCCTTGACCATGATCCCACTCAGAACTCTTTTCTGGAAAATGAAAGTGAAAAAAGAAAAATTTAAATAGGAAAACAATTACCAAACAATGAAAATCTAGAATACATCAGGTGGTTGTTGTAGTTACAGCTTCAGCCATATATAATACATGTTTAAATATAATCACTTGTAGAATTAATTTGAATTAAAATTCTAACTACCAGTTATAAGTAGAAAAGGTACAACGTACTAATTAAAAGTGATGGTAATCTGACTAGAACATTAGTTCTCACACTTTATGATAGTGAGCCTTCCCCAAGCCATGGAAAAGATTTCGAGCCTCCCTCAAATTTTGAAAAAATCTTGGGGGGCCCCCATAGAAAAAAGAATTATACTTTGCACAGTACACCAGGAATCAAGTGAGACCAATAAAGCTGACTGAGTATATTCTCTTTTTATTCCACTTATTGTCCTCCACCCTCAACCCCATACCCCAGGTTATCCTTGTCACTCCACTTTTATGACTCTTGGACCCATGTTACTCTGTTTCCTATCTTGAACAAATAACTTAGCCACTTCATCTCTCCCCCTCTTACCCTGTTGCTAAGCAACTTACTGTACCCTTACCCTAGGTCACACCTGAAATGAGCACTAGCTCAGTATGCCTTTCCCAGGCACCAGTTTGCATATAAACACCTATTGCTGAAACAAGTCTTGACTCAATGTGTCTTTCCCAGTCACTAAGTTGCATATAAACTCCTACTGCAGAAACAAGTCTTGACTCAGTTTGCCTTCTAGTCACCAATTTACATACAAATTCGCCTATAAACAAGCTTTGGCTCTGGTCCTTTCCCGGTCACCAATTTGTGCATAAGTAAAGAAATTCACCTGCCATTATCCATATTTAGTTTACTTCATCCCTTCACACAAAACATCCAAAACTTAAAATTTAAATACTCTACATTCTCAGACTTGACTGGGCCTTCCCTGGAACAGTTTGGAGCCTCCCTTGGGAGGCTGGCCTCACCCTTTGAGAACCACTGGACTAGAATATATTCTAGCCCTCATTCATTTTGTACAGAAATTTGTAGATTTTATTTTTTGTGTTTACAAATTTTGGATAACAACTTGATAAAATTGCATTAAAAAGTATTAAAATGTGTTAAAAAGATATAGAACACATTATAAAAGTATTTGAAATAAGGTTTTGTGTGTTAAAGTTCAATGGTAGCAGGTTCAAAGCATCCCAGAGCCACTTGTAGAAATGTAAGTAATAATATATTAAAACAACAGGGGGCAACCTCATGTTTACTTTAGTGGCTATTTAAGAGAGGATATGCAAGGTTTACTCCACCCCCTGAGGAAGACTATTGTGACTGGTCAAAGCACTAGGGAGAATGCATAGTGTGGAGACACGGACTGCATAGGAGAAACGCTGTGATTGTATGTATTTGAGACACTACATGAATTAAATGACTTGAATTCGTCATTCTATCTCCTGTGTCATTGCACGAGGAGTGCAGAGTTTCTTTGGCATTCCTTCTTGACCTCTGGGGCTAGCAGCCTCCTCTCCGCACCCATCTCCTGTAGGCTGACCACACTGCAGCAACGTGGATCTTTCTGGATTTGCCGCCTTTAGCTGAATCACTTAGAAGGGAGGGAGAAAGGTGTGAGCTGAGTGGCCCCACCACCCAGGCTTATCGGATTCTTCTGAAATGCCCTGCCCCAACAACCACAGTTGCTGTCTCATGCATGCGAGATGCATCAGTGGTTGTAACTTTTTAACGTATGCTCTTGAGACACCGTTATAGACTGGGACAGAGGAGCGGTGAAGACTCGAGAGAAGAAATGCTGTTGGGGATGTGGCGGCATCATGACTGAATGGAAAGATCATGGAGAAAGTATGATCACTCACAAAGTGAGAAGCAGCTGAGCTACGCACTGAGGATGGTAGGAACTGGTTATCATGGTCAGGGGAGTGTTGAGTTAAGTAATAATCCAAACAGGATGTGGGTTGGGCTGTGATTTACCCATGCCTGGTGTGGTTTGGTCACGAGGATTATTCTGATTATACAACTAGGAAACACAAAAATTACACAAAAAAAGGTGAAGCAAAAGCGCTTCTTTTTATTAGTTACAAGCTGATTTTTTTATCCCCCCCACACACACACAAAACAGTTTATTTTGCTGCACAGAACCCTCTCGAGCCACTGAAGCCAGCTGGCAGCAAGGTGAATGACCTGAGGGTTGCGAGATCCAGATATGCCACATCCACTGCCCCCCCTCCGATCCACCTCCCTAGACACTGAGTCAAAGAAATCTATGAGATTTGTTTGGCATGACCTCCCCCTGCTAAACCATGCTGACAGTGGTCCTGTAGCCCATTTGCCTCGAGGTACTCCATCAGTCTCTCTTTCAGCAGGGTCTCCATTACTTTCTCCATGACTGATGCAAAACTCATTGGCCTATAACTGCTAGCCTCCTCCTTGCTGTCACTTTTGTGCAGAGGGACCACATTGGCCCTTGTCCAGTCCTCTGAAACAACCATCCCCGCACCCTGTATCCAATGTGGTGCTAAACAGTGTTGGCAGAGGGGTGGCTAGCACCATGCTTAGTTCTTTTAGGACCCTTGGGTGACCCCCCCGGCTGGTCCTATTACCTTGTTCTCCTCTGAGGATCTAACATTTGAACAGGGTATCCAGAATGATTGCAAAAATGTGGCTGTGACTATCCAGGACTTTTGCAAACCTTGCATCCAGTTCAGCCTGCAGGTGGCCAGGTAGTACAGCTTCCTCATCAGGAATCTCCCTTTGTTCCTCTACACAACTCTCCATGGATGTTTTTAGGATATGCACTGTTGTAATTGCCTGACTCAGCATGGCAGTGGATGCCATGACAGGGTTGGAACAAGACCCTGTCCTATTTGTTATGCAGAAAGAAAGTTAAAAGCAAGGATCTATTCTGTCCTGTCCTATTCTGTCACTTGTCTGTCTCTGGCCTGTCTGACTGTGTAATCAAATTTTCCTTGTGGGACCTAGGAACTGGCCACTCCAATGGTCCCATGGTCTCCCCTGTTATCTCCCTTCCTTTATTTGCTGTTTCTATTCTTTCTTGCTCCCCTTGTTTCTCTGTGGTTAACAATATACATATTTGTAAAATGGCAAATAATGTGTGCCGTGAATCTGGCACAACGATAGGTGGAAACACACCCGGTGGTACAAAATGAAGTGGTCATTAATTCCCTTGAAATGACCACTTCATTTTGTAGTTCAAACACTGTCTACATGAAAAGCGCTACCTAAGCACACAAAGAGAAATCTTCCAGTCACTCACTGAGCCGTGACGATATTTATGCGGTTTCGAGCAGCAGCGCAAACGGCGTCTTACCCGACAGTGAGACATGGGCTGAATGACAGTACAGATCAACAATCTAAATGTTGAACTCCTAGCAACCACAATATGAACTTATCTTAGACGTTCGAAAACATATGCCGCTGAGTAGCATACAGTAACTGAAACAAAAATGCGTGTCTCTCTATCCGTTTTAAATAATACTGTTGGCAGTCAATTTCTGTACCACTTCCATATTACAAGTGCATTAATCAACTCGACAGGAGGGCATTTCCCAGGAATTAATGCATGGTTGGGTGGTAGGAAGCACTCGGCCTGCGGCTTCATGCACCCCCCCAACCATACATTAATTCCTGGGAAATGCCCTCCTGTCTCAGTGATTAATGCTTACATATGAATCTGTATGTGAAACTATGATATCTTGGTTTGCAAATGTATATCGTCCTGCTCTTGTAAGTTTCATCTCCTGTTTTTCACAAAATGCAACAAGACTTTACTAACATTGACCTTCCTGTGAACAGCCTGAAGAGTACATCAGTCTTCTTAACAGGTGCAACCAATTAAAACATCCTGTCCCACAACTAGTTTACTGTTAATAATTCTGAAAACAAGCTTGTGGAGGTCAAAATACAGCTCAAGGTTAACCCCTTGCATTACAGATTGCCATTTTTAAAGAAACCCAAATTGCTTTCTGTATTCATTTGAACAATATAATTACATACATTTGCAAAGCATAAGATTCAAAACTACCGCATTTCTTGAATGAGAGCAGGGATGTTCAGTAATGTGTGGTCATAGAAACATAGAATTTGATGGCAGATAAGGACCGCTTGGCCCACCTAGTCTGCCCATTTTCCTACCTACCAGATAAGCTGCAGATCCTAGTTAACCAACAGCTTACTTCCTCCTACCCCCTACTAGGACTGCCTTATGTCTGTCCCATGCATTCTTGAATTCCTCCATTGTTCTTGACTCCACGACCTCCTCAGGGAGGCTGTTCCATGCATCCACAACCCTCTCTGTGAAAAAATACTTCCTCACATTACCTCTGAGCAGTCCCCCTTCTATCTTCAAATTGTGCCCCCTTGTTCTTGCACATCTCTTTTTCTGAAAGATGCTACCCTCTTGGACTTTGTTGATTCCCTTGAGGTACTTGAAAGTTTCTACCATATCCCCTCTCTCCCTTCTTTCTTCAAGGGTATACATATTAAGCTCCTTTAGTCTTTCTTCGTATGTCTTCTGGTACAGACCCTGCACCATTTTGGTTGCCCTCCTCTGGACAGCCTCCACTCTGTCTATGTCTTTGCGGAGATGGGGTCTCCAGAACTGCACACAGTACTCCAGATGGGGTCTCACCAACTGTCTGTACAGAAGGATAACAACTTCCTGTTTTCTACTATTGATGCCTCTTCCTATGCATCCCAGTATCCCCCAGCCTTCCTTACTGCCTTCTCACATTGCTTGCCCACCTTTAGGTCATCTGATATAATTACCCCCAGGTCCCTTTCCATTTTTACTGTTGTCAGTATCTCACCCACCATTGTGTACTCTTTCCCTGGGTTTTTGTTTCCCATGTGCATTACCTTGCACTTCTTTGCATTGAATCTGAGCTGCCATACATTTGACCATTCCTCCAACCTTGCCAAGTCCCTTCTCATCCTTTCCACTCCATCTTGTGTATCAACCCTGTTGCAAATCTTTGTGTCGTCTGCAAAGAGACATACTTTTCCTTCCAGTTCCTCTGCAATGTCACTTATAAAGACATTAAAAAGGACCGGTCCCAGTCCTGAACCCTGCGGTACCCCACTAATAACCCTCTTTTCTTCACTGCGTACTCCATTTACTACTACCCTTTGCGTCCTGTTGTCTAGTCAATTTTTTATCCAGGCTACCACCTTGGGGCCCACTCCAAGGCTGGCTAACTTGTGTATTAATCTTTTGTGTGGGACTGTATCAAATGCCTTGCTAAAATCTAGGTAGGCCATGTCCACAGCCCTCCCTGGTCTACTACTTTGGTCACCCAGTCAAAGAAATCTATTAGATTCGCTCTGACACGACCTTCCCATCGTGAATCCATGCTGCCTTGGGTCCTGTGCCCACTGGCCTCTAAGTACTCAACAATTCTTTCCTTCAGAAGTGATTCCATTATTTTCCTACCACTGAGGTCAAACTAACTGGTCTGTAGTTTCCTGCCTCTGTCCTGCTCCCACTTTTGTGAAGAGGAATCACATCTGCCCTCCCAGTCCTCAGGTACCACCCCATCCTCCCATGATTTGTTAAGGAGATAGTCAGCGGTGTCACTAGTTCTACCCTTAGTTCTTTTAGAATTCTTGGGTGAATCCCATCAGGCCCCATTGCTTTGTTCACCTTCAATTTTATTAGTTCTTTCAGAACCCTTTCTTCTGTAAATGCACTGGTATCGACCCCGCCTTCAGAGTGTTCTCTTGTTTGGCTTTGTACCTCCCCCTCCTCTTCCTCTGTGAATACTGAGCAGAAATATTCGTTCAGTATCCCTGCTTTTTCACTGTCCCCCTCTACCCACACTCCCTTCCCTTTACTAAGCCTCAGTATTCCTCCTTTGGTCTTTCTTCGCTCCCTAATGTACCTATAAAAGGTCTTATCCTCCTTCCTAACAGAATTGGCTATCCTTTCCTCGATTTGGGCCTTTGCTGTTCTGACTGCCTTCCCAGCCTCTTGCTTTAACTGATAAAGTTCTCTGTCCTGCTCCTTCTGTGTTTACTTATATTTCCTAAATGCTATCCTTTTCTCCTTAACCTTCCCTGCCACCTCTTTTGAGAACCATAGCGTTTTTTTCCTTCATTGTGTTTTATTGATTTGCTTTACACAAGGCTTGTTGCCTCTGTGATGGCTGTTTTGATTACTCCCCATTGTTCCTCCACCCCCCTTCTTGCCTGTTTGCTAGTGCTTTTCTAAGGCACTCTCTTATTTTCCCAAAGTCAGCCCTCCTAAAGTCCAATGCTTTTGCTTTTGTATGGCTTGATTGTATGGCTGTGTTTATCGTGAACCACACTGTTTGGTGGTCGCTTGTTCCCAGATGGCTACCCATCTCTAAATCTGAGATTCTTTCTCCATCCCCATTTGAGAGCACCAGGTCTAAGATTGCTCCCTCCCAAGTGGGTTCCAATACTAGCTGTCTGAGGCATGCCCCCTGTAGGGCATCAAGAATGACCCTGCTCTTGGATGTGCCTGCAGCAAAGGTGCTCCAGTTAACATCTGGCATATTCAGGTCCCCCAACAACAATATCTCCCCTTTTTCTGCCATTCCAAGGAAGCCCTCTATCATTTCCTTGTCCATTCCCTCCCCCTGAGATGGGGGTCTGTATACAACCCCCGTGCGGATTGTGGTGCCATTTTCTGTCTCCAGGGTGACCCAGAGTGCCTCATCTGCTCCCTGTTTACTCTGTAGTTCTGTTGCTTTGATCCCTTTCTTTACATAGAGAGCTACTCCTCCTCCTCTTTTACCCTCCCTGTCCCTCCTGTAGATTGTGTATCCTGGTATGTTGGCATCCCAGTCATGGTTCTCTGTGTATCATGTTTCTGTGACTGCCACAATATCCAGGAAACCCTCTTCCATCAAGATCACTAGTTCAGGGGCTTGTTACACAGACTACAGGCGTTGGTACTCATCACCCTCCACTTTTGACAGCCTTACCCCTTTTAGCCCCATTCCTGTCCTTACTGCCTTTGCCTTTTTTTACATTTACCTCTGTCCTGCTCCCTAATAACTTCTCTACCTTGGTGTTTACCTCACTAATTACCATGTTTTGTGGGGAGGCTGGGATTTCCCTGCTCCTTTTCAGTGCCTCTCCCCCTGGCTAGTTTAAATGTTTGCCAATGAAGCATTTAAGCCTCTCACCTAGGATCCTGGTTCCCCTCCGGACAGATGCAGACCATCGCACCAGTATAGGTCTGCATCCCTCCAGGTGGCTCCCCAGTCCCCAATGAAGCCAAAACCCTGAGTTCCATATTTAGCCCCATATTTATTTATTTATTATTTGTTTTATCTGAAAATTGGTGGCTGGGAACACACTTAGCTGAGGCTCATTTCCAGGTGCAAACCGGGGGGACTGAGGATAAATACACATTACTTAAACATTATTCACAGTTTCAGTAAAGTGCAAAATCAAACAACACAATGACTGTAGAAAGTGCACAATGAGAAAAAAGGCAGAAGCAACAAGTTGAGCATTTCAAGCAAATGAGTGGGGAATTGTTAAGGGTTAGGAAAATAGGAGCCGGAGGTGGAGGGGGAATGCATCTCAGCTGATACCTGAGGGAGCCAGGGGAGGTAGTGAAGCAGATGGAAGAGGGGAGCTGGTTCCAAAGTGAGAGAAGACAACAGGTAAAGGCTGATTGGCCAGCAGAGGTACGGGGATGAAGTACAGCAAAGACGTGAATGTCCCTGGAGTGGAGGGAGCAGGAGGTAAAGGGGACGGGAGAGAGGAGTGATAAAAGGTAGGAGGGAAGCGACTCAAGTCAGTATTTAGATATGAAGGAGGCACAGTGCATCTGACAACATTGGAATAGAGGTGAATGGCTAATGATGAGTAAAGTGAGCAGTGATGAGTTGAGTTCAAGTTGGGGAGCTGGTAGCAAAGTGACAAAAGGAGTTACACAGGGTATCCAATTTTGCTAGGAAGGTGGATGGGGCAGAGCCATAGATCTTGTCTGCATAGTCAAAGACCAGGATTTAGAACAGCAGACCTGCAGGGACTGCCAGATGTTGGAGGGATGAAGGGAGAGCCAGTGACACAAGGAGAGAAGGAGGAATTGGCAACAGGACACAGGCTTTTACACACACCATTGTGCGGTTAAGGTCAAGGATATCTAGTACCATGACCGCAAGAGCTGAACAAGTCTCTGAAAGTCAGTGTCTTCCAAAACTGACAAGGGTTGCAGATCCATGCCATCATTTTATCTGTGAGCTGTGTGATGTGCTGAGCTGTTGGATGGGAAGACTGGTAATTATTTCTGGCCTGAAACGCTTCCTCTATTGGCACTACCCATGGATGGGGATGTTCCACACTTGACAGATTGTGTGGAAATAGCAGGGTCTGGTGCCTGACAGGAGTACTGGGGGACTGTGGGCTCTTTGATGTTGAGGGAGAAAAAGTGGTAGCACCAGCACTTTGTTCAGCAGCAGAGTAGTCTGTGGCATTGGCAGTGGCAGCACTGCCTGCATGATCACAACAGGATACAGCAGGTCTGATGGAACCACAGGCATAGATCCTCATGCTTAAAAACCTGGGGATGTTTTACTTTTAGGGGGTTTATTAAGGGAGTGGTTATAAACATTTGCCACAGATTTTTCCCTGTTGATGGTGATGCTGCACAATGTGTGCACTGCCTTTCTGTTATCTTCTTTTAGTAATGTGAAATGCAGCCATACTATGCTCTTACTGCTCCTGACACTACTCAATTCAGGTAGCGTCACCACCAGTACCAGCGCCACTCTTTTAGCCCACAATAGCCTTTCTGGGGTTTTTTTTGGACCTGCTGCTTCAGGTTTTCCCCGACACCACTGGTGTCTCTGCACTTTCTCCATTTGGCTGTTCAGGCTGGGATAGAGTCTGTTGAACAAAGTGCTGAAGGGTAGCTAGTGAGTTTTCTTTTTAGAGGGGAGAAGCCATATCCTTCTTTCTCCTGCCAGTGCAACCTCAAGAGGTTACTTTTTTTTTTGCCATGACATTCTTGCTCTACGGCTCTTTAAATACTCCCACACTCTATCTTATCATCAAAGCTGCATAGGTTACCCTCCTCAGATATGTGTCAGTGAGCAATTTCTCTGCTGGTGGAAAGTACTTAGACTTGGAAGAGTGCTTCTACTCATCCACACTATCAACCTCTACAGCACTAGAGACAGGCCGAGAAACAAGAAGTGTCACAGTAGGGTTGGACACAGTACTGGAAATAACTGTGGCAACAGTGGTAGTAGGGACCGGTGTCACTGTAGTAGTACTGGTAGGCACAACGGTTACAGTGGTGGGAAAGGTCTGCGTCACATTGTCAGGACTGCTCTCAATCACATTGGCAGGAGTGGCTGGCAGGGCCACTGTTGTTTTAAGGATGACATGATGGTGGTACTAGTGACAGTGGCAAGGAATGAAGAGGACACATTCACATTGGTGGTCTCAGTGGCAGTTAATGACAATGTCCTCCTAGCAGCATTAGCAGTAGTCTGAATGGTACTTTTTCCCAGGTATCAGATAACACCATACTGGTGCTGAAACAAACAGGCTTTGATGACATAAAATATAATTGCTCTGTAGTACACTCACTCTCACCTACTGTTTGCTGCTCTCCAGCTACTGCTGCTTTGCTGGGGCTGCCAGATCAACTACATTCTCTGATACGACCTTTGTCTGCCATAGTTGTATTCCTCAAAGAAAGATTAAATTAAATTTATATTATAATATTAAATATAGTAATCACTCACAGCAGCAATGCCAGTGAGCTGACAAGTCTCACTCACTAGTCAAGCATGACTAGCAAATAAATTCTCCAAAGAAGACCATTTCTGTTTTAAAGTTCTTCTTAAGCACCAAGCCACAAACTTAGAACAATGTATTTCTTGAGTGCACACTGTGCACACACACACTTAAAACAAAATGGCAGCTTGCTGCCCAGAAGTTGTTGAAGTCAGCCGATTAGACCCACCCCACCAGTTAACAGCAAGACAGCAGTGCACTCATAGTTGTACAAAGTACTGCAGGGAGACTCAACCATGGACTCCTCACTGGAAAATGTCATATTAAATTCAAATTATATTATTATGAAATAATATATTCCCTCACTGCAACAATGCCAGTGAGCTGATAAGTCTCACACTCTAATAGTCAAGCCTGGTAAAAACACTTCTTTTTTAATTTCTTCTTTGCACAAAGTCGCTAACAGTAGAAAAAAGGTTGCTACTAACCAAGCTGAGTGTACTGCACAGTGTGCGCAGTACACACTTCTGCACACAAACACAGGGTGAAATGGCAGCTGCCCAGAATCAGTGGTGGTGGAGGTGGGAGTCAGCCAACTCTGGCCGCCACAAAAAAATTAAAAAAAAAATGTATTCAGTGCAGTTGTGCACTTCACTGCAGTCCAGTTAGACTACTATGAATCTAAATCCACAGTTTGCTTTGATTTTAGTCCATCTAATTTACAAAAAATGTAAATTTATATTCACCAAATAAACCGCTACTCTTTATTTATTTAACATTTAATAACCAGGAAAGGCACACGAGCCAAGGGTCATTTCCAAGTGCGACTCAGAGGTTAGCATTTACAGAGCAGCATACAAATAAATCAGTGTATCAGGCAGTGAAAATCACAAGCTGAGTGCACAGTCAGAGCAAGGTGTAGAAGCAAATTTGGTAGTAACATACTTAGGTACAGTGGAACAATCTGACAGCCAGAGAGCAATAATATGGTGAACCACCATAGTGAAGAGCAGACAGGGAGTTGAAGCACAGCAGAGCGAGGTAGGTACTAGGATGTAAGAGGGGGAGCAGGGTAAACTAGGAGAGTGATAAAGGGTGACAGGAACTGGGGGTGCCAGAGAAGATTTAAGCGTGCATCTGAAGACAGGGAGGAATGGGGATAGGTGAAGGAAAGTGGGGAGCTGGTTCCAAAGAGAAGGGAGATGGTAGAAGAAGGCAGCTTTCCCAACACATGAGTGAGGGTGAGGAATGGTGAAGGTTCTGGAGTCTCTGGTGTGTTGAGCATAACAGGAGGAGAGGACGGGGAGAGGAGTAAAGAGTAGTAAGATGGGAGGGAGCCAAACCAGTATTTGGCAATAAAGGATATGTAGTGGGACAGGCGATGTTGAGGAAGAGGGAGTATGGAAAGGGATGAATAAAGTGAGCAGTGAAGAGTGCGAGGTGGGAAGTTGATTGGAAAAATATAGAAGGTATTGCAGAGGGTGTCCAGTCTCGCCAGGGAAGAGGCAGGAACAGTGCCATAAACCATGTCCGCATAGTCGAAAATGGGGGGGAGATAATTTTGGTTACCAGCACCCAGTAGACCTGGAGGGAGAAACAGCCCTTGTTATGGTAAGAGGCACTCAGCTTGGGGTTGAAGTTTGGTATGGGTGGCATCAGTATGGGCAGAGAAATCAAGTTTGATATCAAGCCAGACCCCAAGCTATTTGAAAGCCGGGACAGCATCAATAGGGGTCCTATCCAGTGTGGGGAAGACAGGGGAGGTAAAAGGCTAACCAATTTCTGTCTGGTGCCAAAAGGTCATGGATACTGTCTTCTTAGTGTTTCCCTTGAATTGATCAGCCTGGAACCAGTGTAGCACATTTTGGAAATCATGCTGTAGTGGGACCTCTATTGCTGTAGTCGAGGGGCTAGAGGAGTAGATGACTGTGTCATCTACATATACTATATGTGGACGTGCGAGGTAACACAAGCTGAGGGAAGGTCATTCATTAATGAAGATAAAAAAAGGATTGGGCCTAGGATGGAGCCTTGAGGGACCCCTGCTGGGATGGAGTGGGTGAGGAGCTGGACACCCCTGAACAGACTGTTGATGATCTGCACGGTACGAATGGAACCAGGCCACAGTAGAGGCAGACAGGTCAGTTGAGTATAGCTTGTTCAGAAAGAGTGGGTGGGACATACAGTAAAAAGCCTTGACAAAATCAATTAATATGGCTGCCTTGATGTGTACTTGATCCATCCCAGTGAGTATAGCATCAGTAACACACAGCAGGGATGACATGGTGGAATGATTCATCCTAAAACCAGACTGGAATTGAGAGAGGAGAGTAGAGGAGTTAAGGAAGTCAAGTCTAAAGCAGATGATAGATTCTTGGGGCCTGATTCAAAAAAGGTTGGCGCAAGCTGCGCCGAAGGCAGCTTGTACTGACTGCCAGTGTGCCAGGGACCTTGCACCCAATTCACTATTGGGTAGGGTCCCAGCGGCAAAGTCCCATGGCTTGTGCCAACCCTGACACTGTGACAAACAGACGGTGCATCCTGAAGGTGTGCTGCAAGTTGCGGGGCAGCCATGCAGCAACAGCATCATGGACAGCAGTCCCTGGTGACTATTGCCCCCCCAGCCCCGATCCCAGTAAAGTATAAAAAAAAATCCCTGGTGGTCTAGCAGACCCCCAATAAGCCCAGATCCCTGTTAGAATGTACAAAAAAAAATAAAAACCTGGTGGTTGATCGGACTCCCAATCAGCCCTGATCCCTGTTAGGATTAATAACGAAAACACCCTGGTGGTCTAGCAGACCCCTGATCAGCCCCGATCCCTGTTAGGATTAATTAAAAGAAAGACCCTGGTGGCCTAGTAGCTCCCCCAGTCCCAATCCCCCATTGTATAGAAATAAACAGCAGTGGTGATCTAGTGACCCCTCCATCCCCCCAGCCCGGCAGGCAGTGTCTGGCCACCCCGCCCCCCCCAACCTAAAACAGAGCCAGCAACCAACATAGCCCTCTTCACACCACCACATTTGGCTGACTGAGCTGTCACTAAGGAGTGTGTACTTCATACATTAGGCACTCCTTATTGACAGCTCAGTTGGCAGCCGGACACAGTGGTGTGAGGAGGGCTGTGCCGATCGCCGGCTCCGTTTTGGGTTGGGGGGAGTAGGGTGGTGGGACACTGTCTGCCAGGTTGGGGAGCTGCAAGATCACCAGTGCTGTTTAAATAACAGAATGGGGATCAGGGTGGGGGGGCCATTAGACCACCAGGTTTTTTTTTCTATTCATATCAGGGATTAGGGCTGATCAGGGGACTGCTAAACCATCGTTTTTTTTTTCTATTTATAGGTGTAACCCCCCGTCACTCAGGGTTACATGAATCCCACTTTGATCTAGTGGTAGGTTGTTAAAGGCAGCTTGTGAAACACCAGTTAAATGGATTTCACACTGTCTCACTCTGTCCTCAGTCTCAGCTGAGTTGGAGGGATGACATCATATAGAATTCTCACAGCAGCATACGCCACTTTGGAATGTTGCAGCAGGGAGTTAATTAGAATGTTGGGAGGTTTTGAATCAGTCTTGAGCCAGGGTCAGAGAGTGAAGGAGGTGTGCTGCAGTGGCAGCCCCTCAGGGCTAAGCTCTGCTACAGAGCTACTAGTTGTAGTGGATGTGTGTTCTCACCCTAGAAAGAGACACAGAAGAAACTGGTCTAGTGGTAGAGACCGTTCCTCTGTCTGTTCCAATGCCCCATCCCAGGGGTAATCTCCTGGCCCTGCTGAAGAGGGAACGCTGCCTGTCGTGTGTTGTTTCAAGTGCTGAGGCTTTTCCAGAAACATTGGGGCACCTGCAAACCAGTGGATGAGTCAGCTCTGAAATAGAGCCCATGTTTTCACCACACAGTGTGTTTAGTATCAGTTACTGTGGGGTCAAGGAAGGACAGCCAAGTACTGTACTACAGTTGTGTGTGGCTTAAAATGTATCTAACCAGTGGGGGTCTACAGGGATGGACATAACCACTTAAAGAACATTACAAGTCAGGACACTATTTTCAAGAGACTGTAGATTGTTAAGTGTGATATACATTTCGAGACAGCATTCTACAACAGTGTGTTTCAAGAAAGGTGTTGATTCCACATGGATGGCCGGGTATAGATTTGGGAGCAAGAGGTGGGAGACCCCCCATCTGGAGTAAACAGATTTACCTCTATGGGTTCAGTTTGGGCACCTTTAGCTTTCTCCCGGGCACTTGGCCAGTGTTCGCAGAAAGTACCCAGATGTGGGATTACATGGAAGATTTTCCCTTTATGGAGCCAGTATGTGCTCATGGGTGGTAGAGGGAGCCACCAATAAATATCCATGCTATATGGAAAGAAGTCCAAGTGCTGCCCTGATGTGCCACACCAGGGAAATCCAGAGAAGAGTACAAGTTCGGGCTGACAGCCCAGTGTGTTTCAGAACCTGAGGGTTACAGTGTGTAAGAAGACGTGTTCTAGTCTCTGTTTGTCTGCATTACCAGGGAGTGTAGCCCCATGGGGGTCCATCTATGCTTTATTATTCTGCTGTTGAGAATAAAAGTCACACTCTAGAATCCCACTCCTGGTTTGGACATTACAGTTATTGCTTCCTGTGTCCGGAGTTACTTGGGTGCCCCTGGCTAGAAGTCAAACCTTGCCAAAATGCCGAGCAACAGTTTTCTCCCTGAACCCAGGCAGCCAGGTAGTGGGTTACATTATGGAGGCACTGCACAGCGCTAATAAAACAAAAAATAACATCAACCTGACCCCTGGTTACATAAACAAGGATCAGGAATGATCAAGGGACTGCTAGACCACCAGGATTTTATTTTTTTATTCATAACAGGGATCAGGGATGATCATGGGACCGCTAGACCACCAATGCCGCAGCTCACTGTTTGAGGCAAGGCCGACGCAAGCTTTCTTTGGGGCATACAGCCTGCGTTTGATGCAAGCAGCCTTTCTGAATAGCTCCTGGGGCATCTTTTGGGGCATTCTAGGGGCTATGTGAATCAGGTCCTTGGAGTTTAGCAAGACAGGGGAGGAGTGATATTGGTCTGCAGTTGTCGGGGATGGAGGAGTCACCCCCTTTATGCAGAAGGAAAACCTTGGCAAGTTTCCAGGCCTGAGGAACAGTACCAAGGGGAAAAGATAGGTTCAGCAGGTGAGGAAGAGGGAGCGCATTGGCAGGAGCAGAGATTTGTAGAAGTTTGGGGTCAGACCTTCAGGACTACATTTGGAGAATTTGAGAGACATAAGGGCTAGGTAGGCTTCCTGTGGGAGACTGTAGGGAAGTAGAAGCTATCGGATGGTTGGGGGAGGAGAGACAACAGTGCCTGGGGGAGCGTGACAGGGTAGCATACAGGTGTTGACTGCTACAGGAAGGGTCAAAAACCAGTGAATCATCTACCAGGAGGTTGGGAGGGATGGACTGGGTTGAGGGATCGAATAGGGAGCGAATCACCTTCCAAACATCTGAGGGAGGAGAGATTTGACTGGAGGTTTACCTTGAAATAGAGGGCCTTAGCTGTGTGAACAGCCTTTGTGCAGCTGTTCCTGAGAGCCCTGTAATACTGGAGGTCAGCCAGGGCATGGGAGGATTTAAAGTGAACCTATGCAAGGTCCTGGGACATGCATAGGGGGAACATGATTAGCTGAGACCCATGGGTAGCAGGACGTGTTTAACGCTAGCTTTTTTGATGGGGGGCGTGGATGTTCCAGGCATTGTTGAAAATAGTAATGAAGAGAGTTAGGGCTGCATCAGTGTCAGGGGCTGAGTACACAGGGGACCAGTCAGAGACTGAACGGTTGTTTAGGAGGGCATTAGTGTCTACTGACCTGAGAGACCTAAATCGAATGTATTTGAGGTCACAATGAGGGAGACCCACTTTTCTGACACAACAGGTTAGGCACTGGTCACAGAAGGCATCCAAGAGACTGCCTGCAGTTTTTATATGGTGCGGGTGTGAGGAGAGCACCCAGTCCAGTAGGGGGTGTTTTGGGGGAGTGTGGGTTTGGCCAGGTGGGTTCAGTGATCAGTTGGGTGAGGTTTAAGGGCTCAGTTTTGCGAACAGTAGGCTTGGAAGCAGATGGAAGCCAGTTTAAGTCGATGTCCGCAAGGAGGATGAGCTCACCTGAGGCAGCAAGCAAAATGAGAGGTGAGAGGGGATTAACCAGGGAAGGAGGAGAGAGTTTGGGGAGGCATAGATAACGCAGAGGGTGAAGGGAAGGGATAGCTTTACTAGCAGGAGCTCATATGAGGAGGGAAGTGACTCACAGAAAAAGATGGAGCAAGAGAGGGTTTGATGGACATAGAGGATAACCCCACCATCACACTTACCTGGGTCCTGACAAAAGAGGTGGAAGTCGGGGAGTGCTAAACTGGAATCAGGCACCCAAGAGGACAGCCAGGTTTCAGAGATGCATAAGATAACAGGGGAGTGTTGGGAGGCCCAGATTTTAATGAAGTCAAGCTCTGGAAGGAGCCTTTTTGCACTGACGTGGAAGCAGGTGAGGCCTTTGGGTAAAGCAAGGACAGAAGGAGGAGAGAGGCCGGGTTTGGATTCAGTGTCACCAGCAAGGAGTAGGAGAAGGAAGAGAAGAAGGAGAGTAGAGTGAGACTTTGTCCTTTTGAATGGGGAGGGGAGGGGAAGAGAAGGAGAGGGGAGATTGGAGGGAAGAGGCAGGTATAATGGAGGGATTCGACATTCAGGGAGTGGAATGTAGCATATCGGGGTGGATGGGGGTACAGGAAATGGTAGGAGGGGAGAGTGGAGGAAGGAGTGGCGGGGTAGGTGAGGTGTGGAAGGCGGGGAGGGAGGGAGAATGGGGGATAGGGGATGAGAAGACAGTGAGCACACTACTAAGATTCATGCTACTAAGATCAATAAGAGCTAGGGGGTCAGTTAGACCCATAACTGCTCTCGTTACTAATAATAGCTACAAATAGATCCAGACAGTATAAATTGTTCAGCCTTGTTTTAAAAATCGATTTGGAGCTGCTAACAATCACTTCTATGGGTAAAGAGTTCCATGGTTCAATTACATGAAGTGTATAGAAGAACTTCCGAGGGAGATATTTAAATTTCCTTAGCTGCAGCTGAAGAGGATGTCCCCTAAGATGATATGCTTCATCCTTAAAGCAAATGCCTAGAGTAGTACTTAAATATGGATAATTAATAATATCATACATTAGGAGTATGTCACCCTCTTAAATGCCTAATATAGAGAGGCATCAGATTCAAGACTGTAAGTCTAGTTTTGTACGGGACATTTGCAAGACCATTTACCATCTTTGAATATCTCCTTTGAACCCTTTCCAACTTAGCGATGTCCAGCTTTTTTAAATGGACACCACAGTTGGGAAGAAAAGTCCAAATGGGGAATGACATAGGCTAGATACAGAGGAAACAAAACCCGCCTATCTCTAGACTTAATGTTTCATTTAATGGGCCAAATGACTCGATTAGCTCTATGGTAACCTCATTTATTTGAGTGCTAGGAAGGAAGTCATCAGTAATCAAAACTCCCAAATCCTTTTCAACATCAGAAGCAACTAATACCTGGTTATCTAAAGTATATGTCTGTCTGGGATTACTAACTCCAAAATGTATAATTCTACACTTGTTATGATTAAGTTTCATCCCACAGGAAGTAATACATTTAGACAGTTGATCTAGGTCATTCTGGATAGAATAAATTTGATCTGAGTTTGCACATACTAACATACTATTTGCCAGCAGATTAGGCCTTATGGTCTATCAAGTCTGCTCGAACCTAGATCCTTAGTTGGGTGCCGAGACCCTCCCATCCCTTGTGCTCCAGAAACCCCTATCATCCATCCCCACCCCCCGAGACAGGCCATCATCTGATACATCCACTTTCTGTGTCTGTCCCACCCTCTCTTAAAGCTCTCCACTGTGGATCTCTGAACCAGCTCACCAGGCAGAGCATTCCAAGGGTCCACCACCCTCTCAGTGAAAAACCTCCTCCTCTTTTCCCCCCTCACCCTTCCACCTTCCAACTTCAAACCATGCCCTCTGGTGATGCCTCCTGCTTTAGTCTAAAGATCCCTCCATGTTTACCCTATTTATTCCCTTGAGGTGCTTGAAGACCTCAATCATGTCCCCCTGTCTCTCCTCTCCTCCAATGAAAACAGGCAGAGCTCCTCAAGTCTGTCCTCGTAAGTCAAATCCCTAGCCCTCGTATCATCTTTGTTGCCTCCTCTGTACCCTCTCCAGGAGCTGTATGTCCCTCTTCAAGTGTGGTCTCCAGTACTGTACACAGTACTCAAGTGTGTGGTCTAACGTCCATTGTACAGCGCAGAATCACTTCCTTGCTCCTAGAGGTGATCCCCTGCGATGCATCCCAACATCCTGTTTGCCTTGCTAGCTGCCTCCTGCACTGCTCAGTGTTATTCATACATGTATCCACCATGACCCCTAGGTCTTTTCCCCTGTTGAGGCTTCCAGCACCTCCCTCCCAGGGTGTACCTGTGTTTAGGGTTTCCCGACCAAGATGCAACACCTTGCACTTGGTGATACTGAATTTAATTTCCATGTGTGAGCCCAGCTTTCCAGGGTGTCCAGGTCCCTTGCAGGGCCAACCTCCCTCTTCTCCCTCAACTACTGCTCCCATCTTGGAGTCATCCATGAAGAGACTCATTTCACACCCTATACCATCCCTGATGTCTGATATGTATGCATTAAACAGTTGGACCCAGGACCGAGGCCTGTGGTGCCCCACTACCAACCTCTGTAGGGTTCGAGAGCTCCCCACAGACCACTACTCTCTGAGTGCGTCCAGCTATCCAGTTTTCAATCCATCTGACCATCAAAGGGCCTACTCCTAATCCCATTAGTTTCTCCACCAGACCATTGTGGGGGACAGAGTCAAACGCCTTGCTGAAGTCCAAGAATAATACATCCACAGGCTTACCTCTGTCCAGTTCTGATGTTACCCATTCATAGAACTCCACAAGGTTGGTTTGACATGGTCCACTTATTTTAATATCATCTGCATATTTTACCATTTTAGAACAACTAAAATCAATATCAGCTATAAAAAATTGAAACAAACAGGGGCCCAAAATGGAACCTTGCAGCACTCCACTAGTGACTAGACCCCCTATCAGAAAGATGACCATTTATCAAACCTTGTTGCGATCATTGGCCTAACCAATTTGCTATCCACAAAACTAAATTCGGATTAATACCAGCACAGTGTAATTTCTGTAATAGTGCCCAATGTGGGAGGGAATCGAAAGCCTTGCTAAAATCAACATAGATAACGTCATATGGTGATCTGTTATCAAACTGGAAACTTAAATCTTCATAAAAACATAGTAAGTTAGGAAGGCAACTCCTCCCTATTTTAAAACCGTGTTGTTCAACATCAATCTGATCAAGTGATGGATTGATCAAATCCTTAATTAGGTTTTCTAATATTTTACCCATAGGGGACGTGAGGCTAATTGGTCTACAGTTTTCCCAGAGATTTTTGGGGCCCTTTTTATGGATTGGAACAACATAAGCGATTTTCCAAGATGGAGGCACATAATTATAATTCAAACAATGTTCATATAGTAAGTTAAGTAGCGTAGCTAGACAATCGGCTAATAAATACAAAAAGTGACCAGATAGGTCGTCAGGTGACACACTAATTTTACATTTTAGATTAAGTAATTTAGAATGAACATCAGATACAGATATAAGAATATGATTACCTGATGAGGGAAATGTAATATTATGAAACTTAGTTGCAAGAAACTGATTAAAAAAATTTGTATTAAAAATATTTGCCATATCTGATGGGTCAGTTATTAGAGTTTCATTTATTAAAAGGGGACCAAACTGACAAGAGGGTTTTTTAAGGGAGTTTATTTATGCATAAAATGATTTAGCATTATCCTTACATTCTTGCGAAGCTAGTTTTAACTCCCACTTCCTTTTAGCTCGTCTAATGCTGTATTTACATTTCTTTTGAATACTTAAGTATGAACTCCAAATCGGAGTTGAAGGAGACCGTAGATAAGTAGCATAATACTTATCTTTTTTCTTTTTTTTTTTTAAACTTTATTTCTCTTCTCCTCCCTACAGGCATCCTTCGGGTGTACCCACTTGACATCCACCCTACTCCCAGCCTGAACCCTCGCTTCTCCCCTGATCTCCTCCCCCGGGCGACCCCCAGGCAGGCCCGACCCTCGGTACCATCTCCAGTGCTGATTCCGCCCCCTTGGCGGTGTGTTCCTTGAGTATGAAATGCCTACCTGGCTGGCCATCGGGTCAGGGATGAAGGACGATCCTAGGTGCGTTGGGCCGGCACTTGGGATGTGGGCTGAGTCACTGGAGTCACCATCATTTCACCGAAGGGATGACAGGCCTTTTTCCATTTTTCTTTACTTGTCCCCTCGGGTTGCAGCAAGCCAGGCAACGCAAACTCCGCCCCCTAATGCTCTCACTTGCGTCACCACGCTAGGCGCCCCTGATTCACCACCAGAGGCCACTCCAGAAGCGAGTGCTACTCCCATCCCTCCCTGGGAAGAGACAGCAGTCCCTCAGATGCTCAATCTCTTCCCCCCCGCCGACCCCTAGCAACCCTGGCTCGTTCCCGAACCCGGGTCGCCAGCGTGGCACGAGGTGTGACATCCAGCACCTCAACCCTCAGCACTACCGGGCCGGCCCATCTTTTTTCTTGATTAGTTTATAAAGCTCCTTAGTCATCCATCTTGTTTTTTTATGAGAGGATTTCGGTTTAGTTCTTGAGGGAACATAAGTATTTCTCAAATGAATGACTTTAGTAAGTAAAGAATCATAATAATCATTAATATCCATAGAGCTGAACATAGATGCCCAATCAACACTGTTCAGTTCTTTTTTATACTATCAAGATCTGACATATCGTACAAAAAAATCTTCTAGATACCAGATGTTGTTGGACTAGTAAGCTCAAGAAAAAAACAAATTGAGCCATGGTCGCTGTTGCCAATAGGTGACTGAACAAGGATATTGCTGACTAACAAGGTACTAGTAAAGAAAACTAAATCAAGAATATTAGTTCTTCTTGTCGGAAGCCTGACCCCCTGTGTCAAGTTACATCGTTCACACATGTCCACCAGTTTTCTAGCAGAGGTAGATGTAGTCATCATCTTGTCTCAAGCTATACTAGGTAGATTAAAGTCTCCCGTGACAATTATGTCCCATAACGGGCAAGCTGTTTCAATTTCCTGAATGATGTTATCAAGATATTCACTGGGGGCACTAGGTGGATGGTAACAAACCCCTATAACAAAATGTTGTGAAGTGTTAGTCATTAATTTTAACCAAACAGTTTCAGTATTGCTATTAGCTTGCTTAATTTTATTAGAAATATCACTTGCCTGTAGTGAATCTCTAATGAAGATGGCAACTCCACCCCCTTTTTTAACCTGTCTATTATAGTTAAACAACGTATATCCAGTAAGGGAAAAGGCCCAGCTGGATTTGGGATCCCCCGGCCCCCAAGTCTCTGTAATGAAAAGAAGGTCCACATCTTCATTACACAATCTGACTTCCACTTCATCAATTTTACTCTGGAGACTCCTAGCATTAAAACACAAACATTTTAAGGAACTGAGAGATTTACTTTTGAGAGAAGGTTTCTTAAGGGGAGGAAAAATATTCTCCCCTAACTCAAGCAGTTTAAATGACTATTTATGTATTCCAGAATGTGCTGGTTCAACAAAAGATTACCCTTATGACTTAAATGTAAACCATCTCCACAAAACATAGCTGGTCTTCCAATAAAGTCTTCCCAGTGGGTGATACAAAACTGATCTTGTTTGAGGCATCTAACATGTAACCAGTTGTTAAATGAAAGAATTATGCTATTGTGCTCAGAAGATGCTTTAGGGACCGGCAGGACCTCAGAAAAGGCTATTTCACACCCCAAATCTAGCAAAGTATTTGAAAGTGCAACCAAATCCTTTTTTATATCTAAACTGTTTGAATGCATGAAATCATTGGTCCCAACATGGATTGCCACAAGTGGATTGTGACCCCCATTAGATAAAATATTACGAGCCATGCTAGTAATATTAGCTATTTTTGCACCTCGAAAACTAGAACACATGCGATTAGCCTTGTCTGGTTCACAAGTAGCTCTATCAAGATGTGTCACCATACAGCCACCCAGCACATAGATCTGCCTCTGTGGAATATCAAATGAATGAGAACTTCACCAGTAAAAACAAAATCAGGGCCTTTGTCTTGACTCAATGGAGAGACATTGAGGGGTATGAGCAGAATATCAGAAGGATATGGACAGTGTGTTATGGAAGATTGGGGAGTGGATGACATATCTGATGGATCAAGCTCGCCCAATGTGGTGGACAAATTGATGAGCATCGCTTGTTGATCCGTGTTATTCAAACTAGATTCCCCAAGTCTATATAAAATTGTAAACCTATTAGTGGTAGTCAAGGAGAATTGGGAAGCCTTCTTTCCTTTTTTATACACACATTTACTTTGTACTTCATACCACTGTTCGTCAGGGCTATCAGCAATGTCTGTATCATGGGGGCATTTTTTCTTGTTCCCAGAAATGACTGCAGGGGGTAGAGGGGACTGATCAGTCAACTGTCCAGAAACAATAATAGGAGTATCCCCAGATAGAAGTGGTGGGGTGTGATTAAGTTCATGAAAACGAACTTGCATTTGTTTGACTTGTTTCTAATTTAGAAAGTCTAACATTAAATAGTGCCACAGCATGTTTTAAAGAGGAATTTTCCAAGCATTTTGGACAAGTAAACTCAGTGGATGGAACTGCACTCACTACCATGCTATACATATGACATGAGACACATAATGCGCCTCCGGAGAAAAGGGATTGTTCACTTGAGTGGGCCATTGTGCAGCACTACAAACGTACAGTGGCAAGTAAAGAAACTAGTATACATGATTTATGGTGGAAACATATCCCAGATACACTAGTAAAAGGTTAACTCAGAACAATACTATTACCTGACACCTGCGAGCTGTACAGGAATAACTCTGTACCCACCGAACACACACAGACGCGCATGTCTCTGCACGCGTCTCTGCGCACTTTGATGCACGCGCCCCACTCGGCTCACCCTGCTCACCGAGCAGCTGATTTATATGCTGCCGAACCCGGAAGTGTTAGACACTGGTAGTGAGCAATCCCTCACCAAAATTATGCCCAAATTTAAAAAAGATTCAAAATCTCATGTTGTACAGCACCTCACAAAGTGAAATGTGATGCAGTAAAAGTTTGCAGCCTGACACTCAGTCTGCAGTCCATGTCAGATATCGGGACACTTATGCAAAGACTCTCTACGAAGAGCCCCCCGAAACAGGGAACTGGGGCTCACAGTAATACAAGCGTAAAACGATTTAAAATACACAGGTAATGTTTCATTCAACACATTAAAAGGTTCCATCAATGAGAGCACTACATATTCAGCAAGCAGCTCAGAGTCTGTAATACAGTGCACCGCTCGACGAGCAGCTGATTTATATGCTGCTGAACCCGAAAGTGCTAGACACGGGTAGCGAGTAAATCCCCCATCAAAATTATGCCCAAAATTTAAAAATATTAAAAATCTTGTGCTGTTCTGCACCTCACAAAGTGAAATGTGATGCAGTAAAAGTTTGCAGCCCTGACACTCAGTCTGCAGTCTGTGTCAGATATCGGGACACTTATGCAAAGACCCTCTACCGAGAACCCTGAAACAGGGAACTGGGGCTCACAGTAATACAAGTGCAAAATGATTTAAAATACACAGTTAGGTAATGTTTCATTCAACACATAAAAAGGTTCCATCAATTAGAGCACTACAAACTCAGCAAGCAGCTCAGAGTCTGTTACACAGCACCCCGCTCGCCGAGCAGCTGAGGGGAAGGACAGGGAGACAGTGGTGGAAGGGAGAGGAAGGCAAGGTACAGGAGGTAGGAAAAGAGCATGGTGTAGTGAGTAGACACTAACAGGATGAGGGGTAAAAGTAAAGTTACAGAGGAGGTAGTTGAGAGAGTTGTTGAGAGAGTTGTGCAGTTAGTCCTCTAAGGGCTGGACTGTAGACCAAATACCGCACACAAGCAGTAGCGGGAAAATAAACTAGTGCTGGTAATATTGATTGAAAGCAGTGCTGGTGGACTGGGGCACAAGTGAGCTACAGAAGCAGGTAAAGGGGCTTAGGATATGCAGTCACTAAAGAGTGACCATGTGTACACAGCTGCAACATAGCTAAAGAGCATTTAACATTAAGCAGCAGGAAGATTGCTCAGTAGACACAGAAATAAGACTCTGAAGCTAAGTACTGTAAACTAAGGCTGGCAGATAAAATGAAAACTGACAGCTACACAGTCTCCATTACTCCCTTAAGCTGTTTAAAGCACTAGAGCTTTATATCTGGTTTGGTTTTGGTACACACACAGGCTGTGTGTGTCTTCTGGGCTAAGGTCTCTCTCAGTAAACAACCCTTCTTTACTTTCACTTTCTTCTCACTCCAGCAGTTCTCCTGAAAAAGCGTAATTTTCACACTACAAATGAAAAAGGAAAAAATTACCCTCTCAATCTGAGTTTTAGAAAGGGAACAAAAACTGTCAAGAGTTCTGCTTTTTGGCTAATTTTAATATGTGGATGAAATCAGGGTGCTCTCCTTCCAGTGCTGCAGCAATTTCACCAGCTTGCTGCTGCCAGCCTCGCCCTGTCCAACTATCACCACTGCCAGCATAGCAAGATCAGAGACCCTCTGACAAGGGTGCTCTCCTTCCAGTGCTGCAGCAGTTTCACCAGCTTGCTGCTGCCAGCCACGCCCTGTCCAACTATCACCGCTGCCAGCACAGCAAGATCAGAGACCCTCTGACAGGGATGCTCTCCTTCCAGTGCTGCAGCAGTTTCACCAGCTTGCTGCTGCCAGCCTCGCCCTGTCCAACTATCACCGCTGCCAGCACAGCAAGATCAGAGACCCTCTGACAAGGGTGCTCTCCTTCCAGTGCTGCAGCAGTTTCACCAGCTTGCTGCTGCCAGCCACGCCCTGTCCAACTATCACCGCTGCCAGCACAGCAAGATCAGAGACCCTCTGACAGGGATGCTCTCCTTCCAGTGCTGCAGCAGTTTCACCAGCTTGCTGCTGCCAGCCTCGCCCTGTCCAACTATCACTGCTGCCAGCATAGCAAGATCAGAGACCCTCTGACAAGGGTGCTCTCCTTCCAGTGCTGCAGCAGTTTCACCAGCTTGCTGCTGCCAGCCTCACCCTGTCCAACTATCACCGCTGCCAGCATAGCAAGGTACGGTCTTCCTACATGCATCTGAGATTTGAATGCATTTGCAAGCTTTCACCAGGATTGGCTGTTCTCTGTCTATGTTTTATCCCAAGCTGGTTCCTGATGCTGCTGCCAGACTACATCTTCCAGCACAATTCTTTGCTGGGTCAGTTTCTATGAGCATGCTTTGCTGGACTGATTTTTGCTGCTGTTGTCATTATTATTAATGTACAAATGTGTTCTAAACTGCTTAGCTGACTGAACAGTGCTTAGCTAATTTTACCATTGTGCTTAAGTTGATTACTGTGCCTAACTAATTTACTAATGTGCCAAGTTAATAATTAACAATTTAAATCCTTCTGTGTGTCCTTTTTCCCATTAGCAAGTTATACAGTACTGCCACTAGAGGGACACAAACTTTATCTAAAGCAATCTCTGCCTGTTCATATAGATACCTCCTAAACTGACCAGCCCCCTCTCCATGCTCCCAGCTTACAAATTCCTCCTGTTCATAAATCAAATGTTCACCAATTTATCTGCCTTTATGAAAAATGCATCCCCTACTCACCTCTCCCCCCTTCCCCTTGTTCTGCTCATATCCTTCTCCTTACCACCTCCACTTGCTCACTACTCATCTGCTCCTAATAACTCTCCCAACCCCATCAGTTACTATCTCCAATCTCCTACCCACATCCATGCTATCACTCCCTCCCCCCATTTGAAATATGGTCTCAATCTACCACTATTCCTCATGTGGCTTTGATAATGGTGTCCAGTTGCACTGCAGCTCTCCTCCTTCTGCTTCCTCACTCATCCACTCCATTCTCCTCAAATCTCCCAACTTCCTCACCAGCCCCTTCAAACTTCCCTAGGCTCCACTTTCTCATACTCACTCTCCTCTTGCTCTCCACCCAGGATAACCACCCTAACCCAGGACCTATTGCCCCTAGATCCTCGGGTGCGTCCTCCTCTATTACCTCCCCCACTCTCTTCTCTCAGCCCTGCCAAAGGGTTTAAAGACCCTACATCTAAACACCCGTAGCATGTTACAAAATATAGACCAGATTCAGACCGTGGTGTTCACTCTAAAATCAGACATTCTAATAATCTCAGAAACTTGGCTAAAGAGCACTATCCCTGACCACTCGGTCTCTATTCCTGTTTACTCACTACTAAGGCCAAGACCGTGCTGGCAGGGGTGATGGTGTGGCCATTTATATCCTAGCCTTCATCTAATATTCCATCATCTACTTATCCTCCTATCCTGAGACCCACGACGCCCTAGCTATCCATGTGTTCCTCCCCTTCACTCTCCCAATCTTCGTTGCCGGCATTTACTGCTGCCCAAATGTCCATCCTTCGGTTGTGCTAGACCTCCTAACCTCCATCACTTCCCTTGATCGCTCTGGGGAATTATTCATCCTAGGAGACTTTAATATAAATTGGTTGTCACCTAAAACTACCAAAACTGAAAACAAAATTGGAGCCCTAAACCTCTCCGAAATGATGTCCAAACCCACCCGCCCAAACCACAAGACAAAACACTCCCTACTCGACTGGGCCGTTACCTTCCACCCCCACCGTGTCATCACCTCTGGCATCCTCCCTGATGCTCAGTGACCATAACCCAATATCCATAGTTAGGAAAGTCTACAGATCTAAATCACCACACAAAACCATACAGCTACGCTCTTTCAAGTCTCTTGACCTTGAACCTCTCCTGAGTAACCTTGCCACTTCTGACTGGTAGCCCCTAACCTCCTTCCCTTCAGTTGATAAGGCCCCTGCCTACATCAAAGAAATCTTTCTTGTAAACTGGAATGCCTTTGCCCCACTCAAACAAATCAGAGTCAGAGGTAACCACTTACCTTGGTTAACCCCTGAACTTCTGGCCTGTCTCAGGGCTAGAGATCAAGCCTGGAAGCACCATATAGCTACCCAGCATCCTAGTGACCTCGCAAACTACTGCATGCTCCAAAATGCTTGCACCAGGGTTACACGGTAAGCCTAGTCCGAATACTTCAAATCTGCCTTCATCAACAACATAAATTCCCCTTTAAAGTTCTGGAAGGTGGTCCATGCCCTATTTAACCCCTCATCTCGCTCTCCCCTGGTACTTAAAGAAAATAGCTCACTAGTGTCTGACCTACCAGCCGTAGCTGTGGAATTTAACTCCTACTATACCTCCTGCACCACTGAGCTACTGAAATCCCTCCTACCCATCACCCTCCCCACCCTCTACTGGTGTGCCCCCTCCACCACCCTCCCACCTCCCCTTTTCTTTCACTACTGTAACCCCCAGTGATTCCCCAAGTGCCCTCCTCACCATCAACCCCTCTAAAGGTGCCTCACCTGATAACCTCGACCCAAAACTCCTCTCCCTCTCTGCTTCGGCCATTGCCTACCCCTCTCTTTAATCCTAAATCTCTCATTTTCTACTGCCTTGGTCTCCTCTTCATGGAAATATGCAGTGGTCCTTCCTCTACTCCAAGGGGGTGGCCCCTCATCCCCTGGTAACTATCACCCCATTTCTCTCCTCCCTACCCTTGCCAAGCCTCAAGAACACATTGTCCTCTCCCAACTCACCTCTTTTCTATCTGACAACTCCTTTTTCACCCCTTTCCAGTCTTGTTTCAGGAAAAATCACTCAAGCACCACCTCTCTCCTATGGATCACAGACTCCACCCTAACCGGGATGGACAATAGCCAAATTACCTCTGCCATTTTTGTCAACCTGGCCAAGGCCTTCGACACCATCTCTCACTCCCTTCTCCTTGACTCACTCCCAGCAGCTGGCCTCTCTCTCTCTCTCTGCCATAAACTGGTTCAAGGCCTAAATTATTGGCAGAACCCAATCAGTTAAGATCTTGGATGCCATTTCACCTCCACTCACGATTAGCTCTGGTGTCCCCCAGGGCTCTGTATTAGGGCCACTCCAATTCTCCATCTTCTTAAATGACCTTCCCTCTATTTGCTCCCCTTCCTCCACTACACATATGTATGTCAATGATACAGTCCTGTATGCATCTGGCTCCTGTACTGCTGAGGTTACAACCAGCTTACAGCAAGACTTTGACAAGGTTTAGCTCTGGTTTGCTAACCATCAACTTTTCCTTAATGCCAAGAAGACTGTCTCCATGACCTTTGGCACAAGGCAGAGATTCTCTAGGCTTCCCTCCCTACCAATTTTCCACACCCATGATGGGACTTTTCCTGAGGACACATCCTCCTTCAAGTACTTAAGTGTCTGGTTGGACCAACACCTAAACTTCTCTAGACATATTGACTGCATCCAGAAAAAACTGCGCCCCAAGCCTGGTGTCCTGTTCAGGAACTGCAGTAGCATCCCTCCTACGGCTAGGCGTGAACTTGTTCAAAAGATGATACTGCCCATTTTCGATTACTGTGATGTAGTCTATGGTGCTGCCCCTATGTCCCCTGGCCAGACTGGACACCCTCTTCAATTCCTTCTGCAGCTTTGCCCTGGATGCCCCCCTTGCATCCACCAATGTGATCTTTATCGTGCCCTATCCTTCCCTTCTCTTACCAACAGGCGACTCTCCTACTGTGCTAAATTCACCTCCGATCACTGGTTGGGTGTGCTCCCTTCCTACTTCACCTCCTCCTCCTTTATAACAACCCCCCCCATCCTCCCATTCCCTTAGATCAACCAACTCCCGCACCCTGGCAGTCCCCTGCAGATCCACCCTAATCGGCCAATCCGCTTACTCTCACTGCCTCTCAAAAATTTGGAATTCATTCCCCCCTCAAATCCAGCACTCATCCTCTGCCTTCTCCATCAGCTCTGCCCTCAAAGGTTACCTTGCTCCTAGCTGCTCCTGCCATGTCCCTCCCTAATTCCCTTCTCTAAGCCCTAGATAAACCCTACTCCTCTACCGTCACCTTCATTTTACCGTGTGCACCCCCTCTCCCCCAAATTTCTAGCTCTCCTCCCCTTCCCCTCAAATTTCTCCCCCTGACTTGCCTCCCTTGATCTTTCACAGAATGTAAGGGACCCCAAATGCTCTCCATGGGTCCCTCTCTTAGCCCCCCAGGGGCTTGTATCCCTCATCTACTTCCTTTCCTCCACCATCCCTCCACTTCACCCCCTCTCCTTCCCCCTTTTCTTTCATGTAAGCACTTGTTTACTTATTAACTCTGCACTTATTATTGTTCACTATTTCTACCTATTATGCACAACACTGTTGTAACACTGCTTGTAACACCTGCCTTACAACTGTATGTTAATGTTGATCTTGTAACTTGAATGTTTAATGTTTCACTCCTATTGTACCCCCCCCCCCGGGTCACACCGGGAGACAAGCGACTTGTTAATCATTGTGCCTTCCTGATGAAACATTTCAATAAATAAATAAATAAAATATTGCTCTTTCACAGCAGCTCAGATGTCTGTCTCTTTTGCCTGTAACTTCTGCAAGTGCTGGGACACATAAGCTGCCTTCAGTGAACTTCCAAAGTAGCCTCTGATTGGACTGGAAGTCTCCAGAGATCCTAAACTCCCACCAAGCAGTAAAATGCAGAACAGTTCAGAATAGTGCCAATTATTTGTCTTTCCTCCTGAGTAATGAATAACCTATTATTCATAGTATTCATGAACTATTTGTTACTAGCATACCCCTACTATTCATGCCTATATCCTATTCATGAAATATTATTTTAATAAAAAAATAAGTAAAAAAAAAAAAAAAAAAAGACTCCCTCCTTCCCAGTCCAATCCTTTAAAAAACACACACACACACACACGTGCCCCCAGCATCCATAAATTGGTATTTTTTTAATATAAAAAAAAACCCTCCCACAAAACGCAACCAGCACAGCTTGCCCACCTCCATGCCTGGCTACCATCATTTGCACTCCTTTATTGTCAAATAAATATTCCCCCCCAACCATGGCAGGGTTCCCCCTCAGAATGCGCCAGCCGTAGTGTGCCAGTCAGCAAATTCGCTGATCGTTGTTCATGCAGGAAGCTGTGCCCCCGCACCCCTCCACCTTTAGGAGTCCAACTCCGGGGGGGGCGGATCTTGGAGAGGGGTGGCGAATTTCATATTTTGGTACCCAAATGACAGGTGCACTAATGCTGGTGCCCTGGATGGGTGCAGTGCCATGGCAGCACCCTCCTTCCAACCCTCTCCCCCCAGCACCAAATTCTTCTTTAAAGAACATGACAAAGAAAGAGGTTACTGACATAATCCAATGTCCTCCACAGCCAGCTGCCTTCTACTGAATGAAAGTGCTTCTGTGCATCTGCATAGTAAAACCAGCTGGTTACATGATCGATTGATATCCAGCTTGGTCCTTGCTATATTAAAATGTAAGCAACAACATATGACAGGGTGTGCATTATGCTCCAATAAATGCACGCCTCAGGGCATAGTGAAGCACAAGACCACAGGTCGAGTGCCTTTTTGCACATAGAAGTGCATTTATCAGAACATAACCCACACCCCAGAGTGTGTTACTGCACTTATAAAATAGGTACATGGTGAGAAATATTGTAACTTATTTTTAAATGGAAAAACATCAAATGTTTTTCTTTTTGGTGCAAAATAGTCCCTCTATTTAATTGTCAGTAGGGGCACAGGAGAGTGAGACTGCTGGGGCAGAAGGAAACGAGTCTCACAGTGCCTGCTCATTTAGAAAAAGTCTATTCTGTGCAGAGTTTTGTCTCACATCCACCACTCCCTTTCATTCAGACCTGACATCCCAGGTAGCCAATGCTAGAGTGACCACAATGGGTTGCAAGACTGATGTTTCCTAATGGTGTAGCTGGCAGCATGTTACCATCTGTGGTAGCATCTTTTGCAAAAGTGCCAGAAGTCTCACTCTGCTGTTCAGGATGGAGAGAGAGAGAGAGAGAGAGAGAGAGTGCCACCAGTCAAGTTATGACTATGGGTCAAGGAGCGAGCTAGAGGGATTGTTTTGCTAATACATTCGGGACCTCTGAGGTTTGTTTTTTTAAGCTTCTTTTCTGGGGCTTTTTCTAGCAGAACTGCGGAAAACAGGGGCTGCTCATTGTATTAAAAAAAAAAATGGCAGCAACATTCAGTTTTTCAGACTGGATCAGTGACTTCTGGATTGCATTCAGTAAAAAGGTGACAGTCTGGCTCTTTCTCTTCCCCGTGGTTTACTTAATAAAAAAATAAATAAAAAAATAATAGCTGGAACATCCTCTCAGCAAGTCAGGATTTCGGACTGTCACTACCCATTTTATAATAACATGTAACGTATCTAGCTTGTTCCTTATTAAATCAGTACCAACACCTCATGCATCTGACATAACGCTTATAATAATAACAGTGTATTCAGCTTGGCCCTTATTAAAACCAACACCTCACATATCTGACTTGACTATTATAATAGCACTTAACATATCCAGCCTGACCCTTATTAAATCAATACCAACACTTTATGAATTGGTCTTGCACCTCATTAAATTGATAATAACACTTAATATATCCAGACTGAGCCTTGTTAAAGCAATATCAACACCTTGTGTACCTAACTTGATCCTCAGTAAATCAATGCCAACACTTAACGTATCTGGATTGACCTTCACTATATACCAACATCCAAATGATACAGTATGACTTGGCCCGTGTTCAATCAATACCAACACTTAATGTATCGGGTCTGTCCCTTATTACATCAATATAATCAGCACTCGTATATCTGGCTCTCATTTGTCCAGTTCTCACGTATATCCGTCATTAACTGCATGATATTTTTTTATGTTGTGTTAACACCTACTTATCCGTCACTCACATTATCCATTTCTGTTGCCCCTCCTACCTGTTGCCTTCCATGCAGCTCTCATTGTGCACCCTCAGATGACTGTCCCTTTGCGCCTCTAGTCTGGAATTTTGCCGCAGTAGCATAGTGATTTTTCTACATGTTCTTGGCACTCTTGGCGGACCAGTCAGAGCATGCAGCACATCAAGGAGCAGCATGCCAAGTCAGGAAAAGCATTCTAAGCGACCCATACCTAATGCCATCACGGAGTATGGAGCAAAAAAGATACAGAGCAAGCCACAGACTGAAGCAGCCACAGAACAAAGCAGTCACAGAACAAACCAGACCAAAGCATAGTTTCTGCAAATTTACAGTACTGCACTTTATGGAAACACGATAAAAAAAAGAGCATAGTCTTTTTTGTGGGGGTGGGGTGCAGAGAACCAAGAGCAGAGGAGGGGGTGAGGTGCACTGTGTGTTTCAGAAAAGAGCTAAAGAAGAACAAACATTTTTATGAACAGAGTTGTTAAAGTGGCGAAAACCTGTCAGTTTGACCTCAGTGGTAGGGAAAATGATGGAATCACTTCTGAAGGAAAGAACTGTTGAGTACCTAGAGGCTAGTGGGGACAGGACCCAAGGCAGCATGGATTCACAGCATGAAGGTCATGTCAGACAAATCTAATTGATTTCTTTGACTGGGTGACCGAAGTAGTAGACTAGGGAGGGGCTGTGGACATGGCCTACCTAGACTTTAGCAAGGCATTTGACACAGTCCCACAAAAAATTAATATACAAGTTAGCCAGCCTGGGAGTGGGTCCCAAGATGACAGCCTGGGTAAAGAATTGGCTGGAGAATAGGACACAGAGGTAATAGTAAATGAGAGTCCACTCAGAAGAAAGGAGGGTTACTAGTGGGGTACCGCAGGGTTCAGTATTAGGACCGGTCCTCTTCAATGTCTTTATAAGCGACATTGCAGAAGGACTGGAAGGAAAAGTATGTCTCTTTGCAGATGACACAAAGATCTGCAACAGAGTTGATGCACAGGGTGGGGTGGAAAGGATGAGAAGGGACTTGGCAAGGTTAGAGGAATGGTCAAATGTATGGCAGCTTAGATTCAATGCTAAGAAGTGCAAGGTAATGCACCTGGGAAACAAAAACCCAGGGGAAGAGTACACAATGGGGGGTGAGATACTAACAACAACAAAAATGGAAAGGGACCTGGGGGTAGTCATATCATATGACCTAAAGGTGGGCAAGCAATGTGAGAGGGCAGCAAGGAGGGCTGGGGGGATACTGGGATGCATAGGGAGAGGCATCACCAGTAGAAAACAGGAAGTTATTATCCCTCTGTACAGACAGCTGGTGAGACCCCATCTGGAGTACTGTGTGCAGTTCTGGAGACCCAATCTCCACAAAGACATAGACAGGATGGAAGCTGTCCAGAGGAGGGCAACTAAAATGGTGCAGGGTCTGCACCGGAAGACATATGAAGAGAGCGAAAAGAGCTTAATATGTATAGCCTAGAGGAAAGGAGGAGAGGGGACATGATAGAAACATTCAAGTATCTCAAGGGAATCAGCAAAGTCCAAGAGGGTAGCATCTTTCAAAAAGAGGTGTGCAAGAACAAGAGGGCTAAATTTGAAGATAGGGGGGTGGCTCAGAGGTAATTTAAGGAAGTATTTTTTCCGCGAGAGGGTTGTGGATGCATGGAGCGGCCTTCCGGAGGAGGTTGTGGAGTCAAAATCAGTGGTGGAATTCAAGCATGCATGGGACAGTCATAAGGCAATTCTAGGGGGTGGGGGTAGGAAGAAGTAGGCTGCTGGTTAACTAGGATCTGCAGCTTATCCAGTAGGTAGGGAAATGGGCAGACTGGGTGGGCCAAGCGGTCCTTATCTGCCGTCAAATTCTATGTTTCTATGTTAGCAAGGCATTTGACACAGTCCCACATGAAAGATTAATACACAGATTAGCCAACCTGGGAGTGGGTCCCAGGGTGGTAGCCTGAGTAAAACATTGGCTGGACAACAGGACACAGAAGGTAATAGTATACGGAGTCCACTCTGAAGAAAAGGGGGGTTACTAGTGGGGCACTGCAGGGTTCAGTACTGGGTCCAGTCCTTTTTAATGTCTTTATAAGTGACATTGCAGAGGGACTGGAAGGAAAAGTATGCCTCTTTGCCGATGACACAAAGATCTGCAACAAGGTTGAAACACAAGGGGGGGGGGGTGGAAAGGATGAGAAGGGACTTGGCAAGGTTGGAGGAATGGTCAAAAGTATGGCAGCTTAGATTCAATGCAAGGAAGTGCAAAATAATGCACCTGGGAAACAAAAACCCAGGGGAAGAGTACAAAATAGGTGGGGAGGTAGTAACAACAGCAAAAATGGAAAGGGACCTGGGGGTTGTCATATCAGATGACCCAAAGTTTAGCAAGCAATGTGAGAAGGCAGTAGGGATGGCTGGGGGGATACCAGGATGTATAGGGAGAAGCATCACCAGTAGAAAACAGGAAGTTGATATCCCTCTGTACAAACAGTTGGTGAGACCCTATCTGCAGTACTGCGTGCAGTTCTGGAGACCCCATCTCCACAAGGACACAGGCAGGATGAAGGCAGTCCAGAAGAGGGCAACTAAAATGGTGCAGAGTCTGCAACAGAAGCCATATGAAAAGAGACTAAAGGAGCTTAACATGTACATCCTTGAGGAAAGGAGGGAGAGAGTTTGGGGGGCAGGAGGGCGGGTGTTGTGTGGGGGGGTTGTATGGGGGGTTTGGGGTGGGTTTTTTTTGTTTTGTTTTTTTCTTTTCTTTCTCCCAGAAATTGTTATTTGGTCTGTTTATACACAGTTTTGCTTATTCATGATTTTTGCTAAAATAAATAAACTTGAATTTCAAAAAAAAGGAGGGAGAGAGGGGACATGATAGAAACTTTTAAGTATCTCAAGGGAATCAACAAAGTCCAAGAGGGTAGCATTTTCCAGAAAAAGAAATGTGCAAGAACAAGGGGACACAATTTGAAGATGGGGGGATGGCTCAGGGGCAATGTGAGGAAGTATTTTTTCACAGATAGGGTGATGGAGGCATGGAATGGCCTTCCTGAGGAGGTCATGGGGTCAAAAACAGTGGGGAATTCAAGAATGCATGGGACAGACATAAGGCAATTATTGTGGGGGGTAGGAAGAAATATGCTGTTGGTTAACTAGGATCTGCGGCCTATCCTGTAGGTAGGGAAATGAGCAGACTAGGTGGGCCAAGCGGTCCTTATCTGCTGTCAAAGTCTATGTTTCTATGCTTCTAAATGGAGCCAGAGAACAAAAGGGCCAGGACAGTCATTGTGGCCAATGTGAAGTGCAGCATCTGTTTATTCCAGGCCCAAAATCCAAAGTGCTCAAGGGCTGACATAGTTGCCTATGTTTTAAAGTAGAATAAACAGTCTTTTAGAAAGTCAACAGTTTCAAACATTTTAAAAGTAAAGGGCAAGTGGTTAGCCTGTTTATCTCTTGCTTCCTCCACTAAAGAAAGAAAACCTCAGCATAAGCAACTAGAGGATGCCCTATTTTTATGGTTCACAGATGCCAGGGTGCAAAAATTGCCTGTAAGTGATAAAGTCCTGTTGACTAAAGCAAAATCACTTGGCCAATGTCTGGGTGTGCTGGATGCTTTTCCCTATTCAGCGGGATGGCTACAGATATTTAAACTGCATCACAACATTAGGCATTACAAATGACACAATGAGGCTGCAACTGTGGAGACTGAAAGTGGCACTATGTGTCAGTGCAAGTGGCACAGACAAATGTAAGCTGGTGGTCATCTGGGATGGTCATCTGGGAATTTAACTGCCCTCACAGCTTTGGAAAGGACTTTGACCCCAGCAGTTTCTGCTACTGATACACTGACAGAAAGGCCTGGATGACAGCTGTGATTTTCAAAGACTGGCTAAAGGAGTTTGATAAATCTATGCATTTACAGAGATGGTGTGTGATTTGCTGCTTGGCCATGCTACCTCACACTCCAGCGTAGAGTGCCGCCTGTGTAATGTCACCCTTCATTTCCTCTCTCCAAACACCACCTCAAAAATCCAGCCTTTGTATGCTGGCATAATCCAGAACTTTAAGAATCTGTACCGGTGACAGCAACTGTAGCACTATGTCAACTGGTTGGGTGATGGCAAACCACCAGATGTTAACATCAAGGAGGTTCTGTACTTCATAAGGGACAGCTGACGTGGCGTAAGCACAACAACAATCGTCAATTGCTGGGGACACACTGAAATATTGAATGCTGCTGCTCTGTCTTCTGCTGACAACAGTGCCACCTAAGAATAACCTCGCAACTTCACTGAATCTGTGGTGCGATCCATCTCCCCCATTCTTGACCATGCTGCCTGACGCCACAAATATAACTGTGATGGACATCCTGCAGACTGATGAGAACATTGAAACCTGAGCAGCAATAGAGGATAAGGGAATTGTTCAGACTGTGGAACCACCCAATGCAGTGGAAAATTCAGATGAAGACACCAAAAGCATCGACGACACAGAACCACTTGCGTGGACGGCACTTGAAGCCCATCATGGGCTGGAAACTGCCTTGGGATATGCAGAACAGAATACTGATTTCTTCAACAAAAGGACATTGTCTGCATCCATGATCTGATTGCAAAGACTTCTGTGGTGGGACAGAAAAAGTCACATCAGACTGTGATCAAGTATTACTTTAAAAAAGAGCAAAAAGGCAGTGAAATGTGAGAGATGCTTCAAACTGTGAGTCAGTGCATTTCATTTCTGATTTTGATATTATGGCACAACTAGTGAGTTCAAGGACTGGATTTTACAGGTGATGTTTACTGTACCTTGTTTCACTGAAACTGCAAAAGTAATGACATGCATCGTTTTGTTGTAGTGGTGGTGGTGGTGGGGGGGTGTTTTCCTTGAAAATGGAAAAAAAAGATGCCATGCTTTCGTGTGGGGGTGTGGGGTAGTGTTTCCTTTGCAACCTGCAAAATATTTTGCCACGTCATTTCTTGTGGTGGTGGGGAATGTTCTTGAAACTGCCAAAATAATGCCATGCTTTTTGGTGGTGATGTTGAGGAATATTTTCCTTACAAGATGCAAAATAATGCCATGTCTTTTTTTGTGGGGTGTGGGGGAACGTTTTCCTCAAAACTACAAATATAATGTCATGCCTCTTTTGTGGGGTGGGGGGAGGTTATTCTTTAAACTGCAACTTGCTTGTGGCTTGCTCTATGACCTTTTGGTGATTTTACTGTATTTATTAACATCTTGGATTAACACCTTTGAGCTAAAAGCTCATTTACAGAGGTTTCACGTCATTAGAGGACAATGTACATACATTAAAGAGAAAAGCAGCATTACAATTTCAACAAAAAAGGATAGAATTCAAATTCTTAGTGTATTCAGGTAAGGTATACTTAGCTAAGTGCTATCATTAACCTGGATGACAGGAAAGGAGATTAGATGAGTAAACGGGGGAAGGAAAAAAAGGGGTAAGCTAGATAGGTATGGGAAAGTTAGACAGTTGCAGGTCGTGGTAAAATTCAGACTTGGTAAAGGAGGAAAGTGGGGGAGCAGCCCAGAAGGACCATGTCAATACATAGGAGAAATGGAGGAGTGTACCAAAGGGGTAGGCTAGGAAGGTGAATATGGTGGTGAGTGATAAAGTTAACCACTGTTGAAGGTATTTGGCAAAGACCATAGGGAAGTAGGGGGGGTTAAGAGTGTGAGGGGAGGTGGGCGTGGGAGATGGCAGGTAAGAGTAGTGAGGTGGGTGGTGACCAAGTGCTGCTGTTGAAAGTAATCACTAAGAAAAGAAATGAACACATTAGGTGTGCAGTCGCACGTACTGGTAGTGGCAAGATGAGCACGAAGTTTTGATTTGAAAGGGCAGAGTTTAGTTTCAGATTGTAGGCCAGCAATTAGAGAGTTGAGCCATTTGGGGGTCCTGTATGCAAATGACCGTTGCCCTAGCGATGTTCGGAGGAAGGGGACTTGGAGCATTTTATTGCAGGTTCCCTTAGTTTGCCTGTGGTGGGTGGGTGAGCAAATGAGGTTTTGTATTCCTGGTGGTGCAAGGATGGTCTTCTTTTCAAGCAGGCAGACCTGGTACTCGACAGTGTTTCGCAGATTAAGCCATCCCGACCGGGCGTAGAGCTTGCAGGTGTGGGTTAACTGATGAGCACCTAATATGAGCCTACAGGCTTTGTTTAAGGCCAGTTTGATTCTCTTTAGAGCAGTGTTAGTTCCTGCCCCATAGACTACTAGCCCATAGTCAATTACAGATGGGACTGTGCTACTGACTGCGAGCTTAAGGGCATCATCAGTAAGGCAGTGTCTATGCCTGTATAGTTGACCAATGTGTGAGTTGGCAGCCTTGAGGTGAGCCAGCACACTGAAGAGAGATTGCTACAGTGAATTGTTTCATCTCCCAGTACTGCTTTGCTACAGACTGTTCCTGCTTTTTCAGAGACTGTCTCTGCCCCAACTTTTTCCATTCATTCGGAGCTGCTTGGTAGGAGGGGGGTTTGGCAGCAAGCCCAACTGGAATGCGGCAAGCTCTGCAGGGGGCGGAGTGCGGCACTAGAAAAGCTTGTGCTGACAAGTGGAAACATAATGCCTGACCACCTGAAACAGACGTGATGTATGTGTTGGCAGGACTGAAAAACATCCGAGGTGAGCCAGCATACTGAAGAGAGATTGCTACAGTGAATCGTTTCGTCTCCCAGTACTGCTTTGCTATAGACTGTTCCTGCTTTTTCAGAGACTGTCTCTGCCCCGACTCTTTCCATTCATTCAAGCTGCTTGGTAGGAGGAGGGCTTGGCAGCAAGCCAAATTGGAACATGGCAGGCTCTGCAGGGGGTGGAGTGTGGCACTAGAAAAGCTTGTGCCGGTGCACGGCACGAGCGCATGTGCGTAAGTGTAAGTAACAGTTTTGCTGCTATTATTGGTTTTCTCCCCTCCTATATTGTAAGTAGAAATATAATGTGGATCAAGAACTGCTACTAGGGGCATTTATTTTAATATTGGGTGCATGGGGAAGGAAGTATGCTTGGGTTGGGAGAAACATTATTCAGATGGCAAGGGTTTAACTGTTGAGCAAGAGTTTTTTCTGCCAAATGCACACCGGATGAATGTAGACTTATCTGAGAGTTTTGTAACCAATCCAGTTTTTGGACAAGGATTGTTGCACATTTATCTGTATGTTTTTTTTCACAAAAACAATTGTGCAAAGGGGTGGGAGGCTCCACGAAAGGTCACAAAAATGTGGTTTGTTTTTATGAGAAGGGTCATACTGTTAATGTAACTGACTTCTGGTAATGTCCATCAAAATCCAGGTCCTTTGCCCAAAACGAACTATTCACTTGCTGATTTTGGAGAAAGGAAGCATTTTGGAGTACTTCATTTAAATGTTAGAAGTTTACTGCCAAAAATTGACCATATAAGAACACAGGCTGCAATATTTCATCCTGATGTATTTGTTACATCCGAAACATTGCTTACAGCAAAGATTAAAGATTCAGATGTATCCATCAGCAATTATAACATCTTCAGAGTAGACAGACTCAAGAAAGAGGGAAGGGTAAAGATATATCTTAACTCTCAATACAAAGGTCAAATTAAGTTAGCTAAGTCTATCCCAGGGCAACTGGTTCTATTGATACTGCAGGTACAAAGTTTATCAGGTTTTAATTTAAACTTGGCAGTCTGCTATAGACCCCCTACAACACCCATTACAGTACTTTAGACTTTAAGTTTACATATTGTCCCTTTTTAAAAAAAATTAATTTGTGGGCCAGCCCGTCGGTGCAGTGGTTGGATTGCCACTTGCGACGCCGGCGACCTGGGTTTGGGAATGAGCCTGGGTCATCAGAGGGACGTCTGGGGGGGGGAGAAGGATCGAGCATCTTCAGGACCGCTCTCCTTCTCTGGGGGGAGGGGGGATTATGCACTCAGTGCAGGAGTGACACCTAGCAGAGGCTAGGTTCATCACCCTGTGCCTACGCAAGGTCAAGTGTTCCCTGGGGCAGGACAGACACTGGAATCATTGCACGTCTCCGCCCCAGTCTACAGGGATAAAATCCCTCCACTCCAGGCCGTCTCTATGATGCCCTGCCCTGGGCTTCGATTAGCCTGGCTGAGGGCTGTTCCAACCAGATATGGTCCCGCGATACCGGTTCCTGCAGCAGAGCTGTGGCCCCACCCCCTGTGGGGTATGCCAGGGGTGACTGGTAGAGCGCGTGGCTGATCAGGAGGTGGAAGCCAGCGGGGCACTGTGACCAGGGTTGATTAATGATGGCTAGGAGTGGGGGGTAATAAAAAAAAGTGTAATAAATTTAAAAAAAAATACTAATTTATTTGTGCTCTTAGGTGATTTTAATTGGAATATGCTAGCCCCACAGCAAGAAATAACTAACCAATTTACTGCACTAAATTTAACCCAGTTAGTCACTTTACCCACCAGACCACATCATTTCGACTCTGGTAAAGATTAACTTCTGGATCTTATTCTAACTAATAGATTGTATAGATATAGTTCATCTGTACATGAGGCAGATATAAGGGATCACTGTTATGTTTCATGTGTAAGGGACACTAAAAAGGAAACAATACCAAGACAAACAGTTATTGTTAGAACCTTTGATACCTTTTGTGATCAAGCCTCTTTAAGAGACGTAGCAGATATTGATTGGAAATTAATGTATGCTTGCCCAGATGTTGAAACTGCATGGGCCTTTTTTAAAAATGTCCTAACTGAAGTAATTGAAAAACATGCCCTGTTAACACCTAAAAATGTTTTAAAAATAAAGACCCCTTGGATCATAAAGAGGGGAAGTTAATATAAATGAACACACAATTATGGCAAAAGGCAAGGGAAACCAAGAATCCATTAGATAAGCAGATTTTTAGAGTTATAAGAAATACATGAGCACAAGAGATTAGAAGAGCAAAAAAGATTATTATATTAATTATTTTGCAGAGCATACTAGAGACCCAAACTCAACACGGAGGGGTATTAATTCCCTACACAGGAAGCAGGTTTCATCCACTTTACCCATAGAATTGAAACATTGGGGTAAAACCTTATATAGTGCTATGGATCAAGTGACTGCATTTAATTTTTTTTTTCAGCTGCAGGACAAATATTTGATAGAGAACATCCAGGATTAGCTTCACTCCATTTAGACATAGATTTTACAAAGAGGTTTGATATGCTTTTTTTGGTTTTCAAGACATAACAGAAGTTGAAGTGATGAAACAACTGCAAACACTGGATACTAGCAAAGAGGCAGGATGTGATGGAATTTCCCCCGGTTTTCTTAAAATTGCATCACACATACTGGTGCGACATTTAGCTTACTTGTTCAATTTTTCACTTCACAGTTTTGACATACCAATGGATTGGAAGACAAAATTCCTTATTCCAATTTTTAAAGGGGGTGACCCTACTGACCCAAATTCATACAGACCGATATCAATACTAGCGACATGTGTAAAGATGTTTGAAAAACTTACACAAACAGTTGATTCACTGTTTCACCATACATAATGTTATTACACATTTACAATCAGGATTTAGGAAAGGTTATAACACTACTTATGTGATTTCAACAGTGGTGGACGATATGCTGAATGCCTTCGACAGAAGATCCAGCGTTCCGTCTATTTTTTTGGACCTGTCAAAGGCGTTCAACACTGTGCACCACATAATTTTACTTCACCAACTGAAGTCAGCTGGATTAGGCTTTGCAGCCATGTCTTGGTTGGGTTCATACATGACACAAAGGTTGCAATGTGTCAGCGTGGGCGGAACCTGCTTGGACACAGTACCGGTGAACACGGGCGTACCTCAAGGATCGGTACTGAGTCCCTTGTTATTTTTATTATATATCAATGAAGCACTGCTCACCTGACACAAGTATATATTTTTATGCTGATGACACAAATATGTACTCCACAGGAGATGACACAAATTCATCAATAGATGTACTACAGAAAGATTTTCTTGGCATTCAGCAGGAACTCACGAAGTTGCAACTTCTGCTGAATGAGAAGAAAACCCAGTGGATGCTGTCTGAAAGGAAAAATAGCAACAAATTGCTTAGTAGAGATGTATTCACCATCTCAGGGGTAACAATAAGTCATGTACATTCCTACAAATACTTGGGTCTTTCACTTGACAGCCATTTAAATTTTGATTTACATGTTAAAAACATTTCTAATAAATTAAAGGGACTCCTTGGATTTTGTTACAAGAACAAATCATTATTTAATTTGGCAGTTAGGAAATCATTGGTCACATCTTTATTTTTCCCGGTGTCAGATTATGGAAACATTGTTTATAAAAATGCAACTTGCACTCTGTTAGTAACACTTGACTCATTATATAATAGTACTTTACAGTTCATAACAAATCTTCCTTGTAGTACACACAGATGTATATTATACAGTGTCGCTGGTATGACTTCATTGTCAGATCATAGAGATTTGCACTGGAATATATTTGTTTATAAATTTATTATACAGATTTTGCCCACATATTTATTGTGTGCATTAAAAATGAAAACTTCACATAAATACCTTTTGAGATCAACAATAAGGACATCTTATCAAGTCCCAAGAAGTAAAATTGGTTACGGTAATAAGATGCTGGCTACCATGGTCCCTGGAACCTGGGATAGGCTACGTAGACAGTTAAAAGCCCAAGTATTACTTCCATTAGGGCATTTTAGAACATCATTACTTAGTTTGTATAACAAACATTGTAATTGCTATGGATACTTTTACAATTTTTATAATGCTAGCCAATGCATTTTTCATACAATCTGTCCTTGTATGTTATGTATAGATCATATGACTGTTATGAATTTGTTCTATGTATGGATGCATTTGTAAACAAGATTGTTATCTCAAACTGCTATCCAATAAACCTGATGATGATGATGATGATTATGATGAAGAACTTGGTCAATGTGCTGTGTAAATGAGAGGGAGCTGTCTCGAGAGTAACCCTGAGGTATTTAAAGCTACAGACCATTTCTAACGCATTGTTGCAGTTGTTAAGAATTTTCAGTTGATAAGACTTGTGTCTATTCTGTGTAGCGGTGGACAGCACAGTCTTAGTCTTCTTATAATTTAGGAGTTTGGAGTTCATGAACCAGGCTTCCCCTTCAGAGAAATTTGCCTGCATTTGTTTTTCTACAGCATCAGGGTTAGGATGACTAGTGAACAGCACAGCATCATCTGCGTACAGTAGGACGTTGTCGTGACATGCCTTAGGGAGGTTATTTAACAACAGGCTAAACAGCAGGGGGCCCAATATTGAGCCTTGGGAGACCCCAATAGTAATATTACATTGATCAGAGAGAACATCCAGTATTTTTACTTGTTGTACTTGTCCTGAGACGTAGCTCCAGAACCAATTCACAGATTCATTAGAAAGACCAGTATTTCTCAGCTGGTTTAGTAGTAACTCATGGTTGACCATGTTGAAGACCTTGGTGAGGTCAATGTAGGTAGCCCCCATCAAGAGCCCCCGGTCAAGTGCCTCGTGGATGAAGCCAGTAAATTCCACAAGTGCTGTTGCCATGCTGTGCTACTTCCTGAAGCCATGCTGCTGGCACTGAAGCATATTCTTGTCCAGATGGTCTACAAGTTGGTTGTAGACAATCCTCTCAAGCACTTTCAAGAGCAGGGGGGAGAATAGAAATTGGTCAGTAATTGGAGGGACTAGTTCTGTCGCCGCTTTTGAGAACAGAAGTGACCAATACTACTTTCCAGGACTGGGGGAATTTTCCTGTTATAAGGCATAGGGTAAGAATGCTAGCTAGTGGTGAGTAGTATCTCATCAAGGATGACCGCAAGTAGCTTAAGGTCTAGTGTGCCTCCATTGGTTCTTGATTTCCGGAGTACCTGTTTTAAGATATTTCTTGGCTTCAGATTTGGAGACAATCCTGAGGTAGAAGGGGAGAACTGAGCTATCAGGTTAACCACTATTGCGACGAGGGTTAGGACTGCTTAGTGGAACTAGGTAGTCAGTGGGAGCACACCACTGAGGTCAATAAAGGTCTTGTTGAAAGTGTTAGCAACTTCTTTTGGGTCATGGATAATGATTCCATTAACAATGAGCATGGTAGGTGGTGTTTTGCTGGTTTACAGTACTGTATGCATTCCTTGACAAAGCCTCAGAATCTGAAAATGTGTTGTGCCTTTTCAGGAGAGTCGGGGATTACTGAACATTGGGGGAAAAAGTAATTGTGAAACAGACTCTGAAGCTGAGAACATAATGCCTTGCATTTGTTTTGCCTTTTAGGGAGTGGGGGTTGCTGAAAATTGGAGAAGGGGGTGGGTCTAACTGAAATGCTTCATAGGTTGCTTTTTTTTTGTTTTTAAAGGAAAACGCCATGTTAAAATCAGAAAAAGATATGTAGTAGTCTTTTTTTTTCTGTGTTCTAACCAGTTCCCAGTGTTTTCTTTTCTTCTGGATGTGAGAGATGTTTTTTTATAACTTTCCCTAACTGTTTTATTGCCCTTGTAGGATGCCATCCTGATTTCTTTTATGGCCTGTAGTCTTCCAGAGTGCCCTTTGGTGTGATGTCTAATTGCCCCTGCAGGAAGCCAGTGTTTTGTTACAGGGTCTGTCACAGCTCAGCCACAGAGAAAATACTTCTTCTAGAGAAGACACACTGCTAGCTTTTAGGTGAGTATAATCATTATTATTTTTGATATCAGTACCTTGTCCTGTTATGTTCTGCTCTGTGTGTTTGTGTGTGTGTGTGTGTGTGTGTGTTTGGATCATGTCACTGTTTACTCTATTCCTCTCAGTCACTTTCAGTTTTTGCACCAGTACTAAATAGCAAAAATTGAACATCACCTTATTGGTTGTAACATAGCAGGACAAGGTACTAATATCAAAAAATCATAAAGATTACACTCACCCAAAATCTAGCAGTGTGACTTCTCTGAAAAAAAGTATTATCTTTGTGGCTGAGCTGTGACAGACCCTGCTAGATCTAAGAGCATGGCTACATCAGTGTCACATGAGCCAGGGTGCATCGTAGGAGAAAAAAAAGCCAATAAACCTATTTGTGATGGAGATCCCCAGGGGTCATAAAACTACCATACAGCTAGCAGGCTAATTTATAAAAAAACTCCTAATAGCAGACAGAGGGAAGGACACACTAGGGCTTAACATACATATCAAAACACTCTACATAACTTATGTTTTTGCACATTCTGGGTGGACTTCTCCTTTAAGGTCATTGTGAAAAAGAATCTGAAGCTGAGAACATAACGCTTTGCATTTGTTATTCCTTTTGGCAAGAGGGGAGATTACTGAACAAATGTGGTTGCCCCTAAAGGACAACCTAAACTGTCAGCGGGATTCCTCAGGAAAAAAGGCACAGGGGGGACAGGACTGGCTGGGGGTGGGGCAGGTTAGGTTAGGTAGGCTCAGGGTGAAGTGGGGGGATAGTAGGAAGGAAGACCCAGGCAAAGGAGGGGGGTCATGATGTCATCCCTCAATGACAAATATGACAGGGCAGGTAAGCAGGAAAGGACTGGATGGGGGGGGGAGGAGTGGCCTAGGGGGTATTTAGGAGCCAGCAGAGGAGGGGGTCTCCCTCTTTTTGCTGGGATCTGAATTTAGACCAGAGCTCAGCACTTTGACTGGCAATTCAACTACTTGAGGTAAGGTTTTTCCTGGTGGGGTAGGCCTGGCCACATGGGAGCGGCGTGAGCAGTAACTAGGCAAGGGAGTTAACTTTCAGTGTGCTAGTGGCAGGCCTGTTGTGCTAGGATTTTTCCTAGAGGTGTTTTACAGTCAGCACATAACCAGCAATTAAGGAAACAGTTCAATCTGGTTAACAATTGCAGGAATTACAGCAAGTAGCAGAGGAACTTTAGAGCCATGTGAGGCTAGATCTGTTAATGGGTAGAAATAAGGATCGGATTTGAGGTAAGGCATAATGGGGGAAAAGTAGGCCTGGCCACATGGCCGGGAGTTTGGGCATGGGGGCCTAGCAAGGCCACATGGGCCGGAAGGCAGTAGCGGGGGTGAGTAAAATAATTATTGGGGGAGGCCATTTACGACCAAACCTGTATGGAGATGCATTAATAACAGAAGTACAAAAAAAAAAAAAAATTGGTTGTAGTTTAAGTGTAATGGCTGTTGATCTTGGTAGCCAGAATACTGAAGAGGCAAAATACAGGTTTGGAATTTGGGACCACATGGGGGATAGGAGCATTGTGGCCAGTAAGGGCAGAGTTACCAAAGCGGGGGGATTCGGCTCTCCAGTTGGAGGGGGATCCCAAGTGGGGTAAAAAGCATGGGGAAAATGGGAGTTTATTCAATCTTGTTATGTAAACAGTAAAACAAAAGTACCTGAGATACAGCTGCATCGCGAAGGGTCCTGGGAGTCAAGGGTTGGATAGGGCTGCACACAAGGAGCACAGGGGCCCAGGATTCTCCTCTGGCGACACGTGCTGCCGTTCTTTGGGCCACTGCTGTTGTGGTAGCGGCTTCAGGGACTGTAGTGCCCATGTGGTGGTGCTGGGTGGGTTGCAGTAGAGATTCGGGAAGCTGTTTCTTTGGGCCGCAGTGGTTGCTTTGGGGACTCCTAGATGGGAGCACCCACTGCTTAGGGCCAGGGAGTCACTTTTGCTGGAGGGAGTTGGAAGCTCATTCTGGGGTGTGGGCGGCAGTGTCCTCCTTGGCTGAGTAGATAGAGTGAGCACTCTCTGCCACGGAGGATGATTTCTGGGAGCAGCTCAGGTTGCTGAGTGATAGGCCACATGGGCGAGCGCTGATTTCAGTGGGTCCTTGATCGCGGCTGTGCGCCCGAGGTCTGGGTGCTGAAACAGGCATGGCCGGGGACAAGAACAATGGAGGTGGCTGGGAGGATGCCACAAAGGGGGGCGTGGAGCTTGGCATCGAAGATAGGCCTGAGTGAGGCCAGACACCATGGGGGGGGGCTGGGGAATGCAATGTCTGTGCATGCATGGTGTGGTAAGGGAGTGACGTGCATGCGCAGCAGGCTATGGAGGCCATTTTGGTAGTTTTTCATCAAGTAGTCAGGAAGGTAAGAATGTTTGGTGAAATCAAGAAGGGGAGCTGCTACAGGGGCAGGGTACACTAAACTGGATAACTATCGGGGGTCCTGCAGTAGGGGCCTAAGACAGCAAGCCATTGAGGGAATGAAATGTTAGTAAATGAAATATAAAGAATGGGCAAAAAAATTTGGGGTATATATAAAAAAAAAAAAACGGCACTGTACATTGAGCTGGTCAACTATCGGGGTCCTGCAGTGGGGACTTAAGGCAGCAAGCTAGCGAGGGAAATAAAATGGAAAGGAAGGAGCAAAAAAAAAAAACTGGAGTTGTTTGGTGGGGATCACAGAGCCACATGCAGCCCACAGTACGTAAAAACTGCCATGGGATGCAGATGGGAAGCAATAGAGCCAGAAAAGGCTTAGGGCCTGCTGTTGAAAGGATGGAATTGGCAGGATAATGGAAGGAGGGGTTGCAGTGATTAATGGCAGATTGACTCTCAGCTGCTTCAAAATGGTTTTCTCTCCTATAATTGCGGCAGTAAAATGCATAAAGGCTTAAACCACACAAACCTGGGGGGGCAGGTACTTTGATTTTGAATTCACAAGGAATAAGCACAATATTAAACTACTGTATACATAGGCTGTAAGGTGCACAGACAGGTGGGGCTAAGTGTCAAAGGCAGCAGGGCCCATTTTTGTTGATGTCGGGAGTCGGGTACTTAATGCTTCATGGGCTGCCGATTATTATGAGGGTTATTTACAGAGCAGCAGGACTCACTTGTTTACAGAACCAAGGCTTGGTTGTGGTACCCAAAGAATAGAGAAGGCATTGTACTGGTGGGAACCAGTGAGTTGTGCGGCTGTTCACTGGGGTTTTTGCATGGGGTTATTGGTACGAAGCTGGCTCCTCTACGCTGCCCAAATGAGTTGGAGTGTGATGGGCTCCTGCAGAAAGCCGTCCGGCAGGTGATCCGCCATGCTGGGTGGTCTCATTCTCCAATTCAGGCAGCCTGCTACCGGTGGAAGGGGAAGTGGCCTGGCGGAGCAGTGATCATGTTGTGGGGGGCATTAGGCTGGCACCACGGCCTAAGGAAGAAGGGCTAGGGGGTTTCTCAGTGGGTTTCTTGCAAGCAACTCCTGGGCTGGGAAGCAGGGGGTACAGTAGGGGACAACTGACCAAGGAACAGCCATGAAGGGGTGTGGGATTGTGTTCCTAGCCTGGGGAGGCGTGGGCTTGGCGTTGGCACCAGCAACAGGCAGCACTTGCATGATAGTGAGAAAAGCGGGTGCGCGGGCCGGCTGGCGGGTGCCATGTTTGTAGTCCCAGGCACAGAAAAGGGGTATGGCTACATGTAATCGCACTGGATGCCGCGGAATATAAGGGAACAAGTTTGAAAGGAAAACAAACAAAAATAATAATTAAATAAATAAAGGAATATACAAATAAAATGATTGAATGAATAAAAGAAAGGAAAATGCAAGAGGGGACAATAGCATTGTGCTGCCTGGTACCGGCAGTGTTTTTAAGAGTATAGGGACAGGAGAAACAATATATTTAAGGGTACATTCAGTAGGGGGGGGCCAATTGCTTAAAAGGCAGGGTTTGAATTTCAGCTGTTCCCAATGGTTTCTGTTATAATGTCAGCACAGAAGGTAATAAAGTGCTTATACTAAACAGGTTGAGAGGTAATTGCTGCACTTTGGAATTACAAGGGAATGCAAAACTACTGTGAGGCACAGGCTGGTTGGGAGGGTTAAATGTGTAAGACATATATACAAAAAAGAAAATTTGCCTGTCAAGGATTACTTACAAAGAAGCCCATGCAGCAGTAGAGGCTCAAGGTAATTAGGGACAGAAAAAGAGCAGCTCAGCACTTCGATTGGGAAGCAAAATAAAATCAGAACTCTGGGCCTGCAGGTTGGTAGCCCGGGCATGGGAGCATGAAACAAGACATTTACAAGGGATGCACGAGGAATGGTTAAAAAAAATGTGGATATATATATATGTGTGTGTTTATGTGTAGATACATATATTTCCACATGTCATAGACAGGTAGAAAAAAGGGGGAAGCAATATATAAAGCCAGAGGTGGGGGGTAGGGGACAGTGTGAAAGAGGAGGAGGAGGGTTGTGAGGACCTTGGAGACAAGGCCACAAGAACAATAAACAAAGAAAGGAGGGGATGGGGGAGAAAGCCTGAGGGAGAAGGATATGCTGTGTTGGTAAGGGTTTGTTTGGCGGCAGCGAAGCAGAAGGAAGTGGCGGAAACTTCATAAAAATGGAAGACACCAGCGGAGGGTTCCGGGAAGATCCGAGAAAAGGACACCACGGGAGGTGCCGGACCACAAACAGGCTGAGGAACCTGAGGCCGAGGGAGGCATGAGTGGTAAAGACGAGGGTATGGGTCCGGTGGCACGGGGAGCCACCGAGGGAGGGTCAGGCACCGGGGGGGGGAGGTTTGGGTTAGCCAGGATCCCAATCAAGCTGGAGGTGAGGAAAGGATAGATAAAAGGATATCCAGATGTGAGGGCAAGGAAGATGCTAGTGGAGGGGGTTCGAAAGGGGCTTTAGTCTAGACTATCAGGGGGCGAGAAGGAGTAGGAGATGCAAGAACTTGGCCTCATTAAAGGGAAAGATGATATAGCAAAAACGAAAATAAGGGAGGAAGGGGAGGCTGGGAGGCTAGAGGGTCCATTTCAGACCCTAACTTTACCCAATCTGTGGGTTTCAACATTGGGGCTGATGCCAAAGAAGCGGCAGAGGGAGTTTAGGCTTATCTGCCACCTGTCATATCCGGAAGGGGTATTGGTGAACAATCACATCCCTGGGGTATGTAGTGCAGTTTTCTTATGCAAAATTGGAACTGGTAGTGGGGCTAATTAGAACAAAAGAAGGGGCATGATTCGCAAAGACCGACATTGAGTCGGTTAATATCAGTCAGGAAGGAAGACTGGGACCTTTTGGGATTCGATTTCCAAGGGTTCTTCCTTTTTGACAAGGCAATGCTCATGAGCTGTTCCACAGCTGTGTGAAGTGTGAGGCATTTAGGATGAAATGGGCATTTGGGAAAAGATATGGACACAATGCGGTCGTACACTAATTAGATGATTTCCTGCTGGTGGGGGAGAACTGGAAGAAGACTGAGTTAAGGCTCCAGGATTTTGAGCTATGTGCAAGAAGATGGGGGGACCACTTGCGGAAGGGAAGACGAAAAGTCCAGCTAGGAAGATGGAATTCCTGGGAATCGAGGTGGATGCAGAAGAGCAGGTTTTCAGGTTACCCCATCATAAAGTTGCCTGACTCAAGGAAATAATACAGGAGGTCAAAAAGAGGAGGAGAGTCACATTGGGTTAGGTACAACAGCTGTTGGGGCACTTGAATTTCGCATGCAGAGCAGTGGCTCCTGGGAGGGAGTTTCACCAGAAGATTAGCCAGGGCAACCGGGGGCAAAACTGCTCCGCCACTGGGTGGACATTTCACAGGGGATAAGGCAGGATCTGGCGGTGTGGCAACAATTCTTAGTTGACTACAATGGGGTCACATTCTGGTAGAGAGTGGCTAGGGAATAACGATCGGGACCTATACAGGGATGGATCGGGGTCTATTGGAATGGAGGCATATATTAGGGGGAGGAGGATTGCAGAAGCATGGCCAGAGTCTTGGAGAGAGAGTGGTTTATTGAAGGACATAACATGGCTGGAGATTTTCCCATATGGGTGGCGGTGCTGACATGAGGGGAGTTCTTAAGGAACAGGAAGATAATGTTTTGGTAACAACAGAGCGGTAGTGGAGGTCATCACTCGGCAAGGAGGACACTGTGTCAACAAACAGGGCTTTGAGACAACTGGTGCTATGGGGGCTAAGACAAAACATGTCAATCAGAGTCTAACTGCTATATAGGAGTTCCTGGTCTTCCCACACACTGGGGACATACTAAGAATGTGGAAGGTGGTGGACTAATTGCTATATAGAGATATGTGAGAAAACTGGTATAACCTGTGTATTTCTGTCTTCCACATGGCAGGGAAGGAGCAGGCGGGTCTGGAGCCTCTGGCATTATTACATTGATTGGGCAGAGATGGGGCCGCCATCCATCGGGGAGAAAAACAGCTAGGGCAGGACCCTGACAAAAGTGATGCTTTATTGGAAAGGGGTCTGGGGCAGGAGGTGGGCACAGATCATGCCAACCTTGGAGGTGCTGGCGAAAAAGTGAGCACAGACAGACCTGCTGATAATACATTTGAGAGGTAATGATTTGGGAGAGCAACTATGGGGATTATTGTGCAAGGAAATACTAAGGGACCTAAGGGCAATTCAGCAGTTTGGCTGCAGGTGAGGACAGCATGGTCAGAGATGGCACCTAGGATGGTTTGGCGGCAGGCCAGGGACATAAAAGTGGTGGAGCAGGCTAAGAAGAGGATTAACAGGCAGGTGGCAGCATGGTTAAGTGGGTAGGGGGAACATAAATACCCCATAAAGACACTGCATTTACCAACCCAGGAAAGTACAGACCAGGGGATGTCAGCATATGTGCTACAATTGTGAGATAGTGTAGAAATTTGGGAAAAAGAAGGGTGGGGTGGGGGGAAGCCCATCATTCCATCGCCTAAGCTGGAGATGGGCTGAGTGGAAATTTGGGAAAAAATAAAATGGGGGGTGGAAGGGGGCAGGTAAGATCCACGGGCCAGGCGCAAATGCCCGGACGTGGAGGCAGATGAAAAAGGAGGCATACGATTAAGGAAGTAACAATATGGGGGGCCGGTTGCTGTTGGCAACCGGACCCAAAGAGAGGGCAGCAATGGGCATAGGAGAAGGGGTATTGTGCTTTTCAAGCGTCCGGACCCCGAGAAGACAATGGACAACAGACTGTTAAGGGAAAGTGGATGAAAGGGTATCAGGCTTTACAAACGCCTGGACCCCGAGAAGATGACAGGAGAACCAGAGACATTTACAAAAGACAACTGAACTATGTGATTGAACAGAATATTAACTGTTGGACTTTATGGTGGATAACGTGGGGAAAGAAAAAGGAATGTTTGTAAATATGTAAATTTTAAAATGGTGAACAATGGGGAAAGGGGTTCTAATTAAACTGCTTGGTGGGTTGCTTTGTTAAAAAAAACATGTTATTATGAAAAAAAGACTCTGAAGCTGAAAACGTACAGTATTGCAATGACTCTTCGAGAGAGAGAGGGAGACATTATTATTTAAAGGCCTTTGACACTGTGCCACATAGAAGGCTATTAAACAAACTGGGGAACATGGGAGTGGGCAGGACAGTAGTGCAGTGGGTGGGTAGTTGGCTGGGTGGCAGCACACAGAGGGTGGTGGTGAATGGCTGTCACTCCACAGAGGGAAGAGTGCTCAGTGGGGTACCACAGGGATCAGTGCTGGGACCGGTCCTAGTCAACATCTTCATCAGTGACACTGCGCAGGACCTAGAAGGCAGAATTTTCCTGTTCACTGATGACACAAAGCTCTGTAACAAAGTGGACACACCAGAGGGTGCAGACGGAATGAGGAGGGACCTGCAGAAGCTTGAAGAACGGTCAAGGGTTTGGCAGTTGAAATTCAGTGCAAAGAAGTGCAAGATAATGCGTATGGGGCACAAAAACCCTGGAACAATATATCAGTTGGGGGATGAGGATATAGCATGCATTAAGCAGGAAAGGGACCTTGGGGTTATCATCTTTGATGACCTCAAGGTAGGGAAACGGTGTGACAAGGCAGCAGGTAAAGCAAATAGGATGCTGGGATGCAAAAATGGAGGTCAGTTCCACTATACAAGACACTAGTGAGGTCCCACCTGGAGTATAGTGTACAATTTATTTATTTATTTATTTAAGAGTTTAACCAGGAGGGCATGCTGAATGGGGTACCACTCAATTCCAGATGCATCCTGGGGGTATGGGGACTGGAATTCAGATTATAGTACGGTTCATATAAGGCAGCAAGTTACAGAACAGGCTTTTGTACACAAGATTTGATTAGGAGAGAAGAACATTATGTCAGTGCATGCAATTAGCATACAGCATATACAATGCAGATATTGAGTACAATTAGTTGCTATGCTGAGAGGGATAGCGGCCATAGAAGGCAGAGCTAATCAAGTAGGGGTTGGATCAGAGCCTGAGTGATGGAAACAGATCTGGTTGAAGTCCACGCAATGGCCCTTGCTTAGGGGCAGTCGGACTGAACCTATAAGAGCGGTGGCAACCAGGTCTCAAGTGAGAGGCCAGGTGGTCAAGGTGTGCATCGCTCAGGTGTAACGGAAGGCTTGCAGCGCTAGGAGCATGCACAGCTGGTGTAGAAGTGGGCATAAAGGAGGGAGTTGAGACACTGGGAGTTTGTGGTATGTCTAATGTCGGTAGATAAAGTGTTCCAAATTTTGGGCATCTTGTATTTGAAGGCAGCTTGGCCTTTGGAGGAGCCCATAAATGGGATGTGAAGGAGCCTGGAATCAGTGCTCCTCAGGGAGTAGGCTGACAGTGGCTGTATTGAGAGGGTGGATTCGAGGTATGGGGAAAGGGACTGAGTCCAGTATTTAGCTATGACCCTGGTGCAGTGGACCTGCCTACGGGCCTGGAGTGAGGGTAGAGCTAGGGAGCTGTAGAGGTTGCAGTGGTGAGTCTCTGGTGGACAGTCCAGGATGAAGTGGCAGAAGGAATGGAAGAGTGTATCCAGACTGGCTAGGAAGGATTGGGGGCGAGCCATAGACTACATCTCCATAGTTAAGTAATGGAAGAATCATCTTTTGAACAATGTCCTTCCGGGCCGGAGTGGGGACGCAACCCTTTTTGCGATATAATGCGCCAAGTTTAGGGTGTAGTTTCTTGTGAATTGATTCAATGTGCATGGAGAAATCAAGGTGCTGGTCGAGCCAGATCCCTAGGTACCTGAAGGAGGTGCATGCCTGTAGGGGGGTCCCATCCGTGGTTTGGTAAGTGGGGCGAGAAGCAAGACGGAAGAGTCTTGCCTGCAAGCTGAATGTTAACGAGACAGTTTTCTTGGTGTTTAGGATCAACTGGTTGGAGCGAAACCAATGCTGGACAGAGCTGAACTCCTGTTAAAGCGCAGTAGACACTTCAGCGGTGGAGGGACCTGTGGCATACAGCACAGTGTCATCCGCGTACATGTAGATGGATGTTTGAGGGCAGGCTGACGGGAGATCATTTAAGAAAATGGAGAAAAGTAACAGGCCCAGGACTGAGCCTTGGGGGACACCAGTAGAGACTGGCGATGGGTTAGAGGTGTGTGGGCCAATTTTTACAGATTGGTGTCTGCCTACCAGGTATGAATGAAACCAGTTGGTGGCAGGACCAGAGAGTCCTGTGTCTGTTAGCTTGCCTAATAGCAGGGAGTGGCAGACAGTATCGAAGGCCTTGGCCCGGTCGATGAAAACTGCTGAGGTGATGTGCCCTTTATCCATTCCAGTGAGGATGGCATCTGTGATTCTTAGTAGGGAGGTGATGGTGGAGTGTGATTTGCAAAACCCAGACTGGTAGGGGGTAAAGAAGGAGGATGCATCTAGGTAAGAGGAGAGTTGGGCAAGAACAAGTCATTCCTGCAGTTTGGCCTGGATTGGGAGAAGGGAGATGGGGCAGTAATTACCCGGTGAGGAGGGGTCGCCGCCTTTTGGGAGGGGGATGACTATAGCTTTCTTCAAGTCTGCTGGGATTTCAGCTGTTGAAAAAGAGAGACTGAAAAGGTCAGCGAGCGGGGCGGTGATGGTGGGAGCAGACAGGTGTAACATTTTGGCGTCCAGGCCCATAGGGCATTTGCCCTTGTTGGGGTTGAGAGCCCGCAGTGCTATTAACACTTCAGCCGGGGAGACTAGGCTAAAGGAGAAACTGGAGGGCTGGGGAGGGGCGGTGTTTTTGAGGAGGTATGTGACATGGGGTGCAAGAGAGCAGTTAGGAGAGAGTCCGTACAGCTGGTGAAGAAGGTGTTGAAGGCAGAGGCTACTTCACCAGGGTCGGAGACGGTACAGCCTTGGATGGTTAGGGTCGGGGTCTGTGGTTGGGCAGGGGGGGAGAGTAGAGATTTTATAGTTTTCCAGAAATTTGTAGGGTGATTTAGGTTTGAGTTAAAAGCCATCTTGACATAATTCTTTTTGGCCTGGCATATAAGTTTAGTGCAGGAATTGCGGAGAGCACGGCAGTATTGGAGAGATGATTGGGTGCCCGTTTTCCCGAGTGTTTTCCATGCCTGATCCCTGGCATGGAACTGGCTAATGATAGTGGTGGAGACCCAGGGAAGGTGAAAGCCACTGATCCTTTTTTTCTCAGGGGAGCATGTGGGTCCCACACTGTGAGGAATCTATCCTTGAAGTTTTCGATTGTGTGGTTGATGGAACAGGCCTTTGGTATGAAGAACCAATCAACGTGTGCTAGGTCATGCAGGAGAGATGCTAGATCTAGAGATTTATAGGACCTAGTGAGAAACATCCTTGGGGGGGAGGGGTGCGATGGGTCTGTGTACTTTCCTGACCATGTAGGTCATATGGTGGTCGCTTAAGGAGTCTGGGAGCAAACCAGCAGCAGCAATTCTGTGAAGGTGTGAGGTGAGGGCCCAGTCCAGGAGGGAATGGTTCTGCATTTTATGGTTTAGACGAGTGGGGTGGGAGATTTGCAGGGTGAGGTTTAGTGCATTTATTTTGGTACACAACTTGGCACTGTCTTTGGCACGCCAACTGAAGTTGAAGTCTCCGAGGATGGGGAGCTCTCCTGGTGCTGCTGCTGATTTTAGAGTATCCAGATGGTCAAGGATGCTGGGCAGGGGGGTGCTGGGGGCACAGCAGGAACCAGCAACATACACTGGGGTGGAGTAAGGAAGTGATAGTTTGACAAGTAATGAGTTTATTGCTGGTGGAAGTGAAGGAAGATGTACCAGGGTGAACTGAAGCCTGGTGAAGATAAACATGGCGATGCCTCTGCCTTTTTTCTTGCCCTAGCGGTCGTGCCTAATGAGCGAGTAACCGGGGATGGTTAATTCAGAATCTGCATGGTGGGGCTCCAGCCAAGTCTCAGATATGCTCAGGACATCAGGATGTAAAGATAGGACGGTGGGTTGCAGCACAGTTAATTTATTTAGGATGCTGCGGATGTTGAAGTGCAATAATTTGAGACCTCTGGGGAGAGTAAACGGAACAGAGGGGTTGGTATGGGTGGTCCAGGGTTGGCTTCGATATCCCCTGCTAGTAGGAGTAACAACACTAAAAATTGTTTTGTTTTGGACCAGGAAGAATTGGGCCTATGGAAGGAATAGAGTTCATGGGGCGTAGGTGGAGTGTTGCAAGAGGCAATGATGTAGAGTATTGTTTGCCCCAAGTGAAAGGAGGGAGGGAGGCAGAATGGTGGCACCGAGAACCCAGTTATTCTGGCGAGTCATGTGAGTAGCTCTACAAAGCTCTTAGCTGACCAAGGGTGGTGGTGGGGGTGGTGGCAATACTCTCGCCGTTTCAAAATGCAGGTGCTGGTGTTCAGAGCTTGGGTTGCCTCTTTACCTTGCTGGGTCTCTTGGGGTGTGGCAGAATTCCATTCCTCCGGCAGGGGAGGGCTGGCTCCGAATTGCCCTCGTGACCCTCACTGCTTATCTGCAGAAGAGAAGAGAGAGGGAAGATTATAAGGTACAGTTGGAGGAGGAGGAGCACATATTTAAGGTATGAACGTCGTTTGTACAGCCCACTACGAGTTGCTAGCACTTAATTGAGATGGGATTTTACAATTTGTGTATTTTATTGTTTTAACTGGCTGGTTGGTTCAGATTAAGGGCACAGCAGTTTTGAGTTAGCGGTGCTGCAGTAAATGCTTGGCACATGCGCTTTGGAATGCCCCTTTTAAAATGGATGCAGGCTGAATATTGTAATTTAAACAATTCAATTCCCTCAGTTGGTGAAATATTTGAAATATCTGTATACTGTTGCTAAACAAACGCTGGGGTGGCAAAAAGTAGTGCTAGCAATAATCCAGACAGATCAGCATAGGTCTACAAGCACTGCGTATTAAGGTTACCACTAGCAAGAACAGAGAAATGAGCAATTCCACTCTATAAACTCTTAAAGCTGCTGATAGAATCTAGTACAAACACTGAGGTTTCACAAAATAAGTACTGGAGTAAAAACTGTCTGTGTAGCTTTGCCAACAAAAAGGTAGAAGTCCGTTTTTTTTTGTTAGTTTAAATTGGTGTTTGACGCCAAAAACATCAGGCAACACTCTCGCCGTTTCAAAATGCAGGCACTGGTTGTTCAGAGCTTGGGGTTGCCTATATACCTTGCTGGGTCTCTCGGCGGGTGGGGGGTGGCAGCGTTCCGTTCCTCCGGCTGGGAAGGACTGGCTCCAAATTTCCCTCGCGGCCCAGACTGCTTATCTTGCTGGGTCTCTCAGGGGTGGGGGTGGCAGTGTTCTGTTCCTCCAGCTGGGGAGGGCTGGCTCCGAATTGCTCTCGCGACCCTCACTGCTTATCTTGCTGGGTCTCTCGGGGGGGGGGTGGCAGCGTTCCGTTCCTCTGGCTGGGGAGGGCTGGCTCCGAATTGCCCTCACGACCCTTACTGCTTACCTTGCTGGGTCTCTCGGGGGAAGGTGGCAGCGTTCCATTTCTCCGGCTGGGGAGGGCTGGCTCCAAATTGCCCTCGCGACCCTCACTGCTTATCTTGCTGGGTCTCTCGGGGGGGGGGGCAGTATTCCGTTCCTCCAGCTGGGGAGGGCTTGCTCTGAATTGCCCTCGCGACCCTCACTGCTTTTCAGTTCTGGAGACCTTACCTACGTAAGGACATAGACAGGGTAGAGAAGGTTCAGAGGAGGGCAAAAAAGATGGTACAGGGATTGCATCACAAGTCCTATGAAGACAGGATAAAGGACTTGAATATGTACTCCCTGGAGGAGAGGAGGGAGAGAGGGGACATGGTAGAGACATACAAGTACCTTACAGGGAGGAACAGGGTGCAGGAATATACTATTTTTTACAGTGAAAAAGATGTTCCAGGACTAGAGGGCATGGGATGAAGTTGGAGGGAAGGTGATTAAGAGGAAATGGGAGGAAGAATTTCTTCACAAAAAGGGTGGTGAACAAGTGGAACACCCTGCCAGAGGAAGTGGTGGGGGCTGAAACAATCATGGGATTTAAGAATGCATGGGATAGACAGTGGGGAATTCTGGAGGTCAGAATAAGGGGTATCAAACTTCTAGAAAAACATAAAGGGAACTTACAAGCTCAAATGGGCAAACTGAGTGGGCCATAGGCCCTTATCTGCTGACAGTGTCTGTCTGTGTATCTATGTATCTACTATAGCACCAAGGCCTCTTTCCTGCTTAGTGACTGGCAGTACCTCCACACATCCCCAAACCCATTTTATACTTCTCTCCTGGGTTTCTGTACCCAAGGTGCACGATTTTCCACTTTCTGGTATGGAACAACAGCTGCCATACCCCTGACCACTCTTCAAGTTTTCTAAGTAATTAGATTAATTTCCCCCACCACCGATGAGAGACTGACCAATCTCTAGTTGCTCGGATTCTCAGGAATCCATTCTGGTGTGCAGACACAGGAATTTCAAAAAGTTTGAATTAATCTCTGATTCTGTTCGACCTCTGAATCAGGCACTGGAATTGAATCAGTGATGGATTTGGAAGTTCCAGTTCTGCATCCGACTCCATTTCATAACATGGTGGGCACGGGTCACCAAACCAAACCAGTACCAGAAGCCCTCCCTTGCCCTTAGTCCCCTTGCCCTCACCTGTCTGTCACATGATCCAGCTCTTATGGTGCTGCTGCCAAGTGTTGCCAACTTGAGTAGTCACAAAAGAGTCTCCAGTCATGTTGCATAGGACTGTATAGTGTCACTGATACCCAGATTTCTTATTTTCTTCCATTCCTGGCCTCCACCACAATGTATGACCTCCCCAAGCCTCCACTCCTGCTCTAACCAAGTACAACTTATTTATTATTTATTTATTTCATTTTGTTAAGTGGGTAGGCCCACTGGGCCCAAAAGGTCCCTTGTGCAGGGGCGACCCGGACTTAGTTACATAAAGACCTGTTGGATATCTCTCTCAAGTCCAATAACCACCTGACCCTGAAGCAAAGTCCAGATAATAAAGACTCCACTAGTTCAGCTGGTTTGATGTTGCTATGAGGAGTGTGCGCATGCTGCAGCCTGGCTGTGCCCACACCCCTCCCTGAACTCCCCAGCTGCTCTCTCACCAGTGCCCACAAGGGACTCACCAGGCAATCACCAATTCTCCCTGAGTAAAAAAACCCTCCCAGAAGCCCCTGTTCTCCTGGAGTAGAGGAGAGGTGGTCATCCTTAAGAAAGCCCTGAGGTTAGCCATCACCGGATGCCTAGCAATACTGCATCAAGTAGTGGAACTCCAAGGCTTTCTCAAGGTTGGTCACTCTACTTGAACTGGGGCTTCTGTTTTGTTTTTTTACTTGAGAAGTGTGACTGATTGACGCTTCATGGGATACAAAGCAGCCGGAGAGTACATGGAGGGGGTTGGGGAGTCCGGGGATGGGGTACAGGCACAGAGACAGTGTCATGTCATCATACTTGCTGCCTAGTGAAATGACTATTTGGATATTACTATTGCATGGCTTTGGGGTTGTGGTAGGGTCAGTGAATTGGGGTACAGGGGGCTAACAGAACTAACAGTCAACTCAGTATCTCAATGAGTGATCAATGATGAGTAAAATGGAAACGGACCCTCCTGCAACAGCCCAGCACAGTAGCAGTGCAGCACCCAAGGTGTGTGTGTGTGTGGGGGGGGCAAGACTTGGAAAGCTGGGGGAGGATAGAGTACCAATGTGGTTGCATTGTAGATGGATGATTGACAATCGGATTCCAATTCCAAATCCGCATTCGTCCAGGTGCTCGGATTCCAACATTGCCCTTACATATTAAAAATCTGAATACCAAAATAATGCTCAGAATCTAAGCCGTCTAATTCTTTGCATGGATTCCAAGCAACCCTAGTTGTTAGCCTCCTTCCTGCTGCTGCTCTTATGAATCAGAATTACATCAGCTCTCCACCAGTCCCCTGGAACTACTCCTGTTTCCCGTGATATGTTGAATAAGTCCGTCAGTGATGCAGCAAGTTCCTCCTTGAGTTCTCTTAGCATGCTTGAATGAATTCTGTCTGGTCCCATGGCTCTGTCCACTTACAGGTTTGCAAGTTCATTCAGGACTCTTTCCTTTATAAATGGACTTGTGTTCACCTTTCTCCCTGTTACTACTGTTCCTTGTTGGTTCATCTCCCTCTCCACTGTGAAGACTGAGCAGAAAGTACAGTTATGTAAGAACTTACAGTAACAGTAGATCTTCGAGAGAGGCTCTTTCAATAGGTATTTACCATTAGGACTGTGCCCCCGGCATCAGGACCACACAGAAAACTTTAGGTAGCAGTGTCTGGCAGGGGACTGCCCACCGACATCACGTGACCGATGTCAGCGTGACCCTATATAATGGGCAGTCCCCAGCAAGCCCTCCAGTTCTCCCGCCAGAGACCTCAGAACAAAGTGACAGGAGAAAGGAGTGGGCTCCTAGAGCTTAAGTAAAGCTGATAGGAGAAGCAGCAGACAAAGCTGTAGGAAGGAGGGAGGGAAAAATAGCTTTCTCGAAGATCTACTGTTACAGCAAGTTCTTAGGTAACTGTACTATCTTACTTCAAGAGGCCTCTTGCAGTAGGTATTTACCATCAGGACTGAGTTCCAAGCAGTGTAAATCAGATAAGTCTGAAGACCGGGAGGCAGGAAAGATCTGCAGAGACACAGGGAACTATGAAAGGAGGTCCTGAAGGACAGCTAGTCCAAAGCCAGCCCTGCGCCTAGAGGTAATGTCCAGTCTGTAATGTTTCATGAAAGTATGGAAGGAGCTCCAAGTGGCTGCTGCACAATTGTCAGCAGCAGACACATTTTTGAAACAAACAGCAGAAGCAGCCATGCCTCTAGTAGAATGCCCTTTGACTTCCTCCAGCAAGGTTTGTAGTACTGCTGGTAGCAGAAAATAATGCAGTTTGCCAACCATTTGGACAAACACTGCTTAGAAACAGCAGTGCCCTCTCTTTTGGGTGCAAAAGAAATTAAAAGTTGATCCATTTTATGGACTGACTTCATCTGATTTGTATAGTACTGCAAAATTCTGTGAACAAAGTACTCAGGGTAATACACCAGTAGTTGAATGGTCTGATTCAACATAAACTCGGAAACTACTTTAGGTAAAAACTTAGGATTAGTATGCAGGGTCACCCAGTCTCTATGAAAAATCAAATAAGGCTTCTTACACAGCAGGGCCTGAAGCTCAGAAATCCACCGAGCAGAAGTAATGGCAACTAAAAAGAGCGCTTTCCATGACAGATAGTGCATCTCGTGACTTACGCTGGTTCAAAAGAAGGCAAGGTGAGCTTTTCTAAAACAAAATTCAAGTCCCAGAGGGGAGCAGGATTACGCACCGGGGGTTTCAGTTGGAGAATTCCCTTCAGAAATATTTTGGAAACCTCCAGCTGAGCAACAGTTTTGCCTTCCACTGGAACGTGGTAGGTGGAAATGGCTGAAAGGTGTACCTTCAAAGAAGAGTAACTCCAGCCTAAGTCAGAGAGATGCAGGAGGTACTCCATGATCTGAGAGATGGGGCAAGAAAAGGGTCCCAACCTTTCGAAGTGACCCAGTTGCTAAAGAAGCAGAAACCATATTTTTCAGGGCAAATGAGGGGAGATCAAGATCATGTGAGCCCCTTCTGCTTGCAGCTTGAGCAGTTAGTACCTTCTGTAGAATTGGAAAGGGAGGAAAGGCGTACAAGAACCTCCCTGTCCAACAAAGTGATAGTGCATCTCAACAAATAACACCAGGCCTGGAACGAGTGAGAAAAACTTAGGTAGTTTTGCGCTGGATGGGAAGGTGAACAGATCGAGATCTGGATGACACCACCAGTCGAATATGTCCTTGACCACTGATTGGTTTAGTTCACACTCATGAGCCTTGGCCTGGGTGCAGCTGAGACTGTACGCCAGGATGTTCTGGATGCCTGAGACATGCACTGCCATGAGGGAGATATGATGCTGAATTGCCCAATACCAAACTTGCATCGCCTCCCTGCAAGGGGTGGGTATGACTGAGTGCCCCCTTGCTTGTTCAGGTACCATATTATGCACATATTATCCATTTGGACCAGCAGAGGACCTGGCTTAGGAGGTGCTGAAAGGCATGGAGGGGGTACAGCACCACCTGCATCTCCAGCACATTTATGTGCAGGAAGAGCTCTGAGACCACAGACCCTGTGACTCTCTAGATGTGCCCCCCAACCCAGCCCTGACTGGATGGGAGAAGGAGGCTGAAAGGGGACCCCTTTGCAGAGACTGCTGATATCCTGCCACCAAAGGAGGTCCTGGTGCATTGATTCAGAGACCATGATCTTGTGAATGAGGTCATCTGATCTCTGGTCCCACTGAACCCTGAGTGTCCACTGCAATATCCACTTGTGGAGCCTGGCTACAGGAACCGTAGGAATGGTTGCTTCCATAAGGTCAAGGAGGTGCAGCACTGACCTGGCCAAAATTCAATGACTGGAAGACATACACTGTGCCTGGCATTGCAAGGTTTCCTCCCTGTCCAGTGGAGGAAAGCCTGAGCCTGGGCCATATCCAGCACCACCCCAATAAACTGCAGACGCTGGTAGGGAGTAAGATGAGACCTGAGATAGTTCACTGTAATTCCCTCTTGGGCAAATAGGTCCAGGGTAGCCGAAAGGGAGAGTTCCAGCCGTTACCTTGATGGGGCTGAGATCAGCCAATCGTTGAGGTATGGGAAGATATAGTGGCCCTGATGACTCAGGTCCACTGCTACTACTGCTAGGCACTTGGTGAAAACCCTGGGTGCCGAAAACAGGCCAAAAGGGAGGGCCTTGAACTGGTAGTGTTCACCCCTGAAAGGAGAACCTGAGGTAGCAGTGGTGGGCTTGAAAAACAGGTATGTGCAGGTAAGCATCCTACATGTCCAGGGCGCAGAGCCACTGTCCCTTGTGTATCAGGGTCAGCAAGCCTGGAAGGGTCAGCATCTGGAATCATTTGTACTCTGTACAGATTCAAGGTGCTGAGGTCTAGTACTGGGCATAAATCTCCTGTCTTTTTGGGGACCAGGAAGAAGTGAGAGCAGTATCCCCTTCTTACCTGGTTTGGAGGCATGGGCTCTATGGCTGCTTTTTGCAGAAGATCCTCTGTCTCCTCCCTGATCAAGGAAATGTGTGCCTTTGGATAATGTGAGGGACCTGGAGTGTCGTCTTGGGGTCTCTCCGGAAACTCTAATGTGTGGCCTTGAGATATGAGTTGCAGGACCCACGAATCTGTGGTGATCGCCACCAATCATGCCAGATGACCGGCAAACCTTCTGCACACATGTTCTTCCAACCGCAACAGAGGAGGAGGAAGGGAGGCAGACCGCAAGTCAAGAGGTGGAGGGAGGATTGAGGAGGGCCACCCCTGAAGCTCTCTGGCTCTTGGCTGGAGGGGTGGCCTTGGCTAAGGGGGCCTGATGTTTTGGTTTGATGTCTAGCCTACTGGTGTTGTTTTGTCTGCCATCTCTGTTGGCAATGAAAAGGCAGTTTGGGCTTGTAGCCAGTGCGATACATAGTCTGCATTGAACGTAGCATTTTCCCTGTCCTGGTGGTTTGTAATGATGTTCTGGGAATCTCCTCTGAAGAGGACAGAACCCCGGAAGAGGGCATCCTGGATGACAGCCTGGACAACAGGTGCCAGCCTAGAAACTCTCAACCAGGAATACCTCCTCAGGCTGACAGCACTGGCCTTTCCCCTAGACGAAGAGTCAACTGCGTCACAGGTCACCCTCAGAGAGTGGCAACAAGCAACCTTAGCTGACCTAATTGCATCAGAGAGAGTGTTTCCTTTGCTTCAGAGTCTAGCATGACCTCACTGACTGGCTCCAATTTGCAAAAAAGGGACTTTTGGAACACCAACATGTGGGCCAAATAGTTTAGAGCACGAATAGCCAACGCAGAAGAGGAATAAAACTTCCGCCCAAACTGGTCACGCTGCTTTGACTCCTTATCAGGTGGAGAAGTGCTCATACGTTTAAGTTTAGTGGATCAGTCCTGGGCCACACTAATGACCACCGAGTCCGCTTTAGGGTGGGCACTCAGGTGGTCCTTGCCCTCTGGCGTACAGTAGGTCCTGTCCACCTTCTTGGTTATGACAGGAATGAATGAAGACATCAGCCAGATGGTAGAGGCTAAGTCCTCCTGAGGGTCCAAGCAGGGAGGCGTGAGGACTGGAAACAACTCTGGCATATCTAAATGCTCGGCCAGTCTCTTGCATTTGGGGTCCTGATTGCCAGATTTCCACTCATAGGCTTCTGCAATCTTCTTGAGGATGTCCATGAATGAGGGGTCCTCCAGAGAAGACTTTGGTGATTCGTTAATCTTAGGCTCATCCAGTGGAGGAGTCTCAAAGCCTGAAGACAAGGCAGAGGATTGGAATCTGAGTCTGACTCAGACGAGTTAGTCGTGAATGGAGACCGAACCTCAATGTGGGGGACCTCCATAAAAGTAATAGGAGGCCTGCCCTGGTGGAAGTCACCACTTTTATTAGGCCTGGCATGGAAGGGCAGGACTCCACCAGTGAAGGAAACCTAGCATGAGATCTGGGTGCACCGGAGTAGAGGCTGCCACCGGATGATGACTGTCCAACCCCGACACTAAGTGGGACTTAGTCTCGGCCCACCAGGACTGGAGGATGGCCCTGAAGTCCGCCTGAGGCTGGGACAGGGGCCGTGGAGGCTGGCATGCCAGCTGAAAACCAGGGGCATATACCAGCATCGGGTATCCTAACATCTGGTACCCTGACGGTGGATAACCTGGCTAATGGAAGTTAGGTACATAGCCCAACGGCAGGTAGCCCAGTGAAGGGAGACCTGTCATCTGGTACCCCAGTGGAAGATATCCAAGGGTAGGGTAACGTGGTGGCTGGTAGCCGTGCATCTGGAAATCCAGTGATGGCCCTGACGGAGGAGCCATAGGGCCAGACAAAGGACCCTGTGGAGGTCTAAAAGGTGGATAGGAAGGACCCGAGGGTAGTCAGGTGGAGGACCACTAGGAACTGAGCCTGACAATGGCCCAGAGGGTCCCTCCAGCAGAGGCAGGCGGGGCTGAGGACGCTGCTGGGCAGCCCGAGGCGGACGGTCCTGAGGGCCAACCAGAGGATTCACAGGGAAGTCCATCTGCGACCCAGAAACAGTATCATCAGATTGATGTCCTTCCAACTCCGGCTCCAGCACTCGGGAGAGGCTGGAGGGGGAGGAGGCGTACCGGGTTGGGCGAGCCCGCTGGGGAGTGCTGCAGCCGAAGCAGCAGTGGGCACTGGGTGGTCATAGTGGGCCTTTCGTCAGAGCCCAACGGAAGTGCCTGGGCTGTGCAGACATCAGGAGAACTTTTGCTGGGTGGTACTGAGGCCTCTGGTGCCCGACTTATCAGCCTGGGCTGGGTGCTCATCAGAGGTTCCGTTAAGTGATTTATCAGCCCCACCAACAGACTCAGACCTTTTGGTTTTGAGGGGCCTAAGCATGGCAGGAGCCTCAGACTCTGCTGAGGCAATCGCCGCCACTGTGACCAGTGGTGGCGGGGGGACCACGGGCAGCTCCTGGGTCAAAGCAGGCTTGTCTGAAGCAGCACCCTTCCCGGAGGAAGAGGGCCGCTGGTTATCTGCGGTCCCCAGAGGGAGCCACGGGCAGGAGGGGGACCTATCCCGGTCCCGGTGCTTCTCCTTGTTCTTCCATTTCTCGTGTTCGTGCAAGTCCAAAGAAAGGGAGGAAGATGCAATCTGCAGTTTCTGCAACTCCTTCTCCATCTATGCCATTTTCAGCCTCAAAACACGGGTCTCGAGGGCTTTCTGGCTGCGTATCCATGTGGCTTGATTGAAGTTCAGGCAGGCCTCACAGTCCTCGGTCTGGTGTTCCGGGCCTTGGCAGAAGAGGCAGAGGGAATGGTCGTCCTGATGCGGGAGATGCGTACCACAGGAATGCCACTTGTTCTTATGCAACACGGGAGGCATCGGAGAAGACATGCACAAAAAATATTGACTAAAAGAGATAAGAAATAAAAGAAAAAACTAAGACGAATACTCATGCAAAATGGCGGTCGAACTGTAGCAGCGCTCTCCACGAGCTGCGATGTGCACAGGTCGACGGTGGGAAAGAACTGGAGGGCAGGCCAGGGACCGCCTGCTATATAGGATCACGCTGATGTCAGTCACGCAATATCGGTAGGCAGTACCCCACTAGACACTGCTAGTTAAAGTTTTCAGTGTGGTACTGATGCCAGGGGGTGCAGTCCTAATGGTAAATGCCTACTGCAGGAGCCCTCTTGAAGTAAGATGTACCTGTTCAGGATGTCAGCTTTTTTCTCATTATTCTCTATATTGTCACCATCTACTGATTTTCTTATCCTCACTATCCCTCCACCTGCCTTACTCTTCTTGTTTACATACCCAAAGAAAGTCTTGTCCCCTACTGCCACCCCTTTGCCTCTCCTTTCCTCAGTTTGCACTTTTGCTTGTATCACCGCCCTACTTTCTTCTCTCTGTTTTACGTGGTACTTCTTGTTATCCTCCTCCTTCTGTATTTCTATGTACCTCCCGAATGCTGCCCTTTTCCCTTCACTTTTTTGGCTTCCTCTCTAGAATACCACAGTGACCTTTTTTTCTCTCCTGCATTTATACATTTTTGTTCACACTGGGGCTGGTTGCCACCTCGGTGCCTTTCCTTATATTTCCCCACTGTTCTTCTACCCCACCCTGGCAATCCACTGCTGCTAGGCTGTTTGTGAGGCAGTTTCCCATTACTTTAAAATCTGCCTTCCTAACGTACAGCACTTTACTTCAGGATTACCTTAACTGAAACATTTAATGTACCTGTCTCGCATGGCTGTTGGCTCTTTTCCTTGCCATTGTACCTTTTTAACTCTTTCAGTTCAGGTTTGGCACATCCATGCACCGTTATCATGGATGATATGCAGCACTGAAAGAATCAGGCAGGTTATTACTGGCCCGGGGTGCTCCCAGTATGGAACCTTACTGACTGATACATCCCATCGCACTATCCCTACACCTAACATGGACACGATGGGAGGTCTGAAAAGGGTATATTTGGTTACAAAGCTCTTATGATCGCAAAGAAAATTCTGAAAACAAAAAAAAATATTACTATACACAATTCTGTTTATATTTTACATATTTGACTCCCCCTTTTTGTTAAGAACTACAAACATTTAATTGAACACAGGATCGGTATCTGTTAGACTTCATCTGCGCTGGCAGCTTTTCTACACCTGACATTATGATGTCGGTTACAGATAAGCAGTCAGAATAGATTCAGTCTTGGTGACACGGATCCTGTTTTAAGGTTAATGTACAGATTCATAAAGACAAGCAGGACTGTAAATACAGAAAATAAGTGAACTATAAACTGATATACATATTAAAATAGCCACCCCACAAGAGTCCCTTGCGATGTTATCGACTCTTTAATGAGCTCAGGTTCGATGTTTACCGGAAAAATCCATCAGCCAAGACAATCACAATAATACAAACATAATTCTAACAATGTTTTATGCATGCTTGAAAATCTTCAAATCTTATACATCTCGGTTAAAAAGTGCTGTGCAAAAATACTAAAGTATCAGTCACTGCATCATTTTTTCATATAAAGCTTCTCCCAGTCCATGGTTGTCCCTTGGGGATAGTCCCCGTTCCAGGGATATAACCTCATCAGGCCTGAAGTCCCTGTCATCTCGCTGTCCCCACCAATTGGCTGATATCTCCCATGGCTTTTCTTACATGGCAGAGGCTCTGGAGGAGGGCCATCCCCCCCCCCCCAACGCAGTCTCTGTGCTGACTAGGACCTGACAGTGTGCCCCAACGGCAGAGACCTAAGGACTTCCCTAGACCTCAAGCCATCACGTATAGACTGTGTATTTTTTTTTCTCCTTTTTTCTCCTGTTCCCTCTGGTGTGGGTGTAACCTTCCTGGTGGTCTCAGGTGCATGTAGCTTAGAGTCTCAGGAGGAAGCAAGCACCCATGGCCCATTGCAGAACTTGCAGCAGCACTTCTGCTTGATACCAACCCTCCCTGACCCCAACAGCTTCTATGGTCTGGCCTGCTTCCCTGAGCTTACTTTTGAACTGGGGTCACCTGCATGGCAGCACAACTGTTGGGTCATTGGGGTGGTACATTATTTAATAAATCGTACATCGTAAAGACTCTTTAATGTAAAGGAGTCCTGCTTAAGTTGGGTGACTGTCACAGCACCCTCTTTATAATGCAGTTGGATTTTCATAGCTTTTCAGCTCCTATGTGCTTTGTACTCTGTTTTGCAACTCATTTTTATATGTTCCCAGCTGGGAGCTGTGGAGTGTTGTGGGTGACCTAGCTCCCTCCCCCAACTCCGATTCCAGTAACTTTTGTTTTGCTTTGTTTTTGTTAAAAACCCCTCTCCAACATCCTCCCTCTGCTGGCTCCCTCCCTCAGCCTTGACCTCAACAATGCAGCTCAGGCTATGAAGCATCTACAGAGAGGCAGAAACCCCCCTGTAGCATTTCACCTCCCACAACCAGAGAATTAGTGGTGCTGAAATGATCAGCTCAAAATGTATCCCCACCACTCAGTGGAGAACAGCGCAGCCATTCTGCATCACTATCAGTACTGCACAACAGTATGCATAAGCATGCCTTAAAAGTGTAAGTCCAGCACACTTACCTGTAGATCTCACATTCTTTGGTATAGGGGTGGTTGATGTCCTTCAGTTGCTCAGGGGACATATAGGGCATAGACCGCACCGACTTCCGCTTCCCAGTTCGGATATTCCTTTTGAGGGAGGTCTCAGTTTGAGCCAACTCAAAACCCCCTAACTGGGAAAGAAAGACATTATTACAAACACTGCAGAAAGCAAGCAGCCTGTAAAATAATAGTAGTCAGGGATATCCATGCTGAACACCAATGAGCTTAGCAGAGAAGGCAGCTTAGAGGGTGCTGGATTCACCAGCAAAAAACACAGAACCAACTAAATAACAAAAGTATAAGAAGCCTCCCTGGTTCTTCAGTGAAGTGGGGAGATGCAGTCAGGGCAAAGAGAGCAGCATTTAAGATGTACAAGGAAGATCAATCAGAAGATAAAAGAGAGGCTTACATAGTGAACACGAAGGAGCAAGCAGAGTCATAAGGAGGGCAAAGGCAGAGATGGCACTGGGGATAGCTAAAGGTGTAAATGAAAATAACAAGGCCTTCTTTAGATATATCACAGAGAAAAGGACAACTATGGAGGGTATTGTGAGATTGAGATTGGGAAAGGTTTATGTAGGAGGATGGGAAGAAGGCTACATCCTCAATGAGCACTTTTGCTGGTGTAACCCCAGGTGGCGCTATCCCAAGGGCTACTACCCCTGCCTGTTTGACTACTGACAGGTTGAGGGGCATAGGTTCTATGGTGGGTGCCTCCACCCAGAGGTCAGGGTTTGTAGTGGTTAGACTAGCTTGGTCACAGCCATCTGGGACACTGAGACCCCCTTTTATTCCCTGTAGTGGCTCGCACAGTACACAAGAGTTACAGTCCCAATACCTCACATATACACACTGTTCACTCATAAGGTACCACTTACCCTCGACACAGATTCTGCAGCATGTCTCTGAGGACCCCCTGTAAAATAAGGTTAAACAACATGCACAGCAAAATACAATATTTTTTCCATAAGCACCAACACCACAGACAGTATATAGTATAACAACAACAAATCTGATTTATTTAGGGGACAGTAACTCAGGAAGGTGGATTCAAGTTAATTGGTAGCATTAAAACACAGTACTGTGCACACATACAGGGTTTGAAAAGTCACACTCTGGGTACCCAGGTTGGGGCTAGCCAGATCCGTTGCCTGGGGTTGGCCGGCAGGTGCAGATGGATAGGGCCCTGTAGAGAAAAGATATGCACAATACCCAATTGTAACAGAGCCGGAGGGCTCAGTCCATGAAACAGTGAAACAACAAGAATTAGGTGACACACTTGTGACTGGAAATAAGCTGCAGGGGAATACCCTGATTTGTACTCCCAACACCCAAGCTGAGGATCGGATGAAAAATGTTCCACTGGATTGCCAGAAGAGCAGTGCCTGAGGACAAGGTCCTTGTGACTGGACCCCACTGCAGTTGATAGCAAATGGATGTAGTCCGAATTAAGCTAGGGGTTTACTTCCAGCTTCAGGACACAATCCACTGTACAGGGGATTTGAAATAGTGATTCCCCACAAGCACTATGCACATTTATATGTAAAAGGAAAGTACTATACCAGGCAGGCTGCTCCTCGATCCCGATCGCAATTACTGCAAAATACCCGGGAGCACACACAGCATCTTCAGTTCCTGACAGACTGAGCGTGATTCAGCAATTTCTCCAGTCTTCTACAGGGTGAACATGGTTTCCACACTTCTAGTGCTTCTTTCTCCTCACAACTCAGATTCATTCCAAACTGGCACTCACAAAGGCTGCAGACTGAAACTCAGAACCTCACACACGCTTCCCATGCGAAACCATACAACGCAGAAGCACACAGCTCCTTCTCTCTTCACTGCCACAACTAATCAGATCTTTTCAGTCACAGAGCAGGGCATTTCCTTTAGCTCCACACTATTCTGTTGGCTGATTCTGCTGTTACTCATAATAAGTCTCTCTCTGTTGGTAGAAAAAGGCGCCAACATCAAAACTACATTTCCGAGAGTCACTGCCCATACAATTCCCTTGTGGCTGGCTCAAAATTAAGAGTCCAAGTTCTGATTCATCCACAGGCTCCATTTTAGGGAACCCTTAATCCAATTGGCCCAGCACAGCAGTTTAGGTCCAAAATGGAGGGGTTACACACACACAGTCCCAGCTGCAAGAAAGGCAGATTAGACAAACTGCATTTTCTTTAGCACTCTAACTGGTTTCAAACAAACAGTTACATCTTTCATTTAGGCTCCCTCTGCGCTCTTAGCGACTGCAGAAACTGAGTGATTTGACAGCAGCTTGGGCAGGATTCGAGCATTAAATACAGTCTCCCCATACAAACTAATTAAGTCTGCAAGCCGACAGCTCTTAAAGAGACAGTACTTGGAGGCTCAAACAGCACTCACTTGGAACCACATTTAAACAGCTCAGACACCGAACACCGCCCAGACTTGGAGCATTCAGGCAAGCTCCTGGAAGACTTTTGGGACCCCCATTTGCAGGAGGGTTACACCAGGTATTCATGGTAGAGGCACAGGACCCACTCTCAGACTATGTAAGGCAGACTAATGACGGGCAGCAAAGGGAACTAAAATTGGGACCAGCGCCAGAGGATATGGTACTTAAGAGACTAAGAGTACTCAGTTGAGTCTCCTGGACCAGATGGGCTGAACTCCAGAATATTGAGTTCACTGAGGCATGAACTAACATAGAACATAGAAACATAGACTTTGACAGCAGATAAGGACCGCTTGGCCCACCTAGTCTGTCCATTTCCCTACCTACTGGGTAAGCTGCAGATCCTAGTTAAGCAACAGCCTACTTCCCCCTATCCCCACCAGAACTGTCTTATGTCTATCCCATGCATTCTTGAATTCCCCCACTGTTTTTGACCCCATAACCTCCTCAGGAAGGTCGCTCCATGCATCCACACCCTCTCCAAGAAAAAATACTTCCTCACATTGCCCCTGAGCCATCCCCCCTCTGTCTTCAAATTGTGCCTCTTGTTCTTGCACATCTCTTTTTCTGAAAGATGCTACCCTCTTGGACTTTGTTATTTCCCTTGAGGTACTTGAAAGCTTCTATCATGTCTCCCCCCCCCCTTCCCCCAAGGATATACATATTAAGCTCCTTTAGTCTCTCTTTGTATGGCTTCTAGTACAGACCCTGCACCATTTTAGTTGCAGCAGAGCCTCTTATTGTCTTATTCAATCTCTTCTTGGAGACTGGGATAGTCCCAGAGGACCGGAGGAGGCATTTGTGTTCCCTGCACAAGAGTAGGAGCAGGGAACATCTGTGAAACTACAGACCAGTTACTTTGACCTCTATAGAAGCTAAGCTCCTTGAAAGCATCAAGGAGCACACAGTGGAATTTTTTTCCAACAAATGGATTCCAAGAAGGAGACAGTAGGGCTACATGAAGGGAAGGTCATGCCAAACTAACCTGAGGTTTTCTAGTCAGCCACTCCTTCAGGCTGCCTAGGCCCTGCTGGCACCTCACCTCATGATTCCAGCCACCACTCTGCATCAGAGGCCCCTGGGTAATCCAGCATAACACTTCGCCGGATGGATCCCCTTCCTCCGAGGGAGACAGGCACTGGTAGGGACCAGCCAGCACACTATACTTGGCCTGGGTGCTGCTGGAGTGGTCAAGGCTGTCTCTAGGGCTTCTGCGGCAGCGGGAGCTGGTGACTGTCATCCGGTCGGCAATGGGGCTCTGGTTTCCCATTTTCTCCCCGGGGATTGGTGTGCCACTATCGTCTAGTTGTATGTCGATGTTCACCATGCCCCTTTCTATTGAACCTGAACCAGCGCATCGCCATGCTCCTGGCCTCTGCTAGGAGTCACCAAGTGCTGAGTTGTCTCCCCACCCTCCCCTGAAAGTAGGCGAGCAGTCATCAGATGCTAGATCCTTCTCTCCCCGGCCGGCCTTCAGAGTCCCTGGTCTGTTCCCGAAACCGGGTTGCTGGCGCCGCAAGTGGAAATCCAGCCGCTGCGCTGATGGGCCCACTTTGACCGAGGTTTTCAACTATGTAATGAAGGTAGTGGACAAGGACCTGGGACAATGGCCATGCACAGTCGTACCTTTGTACCAATAGGTAAGTATGACTCAGGTAGTGAACTGGGTAGACATGATAAACTACACAGTAAATCTTTTTCTGCTGACACCATTCTAAGTTTGTACTGGCTGGAGGGATTTTAAGGTCATCCGAGAGCAGAATCGTATTTTTTTTTTTTTTGCTGGTAAGGTTCCTATGTAATTGATGAGCTGTGTCTAAATTTCAGTCAGACCTCGACTCATCACCCAATAGAAGGCTTATCAAGAAATTGGGAGATCAGTGGGTTGGGGTAAAGTTAACAGGGTGGGTACAAAATTGGCTAGGAAGAAGGATTTAAAGGGTGGTAGTATATGGGAAAATTCAGAAGTCAGGTTGATCATAAGTTGGGTATGACAGGTATCAGTATTGGGACCAGTACTATTTAATGCCTTCATGTGTGATAGAGGAAGAAAGTAGGGAAAAATGTACCTCTTTACAGATGATACTAAACTCTGTTGCAGAACAGACTCTGAGTAGGGGGTTTGGGACACAAAATGGAACTTAGAAAAGTTGGAGAGGTGGTCAAAGTATGGCAATTGAAGTTTTAATCCATCCAAGAGAAGGTGCTCCACTCACAACTTTGCCACATCTGCAAGACATTCACAGCAACAAGGAAAAAGCAGCACCAACACCAAGCAAGCACATGTAGCAGTAATGATTTAATACAGTGAGGTGTGAAAAATAACAAAGCATACTCACAAAGTGCAGCACCACAGCGGAATACAGAGACTGCTAGTAATGTCCCCTTTAGGTCAGCCCATCACACATCAAGTCCTTATATAGTATTGCCCATTTAAAGATAGTGTGCCATTTTAATTCATTAGTATAATATAGGCATTACTAGGAGTCCTCTGTATTCCATTGTCATGCTGCACTTCATGAGTGTGTTTTGTTATTTTAACAATGCACTAACATAAATCATTACTACTGAGGCATTCAACCAACTTCAAGCCCCTTTATATTTGTCAAAGCTCCTCCTAAATGTGGCTAAAACCAAGTATATGATTCACTTTCACAAACCTGTCTGTCTCCCCTCTACACTGGGTATTGCCACTCTATCTAAACAATTGCTTAACTCCTTTAAATATCTCGGCAAGTGGCTAGACAACAAACTATCTTTTGCCATACACACAGAAAACCTCAGTAAAAAGCTTTGCCAGTGGCTCAGGTTTTATTTCCAAAAACAAATTCTGTTCTAAAACTGATGCTAGGAAAACACTTGTTCAGAACACATTCCTCCCCTTATTGGACTATGGCAACATTATATGCAGAAATGCCACTGCCACTAATTTATCTGGTCTTAGTGTGCTTTATCACAGAGCTCTGCACTTTATTAGTGATCTCTCTGCCAATACCCATTATTGTCTCCTTTATAAGGAAATAGGTTGGCCCTCTCTTAAAACCAAAAGGCTAAGACACTTAAACACCTGGTCTTTTAAAGCACTGAATAATTTCCTACCTCAATAAATTTATAAGCTCCTCTACAGATCCCTAGGGTTATACAATTTCAGAAAGAATAATGTCTTCCTGCTTCATGTCCCCAGGCACTTCTCAAAATATGGGAAGATGACCTTTAGTTGGGCTGCTCCTATGGTTTGGAATGCCCTGCAAAAAACTCTTAAACTGTCCTCACTTGTTAGTCTTTGATTTTTCCAAACTCTCCTTGATCAACACTGTGTAGACAAATGTACCTACTTCAAGGATTATACTTTCATCCTGCACTAACCGTGGTAATCCTTGACACACTGCCATTTCACTGAACTGTAAATACCTATGTACATTTGCAATTATTTATGTTTGAAAAAAAGAAATGTGGTAGCCGTGTAAGTCCAGTCAACAATGTAGAGAAAAAAAATATATATGTTGCAGGTGATACCCATAAAAATGAAAATACAGTAGTAGGGGAACATTTTTCAAGACCAGATCACTCCATCAGAGATTTTACTGTCAGAGTGTTAAAAGGGAACTTCAAAAACAATCAGGAACGGCAAACATTAGAACTATAAATGATACAATATTTTGACACTAAAGGAAAAGGACTTAATAAAGATGTTGTTTTTTTAGCACATTACCAGTGATTATGCTTAAAACAGTGCTTCAGAGTTTCTTTTTAAACCCTCACATCATCACCCTCTGGCTCTTTTAATAGGTAACTTCTAAAGACAATGGTATGTATTTTTTTTCCTGTCTTGATTTTTTACACATTAATTGATGGTCCAGAGCTAGAGTAAAATTAAGCTGCCCTTTGATCTTACAGGTCGAGCTTTTCAACAGACACACTCCAAGAGACAACTGCAGTTGTCCCATTTGTAAGGAGTGTGAATTGGCTGTAATGCTTTGATGTGTAAACTTTCTTGTCTATGTTTTGAATCCACATCCAACCTCTATATATGTCATGCTGTTCAGCTGTTTCCACTTTGACCTGAGGAAGAAGGTTTTATCTCTCAATAGTCTTAGAAATAATTTTGTTAGTCCAATAAAAGGTATCACCTGCAACATATTTGTTGTTTTCTTCTTTACATAATTATCTATGTAAACAGTTTGTAACTCTATGTGGTATTACTTATGTAAAACTGAACCTATTATATGTTACGCTCTAAGCTAATTTCCTTATTTAGAATTGAAATATATGTTCTGTATGTTGTATTTTCGTGTACTTTGTGATGTTGAATTGTTTTAACCCGTTGTTATTTCTATGCAATTGAACTGTAACTTGCCGATTATTTCATTCTCTGTATTGTATTCTGTTTGTAAATGAGCAATGCTCAACGGAGCTTTGACTGGTAAAATAAATAAATACAAGTACGAACTGAAGTTTAATGCCAAGAAATGCAAAGTTATACAGAGAGGCAAGGACAACTTAATGACAGGCTATTGGTTGGGGGGAGAAATTAGTCTGACCACTGAAGAAAGGGACTTGGGAGTCACCATTAGTGATAGCCTCATGTCAACAGCCCAGTCCACCAAGGCATTTGAAAGGTAAACAGAATGCTGGGATATTTAGGGAAGGGGCTGTCAGTAGAAAAACACAGGTACTGTTGCCCCTCTATGAGTCACTGGTGACACACCTGGCATACTTGTCTAGGCCTGAACTGGAGAAAGGATAAGAACCATATGGAATCCCCCCCCCAAATGAGGTAATACAAAGATCATACAGGGTCAGCAGGAATATCATACAAGGACTATCTGGCCAGTCTGAATGTGTAATCACTGAAGTTCAGAAAAGAGAAGGTGGACATGATAGAAAAAAAAACGTTACATTTATGCATATATAGATGTATTTATTGACTGATTGATTGAATTTTGGTAACTGGGTGAGCCCACTGAGACTAAATGTCCCTTTTTCAGGGGTGACCCGGAATTAATTATATATGGGGTGCATCAGTACAGAACACATTTAGAGGTTAACATCATGATAAAGATCATAGGATACAGTAAAGTGGTATTGCTGACAGTAGACAACAGTTAAGAGCATAAAGCAGTACATAGTGCATTTAGGGGTACATCATGGTAAACATTTTAGAATACAGTAAGCAGGTATTATTGCCGTAAGATAACAGTTAAGAGCTTAGGGTCATCAGGACACATCTGGGGGTGTGCAACATGCTTTGAGGTCTAAGAGCATAGTTCAGCCTGGACAGTTGGTCGAGTAGCAATTTCTAAGTGGACTGCCGAATTATAGAACAGTTGTGTATTGTTCAACGGTTACAGGTGCACTGCCATCACTCTAGGAGGCCAGGTCTGAGTCCTTTTTTAAAACAACCTAGAGAGGAACAGTCAATATAAGAGGCAAGGAGGATGTTCTATTAGAAGGGGAGTGAGCTGGTGAAGGATCTGTGACCTGCACTAGACCTTGCACCCAGATTAACATGTTGGAGGACAAACAGAGCATTCTATTGGGCATTTTTATAGCCAAAACATTCCTGAGACTGGGTGAGGTAGCACCTTTGGCAAGCTTAAACACAAGGCAGAGGTGGGATAGCTGAATCTCCCTTCAAATGAGGTAATTCAAGGAGAGGAGGACGTCACGGTGGTGTGTCCGTGATGGGATACCAGCTGCAAACTGACTAATTCTGTTGTAAAGAACAGTTAGCCTATTTAAGTTTGTTTGCCTTAGGGATTGCAGGAAGAGGATAAACAGGAAAGAGTGTTATGACTTGTTGAAGCATAATGAGGTATCAGCAGCTAGGGGACAGGAGTATAAACTAGTGAAGGGTAGATTCAGTAAGGATGTGAGAAAGTATTTCTTCATGGAAAGGGTGGTGGATAGATGGAATAGTTTGCCAAAGGATGTGGTAAACACCATCATGGTGACAGGTTTTAGAAAAGCATAAGCCAGCTATAACGGGGGGGGGGGTGAAAACTAAAGCAAGGAAGGAGTGGAGGATAGGGGCAGTGAGATTGATCTGCCATTGGGCATACAGGCTAGGCAAGTCCAAGGAGAGAGGTATGACTCTGGGAGGAAGATGGGCAGACATGATGAATTAAGTCTTTTTCTGCCGACATCTTTCGATGTTTTTAAGATTAGATACCTTTATTAGGGTAAAGAATAGCTAAGGCACATAACCTTCTAAGTCCCTTATCTACTCATTTAGGTAAGAACCCAGAAACTATCCTGCTGACTTGCCAGACTAAGACTCTCTTGGACTCCCTACTCCACGGTCTACTCTTAGGACTTTTTTTTTGTATTGATGTTTGGTCCCCAAGCTGCCACCTGCCCTTCTCCTTCAGGGCTCAGCTCCTAGCAATCCCTCTGCCCCATCTGCTGCTGTCCCCACCATCATAGTCAGTGAGTATCTGCATGGAGCAGTTCCTGAGGGTGCTGGCGACTTGCCATTTGGATGGCTCACTGCATATACTCTTTCCCTCATTTTCTCCCTTAGCTTGTAGCCCCTCCTCCACCATGTGTACAGCCACTGTTGACCTTGTGCATACACAGCATTCATGCAGTGACAGCAAGTCATTTGGCCTGGTCACAGGTGTCACTGCAGTGCCAAAAACCACCACCAGTCCTCCTCAGCTGAGGACCACTGCCTTCAGCTGCCTCCCCACGCAGTGACCCACTACACACCTGGACCAAGGTCACCAACTCACTGGTAGTGTGATGCGCTGCTGCTGAGTGATTGGCCTCTCAGGACTTTTCTAAATATTGCTTACTTTCAGCCTTGCTGGGCTTGTTGCTTCCCTTCCTAAATGGATCTGCATCTGTCCCATTTCTTCCCTGACTCCTGCCAGTCGTAAGCTCAACAGATGGACAGACACTGGCTCTTTTTCCCCTCCTGTTCCTGTCCTTGTCACTGTGGCTGAATGTAACTTGTCTCATGCAATGACTCCTTCACATTTCCCCCAATGACTGTGACTGTCAGGGGCAAAGTTAGAGCATGTTACATGGCACTGAAGCCCCCCAGTCTTACAAATATATCCCCCAAATTTAACACCAGTCACAGAGGGATGGGTACTGCAAAGACCTAATACCCTAATGGTAGATAAATCAGTGGGGACAGATGGGCTGCATCCACGAGTATGGAGGGACACTGAGCAGGTTGTGACTAAACTGCTAGGAAATCCCTTTACTTGCTTGCTACATATGGAAAAAGTGCCATGTGACTGAAGGATGGCAGATATGGTGTCACTGTACAAGAGTGGGAAAAGGAATTAATCTGGAAACAATAAACAAGTCAGCCTGAGAAATACTTGAAACTAATGAAGGAGTGGCGTGTGTACTTCTTAGAGGAAAATGGCCTTCAGCACATTAGGTAGCATGGGTTCGCAGAAGGGAGGTTGTATCAAAAAAACCTGATTGAGTTCTTTGATTCAGTAACTAAGGTGATGGACAGGGGGTCAAGCAGTAGACATGCAGTACCTGAACTTTAGTAAGGCATTCCATTCCATTCCACAGAGACGGTTGGTGAAAAATTTAAATAGCTTTAAGTTGAAAGAAAAGATTACAAGATGAATAAGAAATTAGCTTAGTGGGAGAACCCAGAGTATTATCCTTATTGGGTAGGGTGGGGAAGTCACCAGCTGGGGTATCACAGAGATAGGTCTTGGGGCTGGTCCTCTTTAACATATTTATTTGTGCCATTTGGAAAGGAAAGGAATCCAGAGTAAAATCTGCCTTTTTGCAGCTACACAAACATTTGCAGAAGAGTGGGCCGTGAGAAGGGTATGAGAACTAAGGGAAAGGATTTGGAAAGACTAGAGAAACAGTCAAGGGTGTGGAACTTGAAATTCAATACACAGAAACACAAGGTAATGCACTTAAGGGCTAAGACCCCTGAAACAGAATACAAGAGTAGGGTTTTAGTGCTGAATGTCTCAGCAGAAGGACCTGGGTGATAATTAGACACATTTTGAAAATATCAGTTCAGTGCAGTGAGGCAGTGGGGAGGGGATGTAAACAGAATGCTTGCATGCATACGGAGGAGGATTAGCAGTAGGAGAAGAGAGGTGATCTTCTCCTGTACAGATTCCTAGTTCAACCACACCTGGAATACTGGAAGCAATTTTGGAACCCTAACTTGATAATAGATATGTACACTCTGAAGATGAGATGGGAGAGAGAGGAAATGACAGAGGTGCTGAAATACCTGAATAGGATAAATAAGATGGCTAGCAAGGTACTATTGACTCCAAGTGTGAACACTGTAACATGGAATCCACACGTAATCAGATGTTTTACTATACAAGGAAGCACAGGAGTGCTTTCATTCACAAGAAGGTGGCCGGCCATGGATGAGGGCAGGTTGTGTTGGTTTCCTTCACGCCTCTGGGGAGGTTCACAATAAGGAAATGTGGGTGCTGGGGGAGGAGGTTGGGAGTTGGGTGCTGCTGCCATTGGGGGGTTGTATTATTTATTTTTTTCTGGGACCTAAAGCACAAATGTGCTATAAGAGATGGCAGCCAGCTGGGGAGGTCAGCGAGTTGTGCCAGTCACTCACTGTGGGATACATTTTTAAACATTAAATTGAGTTTTTGTGGGGAGTGGAGTGGGTGGGGAGATCGGGGGTTTGTGTATCTTTTAAGTGTTGGCCTGGGGAGGAGGGTGGGGGACTGTTTTTTTTAATTTTTAAAAATGTTTTCCCAAATATGAATATTAGTGCCACTATTTGTAATTCATATCCGAATAATATTACATTTTCAAAATTATTTCCATAATACGAGTAATAGTGCCACTATTTATTATTCGTATCTTAATAATGAGCAGTGCATTAGACAGGCATATAGCATAGAGGTTACATTAATGACCTGTGAATGAGCATGGTACATCCAGCAGAGCTGGTTTTGATTCTCACAACTTCCACTTGTGTACTGTGTGGCTCTGAGCAGGTCACTTAATCACCCCAGTGCTCCCCAGTTGCCCCTGAAAACAGGCACCTGTGCTTAGTGGGCCTTACTAGTTACTAAACAATAAAGAGGATAAAATAGTGGTATTCTGGAAAACTATTCATCCCTTGCATACACCTAGTTATGTTCACCCATTCTAGGGACACTGACATAGCACAAAACTGTGACAGCAGCACAGAATGTTCATGACATGAGAGTTTCATGGCCTCTAACTGATCCGTCTTTGTGCCAGTATTCAACTGGGATAGCAACACTTTCCAGTAACTCCTGAATTTGACTAAATCTTCACAACTTTTGTTGCTTTTTACATTCGCTTGAGCGCAAGTGCAAGGAACATCTTGCAACTGTGTGAGTTTTGCAGGTATGTGACCCTCCTCCCCAATGTAGTGATCAGTGTAGCAGGCGAGACCCTAGGGGACCAATACAAGTGGAGCTGTGTATGACAGCAGTTCAGCTGTGTTGGTCTTCACATCAGAGACAAGGTCCGCTGCAATCAGCGGTGGTAGTGTGTATGCTATTAGCATATATAGCCGAACTGCTGTCACGCACAGCTTGGCAATCCCTCCCACTTCCTCCCTCTGCTAACATCTTCCTCCTCCCTCCTTTTGTCCCCAGCCCCACTTTGTGTGCCGAGGGGGATGCCCAATCCCCAGCACATGAAACCCCGAGCACACTAGTGCCTCCGGCGGGGGTGCCCAATCCCGCCGGCTGTAGCCCCCACAAAACAACCACTGGCATGCTGGGAGGCCACCAGCACGCCTCATGCTCCCCGCAACACACACGCCTGTATGGCCGACAGGGTGCCTAATCTCACCGCTCCACTCCCCCAACAAACAGGTAGGTGGCATGCTGGAAGCCAACCCCAGTGTGCCAAAAGCATCCACTTTTGTATTTTCTTTATATAATTCCGGTAAAACAAGAAAATAGTCCCTCGGTGAGTCCTTGGGTACCCCCACCAACCTGTGTCCATCCTCTGCGCACTCACCTCCCCACAACCCACCATCACTCCATACTTACCTCCGGAAGCCGGCGCGATGATCTTCGGCGGACTGGCGATACGTCTGCACTCTTCAAAGCCGACCGCGAACTGAGGAAATGCCGATAAGCTGTATAATGGCATAAATAGGGTTCTTCCAACTTAGGTGGATATCTTGGCCATTTTTTCAACTTTTGACACCACATTTTCAACATGGGGTTCTTGATACCCCTTCTCATGAATTCAGTCACTGTTATGGCATTATTCGGTCCTGAAAGGTGATTTCACGGTCACTGCATGGAATCACCTTTCGGGACCAGTTAATGAAATGACAGTGTCAGTGTTCATTAGGTGGGCTCTCAAAAAGCCCATGTTGCAAATTTGGTGAAAAAATTCAAAAAAATGACTGTTTTACGAGTGTGCATTGCACAGTTTCTATGCACACTCGTAAATTTGTGAATCTGCAATATTTTCACTCCAGATTTTCAACATAGGCATATGTCCACACCTCCTTATGAACAGTACAGCTGTCACTTTTCATATCCTGGCCCGACATGTGTTTTCTCACTTCTGGCGCAAAATATCATGGTCGCTGTTGGAAATCAGTGTTTGCTACTGAGTAAAACAATCACAGTGACACTGTTCATGAGCAGAGGTCCTAAAATGCCTATGTTGTAAATTTGGTGGCAAAAGTCCATAAAATGGCTGTGTTATGAGCGTGTGTTGTGCAGTTTCTACGCACACTCGTGGGTTCATGAATTTGTAATATTTCCACTCCAGATTTTCAGCACTGCCATTTTCCCACATCTCCTTATGGCCAGTACAGCTGTCATTTTTCACAACCTGGCCGAAATGTGTTTTCGCACTTCCGGCGTACAATAGCGCAGCCGCTGTGGGAAATCATGTTTGGTACAGAGTAAGAAAATTACAGTGACACTGTTCATGAGCAGACATCCTAAAATGCCTATGTTGAAAATTTGGTGCAAAAATTCCAAACAATGACTGTTTTACGAGCATGCATTGCGCAATTTCCACACGCACTCATAACTTCGCACAAATTCATCATATTTTCACCCCAGATTTCCAACATTTGCATTTTCCCACACCTCCTTATGAACAGTTCAGCTGTCATTTTTCACATCCTGGCTGAAATGCATTTTCACACTTCCGACGCAGAATAGGATGGTCACTGTGGGAAATCAGTGTTCGGTGCACAGTAAGAAAATCATAGTGACAATGTTCATGACCAGAGGTGATAAAATGCCTATGTTGAAAATTTGGTGAAATAATTCCACTGAATGACTGTATTACAAGCGTGGGTCACAAAGTTTCCACACAGGCTCGTACCCTTGAGCATGCCCAGGGCATTAGGGTTCCTAAGACAGACACTTAAGAAGTATGAGGGTGAAATGTTGATCAGATGCAAGAGAAGTTGCAGAGAGGTACTCTTTTGGGATATGGATGCTAAAGGACATGGATACAACTGGGGGGGGGGGGCCTGCATAAATGCCAAACACCAGTGCAAATACCTGCAAGTGAACGTTCGGCATTGACAAATGCTTGTTTCTCTTTAGAAGAGTAAACCTAGCAGGAATATCGTCTTTACAGGCAGTACTCACTAAATTCTATCATGCCTTTTTTTTGTAACTCTCCTCTGTTCAGGAGCATTGTAAAAGACAGGAACCCCAAACAGCATTACAATGTTTCACTGAGCCAAAACTTACACAGCTAACAAGGATAAATTGACTAATCCGTTACAAAATCTAGGTATTACATTTGACTCTTCCCTCTCATTCCATGAACATATAAAAATCCTCCCCTCCGCCACCAACACCCGCATTGGTCTGCTTTACAGAAATAAAGACTACCTGCCACCTGAAGCACTTCACCTAGCCATTGCTTCCTCAGTCTTATCGCTGGAGGACCATGGCCTCACAATCTATGCTGCCGCCAACCATATGGCACTTCAACAAATACAAGTAGTCATCAATAAGGCCTGCCGGCTCCTCGCTGGTGCCGACAGAAATACACATACCTGCACCCTATACGCGCTCACCAATATCCTCTCCCTTGAGGAAAGATTATTATATCAGACCTGTCTCTGCACCAAAAAAATCCACCTGGGTTTAACCCCAATAGATGTCATGGCTTCTCTTCAGGCAGCCATCATCTCAGCATCCACATGGGCTGCCCCCAAAACTATCTGGAAGGTGCCTAGACTCAGCACCACCCTGGCCCAGCGATCCTTCCCCCTTAGAGCTCCAACCTGGTACAATGCCCTCCCAGCAGCCATCACATCAATCACCAATCTAGGTCCTTTTAAAGCTGCCTTAAGGGCCCATATCCTCTCCTCTTCTCTCCTCTCCTCTCCTCTCATCAATGCCAGTGTAACCGGTAACCCATGGATCCTGCACCATGCCGCTAGGCCACGCACTAGCCCTTGGCCAGGCAGTGGAGAGCCCTCACTATTTCTAGCCTACAGGCTCCTCACCTACCTCGGTTACCATATAGTTGCACCGGACTATGAATGCATTGTATTATGTGTAAGACAAGGCTTCCCTGAGGCGGCTTACTACCAACTCATATCATGCATTGCTTTAGTTACCAATTGTATAGGTCTTAACCGCTCATTAGGCAAACATGCTGATAGGTCTGCCCTGCTTTAGGTACCAAATGTATAGGCATTAACCCATGCTCATTGTATTTATACTCTGTATGATTGCTCGCCCACATTTATTCTACGAATGTACTGTATGAATGTCTATGTTTTCTTCTGACGTGGAGCCTTTGGAAATGAGTCTATGACTCAAAGGGTTGTAATTCCGATTTCCTAAATAAATATGTAACCCCCTTGTTACCCGGGGTTACTAGAATCCCAGTAAGACCTAGTGGTAGGCAGGGAAGGCAGCTTGTGAAACTCCAGTTAAACGGGTTTCACACTGTCTCACTCTGTTCTCAGTCTCAGCAGAGACTGAGGGATGACATCACCAATAGAACTTTCGCAGCTGCATAAGCCACATTGGAATCTGCAGCAAAGGGAGTTAGATAGAACGTTGGGAATTTTAAAAGTGAGAGTCTGCAGTTTGGCTTGGAGGGAGTGAAGTTTGCACTCAAGTGGTGGAGACCACTGTTTTCGGGTCTCAGTGCCCCCTCCCTCCGGGGGGGGGGGAGTAAAGATTCCCAGCAGATTCCTGGGGTAATCCCCTTAATTCTGCTAGTGGAGGAAAAGCTGCCTGTTTTAGTCCAGGATTTATTTTGGAAGATGGAAGATTTGTGAGTCGCCTGTGGGACACCTGCAACTTAAGGGTGAGTGTCTGCTCTGGCTAAAAATGCATATGTTTTCTTCACCCTGGGACTTGTGTGAAAATCTAGGGATTGAACTACATAGTGGGAAGCCTAGAGAAATGGGCCAAGCAAGTAAAAGTAGTGTCAAATCCCAGAGTTTTGTGAGATGCAAATAATATGTAGAGGAGATGTGACAGATGTCTACCCTTAATCTACATTTACGAGTTCAGCAAAGGAATTGTTCAGTTTTCCAGAGAAATGGCCGGGTATGGGCTGTGGGGGCTGGAGGTGGGTGGCCCCCCATCTTTAGTGACCAGGTCCACCTCTACGGATTTCTTCTGTGGTTTCTACTTTGCCTCAGGCACTTGGCCAGTGATGGGGGGGAGTACCCAGATGTGGGACTGTAAGGAAAATTCTCTCTAAGAGTCACAGACTCTAGTGTGGCGTGGGGAGCCACGACAGGATAATTGGTTCATTCGTCCAATGGACCGCGGATCAAGTGGCCGGCAGGAGAGCTGGGCCAGTGGGGAAAACCCAAGTGTGTACAAGTCAGGCTGTGTACCCAAAGCTGCGTGCAAGTCCGGGCTGTGTGCCTGGTGGGTTCAGAGCCTGAGGGCTGGAAATGGTGATAAAGTGTTCTGTAGTCTCTAATCTGCATTACCAGGAAATGTAGCCCCAGGGGGGTCCGTCTATGATTTGTTTGTTCAGCTAGTATGTGAATAAAAGCCACACTAAAGAATCCCATTCCTGGTTCTGGACATTACAGTTATTGCTTCCTGTGTTCGGATTTACTTGGGTGCCCCTGTGCAGAGTAGCCAAACCTAGGTCCCCCTGTGCCGAGTAACCTCATCCTCCCCGAACCCAAGTCCCCACCAGGTACTGCTGTCAGCTTCAACAGCATGCCACCTGTCATTTTGGCAAAAGGCAGGGGTAGGGGTTACAAAAATGGAGGCACCGCTTGGATTTTGTTCAGGAGGAAGGGTGTTTATAAGGGGGGCTAGGGCTTTATTATCTGGCAGTGGGTAGCCCAAAAGCTGGAAGCAATTTCCTAGTGTGTTGCTGTGTGCTGTGAATCTTGTGCTGCTGTTTAAAATTGCCAACTGTTTACCAAGGAGCAGTAAAGCCAAAGAGTGTGCCCTTGTCCTGCATCAAATTGTATACAGCATTTTTGCCTGCTTTAAAAATGAACTGTGGTAAAGAAAAGTGTGGAAGACTAGGGGTAGCAACAGGAAAATTGTGCCCTGGACGTTTGAAATGCTTTTAAAATGAAATGTTGTAAAGAAAAGTGTGGAAGACTAGGGGTAGCAACAGAAAAATTGTGCCCTGGACGTTGGAAATGCTTTTTGAATAAAAAGAGAGACTGCAGTGTAAATGGCAATGTTAAATGGCTGAAATGGGCTCCCGCCGTGGAGTCAGTTGATGAAGAAAAAAAAAGTTGCATTCTGCAGTTTAAATTTGCCTGCTCAACGATCGCCGTGAGGAGAAGAGCCCTCGTGAGGAAGAAGAGGCTCATTTGCATGGCGTCGTGCGGTTGGTCAGGCTGCAATCAGTCCTTCCCCTCAGCCAGCTCTACAGAGACTGCCCCAGCATTCGAGAGGGAGTGTGAGTGGAGTGCGTGTACTGGCTAGTGGAGGAGCGTCGCGGAGTGTTAAAATCGCTGTAAACCATATAAAAATAGACTTTGCAGTTTAAAATCGGGCTCAACCCGCTAATCGATCGTTGAAATTGCAAGTTTGGTGGTTAAAAAGATGATCGGTAGGACTGCCCGCCCGTTTCTGTTCTGAGGTCACCAAGAACTGGCTGCAGGCCGTTTTTCCCCATCGCAGCAAACTGCTACTGATAACAGTAAGTAAGAACCAAGAAACTGCTCAAACAGTGATTTTCAGCCCTATGCCATATAAATGTGTGTGCAGCAGTGTAGTCACTTTGCAAGTAACAACTGTGTAAAGTCCTGCCAGCAAGTGCAAGTCTGTTAAGCCATTGACTATGTGCATAGTAATGAATTTAGCCTCAGTTTAAAGTTTGCAGCCAGAAAGAGACTGTGGGTTGTAGCAAAGTGCAGCACTAGAAATACAGGCAATCCTGTGCTAAAAACCTGAAGCTTTAAGGGACTGTAATAAAAGAAATGTTACCAGCATATGAAAAGTCCGTGGAAAATCCTATAAATGTGTTTAAAGCCAGAACAGAGCAAGTTGTGCAGTTTGAGCAAAAGTTATCAGTAGTTTGTGTAAATCGGGTGCGCAGTGGCTTGACCCAGATTCTTAATGTTGATGCACAGGAGTGCTGATGCCACCATTACAGGGTGGGGTAGTAAAGTAAACACAGCAGCAGAGGAGCCATTTTACAACTAAAGAGTGTGCTCAGTAAAGTTGGGACTTTCAGTTACAGCAAACTTTTGTTTGTTTTTCTGCAGTTATGGCCTCAGGACCAACTCGTTACCCGGATCATGCCTGGGTTGCAGTAACAGCAGCAGTAATTAGACTGAGGAATATTGAAAAGTGGTGCTATGGAGGGCAACTGCCTCCTCATGTGGCGATTCCTAATTTTCCAGTGCATGTATGTCAAATATGCTTGAGAGCTGGAAGGGACGTCTTCATGATTCCTCACTGTGCTGGATGCCTAGAAAAATATGGCTTGTATAAAGCCCCTCAAATTCGTTTGGCTCCCACGTGGACAAAAATTCAGGAATCTGCAGTTGGCAGCACACAGCACCAGGTGGAGCCTGTGGAGGAAGGCCCCTCGGGGGAGTGTGGCACAAAGCTAGAGGGTACAGAGTTAGAGACAGAACCAGAAGTTGAAGTTTCGGATGCTGGATCCCAGAAGGAAAGTTCGGATAAAGCATCAATAGACCCCTGGGGGCCTAGCCCAAGTCTCTTAGGTGAAGATGAGATGGGGGGGGGGCTTTGAGTTGGAGGTGTCGACCTCCGCGCCTAGTGATAAGTGGATAGTCTCAGGAGTGAGGACGACTGCTCACTCCTGGGCTCAGATCCTCAGTGCAGAGGAAGATGAGGGGGAACTTATGTGGCCTTGTGAAAAAGGAACGGGTACACAGCCTCAAGATCTTGCCTCGGAGGAATGTATGGAAGAAAGTGGTGATGCCACTGCCCTGGCTTCGCAAGAGGAAGAAGTCAGGGATCCGTTTCTAATTTCTTTAAGGATGCGAAGCTGGCAGAACCAGGACTGGCCACCCCCATGCCAGGCCAGTGGTCTCAGTTTGACCAAAGCAAGTAAAGAGGACAGACTGGTTCATAGGAAGGCAAATGAGATCTATGGTATGACCTTTCCTACCTTTCCTCAGAAAGTCTGGGAGGAGATTGAGAACTGCAGGAAATCCTGGATCTGGGACGAAGCCATGAAAAGTGTGCATCCTGGAGCCAACAAGCATGTAAAGAATAGACTGTTCCACGAAAAGTATACCCAGTGGAAGAGAGGCAGGACACTGTTTATAGACAGAGTGAGAATAGTGGATGGAGAGGGACGTGAAATCTCCCACTGTGTGAATTATGTGCACCCAGACGGGGTAATAATTCAAGCTCCTGACCCCCGGTACTATTGGCCTTAGTGCAAGGACCTCTCAGCAAATGTGCCTGTGCCTACAAAATGGAGAGCTGAGCAGTGGTAGTCAATACTGCCACACCAGACTGTGAAGTGCCTTTATTGATCCGCCAATAAGAATATCTAGGACTCAGGTGCCCCACATTCATCAGTCTACAGTGTACTGGCCTTTCCAGCATCCATCAACTGGCCCACCAGATGACTTCAGATCCAGAGAGGACACCAGCCCAGCTGTATCCTGTTCATTGCCTGGTAATCGGATGATGTCGGACCAGCTGTTTTCTTTCTGTTCCTGTTCTAAGGTTCCATCTCCAGAGATGACATCATCCCAGCAGTTCCCAGATGTGCCCTCCTGTGGTTCCCGGAAGATGTCCGCCCAGCTGTATCGGAAGAAATGCTGCCAGGGAGAGTCTTCGTCAGAGGTGCAGGTCGGTGCCGAATTTCGTACTACAAGTGGCTGGTAAGTCCGAACTTTTCTATCTTTATGACATTGCAGTACACACCCTACACTAACAGACGTCAAAATGTGTGAACTGTCCTCAAAGACTCTCCCCTTTGGGACTTTGGCCTGTTAGAACTGTGCTTCACTGGGCTCCGGCCCAGGAGAGACTCTTTATTGGACTAGCCTTTGGGCATTGTGGTCACTAGTTGGGACTTTTAGGGCACTCCATCCCCCCAAAATATGTACTGTAAATAATGTTGTTGTTTTCTAATGTAAATACTGTTTTTCTACCTTCTTTTCTAAAAAAAAAAAAAATCTTTTTGGGATTTTTCAGTGTTTTGATGGTAGGGGTTTTAGGTAGACTGTGTATGCAGATTAGGAGCGTGTGTTGTCTTTCTTTTTCTTACAGGTGTTCCTGGGAAGACAGAAGAGAAGACAAGAAGAGGAGGAGGGTCTCATCGGAGTTCCTCATCAGTGCTTTAGTGTGTTTAAAAATTTAAAGTACTGTGGTGTTATGGTTGTTATTGCTGTATTAACCCTTTCCTTCCACAGGTGTGGTTGTGGGGGGTAGGGAGGAGGCAGTAAAGTGGTATTTTAAAGGTGTGTGGTTGCAGGTTGCCCAAGGTCAGGGAGGTCCCCAGGTTGTTTTTGTTTTGGGGGTATTAGATTAAAGGCAGATAGGTTTTCCCTAGAGGGTTAGGGGGGATAGACAGGCTGTGGCCCTGACCTGCAGCAGGGACCGCAGTGCTGATCTATCAGGGCTCTGCTCTGGATAGCTCTACCAGAGCCACTAGGTGTCCATAGTAAGTGGATAGTGTAGAGGCTGACATGTCAGCTACAGGCCTCTAGGCCCTTAGTGTTGCCTGCCTGTGTTTGCACATGGTAGGAAGGGGCCTGATCACCCCCTCCGCAGGTAGCACATAGGGTGGGATGGCCTAAGGCCAGGTAAATAATGACTGTGGACAGTCATTTTCCTGGTCAAGGGTGAGTGTAACCCCCTTGTTACCCGGGGTTACTAGAATCCCAGTAAGACCTAGTGGTAGGCAGGGAAGGCAGCTTGTGAAACTGCAATTATATGGGTTTCACACTGTCTCACTCTGTTTTCAGTCTCAGCTGAGACTGAGGGATGACATCACCAATAGAACTTTCGCAGCTGCATAAGCCACATTGGAATCTGCAGCAAAGGGAGTAAGACAGAACGTTGGGAATTTTAAAAGTGAGAGTCTGCAGTTTGGCTTGGAGTGAGTGAAGTTTGTACTCAAGTGGTGGAGACCACTGTTTTCGGGTCTCAGTGTCCCCTTCCTCGGGGGGGGGGGATGTAAAGATTCCCAGCAGATTCCTGGGGCAATCCCCTTAATTCTGCTAGTGGAGGAAAAGCTGCCTGTTTTAGTCCAGGATTTATTTTGGAAGATGGAAGATTTGTGAGTTGCCTGTGGGGCACCTGCAACTTAAGGGTGAGTGTCTGCTCTGGCTAAAAGGGCATATGTTTTCTTCACCCTGGGACTTGTGTGAAAATCTAGGGAGTGAACTACATATTGGGAAGCCTAGAGAAATGGGCCAAGCAAGTAAAAGTAGTGTCAAATCCCAGAGTTTTGTGAGATGCAAATAATATGTAGAGAAGATGTGACAGACGTCTACCCTTAATCTACATTTAGGAGTTCAGCAAAGGAATTGTTCAGTTTTCCAGAGAAATGGCCGGGTATGGGCTGTGGGGGCTGGAGGTGGGTGGCCCCCCATCTTTAGTGACCAGGTCCACCTCTACGGATTTCTTCTGTGGTTTCTATTTTGCCTCAGGCACTTGGCCAGTGATGGGAGAAGTACCCAGATGTGGGACTGTAAGGAAAATTTTCTCTAAGAGTCGCAGACTCTAGTGTGGTGTGCGGAGCCAAGACAGGATAATTGGTTCATTCATCCAATGGACCGCGGATCAAGTGGCCGGCAGGGGAGCCGGGCCAGTGGGGAAAACCCAAGTGTGTACAAGTCGGGCTGTGTACCCAAAGCTGCGTGCAAGTCCGTGCTGTGTGTCTGGTGGGTTCAGAGCCTGAGGGCTGGAAATGGTGATAAAGTGTTCTGTAGTCTCTAATCTGCATTACCAGTAAATGTAGCCCCATGGGTGTCCGTCTATGCTTTGTTTGTTCAGCTAGTATGTGAATAAAAGCCACACTGAAGAATCCCATTCCTGGTTCTGGACATTATAGTTATTGCTTCCTGTGTTCAGATTTACTTGGGTGCCCCTGTGCAGAATAGCCAAACCTAGGTCCCCCTGTGCCGAGTAACCTCATCCTCCCCGAGCCCAGGTCCCCACCAGGTACTGCTGTCAGCTTCAACAGCATGCCACCTGTCGTTTTGGCAAAAAGGCGGGATGAGGGGTTACAAATAAATAAATAAAAACTGAAGCATGATGCTCAGGCGCAATCTACTAACATAAAAGGGAAGCAAATTTTGGTAACTTTGGTTAGAGTTCATACCCAAATGGATATAACTTTTTTCCTTGGCAAATGGCTTTTTTTGGTGAAGGACTATGTGGGGACCACTCTACCTACTTTGGCAACTGAAGGGCGCAGGAGAAGCATTATGCCTTTATTTGTTATATTTGGTCTGGTTTCTTCATCTGGTGCATAGAGTAAGTCTGGGGGAATTTGTTTTCATTTTTGAGTCCCTTTGCCTTACCTTGCATCAACCTCCAGTTCAGTATGGTCATGTCTTAGTGAGCATTGTGTTTTGTTGGTGCTGTTAGTGAGTTTTCTTGTGTGGTGGTGACTGAATTTTGACTTATTTGTACATCTTATAACTTTATTCTTCGTGAGGCTCTCAGAGAAGTTTGTGAGTTTTTTTGCAGTCTTTTTAACTGCTAAAGGATGAGCGTCATGCATGCACATAATTTCTGACGTGATCGCTAGTGTGCTATTGTATCATTTTTCTTCTGTAACTACTTTTGCCCCATTTTTGCTGACAAAAACCAAGTTTTCTGTGCAGTTTCTCTTGTCACAGTTTTTGCACTTGTGGTGCTATGAGCGCAAAAGTTCTAACGATAACTACTTTTCTGTTCAAGTAAGCTGATGCAATTGATAGGCCTTTGCAATCTTTTTTGTGGTGATTTTTGCACAATGTTTGAGTCTGTCACCCACACTTCTGAGGCTAAAAGCTATTAGCTTGGAGGGATCCTTTCTGACAACATGCATATTTGTTTAGCACTATAGTTTTTTGAAGACCATTTACATTTAAAAAAGTGCAAAATATCTTTTAAGAGTATGATGCAGTCTCCCAATAGTATGTTTTGCTGATTTTGCACTAGTAAGGCAAATGTTGAGTTTTCGGACCCCGATTCCCAATCCAGTGTTGGAGCAGGGGAAGGTACATCTAACTTATCACATGGAAGTAGCAAATATGAGTTATATTATAGGGGCACAGTAGTGCCCCTATAGTTAGAGTTGAGTAGGTGGTTTCATGTTAAACCCACATTTTTGCACCTTAATAATTTTGGTGTCATTTGACGAAATAGCTCAATATTTGGCATGTGCGGTTAGGCTACCAGAGTCTCAGGACGTGAAAAGTTTTGTGACAGTGTCTTGTTCAGTTTTTAAGATATGGAGCACCAAAAAACTAAACATGTTTGGTTTCCCTATATTTAAAGAGCAGATTTGCAGTTCCCTTCACTCCAAACATATACAGTATGGCAGCTTACCTGTCCCGAAATGAATTATAACAAGAAATGTAATTTATTTATGGCTGTATTTTCAGGAAAAACAATTGTAAATTTCTACAAGCCAGTCCGCAGTCAAAATGTATCTTGTTCCATATGTGGAGACATGCCCCAATGCAAGCACGTTTCATGACATTGTTAATCAAACAGCGCGGAGACTTGCTCCATGGACTATAATGGGGGCAGTTTTTAAAGACTTTTTTTTTAATACTTGTGAGTGCTGATTATGACAAAGGATGGCCACCACTCAACTAACGAGGTCCTTGTTAGGAGGCAGTATAGTGTAGTGGTTAAGGGCACTGAGGTGCAAACCTGGAGATCTGGGTCTGAATCCCATCAGCCCACAATCACATACTGTGTGACCCTGTGCTCTCAGGTCACACCAGGAATCAAGTTCCAGTTTAGGGTGCCTTTCCTAGTTAAACAATTTCCCCTTTCCATTTCCTTGTTAGTTGAGTGGTGGACTTCCTTTGTCAAAATCATCACTCAAAAGTATAAAAAAAGCCTTTTAAAAACTGCCCCATTATAGTTTATGGAGTGTGTTCCTGCGCTGTTCATTTAACAATGTCATGAAATGTGTTTGTGTGGGGGTGGAACTAAGTCTGTTTTAACTGGCGCAGAGAAAATTACAAATGTTTTTTTTCTGAAAATACTGCCAGAAATAAATTAAACTTTTTGTTATACTCCGTTTCGGGGCAGGTAAGCTGCCGTATATGTTGAGAGAGGGGGAGAACTTCACAAGTCAGAACCTGCTCATTAACATTGGGTATTTTTGCTCTAACCTACAGACTAGATGGTGTGGGATTTTTTCATTAAATTTTCAGGGTTGAATGGGCCCATTCCAAGGATGTGCCTTTGTAAGGTTTCATGAAAAAATATGATATGTTTCCAGAGTTATAATGATTTTAGAGTTAACATCCTGAAACAAACTGTAAAAAAAAAAAGATATTGCGATTGCTTATGTTTATGATTTACCTCATAAAAAAAAGATTGCGGCTGCTTATTTTGATTATTTATCCCTCATGCTAACAAAAATACTGATCAAGTTGGCTGCCATTTATTTCTCATTGTAATCTCACAAACATTAAAAATTCATAAAAGTACTCTTTAAAAACAAACAAACAAAAAAAAGACACCTGAACCTAGCTAAACAGGACTTGTTTAGCTGGATTCTACTGTTTGTTTCTTTGAATTTTAAAACTTTCCAGAAATACATTTTCTGGGCACCCAAAATCCAGGGTGCCCAGCTAAGCAAGAGGAGCCATTCACCTGTGTTCTCTGAATGAAAACAGTGGGACTTTCATGAGTTCTGCAGCCACAGCTGGAAGTTATGTTGCAGGTTACACTGAGACCAGTTAGATGCCGATCCCCTCTTCTGTCTGCCTGTCTCTGTCTTCTTTCTATCTATCAGTCTGTCTGTCTGTCTATCTATCTGTTAAATGGATTGGGGTACCCACCCACAGTACTGCTTCTTTCTCCCCCTTCCCTCCAGGTTGCCCACTCACCCTTCCTTAATTGAATTTATTTTATTTTATTTATTTATTTATTTACTATAAGCGTACATGGGTGCCCACCCCCGGTACTGCTTTTCTTGACCCCCTTACCTCCAGATTGCCTAGCACCATTCCCATTTTCTAGCTGGTGGCACCAGTGACCTCCCCCAGTGCCGCCAAATAGTTGTCTGACACTGGAGTGTCCAATCCCAGTGCCGAAATGTCAGTATCTCCAGAAAATAAGAAAACTGTCCCTCATTGTTTTTTCCACATAAAAAAGGTCCCCTACCAATCTCACCCTCACCCCAACCTCCCAATCAGCACCCACTACACCACACCCCCCCCATACCCCTTCATTCGAAGACACGTCCTGCTGCTGGTACTGCAGACTGCAATATGAAATTAAAGTAAGTGAGGTTAAATGTATTTCAGAGGAGTTTTGAACTTTCATGGATAACTTTCTCATTTTTGCATATTTTGGCTCGAAATTTTCCACATAGTCATTTTGGGATCCCACCTCATGACCAATGGCAGTAGAAGTATGCAAATTGAGTCCGAAAGGTGATTTTGTGGTCGTGTGTCGAAATCACCTTTTGGGCCAGATTTGAAAATTTTCACCACCTTTGTTCATGGGGTGGGTTATAAAAAGGCTATGTTGAAAAGTTTGGGTCAAAATATGTAAAAATGGTAAAGTTATGTGCACATGTTGAAATTTTACTACACTTGCTCATAACTTAGGTAATCTGAAGTATTTTGACCCCAAAATTTCAACATACAGTAGCCACTATTTACACTACTTCATGAATGTGACAGCTGCCATTTTTCATATCCAGGCCAAAATGTGATTTTGCAGCTGTGGCACGGAATGATGTTTTGGTGTGGATTTGAACATTTTCACTACCGAGTTCAAGAGCTGGGGCAATAAGAAGGCTATACTGACAATCTGGTGTATAAATATGGTAAAATGCTTGGGTCGTGAGTGAATGTTGCAGTATTTCAACATTCACTCATAACTTCACTAATTTTCAATATTTTGACTCCAAGCCTTTAACATAGCTTTTTTACACATCACCTCATAAATGTGATAAGTGCCATTTTTCAAATCCTGGACAAGATGTGTTTTAGCACTTCTGGTGCCAAATGACATTTTGACCACTACACTGTAAATGGTACATGCCATGTTTATAAGGTGAATCATAAAAGGAGTATCTTGAAAATTTGGGGTCAAAACTGAAGAAAAAAACCCATATACAATTGTTACCAAACATTGAGTGTACAGTAGTGCTGCTCTTGACTCCAGTGGATATTCTTTGTGATCCCATGCCAGTGAGTTGAGTTTGGGGGTGAGCTCAGTGACCCAGTTGGGATGGGGTGAGGGTGGCAGGATGGCGATGTTAGTCAACATCCCCAGCTAGGGAATGAAAAGTGAAGGATTGTCCACATGGGACCAGGTACCATATAGTGAAGACAACTGTTCTCTTTCATATGGCCCTGGCCTCTGCACCTGTGGGTGGCAGAGGCCCTGTGCATTGGCTGACAGATGCACTCTTTTCACTGCATCTGTATCTGTTGCCACATGGAAGCACAAGGTCCACAAGGCCCGTGCTTCTGTAGCCCACCAGACAGCTCCATGAATTCTTCACATGTGTCGCTACACAGATCTGTAGGTGGACCGAGTCTTCCATTGGCACAGCGCATCTGCATCTGTTCACGTGGGTCTCTTCAGGATTTGCATGGTTGAGGATACTATACCACTGCCTCAAAAAGGAAGGAAATTCTTTGCAAAAAACTTTGTTAATGCACCAGTTAGGGTAACAACACCACAAAAGTAGGGAAATATGGCATTAGGATTTTCAACCCTAACTCCCCACCCCCACTCCACAAGCATCAAAAGGAAAAAACATTAGGGTTTTGGGTCTCTGGAGTCTTGGCAAATCAGTGGTGAGGTCTTCCTTGGAGTTCTCAACCCTAATGCCTACCCCTTTCTCTGAGCAAGCAATGTCACACATGATCTCCTTTGTTCATGCAGGGCCTGCATGAAGAAAGCTACAACAAATTGTGTCAGCAACATGTGATGAGACATACTTCCCTACCTCTGAAGAGTGTCTCACTATGAGGCACTGACTTGGAACTGTACCTTGTGCTTCAGACAGGAAGGAGGCTGTGGGCTTGGGGAGGGCTGAGCATTAGCACTGACAATCCCAAAGGAAGACCCCACCACTGATTCGCCTAAACTCCAGCGACCCAAAACCCTAATGTTTTTTCCTTTTGCTGCTTGGGGGGTGGGGAGTTGGGAGTTGGAAACCCTAACACCACATTTTCCTACTTTTCTGGTGTTAAGTTACCCTAACTGGTGCATTAGCAAAGTTTTTTGTAAAGAATAAGTTATATAAGTCCCTACTTTATCTCCTGAATGAGATTTTGCATGATGAATACTCACAAGACCCTCCGGCAAAAACACGACAACCTCAGTTGAAGCCTTCAGGCTACAGGAGCATGTTAAGGATGCTCTTACAGATCTGTAAAACTCTAGGGGCAATAAGACCTCTAAGAATCCAGCAGTTCCACTGAAGGAAGGTGATGATATGTCGTAGGATGAAAAAGGTGAAAGGTCTGAGTATTCCTCTGTACCATTTCTATTTGATACTCAGTTTACTTCCTTCCCTCCTGACCAAGGAGACATGTAGAACTCTGCAGCTGGCAGTGGTTCAGTCGGCTACATTCACTGTCTATGAATCCCATTTTGTCCATTTCTGGGAATGCTTCCAAGTGTCTCCTGAGTTAGCTAGTCAACTAGGAACTGGGTAACCTAGACAAAAAGAAGCAGTTTCATAATAGAAGACCAAAGTGCTATCCTTTCCATGAAGTGTAGTTGAAAATGTGGGAGACTCCACCAATCACTGATACAACAACCTCAGATATGGTCAAGCACAGAACTATTACAGCTGAAGAAGCAGACATTCGGTTAGATGACTATGACAAGAGAATAGATGCCGACTGTAGATAAGTTTATTCTGTTGCAGAGTCAGCTATTGGGGTTATGTCTGCTTTCACATTGGTGGCTTGGGTCCTCTATGACTATCTAACCATTCTGTCCCATGGCCTTTTTGAGGATTCTAAGATAAAAGATTTGATTCCCCTAATCAGCCTGTCTTTGACCTTCATAGGAGATTTCACTGTGCATGTGTTACAGCTTTCAGCGAGGTCCTCCATGGCAGCTGTGGATTGGTGGCCCCCAGATATAAAATTAATTAATTAACCAACATACCTTTACTTGAAGTCCTTTGGCAACCATAAATCTTGAGCTGTTAATGCAGCCGTGAACTCTGAACTTTTCACCTGACTGGTGCAACCTAAGAGCCAATCAGAATTAAGAATATGATTGCAGCAAGTACTGAAGGAATGCTGTAGTGTGGTGGTTTACAAATGGGTCACATCCCAAAGTTGGGGCCTGCAGGAAATTTGATTTTGGCCACAACAGGTACCAACTCTCTATTTTGATTTAGCAAAGCAATTTTGTTGATTTATTTACTTAAAAATGTAACAGAATAGCCCTTGAGCAGCAAGTGCAAAGGCAACCTGGGTTAAGAACAATTACTGTACAAGCAGTAAATAGTCATGACAAGAAGATACAACTAATTTCATAAATATTGTCAGAGAAAGAATGTTATGCAAGGTATTTGATGTTTGTTTATTGTTCAGTATTTATTATTGTATTCTTGCATCATGTTTTTGACTTGCTCATTTTTTCTGTCTGGGTCGGACCTGAAAAAGGGCCTCGGCCCAGTGCCCTAACCCGGTTAACAAATAAAATGAAAGAATGAATAAATTAATGAAATACAGATCTCATGTAATATTGAGTTAAAAATGACAGTGGCAGGTTGATTTTTGCAGCATATGCAATTTCAATAGACCTTTAAAGGTAGTGTTATTATTACAGCTGGTAATATCACATGGGAAATTATTCACATTTTTTTGTAGCCCTATATGAGAAGGCTGTCTGGCTTAGGACAGTCCTTCTCATTGTGAGAAGCAGATTCTGGTTTGAACTGATCTAGTCACATACAAGTTACTCGTGATTTGCAGGAGATCTTGTATGTTTACATGTGACTGGCCAGAATTTTCTGAGAGATTACAGGGTTGTTTGGATGTCCTGTTATCCATTCTGTCTACTAGATATCAAATTTTGGATATCCTAGTCCAAAATCTGATATCTGGCTGTGCAAAAGAAAAATCCCTTAAACCTCCCCTCCCAGCAAGTGCACCCACCACAGTTGACTAGTACCCCCACCCTGCAGTTGATTATCCTACCACCCAACCTACCTTCTAGCCTCTACCCTTCCTCCTCCTACCCAACCCCTGAAGTGCAAGTCACAATGCAGACTGTGTATTACTTCATTATAGTAAAGTCCTCCTTATAATAAAATGTCATATCCTCCCACTGGAGACACCAGGCCCACTTCCTTGCCCTTGGCACAACCTGACCCCACCGTTCAAAAATACACCCCCACCCATTACACCCAGTAGCCCCCCACTTCCCTCCTTCCCACAAAGGCACCCAGAAAATATATTATGTGAAACTGGGAGCTGGTCATCAACAGCAGTGACTAGTCGAGCGGTGCAGCAGCTTGCACATCTTCAGACTAAGGTATGAATGAATAATGACATCTTCCTATAGTAACACCTGATTGGCCGACAGTAGCCAATCAGGTGCCACGATGGGAGGACTTTATAATTAATATATACCTTGGTCCGAAGATGAATGTAAGCTGCTCCACTGTGGAACCAGTCTCTGATGAGGATGACTGGCACACAAATCGACTTAAGGTATTTTTGGGGTGCCATGGGGGATAGGTGGGAAGTGGGGGCCAGTGGCTTTGTTGGGAGAGGGAAATATTATTGAATGGTGAGGTTGTGTTGTGCCAGGGGCAGGGAAGTAGGCCTGGTGGTTCCATTTACCATGAATGGAGGGATGGGATTTTTTTATTCTAAGGAGGACATTACTATAATGAAAATATGAATTTACACACAGAGGGTGTGTTGCGACTTGAACTTCATGGGCTGGGGGAAGGAGGGAGGTTAAGGGTTAGAGGGCGGTTTGGGTACGGGGATATGACAGTTAAAGGGTTGGAGTTGGGGGGGGGGGGCTCTGTAGTGTAGTAGGGAGTCACAGGTGCCAAATCAGATTAAACTTCTGATAGCATCTAATTTGATATCCTAAACTTTAGGATTCTGGATTTTCATCAGCTTTATCTGAAAATTCAAAATCCTAAATTTGTGCTGAAATCTGAGAATTTTTTTTTTTCAACTGATTATCTGAGTAACCATATACTGTAGTACTGTATTGCCAACATTACTCCAAAAGAGGTCAGTCCATACATGCAAAAAGACTGCAGTGGTGGGTATAATATTTAGTGTCCAGAACAAAATGACATGCATTATTTATGAGAGTAATGCACCCTTGTCCTCCTGGTACCTAGAGACCCATGGACAGACTGGATGGACTGTTGATCTTTTTCTGCTTCATCGTCTATGTTTCTATGGTAAAGCAGGGTATAAGAAAGTCATTAGAGGAGGAGGATGCTGATGGCTGAGGGAGGACAGGGTAGGAGGTAGGGAGGGAGCTGACAGGATGCAAAACTTGCACTACAAACATCTTGACGGATGATCTCTGGAGATGGTGATGTTTCCAAATGTGCAGCAGGACAGCAGCTCTCAGTGTGAAGCTAGCTGTAGTAAAGGCTGAATTTAGCCTTCTCTGGAGCAGGTCCCAGCAATCGATAATGCAGGAAACCACTACAACTCTTCCAAAATGGACATCTAAGGTCCAGATTGGGAGTGGACTGTAGTTGGCAAGGGGGGTGGGCAAAGAAGGGTCCATGTGGATGGGGGCACGGAGGTAGTAACAGCAAACAGATTTGCACCCATGTGCATATCCACTGGTATAATCTCCCCACTGAGAAGTCCGGAACTTATAACCAATCAGCTGACCAGGTCAGTCATTAAGAGGAAACATGACATACGATCAGAGACCAAGACAAAGGAGAGAGCTAGAAAAGTGCTCATGATAGCGGACTCCATCATAAGGTAGCAGAAGGGATAATGCAGGAAGGAAGCAAGGGGAACAGGATGATTAGGTGCCTTCTGGGGCTTCAGTTGGAAGAAATACAAACAGCAAAGAAAGAACTGTCAGGGGAGTGGGAGGGAGGATGGGCTGTCCAAACAGGGACTAATGGCCAGACTTGCAGACTCCAGGAGTACATTAAAGATAGCTTTAGAAAGCTAAGAAAGGCTCAAGATGGTAGCAGCTCTTTGAGGTTTTCTCAGGTTGTGCCAGTTTGGAGCAGGGGGAGTGGACGATTCTTCTAATCACTTGTTTCAACGCATGGTCAAAGGAGTGGAGAATGCAGGAGGGATGGGATACCAGAGAGACTGGGACCACTCTTGAAGGGATAAAAGGCTAATGAAGCAAGATTGCCTTCATTCCTCTGAGGAGGGCACCATGATGCTAGGGCCCATTTTTAAATAGTGCATTGAGATGCCTTTAAACCTGTAGTAGGGAGAGGCAGACACATGCAGAGAGTTGCACCGTCAGTTACAGAAGGAACAAGAAGGCATAACAAGAGTGAAGAGAGGGAGGCTGGAACAAGTTGCAGAAGAGGAGCTGCAAGGGAATTGGGAAGGTAGCCTGTGATGTGGGTGACTGGTTGTAAGGGCGACAGCACAACCGCACCGACAATGTGAGCGACCTGGGATTTCTTCCCGAGTTGCGCCCCACGGAGTAGGAATCCTAGCAGGGGGGTAAAGCCCCTATGAGGGGGGGCTGCGGGGGGCAAAGCCCCCTACATTACACAACAAACTGTTTTTCAGTCGCCCTGGTGGTTTTATGCCTTTCCGCGGGTTGCCATCCTGCTGCAGTCACCCTTATCACATAGTACCTTTGGGAAGTAAGTGAGTGATCGGAGGCTGAGGTAAGGCTGGAGAAGAGAATGGTGGGGGGATAAGGAATAGGCCAAAAGTGGGAAATAAGCAGATGACCTGGAGGGCTAGATTCATGAATGCCAGGAGCTTGAAGAACAAGGCTAGTGATCGGGAGGCAGTGGTGGCAGAAGCATACTTGGAACTGGTGGTGATCACTGAGACATGGGTAACCCACTACCATGACTGGAACATGACCTTGCCATGGAATGCAGTATTCAGAAGGGACAGAGAGGGAAGGGGGGGACATTATGTGTAGACAAGAGTATAAAGATTATGGAGAGTGAGGCTATGGGGAAGGCCAAGTACACAGAGATAATATGGGTGCAGGTAGTGACAGAAGAGAGACAAATTTCACGATAGGGGTGGTATACAGACCACCATTTCAAAAGGAGGATGCTGATAAGGAGCTGAGGGATAAAATTATAAGTACATCAATGCAGGAAGAGGTGCTGCTACAGCGTGACTTCAACATGCATTTAATGGATTGGGTATCCCAGTGGCAGCAAGTGCAAGAAGTCAACAGCTAGTAGAGGTTTTTCAGGTAACATTCCTGGAACAGAGGGTGGAGGAACCTACAAGGGAGGCAAACATCCTCAACTCAGTCCTTACAAATGGGGACAGAATAGGGGAGATCATGGTGCTGGATCCACTGGGAGCCAGCGACCACCAAACTGTATGGTTTGACTTCATGTTTTAAGCCGAGAGAAATGAGTCCCAGACAAAAGTCCAGGATTTTTAGAGGGCTGATTTTGATAGGACAAGGGAGCTGTTGCAAGGGAAACTAAGAGGTAAGAGCAGCAGAGAGGACAGAAGCAAAGTGGGGATTGATACAAAATGAGATACCTGAAGTTACAAGTCTCTTCATAAAGGCAGTAGGAAAGAAGAAACTGGATAAGAAACCATACTAGTTCACAAGAGACATGGGCACAGAGGCAAGGGCAAAGAAAAAGGCATTTAAAAATAAAACACAAAACAAAATGAGTGGGGGGTAGAGTAGAGTTTCAAAACAAACTGAAAGAGGCCAGCAGGGCCATGAGGAAGGCTAAGACTGATGCAGAGTTAAAGATTTCGGAGAGAATGAAGAAGGGGACAAGGCCTTCTTTCATAACATGCAGAAGCTGCCAGTATAGCCTAAAGGTTAGAGTAACAAGCTGTGAATGAGCTTAGTATATCCTGCAGACCGGGGTTTGATTCCCACAACCTCCACTTACGTACTATGCGACTCTGAGCAAATCACTTAACCTTCGCACTGCTCCCAGGTTGCTCCTGAAAACAGGGACTTGTGCCTTGTGGGCCTTACCTGGTTACCAAAGACTTGGGGGAAAAAAAACTGTGGAAGAAATAGTCATACTGAAGAAAGGCGATTAGTGGAAAGAAGAGGATGAAGGAAAGGCAGACAGCCTTAACAAATACAGTGCCTTCAGAAAGTATTCACCCCCCTTGGATTTTGTCACATTTTGTGATGTTGCAAACTCAAATTAAAATACGTTTATATGGGATTTTTTTTGTCATGTATCTACACAAATTACTCTATAATGTGAAAGTGGAATGAAACTTCTGCAATTTTTTGTACATGTAATTTAAAATAAAAACCTGAAATGTCTTGATTTGATAAGTATTCACCCCCTTTGCTAAGACACTCCAAATTGAGCTCAGGTGCATCCAATTTCCTTGTGAGATCACTCTAAAACTTGAATGGAGTCCACCTGTGGTCAGTTCAAATGGTTGACATGATTTCAGAGGAAATACATCTGTCTGTATAAGGTCCCACTGTTGACAGTGCATGTCAGAGCAGAAACTCTACCATGAAGACCAAGGAGCTGTCCGTAGAACTCTGTGATAGAATTGTGAGGAGGCACAGATCTGGGGAGGGGTATAAAAACATTTCTAGGGTGTTGAAAGTTCCCAGGAGCACAGTCAAGTCCATCATTAGGAAATGGAAAGATTACGGAGCCACCCAGACTCTTCCTAGAGCAGGCCGTCCTCCCAAACTGAGCAACCGGGCAAGAAGGACCTTGGTCAGGGAAGTGACCAAGAACCCAATCACCACCCTGACAGAACTACAGAGTTCCATGGCTGAGATGGGAGAACCTGTCCAGAGGACAACAATCTCTGCAGCACTTCACAAATGTAGCCTCTATGGCAGAGTGGCTAGACGGAAGTCACTCCTGAGAAAAGGTCACATAATAGCATGCCTGGAGTTTGCAAGAAGGCACGTAACAGACTCTGAGACCATGTGGCAAAAGATTCTCTGGTCTGATAAAACAAAAATTGAACTCTTTGGCCTGAATGCAAAGCGCTATGCCTGGCAGAAACCGAACACAGCTCAGCACCCGTGTAACACCATCCCTACCATGAAGCATGGTGGTGGCAGCATCATGTTATGGGGATGCTTTTCAGCGGCAGGGATTGGGGCACTTGTCAAGATAGAGGGAACAATGAATGGAGCCAAATACAGGCACATCCTCGAGGAGAACCTGCATCAGTCTGCAACAGACCTTGGACTGGGGTGAAGATTTACATTCCAACAGGACGACCCCAAGCATACAGCCAAAGCAACACTGGAATGGCTTCAGAACAAGAAGGTGAATGTCCTTGAGTGGCCTAGCCAAAGCCCAGACTCGAATCCCATTGAGAATCTGTGGAAAGACTTAAAGATTGCGGTTCACCGACGCTCCCCATCCAACTTGACAGAGCTTGCGCAAGTCTGCAAGGAAGAATGGGCGAAAATCCCCAAATCCAGATGTGCTAAGCTGATACAGACATACCCAAGAAGACTCAAAGCTGTAATTGCTGCCAAACGCGCTTCTACAAAGTATTGACTCAGGGGGGTGAATACTTAAGTAAACAAGATATTTCAATTTTTAATGTTTCATACATTTTTGTTACACAATAAAAATATTGTTGCCCCTTTAAATTGTTGAGTATGCGTGTGAATCAAGAGGGAAACAAATCATTGCAATGCATTAAAAATTCTGGTAGTATCACAACAAAATGTGACAAAATCCAAGGGGGGTGAATACTTTCTGAAGGCACTGTATTTCTGTTCAGGGCTCACAGTAGAGGAAAAGGGGCCACTGCCTGACTGTGCCATTAAGGAAAAGGGGGAGGGTGTCAACAAGGATCCAGTTTTGGTGAAAAGGATACTAGAGGGCTTAAATGAACTGAAGGTGGTCAAGTCTATGGGCCTGAATGGGCTGCATCCCCATGTGCAAAAGGGGATGGTGCAGGTCCTAGATGATCCACTGCTGAGCTCTTTAACAGCTCACTGATGACAGAGATAATACCCAGGAACTAGAAGACAGTAAATGTTGTGTTACTTCACAAGAGCAGGAGCAGTGATGTACCAAGGAACCACAGACTTGTCAGTCTTAACATCTATAGTGGTTAAGTGGCTACAGACCATAATAAGAGAGAGGCTGTTAAGTTTCCTGGAGGCTAACAGGCTTCAGAACAGAAGACAACATTGTTCATGGGTGGAGGGGTTGTGTTAGAAAATCTTAATGGATTTCTTTGACTGGCTGACAAAAGTAGTGGTCAACGGCTTTCAGTAGAGATACGTTTCCATGACTTCAGTAAAGCCTTTGACTCTGTCCCACATGGATGACTGGTAAAGAAGATCCACCATCTGCAGGTTCAGGACAAAGTTACAAGTTGGGTGGCAAACTGGTTGAGTAACAGAACCCAGAGGGTAGTAAGTAATTGGGACTTCTCGGGGCTCAGGGAGGTTAATATGCATGTGCCACAGGGATCGGTCTTGGGACCAGTCCATTTCACTTCATCTATGCCATAGGAGTAGGGATACAGGGCAAGATATGCCTCTTTGCAGATAATACTAAGATCTGGGGCCAGGCGGATAGTGAGTATGGGGTCAGAATTATGAAAGGGGACCTGGGTAGATCAGAGAAGTGATCAAAAGTATGGCAGTTAAAATCTAACAACAAGAAGTGCAAGGTGATGCACATGGAGTGAAAAATCCGTAAACTGAATACAGAATGGGGAAGGTAGGAGTGGAAAGCACAACAGAAGAGAGGGACTTGAGGTAATAGTTTTGGACATTCTGAAGACAACAGTGCAATGTCATAGGGCAGTGGAAAGTGTAAGGATGTTGGGTGCATAGGGAGGAGGATCAGCAGCCAAAAAGAGAGGGGATTCCTCTAATGTATAAGTCACTGGTTCATCCTGATCCGGATCGCTATGTTCAGTTTTGGAGAGCACATTTGAAAAAGGACAGGCACAGAGTGGAGGCAGTACCAAGATGATCCCGGGCCAGCAGGAAGGGATTTAAGAGGGAAGGATGAAGGACCTAAACATGCACACACACTGGAGGAGAAAAGGGAGAGGATATGACTGAGACATATATTTGTGAGAAACCAAGCACAAGGAGTGACTCCAACTCCATGAAGCTTGCACGGGGCAAATTTAAGGGGAATACCAATAAGTATCTTCTTATGGAAAGGGTAGTGCATGAGTACAATAGTCTACTGAAACAGGTGGTTGGTGTAGACTCAGTGGGGAATTAAACACAGATAAGATACTGTAGATAAGATAAAACTATATTTTTCCACAGTACAGAACTTCAGGACTGTGAAGTCCTATTTGGCAAAGTTGTCTTGTTACACGACTACAGTTACAGATAACTACAATAACTGTACGTTTAATTTAACATAGATCAAATATTTCCAAGTTATCTGCATTTTATACATTTGTTAAATATATAGTTACACAACTAACATACAATACAGTACATTATAACCACAATAGGTTTATGCATAACTTGTAATTATTATGCATAACTTAACTTTCCCAGACAACACTCAGTCAACTGATTAAGTTAGGATATGACATGAATACAATACAAGCAATGAAACCCACAAAACCTAACAGGCAGAGAACAAATGTACATGCGGGCCATTACAGAAGGGATAGGTTTCAGTGAATTCTTTCATTATAACTCTTCTAAAAACTGTTTGTTTGTTTATATCTCTCACTTTTGGGACCAGTTCATTCCAGGTTTAGGGCAAATAAAAGTTAGATTGCATTTAAGTGTGTGTGTGTAGACAGACAGATGGACGGATGGATGGATGGATGGATGGATGGATGGATGGATAGAGAGACAGACAGAGAGTGAGTGAGAGAGATTTGCCACCAATGAGACACTTACACCTCAATTTTGCACTGCTCTAAGAAGCTGATAGTAACTTTTGGGATATGAGGATTCAGTAAGTTTTGGGCAGTTGCTTGCTTATTTGTTTTCAGATCCTTAAAAGTTACACTTGCAAACATTCTGCTTCTTCTCATCGCCGAGGGGGTCCCATCCCAACAACTAAACATATAACAGTGGGGATAGTCCAAAAAACGACGCAACCCAAAACATGCCATTCTGTAATAAGTTTGATCAAGCTTATTTTGTTTGTGTGTTGATAGACTATACTGCCATACTTCAGAACAGGCAGCAAAAATTGTAAGGCTATTTTGTTTCTTGTATCTCTGGGTAAGATACATGCCTTTCTTCTTAAGAATCCCAACCTGATGTTTACTTTTGTTATTGTTTTTTGTATATGTTCCTTAAATATTAGTTTGTGGTCTATGTTGACACCCCCCAAAATATTTGGAGGTGTTGGTATTTATTAGTTTTTGCACATTTAATAAATATATTTCCAAATCTTTGCAAATAATTTGCTTTTTGTTTGGAATTCCATAAAAACAGGTTACTCACCTGTAACAGTAGTTTTAAGAGTGGTTATGTTGTTCATCCACACGTTCTGGCAGTGTCCTTTCCCTTTAAGATGAGCCAGAAGGTCTTCAAGCTAGCTCTCCTCCCACCCTCCCAAGTGGTATCTCCTCTAGTACCGCCCCATGATGCCAGTTCTTGCCCGCTGGAAGCATACCTTTGCGCCACTGCCAGAGGAGGGCGGGTGGGTCGGTGTGGATGAACAACATATGCCACTCCTAGAACTACTGTTACAGGTGAGTAACCTGTTTTTCTAGGGACGTGGATATGTTCTAGCCACATGTTCTGGCAGACTCCTAGCAGTTCTCTGGGAGGAGGGAGGCAAGGCACACACCCCCACTAGGGAACAGCAAATGGAGAACTGAGGCTCCAAAACCAACATCACGGCACTGACAAAGTAATGGGAGTGGAGGTGTATGCCGACCTCGAGGAGCATCCCTGCAGATAACCTGGGTAGGGATGTCCCTGGAAGCAGCCACCAAGGCAGCGGTACAATGGGTGAATGAGCACTTAGCCTTCTGGGATGCTCCCTACCCACCATCCAAAGGCAGAGATCAGTGCAGGATCAGAATCCTCTGACAATCACCACCAGGCTGCATGTCTGACATGTGCAGTTTCAGCGTAGATGAAAACCAGCTGGTGAACCTTTTCCCCAAACTCCGGCCTTGCGCACGTAAAGCAATGAGTGTTCACCACAGGTCCAAGGGAGCCTATGCGTAGCCTCTGAATGTGTGATGGGGCAGAACACTGGGAAATCATCCACCCAGAACAGGTGGAGATTTGATACAACCTCCGGGAGGGACTTGGGTTGGGGGGGCAGGATAACCAGGTCCTCATGGAAGACCAAAGGAATAGACTTTTCAGGGAAAACCTGGAGCTTGCTAGTCCTTCTGGCAGGTGAAAAAGCTACCTAGAAGGTGATATTCCATGACAGGTGAGAGATCTCACACCTGTGCAGTGATTTGAAGGGTGTGCCAAAAGAAGTGCCAACAAGCAGTATGTCCCCAAAAGGAGGAAGATACTACCAAAGGGGAGAAATGGTCAAGGTCCTACAGGTGCCCGACCACCTAAACCTGCTCCATCGGCTGTCAACCAGCCCATGCCTGTAAAACAGGAATGGCTACAGGGACACCCAAGGAGTTGTCGACCAGGGTTCCCCAATGAGATGGCTCAAAGAAGCAATAATGTCGGCCGCTAGCAAACTAAGGGTGCAGCTCATTGGCCCAGAAACCAAAAGGAGAACTCTCCCATTTGAAGGCAGAACATTATTGGGTAAACACCTGTCGAGATGAGACAAGGAAGAGCCCATCTTCTGGGAGACTCAAAGCCTGGGCCCTAGCCACAAAGGAACCAGGTCTTTAGGTGTAGGGATCGAAGGTGCCAGAGAACCTTCCCCCAAGAAGGAAAGCAGGACCAGATATAGAAGGATATGTCATGGAAGCCTGCTGCTGAGGCCAAGGAGATCAGAGCACCAAAACCAGCCTGGCCAGAGTGGGACCACAAGATCACCAGTGTCTAATTCCTCCAGACCTCGAGCAATGCTGGGTCAAAAGAAGGGAAACATCAAGAAGGTCCAGGGTCCGAAGCCTCAACAAGACTTCCCTCTCTTCAGCTTCCCTTCTGGGAGGGGGGATGAAGCACAGTCTCAGCTGGAAGTCCTCTCAGGGGTGGACAAGAACACCAAAGACTCGCCTGAGGAAGGACGGGATCTTCACTACCTCAGTATAAAAGGGCACCCCCTGTGATTCTACAGCCAACCAGCTGAAGGCATCTGCGGGTCGGCTAGAGGTATCAATCTCAGGAATGGCCCAAGAGCCTGCCGCCAGACTGCATATGAGGGGCCCAGGCACAGAGGGTATCCCTACTCCACCAAAAGGAGAGCAACCTGCCCTATAAGAGGTAGCACAGAGATGTTGTGGCCCAACACGGGCCGTGCCATTTGACCCCTAAGAAACAGAGCAAGGCAGACAGCATTAGCCGAGCCACAAAATGCTCCATCTGGCAAAGAAACATCAGGGCTCCATGGGGAACCAGGAGCCCAAGGGCTCTGTGTTCTCACAGGAGGGGCGCCTGATGACAGGACAGTCGATGGCCTCTGCAGATCAGTCAGAAGACACTTCTGCAGATTGTGCAGGATAAGCCCCAAAGAGTGAATCCTGACTCTGCTGGCCACCGAGATCACCTGGTCTAGGTGAACCTGGCTCTGGAACTACTTGCCGGCCAGCCTCTACAGCCAAGGCATGTGGGCCAGCGAGCCCCCAAGAGGCCAGGCTGCTGCGAGTGCACACAAGAATACCAGTTCCAAGAATGCCTAGGCCCACATGAGGCCCAGAGGGATGTGGGACCAGAGGGCCAGTGAACAGGACCGCTCCACCCCCTTGTCTAGGGGGGACCTGCAAAGAGCCAGACATCCTGATGAGATATACCTGGATGCCCCAGTGCCCTCAGTGGGGGAACTCCACTGAGAACCTGAGGAAGACTCAGGATGTCGGGAATGAACCAAACGGTCATGGAACTGAAAGTGGACATCCCCTACCCAAAGGTGAGGGGTTGTCAGAAGGAAGGATGGAGTGACACAAAATGCATCCTGAAATCCAGGGAGCTGGACCATTTGAAACAGAGTAGTCCCTCTAGAGCAGGACGGGAGCCCCCATCTGATTAGGAACCAGAAGCATCTGGACCCAAGCCCTGGAAGCTGTGATGATACCAGGACTACAGCCCTCGTGCCCTGGAGCAGGAACTGGACAACAAGATCCCGAAGAGTCGACTGAGCGCCAACAGGCTGCAGTTCTCCGCATGGGAAGGGAGGACCCAGGGGCTCAGGATGGGAGGGGTGGAGGACTCCCCCCCCCTTTTCCCATCACTGGGCAGGCATAGAGGCAGGGGAGGGTACAGACAAAGAACCACCAGAACCCTGACCCCTTGCTGTCCAGGCGGTCAGGGGCAAAGAAGCAGGCCTCGGGTGCTATGCCTAGTGCAGTCTCACCTGTGGCCGGGCAGTGCCTACCGCTGGAGCCAAAGCAGTCCGTAAGGGCCTGGTACTGGAGCACTTGGAGCCCCCAGAGCTTGAGTGAGCAGATGTCATCGAGTTTAGGGTAGAACTGGACCTCTCCACTCTGGTGAAATGTGCCTTCACCTCAGGGTCAAAGAGGTAGGTCCCCGAGAAGGGCAAGTCCACCAATTTGCACGGTGTATCAGCAGGGAAGTGGGAGATATGCAGCCAAGCCCCGCGGTGCATAGCGACCACTGTGGCTATGGACCTGGTGCATGAAATGCCAGTGTCCAGGGATGTTTGAAGCTGCTGCTTCGCTATGACACAGCCTTGGTCACAGACTCGCGGAACAATAGTGCGCAGGTCTGCTGGGAAGTGAGAGAGCACCTTGTCTAAGGAACCCAGAAGGACATGTGAGAAACGGGCCATCAGGAGGGCCAAGTTAGCCTGCCAAAGGCCGAGCAAAGCGACGGCATACACCTTCTTGGCTGAGGTATCCAAGTCCTTGGACTCACTGTTGGGGGGATGATCCACTCCCCCCGCCAGACCCTGGCACCGAAAAATGGAGTCTGCCACCAGACCTACAGCTGAGGGATGAGCGGTAAACTCTGAAAGGGAGCCGGAAGGGACCGAGTATTTGCAGGCCATCTGGGCCGAAGGTGCTGGGCAAGAGGCCAGGTGACGCCAGAGGTCCAGAGCCGGACCTAGAATGGCATCCTGAACCTGAAAGGCAACAGTCAGTGCGTCAGTCCAGGCCATGATCACAGTCAAGGGGGACCTCTCTCTTGTCTGGATGGGCTCCAGCTGGAGACTAGTAAACTCTGAGATCAAACTGAGAAGGTCTTGGAAAGAAGAGGGACCTTGCCTCCTGGGTCCCCAGCCGACTCCGTGTCCACTGGGCGGAAGTGCATGTAGGAGTCCCTAAATTCCAAGGAATCAGGAGGCGGAAGCCTCCCATCTACAGCACAGCTCACCTGCTGAGGGTTATTGAGGGGGAGGGAGATTTGATGCCAAGGGGTAAGCCGCTAAGACACCGGCCCTTGGTGAGCAGGGAGGTGTCCCCACCAAATTTGGCTGAGAAGCCAAAGTGAGCCATGCCAGGGTCAACCAGTACAGCTCCTGCCTGGATAGAGAACTGAGCGGTTCCAGTGGTGGCGGTTCCAAGGACAGTGGGTCAACCACCGCAGGCAGCAGAACCTGGGTAAGGAGCTGTTGCCACAAGAGTTCCTCAAAGTACCAACGCTGTATGTGTCGGTGCCGCTCTTTGGCCAAAAAAGCTAAGGAGGCAGAGGAGTAAGAGCAGTAGTGCCACTGGCCTGACCTCCAAGGGTGTCTGCGCTGAGAACGGTGCAGGCCACCTGGGGTTAGGCTACCAGAGGAGGACCTAGACTAGCGCCAGTCAGGGCAGCGGAACAGCGGAACAATGTCCTGCTCTGACCCTGGAGAGAGAACCGGAGTTCTCATAGAGAAAGAATAAACCTCCTGCAAGGACAGGATCAGCTCTGTCAGCTCGAGGAATACCTCGGCCAAAGAGTTGAGAGGGTCTTGGTTCACCGGCCCAATGGGGAAACTGTGGAGCCAGTGGTCAGGCTTGAAGTCCGAAAAAGGCCCAGGAGTCAGAGGCCCAAAAGTGCTGCTGACCCTGTGTATGAGAAAGAGACCCCAAAGAGGTCTTGTGCTCCTTAGCTCAACCTGGGGTGTAAGAGCTCTGAGGACTCTCCCCGAAAGGGAGATGATGGCACAGGTCCCGGGGCCAGCCCGAAGGAGGCACACTTCGACGAAGCGATGCAGCAGGAGAGGACCTGGCTGTATCCTGCTCCCAAGAAGCCAACTGATTGATGGAGCCTGTGGCTGAAACTGCAAACCGACCCAGGCAGTCAGGGGACTTCATTTAGCTGGCCAAGGAGTAGGCGGACACAATGGGCTTCCAGAGTCACCGACAAAAAGGCGTGACAAGAGGCACAGGCCTGGAAGTCGTGGTTATGGCCCAGGCAATCAATGCACAATGAGTGTGAGTCTGAAAGCAACATGAGTTGCCTGCACCCACACAACTGGAAACCCGGGACAGACTTTGCGTCGTTCATTTCAGTGAGTGATAAAATACAAAGTCCAAAACATTGAAAGATTCTAGGACCTCAGAAACGCAGAGCGCTAAGGAGGGAACCTATTCTTCCAAGTGGAAAGGAAGAACTGGTGTCATGGGGTGGTGCGAGAAGTGATACCACTCGGGTGAGTGGAAGGAGCTAGTTTGAAGACCTTCTGGCTCATCTTAACGGGAACGGACACTGCCAGAACGTGTGGATAGAACAACATGTCCATGTCCCTAGAACTTGGGTTTTTCTTGCACTGAACACTATGTTTGAATTAGTAAGCCAGAGTTGCAGAATATTAAAATCTGTTTGTAATTTGATTTGTAAATCCAGTTTCATGCTTGCCTTGTCAATAAGTACAAGGTCAGCAGCATAAAGACATTTTCACAGAAATTTGGGAAAGGGTTGACATACACCAAGAACAACAAAGCTACCAAGATGGATCTTTGTGGGACACCCCTAAATAACTGCTCCTTCTCTGACAGAATGTTCCCTAGAGATACCTGTTGGGTTCTCTCAGCAAGATAGGACCTAAGCAAATCTATTGCTGCTGGGGACACTGTAATCCATGAAAGATATAAGATCAGGATGTTATTATCAACCAGGTCAAAGGCCTTGGAGAGGTCAATGAACATCACACCAACCAACAACCCACTTCAAGCCCTCTGGAAATTATGTTCATCAAGTCAGCTAGTGCAGTGCCCGTTGACCTCCCTGTCCTAAAACCTGTTAGGAATGGAGACAACAAATTGTATTTGTTAAGGAATTCATAGAGCTACTTACTGATCATCCTTTCAAACAATTTGAAACAGTTGAGTGGAGAGCAATAGTTTGATAACTGGTAGGTTTACCTTTGTCACCTCTCTTAAAAATGGGGACAATTTCAGAGTTTTTCCAAAAATCATGCAAATTTGCTTGCTGAAAACTTAAATTACAAATCTGAGAAGGAGAGGGGCTATAAAGTTGACCACACATTTTAGAAATGTTATTTCTACCTGACCCAGGCCGGTGGCCTTTTTAGAACTCAACTTACTCATTTCTTGTTGCACAATATTTGGCTTCAAAGATCTAAATAAAATGTAGGAACCTTGGTATTTTGGCTTAATTGCCAAGAGACATTAATTTCACCATTGTCAATTTGTTTGATTATACATCCTAAGTCCACATCAAGTAGGTGACAAAAACACAGGGTACTCACCAGTGACAGTAGTTCTAAGAGTGGTATATGATGTTCATCCACACAGTCTGGCAGTTGCCTTTCCCTTTAAGATTCGCTGGAAACATCTTTGAGCTGGCTCCTCCCACCCACCCAGGTGGTAACTCCCATGGCTCCACCCCATGACATCAGATCTTGCCCACTTGTAGCAGAATTTATGTGCCGAAGCTGGGGAGGTCGGGTGAGTCCGTGTGGATGAACATCATATACCAATCCTAGAACTACTGTTACAGGTGAGTAACCTGTGTTTCTAGGGACATGGATAAGATGTTCTATCCACACTGTCTGGCAGACTCCTAGCAGTTCTCCAGGAGGAGTGAGGCAAGGTGCACACCCCCTACTTAGTGAAAAGAGATTGGAGAACTGAGGCCCCCAAACCAGCATCCCGGTGTGACTCTAGGTCAATGTGGTAATGGGAAATGAAGGTGTGTGCTGACTTCCAGGTAGCAGCCCTGCAGATTTTCTGGATAGCAGCCACCAATGCAGTGGTATGGTGGGTGGAATGAGCCCTCAGCCCTCCGGGAGGCTCCCTACCGGCCAACCTATAGCAGAGATCAATGCAGGATGTGATCCACCTGCCAATCATCTGCTTGGCTGGTCTGCCAGGTGCGGCTTCAACGTACGTGACAAGTAGCTGGCTAAACTCTCCTCAAACTCCAGTTGTGCGCTATTTGTAATAAGCGAGCGCACGCTTCAGGTCCAGAGTATGGAGGTTGTGTTCAGCCTCCAAGGTGTGATTGGTGAAAAATACTGGTAGAGTCATCACCTGGTTCAGGTGATACTCCAACACGACCTTCGGGAGGAACTTCGGGCTGCGGCGCAGGACAACCTTGTTCCTGTGAAAGTTCAGGTAAGAAGACTCCACCGAGAGCGCCTGGAGCTCACTGGAGGGGACAGGGCTCCAGATAAGGTGGGTACTGGCCTATTTTACTCACCTCATTTTAGGAAACACTCTTTAGAATTTTTTTAATAAGTTCCAGTACTCACCCAACATTTGTAAATACTCCACATGCCAAAGAATAGTGCTTCATAACATAACTGCTGATTCAAAAGGAACATTTTTTTGCCAGATTTACAGCACTTGTATGCATCCCACTTTTGTTTTACTCACTATGTTTTAAAACTAGTGGGTAAATTCCTACCTGCCAACATTATTTGGAGCATTGTTGGCACCTGAAATTCTTACCTAGAAAAAAAACTACATTTTTTTAATAAATGTACTCCTCAGTCCACTCTAGCAAGACATTTGTACACATCTGAATTTCGTTTTACTCACCTCACTTTCAAAATGAGGAGTACAGGTACTCATCCCAAAAAATCTTATCTAGAGCCCTGGGAGGGGACATACCAAGTAGAAAAAGTTGTTCAGGACCTCCGTCTTTTGGTCATCCTCCTTTATTAGTCTGTCCCCTTCCACCAATTTTGCAATCCCTCCCCCTTCTTCCTCTTTTCTTGTATGTATCAAAAAAGTGTTTTCCCCCTCATTTTATCCCTTCTACAATCCGAAGCTCTGTTTCTGTCTTCGCATCCCTTACTGCCCTTTTTGCTTCCTTAATTTTGTGTAATGTAATATTCCTATTTGCCTGCCCCTTGGATATTTTTTGAACCTGTGAAAGGCCTCCATTTTGTTTCTAATTGCTCTTTGGACCATGTTTTTCTTTTTTCACTGATATATCTAAAAACCTGTTTTTCTCTGTTCTTGACTCCCTCTGCCGATATGCAGCTTTGTGTCTGCTTTTGCGTCCCTGATGACCCTCTTTGCCTCCCTGTTTTTCTGTAAATAATCCTCCCCTTCTGCCTCTCCCTGAATCACAGAATCACAGAACTCTGATGGCAGAAAAGGACCTCACTGGCCCATGTAGTGTGCCCATTCCCCCTTCCCTATTCACCTCCTCTTTTACAGGCCCATGGCCCGGCCCATTCTCCCCGCTTCTCAACCCCATATGTCTGTCCCATGTCCTCTTGAATCCCTCTACCGTTTCGAACCTCACCACCTCTTCAGGTAGTTTATTCCAGGCCTCCACTACCCTCTCCAAGAAGAACTGCCCTCTTACATTGCCTCTATATTTTCCTTCTTCTAATCTTAGGCTATGCCCTCTTGTTTTAGCCCTCACCTTCATCCTGAACAAGCTCCCCTCCTTCACTTTACTGATCCCCTTCACGTACTTAAGCTTTAATCATGCCCCCTGTCTCCTTTCTAGTCTCCAATTCCTGCAACCTCTGTTCACATGGTTTCTCCGTGCACCATCTTGGTCGCTCTTCTCTGAACCCTCTCTATCCCCTCAATGTCCTTACATAGGTGTGGTCTCCAGAACTTGACCCCATACTCCAGGTGCGGCCTCACCAAAGCCTTGTAAGGCGGCATCAGCGCCTCCCTCCCCCCTTCTGCTAGTTATGCCCCTCCAAATGCATGCCAACATCCCATTTGCCTTCCCCACTGCCTTGCTGCACTGATTACCCACCTTAAGGTTGCTTGATATTATAATCGCCAGAGCCCTCTCCTGCTCTGTTTCTATGATCCCCCGGTGTAAACTGCTTGTGGGTTTCTCTGCCCCAGGTGCATCACAGCAGACTTTTTGGCACTGAATTTTAGTTGCCAAGTTTCTGACCCCCAAAAAATCTCCAGGCCATGTTTCATAGCTTCAACCACCCTGGGGTGTCCACCCTATTGCAGATTTTTGTATCATCCGCAAACAGGCACACCCTTCCCTCCAGTCCTTCCGCTGTATTGCTGATGTATATATTAAAAAGGAGAGGTCCCAGTACTGACCCCTGGGGCACCCCACTCGTCACCCCCCCCTTGGAATGAACCCCATTTACCACCATGCTCTGGCTTATGTCTGCCAACCAGTTTTTCACCCACCTAGTTATTTTCTGTCCCACCTCTATGCATTCCAGCTTATTTACTATCCCCTGTCAACCACCTGCATTATCAAATTTAAGAACTCTGTCAGGTTTGTCTGGCAAGACCTCCCATTCATGAAGCCATGCTGCCTTTCATCCTGCAGCCCGCTGTCCACCAGGTAGTCTACCACCCTCTCTTTTATTAGCACCTCCATCGCCTTGACCACCACTGAGGTGAGGCTAACTAGTCGATAATTTTCTGCCACCTCCTTACTTCCCCTCTTTTGCAGTGGCATCACATCAGCCCTCCTCCAGTCCCCCAGCACACATCCTGTATCCAGGGACAAGTTAAACAGTCTCATCAGTGGTGCTGCCAGCTCCTCCCTCAGCTCCCAGAGTACCCTTGGGTGCAAGCTGTCCAGCTCCACTGCCTTGTCCACCTTTATCCTACCCAGTTCCTCCCTTACCCCGTCTATGCTGAACACACTGGGATCCACCTTTTTGCCTATCCTACCCCCTCCCCCCAGCTCTGGTCCCCTACCCCTCGCCTCCTCCATGAAGACTGAACAGAAGTAGCTATTTAACACCTCTGCTTTCTCAAAGTCCTCCTCCAGTTGTATTCCTCCCTCTCCAAACAACCTTACTATCCCCTGCCTCACCCTCTTTCTTTCCACCACATACCTAAAAACAGTTTTATCTCCCCATTTGGCCTGCTTAGCTATTTTCTCCTCTGTGTCTGCCTTAGCTCTCCTTATCTTTTGCCCTGCAACCCTTCCCCTATCCCTATAAGTCTCCCTGTCCTCTTCTCTTTGTGTCATCTTGTATTTCCCGAATGCCCTTTTCCTTTCCCTGACCGCCCCTGCCACCTTCCTTGTTTATATTTTTTTTATTTATTAAAGTTTCGGATGACACCGTTGAGCACACAGGGCTCTTTTACAAAGGTTCCACATCATGGACATAGGACAAATAAAACCAAAACATAAAATATAATCATTACAATTTAATTCGAGTACATGAGCTGCCAAAGGCTTTGTCAAGAACAAATGAGAAATAAGTGCTTGAACACAAGACCAGTCATTTAACACAGTATGCTTGGGGTGCAGTGGGGGAGGGGGGAGGTGGTGAAGGAGAGGAGGGGAAGGAAGAGAGGTTGGGTGTGATGTATGGTGGGGAGGAGGTAACAAGATGGGTGGAGGGGATAGGAGAGGGAGAACAGGCAGACAAAGGGGAGAGGGGGAACGAGATGAGACTTCGGGGAGAGAAAGGAGTTATTGTGGGAGAGGAGCACAAGGAGCAAAGGGGAGCTAGGACTGGGGAAATGAATCATGGAGGGACCAGGGAGATGCTAAAGGAATGCTGATGTGGGATATATAAAGAGATAAAAGGGTGAGAGAGGGGTAGAGGAGAGTGCATTGGTACAGGAACCATAGAGGTCTCCTTTTTTTTGTTCTTCCTAACCTTCTTAATGCAAATTGCTGTGGCTTTCAATACCTCTCCTTTGATAGCTCCCCATAACTCCAACTCCTCCACATTCCCTATATTCCCCTTCCCTGCCATTTCTTCCTCAAATATCCATCTCATTCTGTTAAGTCTGTCTTTCTGAAGCCCATCACCTTAGTTCTCATCCCATTTGCTTCCCTTCCTGTTTTTACCCTGAACCTCACAGTCCTGTGATCACTTGTTCCTAGTCCTTCACCCACCACCACCTCTTCCACACATTCCCCATTTGTGAGGACCACGTCCAGCAGGTTGTCACTCCTAGTAGACTCCCTAACGAGCTGTTGCATGAATATCCCCTGTAGTGCCTCTAGGATCCCCCTGCTCCTAGCAGATACCACAGCCATGTTGGGGAGGTTTAGGTCCCACACTAGCAGAAGCTCCCCCTTAAAGGCCATCCTTGTAACTGCTTGTATCATCTGTTTATCCCACCCCCCGCGTAGAAGGTCTGTAAATCACCCCCATCCTCAATGATTCCCTAGTCTGTTTGTCTAGTGTGACCTATATGATCTCAGTCTCCCCTTCCTCCTCGTATCCTTCCGCTGCCCTAATGTCTTCTTTAATGAATAATGCCACCCCCCTTCCTCTCTTTCCTGCCCAGTCCTTCCTAAACAGTCTTATCCTGGTATGACTGTCTCCCAGGCAGGATGCTCTGCCCACCAAGTCTCACGTACCGCTACTATATCCAGACCCTGATCCACCATGATGGCTTCTAAGCCCACCATTTTGTTACCCAAACTCCTGGCACTGGCTGATAATCCCTTCCACCCTGTACCCCCCACACACTGCTCTCCCCTTTAACCCTCTCTTGTTCTTGCTATTATCCAGTTTTGTATCATCATCCTGGTGGGAAGGCTGATAGCCTCCCATCTCTTGTCTCCTTGAGTGGTCCTTTTCTTAACCCCCCCCCCTCGAATTTAGTTTAAATTATACTTCTTTTTGATAAAGTTCCCCAGCTTGCTCTTTAGTATAGCTGATCCCTCCCTGCTCAGGTGCAGCCTGTATGGAGCAAATAGGCTCTCGTCCTCCCATGTTGATCCCCAGTCCCCACTAACCCAAACCCCATCTGCCTGCAGCAATCCTGCAGCCACTGATTAAATTCTTCGATCCCCTGCTTCCTTACAGTGTTTTCTCTTGGTACAGGCAGTACCTCTGAGAAGGCAATGGACTGGAGCCTTGTGCTACTGCAGAACCTGGCAAGCTCATTGAACCTTGCCTGCACCTCCCTTAGACTGTTCCCCTACAGATCACTGGTGCCTAGGTGGAACACCAAGTGAACACCCTGCTTTTCCTTGTAATTATAGAAGGCCTTCTTTTTGACCCTAACCATTTCTCTGACCCTAGCTAAGAATCACAGTGGTCTCTGAATCCTTTTTTTTGGATACAGTTCTTATGCTTGCCCTGCATGCCTCGAGGATGGTTCCCTTTATTGCCTCCCATCTCTCCTCAATCCCCCTTATATCCTCCACACCTACTAACGTACCTTATCCTTAACCAGTTTCTTCAACCTATCAAAGTCCACCCTCCTAAGGTCAAGAACTTTGGCTCTTGATTGTGTGTTGCCAGCCCCGTGGGTCAATTAAAACCACAGAGTTGCTACACCAAGTGCTTCAAAACCACATCTTATATCAGCATATCTTTCACTCTCATTTTTTTAATGCTGGTTGTCTGTCATTCAGCATGCTTTTCTTTCAGGGTTACCATTTTTAAATCAACAGTTACATCAGATACCAAGTTTCCTTGTCTGAGTTGGTCCACTAACAGCCCTGTGTACCACTGTGTGAAATAATTTCTGTGCTCATCATTTAATAACTTTTAACGCTTATGCCAACAGGCTGCAGTCAGTCCGTACAGGAGGGGGGCACAAGATGGGCAGAGTTTAGCAGGGTTCTAGCTTGGCTGCTACCTGCTTCATGGAGTGAACCCTGAACAAGTCAGCTATCAGCATCACCCTGTGTTCTGCTGGTTGATCATTCTTAAGTATGACATATGAAAAGTACGGTACGAGCACAGAGCCTGTATGCCATCATCATGTCTCCATTATCCCAGTGATTTGGTGAATGGCTTATCAGCCAATCCTGGGGAAAAACAAAATGTGAATCACATACAAACAGAGGAGAGAAAGAAGTAAGTGCCTCAGCCGGGACTTGAACCCACGCCATCCAGAATACCATTCCGGTGGCACTAGCCAGCTGTGCCACCAAAGCAACTGGAACCTGGGCTGTCATGGAGCACAGATTACTCTTTCTCTAATACACAACCCGGTACTGCACAAATAAGTACTACACTTTCAATCACATGGGTGGGTGTGCATATTTATGGAACACATACATACATACATACAGAGACGACAAAGACGTAAGTGCCTCAGCTGAGATCTGAACCCAGGCCACCCGGAATACCGTCACGGTTGCGCTAACCAGCTACACCACCAAGGCAACTGGAACCTGGGCTGTCCCAGAGCACACATTACTATTTCTCCAATGCACAACCTGGTGCTGCACAAATAATTACTATATTTTCAATCACATGGGTGTGGTGTGCTTATTTATGAAACACATAGAAACAGAAGAGAGAAATAAGTAAGTGCCTCAGCTGGGACTTGAATCCAGGCTGCCCAGAATATCATTCTGGTCACACTAACCAGTTGCACCACCAAGGCAACTGGAACCTGGGCTCTCCTGGAGGACACAATACTCTTTCTCCAATGCACAAACTGGTGCTGCACAAATAATTACTACATTTTCAATCACATGGGTGCAGTGTGCATATTTATGGAACACATCCAAACAGAGGAGAGAAAGAAGTAAGTGCCTCAGCTGGGACTTGAACCCAGGCTGACCGGAATACTGTTCCAGTCACGCTAACCAGCTGCGCCACCAAGGCAACTGGAACACGGGCTGTCCCAGAGCACACATTACTCTTTCTCCAATGCACAACCTGGTGCTGCACAAATACTTACTACAAAATGTAGATGAAAAAAATTTGTTTTGCTGTCATACAGAGGAGACAGCCAGGATGCAGCACAAAATTGTAGCATACAGCAGCAGAGCTACTGCAGGAAGCAAGGTAATTTTAATGGGAGTTAACCCCTTTCTTATGCAGTGTCACAGGATACTAAATTGCATCCTGACCAGTTCCACTGTGGATTGCCTAGGGTGGGAGGAGGTCACCACTAGAGTACATATGAGGATGAGGGATACCTGGCTTTAACCCCCCTCTCCCCAAGTCGGTGACCTCCACTTGCTTGTGCCATGGTACTTCCATGGTCCATTCAGAAGAGGGTATTAAATTAATACCCTTTTTGTCCATGTTCAGGTCAAGTTATTAGTTCTCAGAAGGCAGCGGTAGCCTCTCTGACAAGGAATTTTGTTTTAGTGCCAGAAGGTGAATTGTAGTTTTTCTCCCTGCATTAGTTCCTTTTCACTTTGAGAACCCCATTCAGTGCAGAAATTTCCATGCTCACTGTCAAAACAGTGAGATGGTACCACCAAATCTGATCAAAGAGTGTGGGTTGTGAGCTTTTACTAACCCCACAGCCCCAACACAAACCACTTCTGCATTTACTGTGGCTTCTTCACTACACAAGCTGTTGATTATCAGTTTGAGTTTACCCTCCACATCCTCCAACAGCAGTGAAGGATGACGCCTGGCTTTTCTTGGCAGTTCTAGTGTGAGCTGGCTAGGATTGTGGCAAATTCGAGGTTTGATCAGGTACTCCTTTTAAAACTTCTGAATGGAACTCTCATTGCGTCTTTGTACATGTTGCCATACATGCAGGCTGTGCTCATCCCACCAAAATCACAGGCATACTTGCCATGTTCTTAACAGTTCTGATGAGTACCACTTCTTTTTGTGAGGGAGGGTAGAGGAAAGGAGCTCAGTACCTACAGTCTCAGTGATCAGTGCTGAGATTCCAGCAAGACAGCACAAGTTGTGTGCGTCCACTGAGTCCATGTCTAAAGCAGATGAGTCTTGCTTTGCAGACCTTGACTGAGACATACATTTGAAAAGAGACATCATGGACAGTCTACTATCAGCAGCCAGCTGCAGCATGGTAAGTAAACAAGTTCTGGACACAGCCCAAACGGATGCCAATGCATTAATCTGACAAGAAATAAAGGGCCCTATTCACTATGCCTATGCACCGCATATCTAGGGTGCATAGGCAACCCTGCATATGAAAGCCAAGCAGGCACACTGTGGATACTCGGAGGCTTTCACAAAATGTGCACTAGCCAGGTACACACCGGATCCCCCAGCTGCATGGAAAGCAATGCACCATGGGTGATCCAGGGGCAGTGTCAGGGGCATACCAGCATGACACGTGATTCACAAAGGAACAGAATAGTGCAGAGTGCCGCGGACTGGGGTTCGTGAGATATGGCGGGGGGACCCTGCCGTATCTGTGTTACACATCCTCACTGATGATTCCACAATGCACACCCAATCCCTGAGCATGGGAAGGGTAGAGTTCTGAGACGGAGTGTTTCACCCCACAGTCTGCATGGGGGGGGGGGTGCCACGCTTCATAGCCCTAACTGTCTTGTGGTAAGTATGTGTGGTACAAACCATAAGCAAGTGTCATGTGATCCCCCTCATCTTCGATCCCCTGTAGTGTGATATTTATCTTTCCCTGCCAGTCTAGCGGCCCCCCCTCCCTATCCCTGATTCCTTCATAGTGCAATATCCATCTTTCCCTGGTGGTCTAGCGGATTCCCCTTCCTATCCCTGCTCCACTCGTAGTGTGACATAGGACCACTTGCCTGGTAGTCTAGTGGACCCACCACGCCAACAGGTATCGCTCACCACCCGGGCCCCTCCATCCTATCCCTGAGCTGGCGAATGGCACAGCCCTCTGCTCTCCAGTACAGCCGACCACTGACAGAGCTATCAATAATGAAAGTGTACTGCAAGAAATACAGGTTACTCACCTGTAACAGGAGTTCTAGGAATGGTATATGTTGTTCATCCACACTTATTGGCAGGTTCCTTGCCGCTTTAAATCTTGCCGGAAGGTCTTCAAGCTGGCTCCTCCCACCCACCCGGGTGGTAAAACCCTCGGCTCCGCCCCATGACGCCAGATCTGGCCCGCTGGAAGCTCAGGTTGTGCGCCGCCGGGAGAAACGGAAATGTAGGATGAAAAACATATACCATTCTAGAACTCCTGTTACAGGTGAGTAACCTGTATTCTAGGGACATGGATATGTTGTTCATCCACACTTATTGGCAGACTCCTAGCAGTTCTCCAGGAGGAGGGAGGCAAGGTGCACACCCCCGATACTCACTTGGGAAATAAAGACTGGAGAACCGAGGCCCCAAAACCAGCATCCCGGCGTGACTCAAGGTCGACGTGGTAATGGGTAATAAAGGTGTGTGCTGACTTCCAAGTAGCAGCCCTGCAGATTTCCTGGATAGGGACGTCCCTGGAGGCAGCCACCGATGCAGCAGTATGATGGGTAGAATGAGCTCTTGTCCCTCTTATCCCTCTGGGAGGCTCCATGCCCGCCAACTTATAGCAGCGATCTATGCAGGAGGTGACCCACCTGCCTATCGTCCGCTTGGCTGCAGGTCTGCCAGGTGCGGCTTCAGCGTAGGTGACAAACAGCTGGCAAACCTCTCCCCCGAATTTCAGCCATGCGCTCCTTATAATAAGCGATCGCCCTTCTAGGGTCCAGAGTATGGAGCCTATATTCGGCCTCCGAGGTGTGATTGGGGTAGAACACCGGCAGAGTCAGCACCTGGTTAAGGTGAAACTCCGACACCACCTTCGGAAGGAATTTCGGGGTGGGGGCACAGGACAACCTTGTCCCTGTGGAAGACCAGGTAAGAAGACTCGATGCAAAGCGCCTGGAGCTCTCCCATCCTTCTGGCTGACATGACAGCCACCAAGAAGGCGGTCTTCCATGAAAGGTGAGAGAGATCACACCTGTGCATTGGTTCGAATGGCTTGCCCATGAGCTTTGCCAGTACCAGCAGTAAATCCCACGGAGGTGGAGGTTCTCGCACCGGAGGGGAAATGTGATCAAGGCCTTTGAAAAAGCGCCCGACCACCTTTTCCTGCACACCGACTGCTCCCCGGCCCGCGCCCGGTAAGCAGAGATAGCTGCCAGGTGCACCTTTAGGGTCGTCGACCTAAGCCCTTGACTAGAAAGGGCCATAAATAGTCCAAAATGCTTGCCACAGAACAGGAGGAAGGGTCCAAGCCTCTTGTTCTAACACCAAATGGAGAATCTCTTCCATTTGAAGGTGTAGCATTTTCTGGTCGACTCCTTACGGGACGCCTCAACAACATTGAGGACCTCATCGGAAAGACCCAAGGCCTGGAACTCTAGCTGCTCAGGAACCAGGCCGTCAGGTGCAGGGATTTAAGTTCCGGATGGAACACCTTCCCCTGATTGACTGAGAGCAGGTCCGGGCGAGCTGGAAGCTACCTCGGGAGCCTGTAGCTGAGGTTGAGGAGATCTGGGTACCAGTACTGGCAGGGCCAGTCTTGGGCTATCAGAATCACCTGCGCCTTGTCCCTCCTTGTCTTGAGAAGCACCTTGTGAATCAAGGGAAATCGGGGAAAGGCGTAAAAGAGGCCCTGGGTCCACAGCCTCGAGAAGGCATCCCCCTGCAGCGAGCCCTGCTGAGGGGGGCCGGCATGAAACAGCCTCAACTTCACGTTCTCCCTTGAGGCAAACAGGTCCACCTGAGGTGTGCCCTAGTGGGAGAACAGATCTTGTACTACCTCCGCAGGAGAGACCACTGTGAGATGCAGCCCTATCCGCCCAGGGCAACGGCCAGGGTGTTGGAGGCCCTGCCACATGAATGGCTAGGAGATCCACCTCCAGGCTGCGCATCAGTGACCAAATGCGAGAGCTTCCTTGCACAGAAGCATGGAGGCCGTCCCGCCTCTGGCGGTTCAGGTAGTACATGGTCGTGGTATTGTCCATCTGGACTCGACCACTTGACCCCGGAGAAACGGAGCAAAGGCGGTGAGAGCTAGGCGACCACTCGAGCTCCAGCAGGTTGATGTGGCATCGGACTCATGGGACCAGAGGCTGTGCACTCGTGTTCCCCAGACGGGCACCCCAACCCATCAGAGAGGCATCAGTCGATAGAGAGACCGCCAGCTCGGGCGGACAAACGGGATGCCCTCCTGCAGATGGGATGGAACGTCCACCACTGGAGAGCGCCCACATCTCCTGGGTCACTATCACTAGCTGGTCCAATGGATCGCAGCTGCCAGACCACTGGCTGGCCAGTCCCCACTGAAGGTGGCGACATGTGCCAGCGCTCAACGGACCATGCTGGTACAGGCCGCCATGAGACCCAGGAGGCGCAGGAAGTCCCGGGCAGGGCGCGATTGCCCAACCAGAAATGATTGGGCAAAGGAGGTAAGAACCTCGGCCCTGTCCGCCGGGAGCCGTGTTCTGGCTCGAAGAGAGTCGAGCTCTGCCCCGATGAACAGGATCACCTGCTTCGGCTCGAGTTCCGACTTGGCCTCGTTGATGAGAAGGCCGACTTGAGAGCAAACCTGGAGGGCCAGATCTCTGGACCACTCCACCTCCCATCTGGAGGGGGCTGCTATCAGCCAATCGTCCAGGTAAGGGTACACTCGGCCCCACAGGAAGACCCTGGCAGCTGGAGATAAGCCGAAGGGCATGGCTTGGAACTCGAAGAGGGATCCTTCCGCTCGAAAGCAGAGGAATCTCCGATGTGACGGACGGATAGGGACGTAAAAGAATGCGTCCTGTAGGTCCAGAGAGCAGAACCACACGCCGTGTTCCAGAGATGGTATTATCTGCACCAGAGTGACCATTCTGAAGGTCCGAGACCTTAGGAACTTGTTCAGGTCGTAGGTCGAGAATGGGTGCCAGCCCCGTCCGCTTCAGAACCAGGAAATACCTGGACACGAACCCCAGGTCTAAAGGGGGTCCTCTACTCTCCGTGATCACCTCCTTTGGAGGAGGAGAGCGTTATGTCGGCTCAAGAGCCGCCAGTGAGGCTGGCGATTCGAGGCTCGAGGTGCGACGGTTCTGAAGGGCGGGCCTGCTCGAATTCTAGAGGTAGGTTTTTCCCACCACTCCAGTACCCACCTGTCCATGGTAACAGCGGACCAGGCAGAAAGGAAGTGTCTCGAGCCGTCCCCCCACGGGGGGAACCAGGGGTGAGGTGACAGGGATGGGGGCGACACCCCTCAGCCCGTCACTGGGCAGGCTTGGAGGAGGGACCGGCCGAGGGACCTCCTGGGCCTTTACCTCCCTGCTTCCTGTTGGAGGAAGCCGACGGCTTGGGTTTGGGATACCAAGCCTGAGCCTGCTGGCCCTGACGTTGCTGGGCCGGGCGCGACACAGGCGCAGAAGGATGAAAGGGCTTAGGCTGTGGCTTGCGGCCTTTGTCCTTCTGGGCGGAAGAGACCGAGTCCAAGGTAGCATTGGACTTCTCGATCCTCTGCTGGTGACCTTCCACCCCAGGGCCGAAGAGGTCAGTTCCCAAAAAGGGAACATCCGCCAACTTGTGCTGGGTATCCGAGGTAAAGGTGGATATCCTCAGCCAAGCCCGACGATGCATGGCCACTGCGGCCGCCACAGACCTGGCACATGAGTCCCCGATGTCTAACGCAGTCTGGAGCTGCTGTTTGACCACTGCCCTGCCCTGGTCCCGCACTTGCCTGACCGTAGTCTGCAGATCTTCGGGAAGATGAGGGACAACCTCATCCATGGAGCCCAACAGGGCGTGAGAAAAATGTGCCATGAGGACGGCCGAACAGGCCTGACGAAGGCCGAGAGAGGATGCAGCATAGACTTTTCGCCGCATAATCCAATTCTTGGATTCCTTGTCGAGAGGTTTTTCCACATCCTCATGCCTCGGCACGCCGAAAACGCTGTCGGTAACCAACCCTCGGCCGAGGGTGTTCCAAAACCGACAGGGAACCGGTAGGGACCGAGATACTTCCTGGCCAACCTGGCCGAAGGTGCAGGGCAGGAAGCAGGACGCTGCCAAAGTTCCAAGGCCGGACCCACTATGGCTTCGGCCACCGGAAAGGCCTCCGTAGGAGAATTTCCTCGGTCCAGAATCTCCGTGAGGGGATACCTGGCCCATTTAGAAACGGGTTCGAGCTTCATCCCGGTGGACTCCGAGATGAGTAGAAGCAACCCTAAGAAGGATGAAGTTCATGCGCTTGGAGAAGAGGGAGGAACCATCATCGGACTCAGAAGAGTCCTCAAAGAGCTGCCTCGGGCCTCAGCCACCCTCCACCTGCTGAGGTTTATCGGGAGTGAGGGTGACAGACAGCCTATGGGGCAAACCCAAGGCCGACCGAGAATTTTTGGTCGGAGCCCCAACTAATGGCTGTGGAGGCGGAGGTTCCACCAAAATCGGTGGGCAGCTGGAATTGGTCGAACAACCGCCTGAGAACAGGCCTCGGCTACAACGAGGGGTTGTTTCCGTCGCCCGTGACAGCCACTTAATGGCCGGGAAGACGACTGGGTCGGCTTATTCCCGGTCAAAAGGAGCTGTTGCCACATGAGTTCTCGTATTCGGCTCACTTGCGCCAAGCCTCCCTGCCTGAGGAAGAGGAAGAGGAAGAGCGGCGGCGCCGCTTGCCGCGGTGCCGAGACCGAGACCACCTATGGCGGTGGGATCGGTTGGACCGTGAGGATGTCCAAGACCGAGACCGAGAGTCTCGACTAGGCCGAGGAAGGCGAGGAGAAGTGTCGGAAATCGGCACTCCCGTCGGCTCGGATGATCCCACTGAAGGCTCCGGAACCGGAGGCACAGACGAGCCGACGGGATCCTCAACTCCCACCGGGGGAACTGGGGAGAGGGGATTCTCAGCTTCTCCAGCTGACAACCCGTCTAACGGGTCAAGAAAAATCTCGACCGCCGACTGGCCTGACGGGACACCGTGAGCCAGTGGCCGAGCTGAGGGGTCGACCAAAGTCGACTGTCGACAAGGGAGGGGATCTTCCCGTCCCCAAGAGCATCGACGGAGAGACTTACTTTTGCTCTTTTTGGACCTGGAAAAAGGTCCCGAAGAAGTTGGACCCTCACCTTTCGTCGAGAGGGTCAAACAAAGCTCCTTAAAAGAAGCCGAGTACGAGGCACCGAGAGAGAGTAGGACAAATGCCGCAGCCGAGGTAGAAGCGGCCCACGCCGCCTCCTCTTTGAGGGCGATCATCTGCTCGAGCTGATTCGCCGAGCCCGCCACCACGGACACTGCCAATCGGGCCTCTTTAGATTTCACCGGTGGAATTCTTTTCTCAGGGCGCCCCAGTTGTAATCGGGCAGCACGGTCTTCAAGGACGTAGGCCGAAAAGGAAGAGCACAAGTCTCAGGCCTGCGGGTCGTGCTCAAGGCCCAGGCAGCAGACTGGAGTGTGGATTCGTCCTAGACATCTTCTGCCCGCCAGGGCACCTCCGAAAACCAGGAGTCGATTTGTCCATCGCAGCCGCGAGGAGAAGAAGACCGAAGTCTTTTTAGCAAAAAACTTTTTGATTTCGAACTTTCCAAGAATTAGGAACCAGTCTTAAACGCAGAGCGTCACGGAGGGAACCTGAGCTTCCAAGCGGTAAGGAAGATCTGGCGTCATGGGGCGGAGCCGAGAGTTTTACCACCCGGGTGGGTGGGAGGAGCCAGCTTGAAGACCTTCCGGCAAGATTTAAAGCGGCAAGGAACCTGCCAATAAGTGTGGATGAACAACATATCCATGTCCCTAGAATCAGCTGTTACAGTATGCGCTCATTATTGACAGCTCAGTTGGTGGCTAGCTGTAGCAGAAAGCAAAGGGCTGTGCAGGTCGCTGGCTCTGGGATAGGACAGGGATGGTGGGGCGATACCTGTCAGGGCTGGGGGTCAGCTCGACCACTAGGGAAGTGGTCCTATGTCACACTACAAGGGGATCGAGGTTAGGGAGGAGGGTCCACAAGAGCATAAAGAAAAGACAGATATCACACTACGAGGGGATCGGGGAAGGAGGACCACATGACACTGGTTTTGTTTGTTTTGTCCCTCGCAGACAGCAGAACAGTAAGGGGATGCTCAATACACCCATACGAGGGTGCACTACTGTAAGCTGTACTAGGAGTCACCACAGACATGTGTGTACCAGCACCACTACCATGTACCACCAGTGTCTATTGCAGTCTGTGGTGTTCCACACCCTCCCATGCACCCCTCAATGGGTGTATAAGGGATCTACCCTGAGACCCAGGGCAGGCATCTGACAAGGCAAGTGACAGCAGTTGTCACTGCCCGAGCTGATTTTTTTCTTTCAGTTGACATTTCAGTCTGACTTAGTAACTGACATCAGACCTAGAGTGATGGCAAAAGTGAAGAGGCTCAAGACTACCATGATCAGCTGCTCTTCAACTCTTCATGCACTGATTTCCATCAGTGTTCAAGCGGAAGTTGAAGGCCCACCTTTCTGTTCTGGCTTTTCCAGATTTCTGAGTCCACTCTGTGCTAGTCCCTTTCTGTGACAATCTGAAAGCATTTTAAGCCATTTTAATTCGTTATACTAGTGTTTATGCATTGTAATTATTTTACTTATTTATGCTATTTCTCACTATGTTCTGTTGTAATTTCTGTTAGGTGCCCAGAGCCTCCGGGATTGGGCACCCTACAAATAAAATTGCCTGGCCTTGCCTTTCTGTTAAAAAATAAAAACAATACGATGTGTGATGGTGGTAAAGTTTTTTATGTTTTAGTGTCAAATAAATAAAGTATGAACTGTTCTAAAAAAGATTGTCATACTAAATAGCTTTCATAGTTTTGCATTCTGAGTGTCTGTCTGTTTTAGGTCACTTTGCCATGGTTTGAGAATGCTGCCAAATTCAAGCTAAGCTGAATTCAGGGAATCCTATTTACCTACAAGTTCACTGTTGGTGAGGTACAGTATTTAACATGTTTTCTATCCAGCATTAGTATCTTTTAGTTAGTAGTTGTCATTATTTTAGTCTGTTCTTTGTGTGTCTTTTTTATAGATGGGCTAGCCTTGGGGGGAAGGGACGTTAATATTTAACAAAAAGATGAAAGAAGAAATTGCCATTTCCCCACATTGCTGCCTCAACAATTTGCTTATCATATCTGTTAGAAGTGGGTATTAGCCTTCTGTGTCCCAGAGATATTAGCATTTCACAAGCACAGCAACCAAGATCAGTTTATTTCTAACTCCACCAACTTCACAAATGTATTACTTGGACTGGGCCGGCCCGGTGGCGCAGAGGGTTGAAGCACTGGATGCCACACCTCGCGGCACACTGGCGACTCATGTTCGGACGCGAGCCCAGGTTGTCAGGAGTCGGCAGGGGAGGATAGGATTGAGCATCTGAAGGACTGCTCTCCTATCTTGGGGAGGGATGTGGGTCTCCACCACTCTGCAGCAGCCCCTAGAGATGCCCAGGGCCACTGCCAGAGTCAGTGCAATGGAGGGAGGAGTGCAGCGGACATCAGCATGTCTGCACTCCTGGGGAACAAAGTTGGTGGAAGATGGCAGCACTGTCCATGGCAGCTTGATGGCCGCACTTCCTGAGCCTGGTGGGGCTCGTGGGCATGAAGCCGGGGCCAGTACTGGATCTTGACCTGGCCGGGTGACCGAGGAGAGGGTCCCTTTCACGGGTACAGCTGCATATGCCAGCTGGCCAGGGCAGATGTGTCCCATGGTTATCGGGGGAAGTGAGCGGTGGCTGTATGATAAGGCTGATCGGTGGCTGCAGAGGAGAAAAATTGAAAGATGATAAAAAACAAATGTATTACTTGTGTAAGTTTATCGATCCAGCATTGGCATCTTTTACTTACAGTTGAAATGCTGTTGGGACGATTCTTCCTGTATTTGTATTTTCTACAGATGAGTGAGCGGGGGGGGGGGGTGCTCAATAAGTCTAACAACAAATTTAACAAAAAAAATTAAAAGAAATACTGCAGACTAGTTCTATTTCGTGTTATGCAGTAGATTCTTGAGAGTCACACGATGACTCCCCATACTCTATAAATTAACGCCATTTGTCAGCACCGCTTCCTTATTAGTTTGAGTCTCATATCTGATAGCAGTATCAGAATGCCAGGTGTTGATCAAGAATGCCATTATCTTTATATGCCCCAGCGATTTTAGCAATTCTTTCAACATTACATTGAATCATTATATGCAGCCAGTCCTGATCCAATTTGTATTCGGACGTACTTGTATCCCAAACCCCTCCCACACACTCTCGCAATCAATACATGGTCTGGGGCCAATCAAGATGAAGACTTTCATCATAATGATAACCATGATTTTATTACTTATGCAACTTGCCATGCAGTGGAGGCAGAATTTCTCAGGTACTGAAAGAATGATCGGAGGGCACAGTTAGATATCCCAACCACCCGCTCATACCACATGCTGCTCATACTCTTAATTCTTCTTACCTGGCTACCTGCTCCTTTGCAGCAGCTCTGTAAAAACTGCATTTTTTTGGAAAAAGCATCAGGACTGGTGCATATAATGATTCACTGTGATGTCTTGATCTACCCACATGCAAAGCTTTTACGGACTCACTGCAAACGAACAAATAAGCAGAATTATGAACATGAGTACCATGAGGTAAGCAGGTGGCTGGGAATATAGCAAACTGTACCCTCTGATCATTTGCATGAAACTGCAGGAGAAATCCCCAGATCATGTCTACATGTACAACATAAGGTGCTTTACCATAAACAGAAATGTTTTTGTGTAAGTGGCTCTGTTCTGAATGTTTATGAAAAGAAGCCTTCATACACAGATGTAGATTTCCCTCACTCTTCTTTTATGAACATAAACAACATTATTACAGTTGTGCTCATGAAGTGCTAAAATCTCTAGGACATATATGGATACTGGCACTCTTGATCAATACCTGGCTTTCTGCTACTTCTATCAGATGTGAGAATCAAACTACTGAGAAAGCGGTGCTGACAAACAGCATTCATTTATATAGTGTGACGAGTCATCGTGTGACTCTCAGGAATTTACTGCCAAACATGAAAGAGAACTAGTCTGCAGCATTTCTATAATTTTCTTCTGTTAGTGTTGTTACATTTGCTATCAGACTTACCAAGCTTCCTTCCACCACCACCACCCCTCAAGGCTCACACCTCTGTAGAAAAGACATGCAAGAATTGGCCCAACATCATTTTCGCTGTAAATAAAAGATACTGATGCTTGAGTGATAAAATTGTGCAAGTAATACATTTGTGAAGTTGACGGAGTCAGAAATAAAATTACCTTGGTTAATGTGTTTGTGAAATGTTAATATCTTTGGTGAATATAAGGATTGTGGCACTGTTGATCATGACCTGTTTTTTGACTGCTGCCAACAAATCTGATAATCAGACTGCTGGACAGCAGTGTGCAAACAGCAATAGTTTTTTACTTTTTGTTAAATTTGCCGTCAGACTTACTGATCTTCCCTTCAGTCTCCTCCAAGAATTACGCATCTGCAGTAAAGACAGGTAAGTATCGGATCAACATCATTTCCACTGCAAGCAAAAGGTGCTAACGCTGGTTAGATAAAACTGAGCAAGTAATACACTTGTGAAGGAGGTGGAGCCAGAAATAAACTTTATTTTTAGTTGTTCTATATTTCTGGGGGCATGTAAGGATAATGGTTACTTCAAACAGATACGGTAATCAAACTGTGGAGGTAGCAGTGTAGGCAAATGGCAATCTTTTTTTGGTTTTTGTATTTTTTAAAATTTGCCATCAGTCTTAACAGTTCTCCTCTCAAGGCTAACCTGTCTGTAGAAAAGACATGCACGTATCAGACTAAAACAATTACAACTGTAAGTAAAACATCCTAGTGCTGGGTAGCTAAAACAATAGATATAGCACCAGCTATGAACTTCTAGGTAAAAAAGATTCCCATTGCTTCATTGTATGATTGTCTTGTCACTGAAATCAGCTTGGCTTGAATTTGGCAGAGTTCTTGAGCCTTGGTAAAGTGATTTAAAACAGACAGTCAGACACTCAAAATACCAAACTATGAAACATATTTATTGCAAAAATATTTTTCAGAACTGTTCATATTTATTTGACACTAGCACAAGCAAAACGTTTTCACTGTCACACATCATAATGTTTTTATTTTTTTGTTGGGAAAATAATGGAAGTAAGCGTATGAAGAGTTGAAGAGCAGCTGATCATGGCAGTCGAAAGCCTGTTCACTGTTGCTGTTACTCCAGGTCTGATATCAGTTAGTAAGTCGGATTGAGATGGTACTGCTGACGGTAGCCTGTGATACAGGCTACTGTGGGAAGGTGACACGCAAAACAGTGACACCTGATGAGTAATTGTGATGGGGCTGCCCATACATGCGGAATGGGCGAATGTGGCATAACAGCGACCTGCATGTTTGGCAACAGGGTCAAAATGGTGACAGGAACATCTTGGCCATTACCAAAATCACATGCACCCACGGGTGTGTGCACTCACACGTGCAACCACTGACAGCACTAGTACGCACCGCCCCTGCCCACCACAGTCCCCCATGTGCAGCAAACCACAACTGCTACAATCCCCCAGACACTAACCATAGTGACTGTTGCCCCCCGGCCACTCCACACACACACACACACACACATATATACACACACACATATATACACACACACACACACACACACACACACACACACACACACACACACACCAGTTAGGCCATGAAGGGCCCTATCCGACAGGCTACAAACATGCCGCTCTCATGGCATGCTGCACTAGTGCACTGAAAACGGAAGCGCAAGCAACACAGACCAGCAGAAGTATCACACTGGATGCCAGCAAAGGATTCACCTCTGCCATACCATTGCATCAATACACAGCTCACACATCCAGGCAGCAGCATGGCTGGAATAGACTCTCCCCATTACAGTAGCTCATCGGAACAGCAGGGAGCGGGCGACCACGTCTTACTGTGCATAGGAGCATGTCTGCAGGCACCTAACCCTTTTGACAGCAGCAGAGGTGTGGAGCAAGGTGTGGCAGACACCGGACTGCACAGCAGCACGCCCATAAATAGGCAGGCACCAGGAAGTAAGGCTGTCACTCTGTGTCAGCAAGTGTAGGATGGAGGATGTTACCTTCCTCATGAGTCAAAAGGGGAGACCACTTCTTGCTCACTGTCGCTATGTGTACTGCAGAGACAAGGGAAAGTTTACTGGAGATGTGTGCAGGGCCACAGGCATGCCTATCCTGCATGGGTACACACTGTAGCGGACCACATTGTCCATACTGGCTGCCCGCACAACCACGTCTTGGAAGCAGGGGAGGTTGGTATCCACAGTGTGCTGCCGGGTGTGCGGGACTGCACACACACTAGCCTGGAATGTACTACCCAGGTTGTTGTGCAGGCCACAGCTCGGGTGACAGATGTCATTGTGGCAGGCTGCCAGACTTGCCCCTGTTGTGCTGTGCCATCCAGCAGGTGCCTCAGGCTGTCTGGGCTGCCCAGCAATGCCCAGCAGTGTGACTGAGCTCATAATCCCACCGTCGTATACGGTCACATATGACGGTGACCTGTTTCTGCAATTTGATAATGGTCCATCGGGGGACCACATACTCATATTTGCTACGCAGTGTGACCTGCTGTGCCTCACTGGGTGCCAGAACTGGTTCCTGCATGGTACCTTTCACGCCACACCACTACTCTTCAGGCAGCTCTACACCATCCAGCGGCCATGTACGTACTCATGTGTACACGCACTGAACAGTCATACAAGTGGGTGTTCACCGAGCTACGCCAGCTACTGTGTAATGCACAACCGCAGACAGCGCTGCTTGACTTTGAGCGTGCAGCTTGGCATGCCTTCATAGCTGTGTTCAATGGGGCAGTAGTGCATGGATGCTTCTTCCACTTCTATCAGGCCGTGTGGTGCCATGTGCAGGGCAGTGCTGCACTGCATGACAGGTATGCCATGGATGAGGACTTCACACTGCAGATACGCATGCTCCTCACCCTGGCATTCATGCCAATGTTTACATTAAACTGGTGGACATGCCCTTCTACCGCGACAACAAGGCAATCCTCCGGCCACTCCTCGACTACAGGGAGGACACATGGGTCGGATGCACCATTGGTAGGACTACCTGGTGGTGCCCACTGTTCCAGGTCACCATGTGAAACATGTACGAGCTGACACACGGTGGTCTGGTGAGAACTAACAATGCGGTGAAGGGTTGGCACCATGGTTTCAACACCTGGCTTGGTGCCAGCCATCAAAATATATGGCGCTTCCTGGACTGCCTCTGGGAGGAGCAGCAGCTCAGCACCCTGCGCATGAAGCAGCTTGTGTCGGGCTTGGGGTCCGCCAAGCCAAGGAAGGCATACAGGGACCCGACACTCTGCATCGAGGCTACTGTGGTGGAGTACGGTGTATGCAGCATGCTAGACTACCTCAGGGGTCTGGCATACAACTTCCAATTGCAGGTTTAGTTCACTGCACCTGTGGCTGCGATGGCACACATGTACCATCCTCCGCCCATATGCCACTGTCAGGAGCTGTGCCATGTGCCCACACCAGCACCCACCATGGCTATGCCTTGTCAACCTCCTCATGGACATTAACTGAAATGATGGCCACCGCCCATCATGTGCCACGTATCTCAATGCCCTACTGCTTGGTACCTCCAATGCTGCCCTGGCCTCTCTCTAGCTGCCTGCATCCCTGTGCCCACCCACCTGTGAGCCACTGCCTCATCACCCATGGTTGCTGTCTCCAGGCCCCACCCATCCGGCTGCTGTCACCACGCCACGCCTGTTGTCCCTGCTCCACCCCTGGTCCACTGCACATACCCACTGACTGACATTCGCTGCTCTGCCCCTGTGTGGGTTCCCCCACCACACCGTGGCCACTGGCCACCTGCATCCAGCTACAGTGGTTGCCATCCTGTCCGTGCCTGGGTCCCACCAACTCCTCATGGTATCCACTGGCCTCCTGGCCCACCCTTGTGTGCCCTTGTCATGTCTCTGTTATCCACCATGGTCCATGTGCAACCCCCCCCCCTTGCCCTCTGTCATGTTGTGCTGCCATCTTGCGTCCCCACTCCCTCCGTGTGTGCTGCCGCACTGCACTCTGGCTGTCACCCCCACGTCGTGTCTGTTTGATTGTGGCCCTGTTCTGGTTCTCATCCCCCACCGGTCAGCCACTGTGTGTACCTTGTCTTCCCCTCCGTCCCTGTGGTGGTGTGGTTGCATTTTTTTTTTCCACCAGTGGTCACTGTTTTGATGCTTGCCCATGTTGCGCTTGTGCCCCTTTCAATGTTTGCAGTGTTGCCTTCATCCTTCAGCTGGTCAACCTGCTGCAGTTGCCCTTCTCACATAGAACCCTGCTGACAAGACTAGCAGGGACTGAGACAGAGAGAGAACAGAGCTTAATACAGGGCAACAGAGCAAATAACAAGCAAGCAGTTGCCACTAAAAGAAAAAACCAAAAAGTTCTCTGTATTCATACCACCTTTACTTTGTAACCACCAGAAAGAACTATATTAAGGTTTTGTCTTTATTACAGCATCACACTTGCCACTCTGCTATGTTTGACTCTTGTGGGTCAGAAAAATCTACTTTGAGCTGCAAATAAAACAATATAAATAATTTGAAGGTTGGAATTATCGCTTTGGGATTTCCGCAATTGTACACTGAGCTTACTTAGGAAGCTCTCTCCTGTTACTGGGAATTAAAAGTAAAAGATTTTTCTTTCGTCTTTTTTATTTTTATTTTGGGGGTTAAAAGTAGTGTTGCTGTTCCAAATACTGATCTGCACCTCCACAGAAAGACACAGAGAGAGAGAGAGACAGAGAGAGTGTGAGAGTGAGAGTGCAGCAAGCAAGGGATCAAGTAATCCCCTCTTTTTGCCAGGCAGGGCAAACTGATGATTCCCGAGAAGGATAAAACACATAACCGTGTCTTCTGTTTTCAGCTTCTGCAGTGTGTGTGTGTGTGTGTGTGTATGTGTGTGAAGCCATTTTGCACCATACACTCCTGCATCAAGCAGAACCAGTCTAAATGTTTTACTGGTGATTTGCATATACTTCCCATGATGCTTTGCATTATTGGGTTATGTGTGATTTTGTCATTCTTTTAACTGTATCATTAGCATACAGAATGGCCTAACAATCATTACAAACTAATGACAATTCATTCAAGAATATAGTGAATAGCAGGGGAGCTGGACTGGGCTCTCTTTCTATCGGGGACATTTAACATCAGAAGAAGTGGAGCCCCGCCAAATAAAGCTAGCTGAATAGTGAGTGGAGCACCGCCTAGGGAAAGAGTCCCTGTACCTAGTGGCAGGTATAGAGGTTTTTGGTAATGAAAGCGAAGATTTTTCTAACATCAACTATCTGTCTAACTTACTCTATTTTATATTTCTTAGTAAACGTGCAAACTTTTGTCTGACTATAAATATATCCTGTTTGTAAATAACTGTAGTATCTTCTAGTAAAGAATCTATTTTTGATAGAACCAATGAATGCCTCATTATTAAAAAGGTAATTTTATTATTTCTGCTGGACTCTGTTTGCAGACTGTCTCCGAAGAGCACTCTACCAGTAGTTACTGCTTTGATATTCCTAACCCTGAGCATAGAGGGCCAAAGCCAGTTTACTGATTCCTGGTAAACGTCAGGTGGTGACAGAGGATTAGAAGCCCTCGACCAAACTGCCCTGTAAGCTGAGATGGCCGAAGGGGGAGTTGTTGTCATAACTGGTGGTAGTACAGTGCAGATCAGAGCACAGATTTAAAGCTAGAATTTGTGTACAGTGTGCTTTCCTGTAGAAGCAGGAACTTTGGGAGAGAGGTAAATGCCTTACCTAGTAGATGAGGTGACAGAGTGCCAGTAGAAATATACCTTAACAGTCAAAAAACATGATACACACAAGAGGTTTCATTGTTTACTACTGTTTTTTTTTTTTTTATTTCTAGAAAACAGCTTACTGCAGCACAGTTAGAAAAGATGAGCTTCTCATTGCATGGCAGGTTTAATGTACATAGAAACATATAAGTTGATGGCAGATAAGGACCACAAGGCCCATCCAGTCTGCCCATTTCTTTTTCTACCTTATGAATGTGCCATTGGCCTTTACTCTGTCAATGGCCTATCTATTCATACTCATCTGTATTGCTCCCATATGCCTATTCCATGCCTGTTTGAAGCCCTGCACTGTGTTCATAGCCACCACTTCCTGAGGTAGGCCGTTCCATGCATCCACTACCCTTTCTGTGAAAAAGAACTTCCTCACATTACCCCTTAATTGGCCTCCCTCTAATTTCATGCTGTGTCCTCTTGTCCTGCTAGTTTTCATATATTGAAACATGCTAGACTCTTTCACCTTCTTAATGCCCTTAAGGTGTTTGAATGTTTCAATCATATCACCTCTCTCCCTTCTTTGCTCTAGGATATACATAATGAGCTCCGTTAATCTGTTATCATATGTTTTCTGATGCAATCCTTGCACCATTTTGTTGCCCTTCTCTGGACTGCCTCAATTTGGTTAATGTCCTTGTGAAGCTGTGGCCTCCAGTACTGCACACAGTACTCCAGATGGGGCCTAACCAGTGTCTTGTAAAGAGGGATTATTACCTCCCTCTTACAACTTGTGATACCCTTACTAATATACCCTAACATCCCCCTAGCCTTACCTACTGCTTTTGTGGTCTGCTTGGATGATTTCAGGTCATCGGTGATGATGATGCCCAAGTCTTTTTCTTCCCTTGTGATTGTCAGCAACTCCCCTCCCAGCCTATAGGTGGCTTCAGGGTTTCTCTTCCCTATGTGCATGATTTTGCACTTCTTTGCACTAAACCCCAGTTGCCACTCTTTCGACCATTTTGCTAGTTTATCCAGATCTCTTCTCATTCTGCCCACCCCATCTGGATCATCTACTCTGTTGCAGATCTTGGTGTCATCTGCAAACAGACAAACGTTATCCTCCAGTCCATCTGCAATGTCACTGATGAAGATATTGAAGAGGACTGGCCCCAGGACTGATCCCTGAGGTACCCCACTTGTGACTTGCATATCTTCTGACTGTATACACTTTACCACCACTCTCTGTTTTCTGCCTGTCAACCAGTTTGCCACCCAGTTGACCAACTTCTGACCCACCCCGAGCCTACCCAGCTAATTAATCAATCTTCTGTGTGGAACAGTATTGAAAGCTTTGCTGAAGTCAAGGTAGTCAACATCAACTGCTTCCCCTTGGTCCACCACTCTGATTACCCAGTCAAAGAATTCTATGAGATTAGTTTGACAGGACCTTCCATTTGTAAACCCATGCTGTCTTGGATCCTGAGCTCCTATGGATTCCAGGTGTTGCACTATCCTTTCCCTAAGGACTGCCTCTATAATCTTGCCCACTACTGAGGTAAGACTGACTGGTCTGTAGTTCTCTGTCTCCGCCCTGCTACCACTCTTGTGGAGCGGGATCACATGAGCCCTTCTCCAGTCTTCTGGGACCACTCCTGGGCTCAAAGACTCACTAAACAGTTCTGATAATGGCTCTGCTAGTTCCACTCTTAGCTCCTTTAGTACCCTGGGATGTATACCATCAGGTCCCATTGCCTTGTCCACCCTGAACTTATTTAGCTCTTGTAGGACCCTCTCTTTTGTGAAGGGACTAGTGCTCACCTCCCTTCCCTGTGTCCATGGTGCTGAGCTGTGGGCCCTGCCCTACCTTCTCTTCAGTAAATACTGAGCAGAAGTATCTATTTAGGATAGATGCTTTTACATGGTCCTCCTCCTCCTGACACTCCCCCTTATCTCCTTTGATCTTAGCAATACGCCCTCTGAACTTTCTCCTTTCACTAATTTATCTATAGAAAGTCTTGTCGCCTTCGTTTGCTGTCTGTGCTAGTGTTTTCTCGGTTTGGGCCTTTGCCTGCCTTACTGCCTTCCCTGCTTCCCTTAGGGAAGTTTGGTATGCCTCTCTATCTTCATCCCACTGTGTTCCCTTATATTTCCTGAAGGCCAGCCTTTTGGCTCCGACCTTTTCTGCTACTGTTTTTGAGAACCAAAGTGGTTTCCTTCTTCTTTTGCACTTCCTTTTCTCTCTAACACAGTGGGGTGTTGCTTCAAGTATTGCATCCTTAATGCTTGCCCACTTTGCCTGTACCCCCTCACCTGTATTTCTTTTTGCCAGGGCTAGTTTAATTCTGTTGGCCATCTTATCAAAGTCAGCTCCTCTGAAGTCCCATATTTTGCCTTGGTTCGGCAGCTTCATGAACTGTGCACACAAAGGCAGATTGTCTATGAAGGTCCAATAATACAAAGAACATATGCGCTCCTAGACCTGGGCCGTTGGTGCAAATACATTGTCTATGAGGGTCTGACAAAGAATGAACTCATGGAAGCCCTGTCAAGGCATGACCGTATGCAAGGGGAATTAGAAGTCCCTGACCAAAAACTGCCCTGTAAGCTGGGACGGCCCAATGGGCAGTTTTTGTCACAGACCCAAAATTTAAACAGTGGTTGTTAAACAAAAGAGAATTATATTTTAAGATAAATAAGAATGGCGTAGTAAACACAGAAATGTAGATGGCAGATAAGGACTGTTTGGCCCACTCAGTTTGTCCATTTTGTCCCTGCCTATATTACCACAGTATAGACAGGGACACAATGGACAGACTGGGTTAGTAGTGAAAACATTTGGGAAGTCTTTGAAGCATACACTATATAAGAGGTCATATAATTAGCTACTCCTCTCACAGGAAAAGAGAATCCCTTAAATCTCTCTGAGAAAAAGAGGATTTACTGAATAAATGAGAAGCAGAACATAAAACAGACCAAACGAGAAACAAACAACTCCTACATAAAATAATCTCACTTAAGTATGAAATTAACTGTATACATAGCAGTAAAGTGGAATATGCACTGTCAAGAACTAATGGAAAGTACTGGGAATCGAGGGAAAATTAGGCAAGCTCTTAACATGCAGACTGAAAAATAAACACTCTAAAAATATAACTGCAGCAATAAAGTTAAACAATGGTATAAACTTGGAGTTACTCTTCAGGAAATCAATAATCAATTTAAATGTTTCTTTTAATCTTTGTACACATCCAGCAATAAAAGTCCTGAAAAAGACTATTTTGAATTACTTATCGAGGATAAAGTTACCCATTATCTCACCAGAGGTAAAATTAGCTTTAGACAAACAAATAACTCGACAAGAGGTAGAGAAGACTACTAATAACCTTTCAGCAGAATGTTCTCTGAATGCACGGAATCTTGGAAACAAGACGGAAGACCTTCAGGCACTATTAGCGGACAGGAAAGTTAGACATAGCTGCAGTAACTGAGACTTGGGCAACATCACACCATGAATGGGACCTTCCGATCCCTGGATGTAAACTATACAGGAGGGCCAGGGTAGTTGGGAAGGGAGGAGGGGTGGCAGTTTATATCAGAGAGGGAATAACTTGCACAAGGGAGGAGTCAGAGGAAGGGGAAGTGGAGGCATTATGGGTTCAGTTACGGTCTAATAGAGGGAGAAATGTGAAGTTGGGTGTGGTTTATAGACCACCTAGTGAGGATGAGGAGAGGGACAGGGAACCAAGCTCACAAATATCGGAAGCTGAGGGGAAGGAGAGGTGGTAATTGTGGGGGACTTTAACCTGCCCAAGGTGGACTGGAGCATACCATCCGTGACATGTGCTAGGAGTCAGATGATCCTGGTTCTTGACTCAGGGCATCACTGAACCAACAAGAGCTGAGGCAATTCTTGATCTGGTTCTCACAAATGGGGAGCTTGTACAAGAAATAATGGTCAGGGAGCCACTGGGAGGAAGTGATCTCTGCATAGTGTGGTTTCAGTTGGATATGGACAGGGAAAGCAACCCAACTAAAACCAAAGATCTTGGATTCCAGGAGGACGGGCTTCAGGAAAGTGGGCGTAGTGCTAAGGAGCCATATGTTGGGCATCAGAGCAGATAAGGGAGTGGACCAAAGGTGGTCCATCATTAAGGAAGGAAGACTAGCTGCCACAGGTGAGAGTATTAGGCTTAGGGGTAAGAACACAAGGGCCAAAGCACCCAACTGGTCCAATTCTGGGGTTGCCCAGGCAGTAAGGGAAAAGAGGTTGGCCTATAGAAAATTCAGAAAGACCGAGAGAGAGGTGGATAGGGAAAATTACCTAAGGTTGGCTAGTGAGGCAAGTAAGAAAGTCAGGTGAGCAAAGGCACAGAAGGAGCTGCAGATAGCTGAAGGAATTAAGAAGGAAGAAGGCTTTCTTTCACTATAAAAGTGAGAAAAGGGACAAGAAGGAAGTGATTGTTCGGCTTAAGAAATGGGTGGAGTGGGTGGAGGATAATGGGGGAAATGCAGAGGTACTAAATGAATACTTCTGTTCCATCTTCACCGGGGGGAAGGACGGACTAGTGCCTTCTGGAGGGGAAAAGAGGAACGGGGAGGACGACACAGATGTAGTGATAGAAGAGGACAGAGTGAGGGAGAGGCTGCTGGCATTGAAGGTGGAGAAATCACCAAGCCCGGACGGAGTACATCCAATGGTACTAAAGGAACTGGCTGAGGAGCTGGCAGGGCCACTGGCCGACCTATTTAATAGTTCACTAGAGACAGGTATAGTACCACAGGAATGGAGAACAGCACATGTAGTGCTGCTCCACAAAAGCGGTCCCAAGGATGACCCATGGAATTACAGACCAGTCAGTCTCTTCATTGTGGGAAAGCTCATGGAGAACATACTAAAGGAAAGGTTGGTGGAATATCTAGAGGAGCATGGTTTCCAGAATGCAAGGCAGCATGGGTTCATGGGGGAGGGGAATCGTGTCAAACAAATCTGATTGACTTCTATGACTGTGTCATTAAGACAGTAGACAGGGGCAAGGGGTAGACATCCTCTATCTTGATTTTAGCAAGGCCTTTGAATCTGTGCCCCACACAAGGTTAATCAGGAAGTTGGTGGATCTCGGGACTGGGGAAAAGATGGTCAGATGGATAGAAAACTGGCTGAAGGACAGAACCCAGAGTGGTCGCTGTGGGAAATCAGTGTTCAGGAGAGATTAAGAAAATGACAGTGGCACTGTTCATTAGCAGAGGTCCTAAAATGCATATATTGAAAATTTGGTGATGATACTCCATAAAATGACTGTGTTATGAGCGTACATTGCACAGTTTGCACGCACACTCGTACCTTCATGAATTAATATTTTCACTTCAGATTTTCAACATTGCCATTGTTCTGCACCTCCTTATGAACAGTACAGTTGTCATTTTTCACATCCTGGCCGAAATGTGTTTTTGCAGTTCTAGCACAGAATCTTGTGGTCGCTGTGGGAAATCTGTTCGGGACACATTATGAAAATGAGAGTGACACTGTTCATTAGCAGAGGTCCTAAAATGCCTATGTTGAAAATTTGGTGATGAAAGTCCATAAAATGAGTGTGTTACGAATGTGCATTACGCAGTTTCCACACACGCACGTACATTTGCAACTTTCCAATATTTTCACTCCAGATTTTCAGCATTGCCATTTTGCCACACCTCCTTATGAACAGTGCAGCTGTCATTTTTCACTTCCTGGCCAAAATGTGTTTTCACTCTTCCGGCCCACAATAGCATAGTCGCTGTGGGAAATCAGTGTTCGACATATTAAGAAAATCACACAGACACTGTTCATGAGCAGAGGTCCTAAAATGCCTATGTTGAAAATTTTGTGATGAAACCCATAAAATGACTGTGTTGTTTGTATGTGTTGTGCAGGTTCCACGACCCTTGTAAGTTTGTGCAAATTAGTAATATTTTCACGCCTTATTTTCAGCACTGGCATTTGTTCACACCTCCTTATGAACAGTACAGCTGTCATTTTCACATCCTGGCTGAAATGTGTTTCTGCTGCCTGTCAGATACACCGCATCGATGCTGCAAATCAGTATTTGGGACAGATTAGGATCATGCGCACTGACGGAGTGGCAGAGCTCAACTGAGCTCTGTTGGGACTGCTGTGGATTTCTTTGTGGGCAGAAATAGGCAACAACGCAGGCAGGAGCCCAGTACAAAAGGGCAGCCTGCAGCGCCGGGAGATACAGAACGAGTGAGTGAGGGAGGGGGAGCGAGTGAGCTCAGCGGAGCTCTGTTGGGACTGCTGCAGATTTCTTTGTGGGCAGGAAAAGGCAGCAATGCATGCAGGGCTGAGTACAAAAGGGCAGCTTGCAGCGGTGGGAGAAACAGAATGAGTGAGTGAGTGAGAGAGGGGGAGTGAGTGAGCTCAACAGAGCTCTATCATGACTGCTGCGGATTTCTTTGTGGGCAGAAAAGGGTGGCAATGCAGGCAGGAGCCCAGTACAGAAGGGCAGCCTGTTGCGCCGGCAGAACGGAATGAGCAAGTACAGGGGGAGTGAGTGAGGCCAACGGAGCTTTGTCAGGACTGCTGCAAATGTTTTGTGGGCAGAAAAAGATGCCGACAGAGGCAGGAGCCCAGTACAAAAGGACAGCCTGCAGCACCAGGTGATTCAGAATGAGACAGTGAGACAGGAGGAATGAACAACCTTAATGGAGCTCTGTTGGGACAGCTGCAGATTTCTTTGTGGGAAGGAAAAGGTACCAGTGCAGGCTGGAGCTCAGTACAAAGGGGCAGCCTGCAGCGCCGGGAGAAACAGAATAAGCGAGTGAGAGAGGGGGAGTGAGCGGGCTCAGTGGAGGTGTATCGTGACTGCTGTGGATTTCTTTGTGGCCAGGAAAAGGTGGCAATGCAGGCAGGAGCCCAGTACAAAAGGCCAGCCTGCGGCGCCAGCAGAAACGGAACGAGTGAGTGAGAGAGGGGGGGAGTGAGCAAGCTCAACGTAGCTGTGTCAGGACTGCTGCAGATGTCTTTGTGGGCACAAAAAGCTGCCAATGCAGACAGGAACCCAGTATAAAAGGGCAGCCTGCAGCAGCAGGAGACACAGAATGAGCGAGTGAGGGAGGTGGAGTGAGTGAGCTCAACGGAGCTCTGTTGGGACAGCTGGAGATTTCTTTGTGGGCAGAAAAAGGCAGCAATGCATGCAGGGGCCCAGTACAAAAGGGCAGTCTGCAGTGGCAGGAGAAACAGAACGAATGAGTGAGAGAGGGGGAGTGAGTGAGCGAGCTCAACAGCGCTCTGTCGTGACAGCTGCAGATTTCTCTGTGGGCAGAAAAGGGCAGCAACGCAGGCAGGAGCCCAATACAAAAGGGCAGCCTGCAGTGTGGGCAGAAATGGAACGAGTGAGTGAGACGGGGGAGTGAGTGAGGCCAACGGAGCTCTGTCGGGACTGCTGCAGAGTTGTTTGTGGGCAGAAAAAGGTGCCAACAGAGGCAGGAGACCACTACAAAATGACAGCCTGCAGCACCAGGAGAAACAGAATGAGCGAGTGAGACAGGTGGAGTGAACGACCTCAACAGAGCTCTGTCGGGACAGCTGCAGATTTCTTTGTGGGCAGGAAAAGGTGCCAATGCAGGCAGAAGCCCAGTACAAAAGGGCAGCCTGCAGCGCCGGGAGAAACACAACAAGCGAGTGAGAGAGGGGAGTGATCAGCTCAACGGAGCTCTATCGTGACTGCTGTGCATTTCTTTGTGGGCAGAAAAAGGTGGCAACGCAAGCAGGAGCCCAGTACAAAAGGCTAGCCTGCAGCACCGACAGAAACGGAACAAGCGAGGGAAAGAGGGGGAGTGAGCTACCTCAATGAACCTGTGTCAGGATTGCTGCAGATTTCTTTGTGGGCAGAAAAAGCCTCCAACAGAGGCAGGAGCCCAGTACAAAAGAGCAGCCTGCAGTGCCAGCAGAAACAGAATGAGCGAGTGAGAGAGGCGGAGTGACCCACCTCAACAGAGCTCTGTCAGGACACCTGCAGATTTCTTTGTGGACAGAAAAACATGTCAATACAGGCAGGAGCCCAGTACAAAACAGCAGCTTGCAGCACCAGGAGAAACAGAACGAGTGAGTGACACGGGGCAGTGAGCGAGCTCAACGGACCAATGCAATCAACATTCAGCATTGACAAATGCTTGTTTTATGTGGTTTCCTTTTAGATATTGCACTGTTTGGCTGCACCAGTGATTTCTGGCAGCCTGGGAAGTGCTCACTGAATCAGCCATTAGGATGGAACATTTCTGTTATCATTTTTTGTGATGCGTCATGTTTGGGACTCCTTGGCAATTCAGCTATTGAGCATGCTGCTCCGTTTCCCCTAGTTTGCACTCAGTGCCTTTTTCTGATCAAGATGATGTCACTTTGTGTACAGTACATGAATGCCTGCTCTCTGTAGAGGTCATCTTGCTAAACACTGCAAGCAACAACAATAAAAAAGGTTTTAAAACAGTTTTTAATGTAACCCCCTTGCAAATGGGGGTTCCCAAAAATCTTCCAGGAGCTTGCTTAAATGCTCCAGGCCTGAATGGTGTTTGGCATTTAAGCCATTTATCTGTGAGTGCTTTTAGAGCCTCTGGTACTGTCTCTTTAAGAGCTGTCTGCTTGCAGACATAATTAGTTTGTATGGGGGGACTGTGTGTTTTCCTGTTTGAGTCCCGCTTGAGCTACTGCCAAATCACTCCGTTTCTGCCATCGCTAAGTGGGCAGAAGGAGCGCTCTTCAAAGGTGTAATTGTTTGCTTGTAACCTGTTAGAGTAATAATGAAAAGGCAGTTTGATTTAACCTGCTTTCTTGTAGCAAGGACAGTGCAGAGCAAGCTCCTTCATGTTGGTTCTGAACTGCTGAATTGGACCAATCATGGTGGGGATCCTTTAAAATTGAGCCTGCTCTGGGCAAATCAGAACTTGGACTCTCCTCTGGAGCCTGCTGTAAGGGGATTGTAAGGGCAGTGACTCTGGGAAATGTAGTTTTGACTTCGGTGCCTTTTTTCCACCAACAAGGGGAGTTTATTGTGAGTGACAGCTAAACCAGCCAAGAACTGGGAGGAACTCAAAGGAAGTGCCTGATTTTGTCTGCTGGAGTTTCAGTTTAGCTTTGGCAGTGAAGAGTCAAGGAGCCCTGTGCTTCTTCAGTGTGCAGTTCAGCGCAGGAAGCACATGTAAGGCCTCAAGTTTCGGTCTGCAGCTTGTGCAAGCGCTTGTTCGGACTGAATCCGACCTGTGAAGAGAATAAAGGAGATCTGAAGAGTAGAACCAGGCTCACCCTGTAGAAGACTGGAGAAATTACTGAATCGCGCTCAGTCTGTCAGGAACTGAACCTGCTGTGTGTTCTCCCAGGTATTGTGCAGTAATTGCGATCGGGATAGAGAAGCAGCCGCATGGTATAGTACTTTCCTTTTACATATAAATCTGTGTAGTGCTTGTGGGGAATCACATTTCAAATCCCCTGTACAGTGAACTGAGTGCATGAAGCTGGAAGTAAACCCCAGCTTAATCCAGACTATATCCATTTGCTCCAAACTGCAGTGGGGTCCAGTCACAAGGACCTTGCCCACATGGTCTGCTCCTCCTGGCAGTCCAGGACAATCTGCCTGCCATCCAGTTCCCAGCATTGAGTTTGTGAGTAAAAAGCAGGGTAGCTCCCTGCCATCTGTTTATCGAATTGCAAGTGTGCTATCTAATTGTTGTGTTTTATTTCTTCATGAACTTCGCCATCTGGCTCCGGATTACAATTGGGTATTGTGCAAGTGTTTTTTCATCACAGGGCCCCAACCAGCTGCATCAAATAGGCTAGCCTTCTATTGCCTGGGTACCCAGAGACAGTGACTTATAGGTTAGGCCTGTGCACAGTGCCCTAGTATAGATATATATATATATATATATATATATATTAGAGTGGTAAGCTAATTAACCTGATTTCCCCCAGTCCTTGTTATTCCCCTAAATAAATCAGATCTGTTTGTTTCAGCAAAGTTACACTGCCTGAGGTATTCATTTATGTTACAGTATTGTACTGTGGTTTTTGCACTGTATCATCTTGTTTTACAGGGGGTCCCCAGAGTCCAGCTGACCGAACCAGTCCTGGGGGTAAGTGTATATTGCAAGGGTACTGTGATTGATTTGTGTGGGCCACTAGTGGGAAGAAAGGGGGGTTGCAGTGACCCAAAGGGCTGTGACCAAGTCATATTAGACTGTCTTAACCCCGACCTATGGGTGGAGGCACCCGCCATCAGATCCAGGTCCCTCAACCTGTTAGTGGCAAATCAGGCAGGGGTAGTAGCCCTTGGGATAGCGCCACCTAGGGGTTACATCTTGGAGACTCACCGCTGGGATTGTGTGTCCTCTAGTGGCCATATTTACGAACCACTGTTAAGAAAAAATAAATAAATAAATGGGTACCCCGACAGAAGTGGCTGTGCACCGGCTGGTGGAGTGGTGTACTGGGGAGGAGATCGACCCCCAGAATGCTATGCTTATCCTGGACATCCCCTGGGTATCAATACGGACACTACACAGGGAGTACTTTCCAAGGTGGAAGTTTACAAAACCCTGTGGTGGCGGGTCGGCATGCTAATCTGCTCACCTACACTTTCCTGGTCCTAGTAGAGTTTAAGGATCTCACAGATAGCTCCAAAGTGCCACAGACTATTACCCCAGAGGGAGCCCTCACTGCCTGGAGAGTGATAACTAAGGACAGTAAAGACCCGGGGGGGGATGAGCCCCCACCATTATCTGAAACTTTTGAGGAGAAATTTGCTAAATGGTTGCTAGGGGAAGGTAAAACTGTGGAGGACTTGAAGAAACTATTCTTGCCACCTAGGGGTGTTCCTCCCCCAACACCCTCTCCCGCTCCAGTACCCGTAATGGTGGCTGAACCAATGCAGGCTCTTGTTTCTGCACCTGCCATTAGTCACGACTCTTACCGAAGGTTGAGGATCTTCTCTGGCACCCTCCCCACCCCCCAAGGGGAGAATGACTGGGAGAACTGGATAGACTATGTTGCCCCCCAAGTGCTAGAATGGCAATGCTCAGAAGCCAAAAAGCAAAAGAGGGTTAGTGAGAGCCTCAGAGGTCCTGCCTTGGCTACCATCCATGCTAAACGGGCCAGTAACCCTGAAGCGACTGCACAGGACTATCTTGAGGCCTTGGAGAATGTGTATGGGAGTCCAGATTCTGATGAGGACCTGTGGGGGAGAGTAAGAAATGCACAACAGTACCAAGGGGAGTTGTTGTCTGTGTATGTATCTCGGCTGGAAAAATTGTTGCAAGAATGCCTCAGAAAGGGTAGTTTGCCAGCGACTGAACTGGACTGAACCAGGCTGGACAGGATCCTTATGTCTGCCCCCTTCTCAGAACTGCTGTTGCTTCAGTTACGCCTGGCAAATTGACTGGAATCCCCACCCTCCTATGATGAGCTAATGAGAGAAATTCAAGGAGTTGAGAAAAGGCAACCTCGGGAGGGACCTGCACCAATAGCTGCGGCTATGACCCGAGTGACTGAGGGTGACCCATCAAGTGAAGTTCAGGGGCAGAGGTTGGCAGTTAATGAGTGCTCTGAGAAGGAAAAAGATATGCCACAATGGGGTGAACTGTTGAGAGAGTTCGGAGAAATAAAAAACAGTCTCTTTATGAGGGCCGCTCCTGCAAGTACAGGCCCCGACCCTCATCCGACTGCATCTGCTATGGGGGTTGGGGTACCCACCCATGCATTTCCTGCTGACAGCAGCTCAAAACTCGATGTCTTGACCATGGAAGCGGGGAAATTGACGAGATGTCTCCAAATGCTTATCATGCCACAGGCAGAGATGGCACCAAGGTTTCCAGTTAGTAGTACCCCCACCCTGGCTCCCAGTGTGATGCCTCGGCCAGCTCAAACTCCAGAAAGTATGTTTTGTTATAATTCTGGGAAGGATGGGCACATGAAGAGAGAATGCCGGTCCCCAAAAGACACAGACAAAGTTGCATATAGACTACAAGGAGAGCTTCGGAGAACAAATCAGTGGTTAAGGGGTGCACGCAATTATCCCAGTGAGGGCCCCAAAAATGCTAACTCACGTCCCTTTGTGGCAAGATCAGTTGCCCAGGCCCCTGCTACCACCTCTCCAGAATGGTCCAGAATAGTGGGTCCCTCCATGGAGACCACTGTAAAGGTGAATGGAGTGTCTACAAGAGCTGTATTAGACAGTGGCTTCCAAGTGACAATTATGTTCCAAGACTGGTATCAGAAGCATTTGTCTGACGTACCCTTACAACCGTTGGAGGGGCTGCATGTCTGGGGGTTAAGTGAGAAGGCCTACCGCTACTCTGGATATATCCGAATGTGGCTGTCTTTTCCCACCTCTGTGGCTGGAGTGGCCGAGCAAGTAGAGACCCTGGCCTTAGTGTGTCTCCCTACCGGACTGTATGATGGGGTCCCTCTACTAATTGGGACTAATGCACATATGTTTGGACGGCTGGCACAGTTGTGTTATGAAAAACAGGGGTCAAGGGCTGGTAGAGCTTTAAGAATTCCAGCCTTGATTAAGAAGGCCTATGAGGCACAGAGAAATGTTGAAAAAGTAGAACCAGAGGAACCAGTTGGAATTGTCTGGAAGAAGGATCCTGAGTCTCTGATCCTGGCGCCAAATGCCCAGTGTACCTTACAGGGAGAGGTCCGTATCAGAAAGGATGTCAAGAATAAAATATTAATGTTGGATGCACCAGGTGACGGAAAATTGCCGGAGGGACTGCTGGTCAAGCCTAGTATTTTGCCTGCTAGAGCCCATGCTTAAGCCAGAAGGGTAATGGTTCAAGTTCATAATGTGTCTGACAGAGAGATTCGAGTAAATAGAGGTTGCACCCTGGCTAATGTGCATTGTGCAGACACTGCAGTGCTACCCAGTAGCAAGAGTTCGGGGAAGAATGACAGAGTAACACCTGACTTGTTTGATTTCGGTGACTCCCCATTGCCAGCTGAATGGAAAGTGAGGATCAGTGAGAAGCTTGCCCAGAGAGACCAGGTGTTTTCTTTAAAGGAATGGGATGTAGGATGCATGCAAGGAGCTGAGCACCATATCCGGCTGCATGATGAAAGGCCATTTCGTGAGAGGTCTCGACGCCTGGCACCTGATGACATAGATGATGTGAGATGGCATCTGCAAGAGATGCTAGCTGATGGTGTAATACAGGCATCCAGAAGCCCCTATGCTTCCCCCATTGTGGTAGTGAGAAAAAAAGAATGGGACAGTAAGGATGTGCATGGATTATCGCACTTTAAACCGGCGTACTATCCCTGATCACTACACAATGCCCCACATTCAGGATGCTGGACTGTCTAAGCGAGAACGAAGTGGTTCTCTGTGCTGGGATCTCCACAGTGGGTACTACTAGATCCCAATGGCCCCGAGGACCATGAGAAGACAGCCTTTACTGTCCGCTTGGCTTTCTATGAATTCATGAGGATGCCTCAAGGATTCAGGCACCCCACCACTTTTCAAAGATTGATGGAGCGTGCAGTGGGGACATGAACTTACTAGAGTGCCTGTATACCTAGATGATGTTATTGTGTTTGGCAGCTCACTGGAGGAACACGAGAGCAGATTATTCAAGGTGCTGGACCGACTGGAAGACTTTGGCCTTAAACTGTCCATTGATAAGTGTCAATTCTTTCAAACATCAGTAAAGTATGTGGGACACATAGTATCCACCGAGAAAATAGAGACCGACCCAAGTAAAGTTGAGGCCTTGACCACCTGGCCACAGCTCAAAAATCTAAAAGAACTGCAAAGATTCCTGGGATTCTGTGGTTATTATCAGCGTTTCATCAAGGACTATTCAAGAGTGATCCGCCCTTTACTTAACCTTACTCAAGGGTATCCCCCAACCGACAAAAGATACAAAAAGTCAGCGTCCCGCGAGACTGAAAGAGTGTATTTTCATCCAAGTGAAGTATTTGGGGCCCACTCGACTCCTGATTGTGAGACTGCTTTTCATGAGATCATATATCAACTTACCTACGCTTCAGTGTTGGCCTATGCCGATCCAACAAAACCTTATGTCCTGCACACTGATGCTAGCTTGCAAGGGTTGGGGGCTGTGTTGTATCAGGAGCACGAGAATGGCCTGAGACCATTGGCCTTTGCCAGTAGAAGCCTGACCCCATCCGAAAAGAACTATCCTGTGCACAAGTTAGAGTTCCTAGCTTTGAAGCGGGCCATTGTTGATGAATTCCACGAATACCTGTAGGGGCTAAGATACTAGTAAAAACGGACAATAATCCTTTGACCTATGTGCAGACTTCAGCTAAGTTGGATGCCACTGGCCATAGGTGCCTTTCTGCATGATCTACATATGACTATGCTATTGAATACAGAGCAGGCCTGAACCACATAGATGCTGATGCTCTCTCCCGGAGGCCTGTTCCCCAGAATGACTGGGTCAGACTGTCAGAACCTGATATTAGAGCACTCTGCCAGAAGTTTGACAGGGAGGAACAAATGTCCACGGACGCAGTGGACTGTATGGTGGATTGTTTGGGACCCTCTGAGAATTGCATACCTGCTGCTTATTGCCACTTTTCTGCAATAGACATTGGTGAACTACCTCAGCTGGACAATGACAGTATTCGGCGGGTTCAATCCCGAGATCCCATGATCAAATCAGCTTTAGAAGCCCTCTATGCAGGGAAAGATGTGTCCAAATTATGTTCCACTGATCTGAGAACTGCATTGTTATACAAAGAAGGTCCTAAGTTGAAACTGATCAATAGACTGTTACACAGAGAAACAGTGGACAGAGGGGGGCAAGTAGACAAACGACAACTAGTACTGCCCACTGCCTTTTGAGATTCAGTACTGAGGTCCTTACATAACCACATGGGGCACCTTGGTATAGACAGAACACTTGACTTGGCGAGATCCAGATTCTATTGGCCTAAGATGGGGGGCTGATGTGGAGCAACACATTCGAACTTGTAGTCGCTGCTTACAGAGGAAAGCTTTGCCCCAGAGGGCTGCCCCCCTTGTTAACATCACCACCAGTGCATCCATGGAGCTGGTCTGTATTGATTTTCTGAGTCTGGAGTCAGATCAAAGAAATATTAGTAATGTGCTGGTGGTCACTGACCATTTTACAAGATACGCCCAAGCCTTCCCCACCAAGGACCAGAAGGCGTCCACTGTGGCAAAAGTACTTGTAGAAAACTTTTTTGTTCACTATGGGGCTCCACAAAGAATCCATTCTGATCAAGGGAGAGACTTTGAGAGTCGCCTGATCAAAGAGTTGCTTTCCTGTGAGAAGTCTGAAGTCCAGAACCACCCCTTACCACCCCAGGGGATCCACAGCCTGAACATTTCAACGCACTTTTGCTAGATATACTAGGCACCCTCCACCCAAAGGACAAGCCTAGATGGAGCCAACAAATTAGCACTCTGGTACATGCCTACAACTACACCAAAAGTGATGCCACTGGGTTCTCCCCTACCGCCTGATGTTTGGAAGAGAAGCTCGACTGCTGGTAGATGTGTGTTTGGGTCTCCTGATGGGGTTCGAGCTGACAACTATTTCAATGTGCAAAAGTTAAAGGCCCAGCTAAATCATGTGTACCAACTGGCTCAAACCATGGCTGCCAAAAGAAATCTGGCCAACAAAGAAAGGTATGATAAAAGGTGAAAGCACAGGAACTCCAGGAGGAGATCGGTATTGCTAAGAAATCTGGGACTGCATGGCAAACACAAGATTGCTGACAGATGGCACCATCTCCTAACATTGTAGTGGGCAAACTAGATGATCTGCCTGTGTACAAAGTAAGGCCCGAGAATAATTCAAAAGATGTTAAAACAATGCATAGAAATCATTTACTACCCATTGGACAAATCTTGATTGAGTCTGAGCCCCCAGAAAATGCCCCTTTTGGACCAGTGACTAGAGCTGCTGCTAAGAAAAAGTCAAGAAAGTCGGCATCTACAGAAGCTGAGTTAAAGTGTTCCCCTCCACAGGTCCCAGTCAAACATGACTGTCAGTCTATGTCAGAGGAAAGTGAGTATGGCTTTGAATACTACCCTTCTTACGAACTGAGTCAATTGTTTCAGGGCAATCCCCTAGTCAATACTGGAGATGAAGCTGGGCCTTCTGGACTGTCTAAGCCCCCAGCTTTGTCCATGGAGCCAATGCTCCCAGAAAGTGAAGTGCATAGCATCAAGTCAGATGATATGGAATCATTGTGTATGGTTGAACTGTTTGAGATTTCAGAGGAGGAAAATGATGGACTGGAACAGACTGGTGACATACCAGAACAAGAAGAGTATTTTGAGTGCCCTGACGGTCCACTACCAGTGCCCGAAAGCTCTCCATGTGAGCCAAGTGTTGTGGGCTCAGAGACTGTAACTCCTGGAGCTGAAGGTGCCCCAAGTTCTAGCCTCTCTACCCCAATGGAGACTCCCCTGACAAGTGAGGACAATGCTGAAAATGAGGCTCAGAGTGCACAGACTGTAACAGTTCCCCCTAGAAAGACTGGTCGAGCTGTAAAGCCTGTGGTGCACCTCAGTTATGATTCCCCAGGGAGGCCTGTGGACTTGCCTCTCAGTGTTGTCCATAAAGGAGTATATGTGTCCCCGAGCTCATTGCCCAAACTGACCATCAGTTCTAACTCCAAGTTACTTGTGTTGCCCTCTAAGTATGGTGCCCCTGCCCCATCCAGCCCCAAGGTAGCTGATAGGGAAGGGCCCCCCTCTCTTCGGGTTTCATGTACAAGAGGTAATAACCTGCGTTATGGTACAATGTGTGTGTAATACTGTGCAAAGAGTGACGTACTGCAAAGTTTCAGAAATGTGTTTCTGGTGAAGTGATATGTTGACTGATGATTACATGTATGAGCCTAATGTGATTCTGATGCAAATTTATATGGTTGCAATTGAAACTTATGGGGATACTTGATTGATGCAGATGCCAAGCTTTTTCCAGGCCGGGAAGGGTGTAACCCCCTTGCAAATGGGGGTTCCCAAAAATCTTCCAGGAGCTTGCTTAAATGCTCCAAGCCTGAATGGTGTTTGCCGTTCAAGCCATTTATCTGTGAGTGCTTTTAGAGCCTCTGGTACTGTATCTTTAAGAGTTGTCTGCTTGCAGACATAATTAGTTTGTATGGGGGGACTGTGTGTTTTCCTGCTTGAGTCCCGTTCGACCTACTGCCAAATTGCTCCATTTCTGCCATCGCTAAGTGGGCAGAAGGAGCACTCTTCAAAGATGTAATTGTTCGCTTGTAACCTGTTAGAGTAATAATGAAAATGCAGTTTGATTTAACCTGCTTTCTTGTAGCAAGGACACTGCAGAGCAAGCTCCGTCATGTTGGTTCTGAACTGCTGAATTGGACCAATCATGGTGGGGATCCTTTAAAATTGAGCCTGCTCTGGGCGAATCAGAACTTGGACTCTCCTCTGGAGCCTGCTATAAGGGGATTGTAAGGGCAGTGACTCTGGGAAATGTAGTTTTGACTTCGACGCCTTTTTTCCACCAACAAGGGAAGTTTATTGTGAGTGACAGCTAAACCAGCCAAGAACTGGGAGGAACTCAAAGGAAGTGCCCGGTTTTGTCTGCTAGAGTTTCAGTTTAGCTTTGGCAGTGAAGAGTCAAGGAGCCCTGTGCTTTTTCAGTGTGCAGTTCAACGTAAGAAACGCATGTAAGGCCTCAAGTTTCGGTCTGCAGCTTGTACAAGCACTTGTTCGGACTGAATCCGACCTGTGAAGAGAATAAAGGAGTTCTGAAGAGTAGAAACCAGGCTCACTCTGTAGAAGACTGGAGAAATTGCTGAATCACGATCAGTCTGACAGGAACTGAACCTGCTGTGTGTTCTCCCGGGTATTGTGCAGTAATTGCGATCGGGACAGAGAAGCAGCCGCCTGGTATAGTACTTTCCTTTTACATATAAATGTGTGTAGTGCTTGTGGGGAATCGCGTTTCAAATCCCCTGTACAGTGAATTGAGTGCATGAAGCTGGAAGTAAACTCCAGCTTAATCCAGACTATATCCATTTGCTCCAAACTGCAGTGGGGTCCAGTCACAAGGACTTCGCCCACATGGTCTGCTCCTCCTGGCAGTCCAGGACAATCTGCCTGCCATCCAGTTCCCAGCATTGAGTTTGTGAGTACAAAGCAGGGTAGCTCCCTGCCATCTGTTTATCAAATTGCAAGTGTGTTATCTAATTGTTGTGTTTTATTTCTTCACGAACTGAGCCATCTCTCTCTGGATTACAACTGGGTATTGTGCAAGTGTTTTTTCATCACAGGGTCCCAACCAGCTGCACCAAATAGGCTAGCCTTCTATTGCCTGGGTACCCAGAGACAGTGACTTATAGGTTAGGCCTGTGCACAGTGCCCTAGTATAGATATATATATATATATATATACACACATTAGAGTGGTAAGCTAATTAACCTGATTTCCCCCAGTCCTTGTTATTCCCCCCAAATAAATCAGATCTGTTTGTTTCAGCAAAGTTACACTGCCTGAGGTATTCGTTTATGTTACAGTATTGTACTGTGGTTTTTGCACTGTATCATCTTGTTTTACAGGAATCCCAGAGTCCAGCTGGTGAACCAGTCCTGGGGGAGTAGTGTATATTGCAAGGTACTGTGATTGATTTGTGTGGGCCACTAGTGGGAAGAATGGGGGGTTGCAGTGACCCGGAGGGCTGTGACCAAGTCATATTAGACTGTCTTAATCCCGACCTCTGGGTGGAGGCACCCGCCATCGGATCCAGGCCCCTCAACCTGTTAGTGGCAAATCAGGCAGGGGTAGTAGCCCTTGGGATAGCGCCACCTAGGGGTTACATTAATATTTGATTCAGAAATGTTTTAATGTGTTTTGACTTTGTAAATATGTTTTTATTCACTTTCACCTATAGGTCACCGTTTAATTTTTGTACTGTGTCTTTTCAAGTGGATTTAGACTTAAGGGGAGTTGTGCAATATGTCCAACAGCCTTTAAGAAAGTGCCCTAGCATGAAACTCGTTGGGCGGTGACATAAGCAGGAGGAGGGGTGTTCCTACTCTTTGGCTTCCATGGCCAAATGGGTCATATTTGTGGAATACGTTTTTAGCTGACCATGTCTGGAATACCTGAAGCCTTGTTGCTGGTTTTGCGTGTCTGCTCTGAACACTACTCAAGAAAGGGTTCTTCACTTAAGGTATGGCTTTATGTTAATTCCTTGGATTACAGCCGAGTCTAGGAGGTGCTGGGTCCCCACTGACTGCATTGGTAGTTACAGCAGACTACTGCAGTTTGAACTGTGAACACAAACCAAAGCAAAGACATACATTATATTCCTAACAGCTACATGAAAATAGTTTTCAAACAACATGAAGTCTTGCTATATTATGACAATTGCAGTATGACCGCAGGTTAGAACTGCTCCAGAGGTGAAATAGTTAACTTTCCATGCAGGCATGGAACTTACAGTGCGAGCTCGGTTGAAAACTCTGTCTGTTGTGCTTCAAACGCAAACTGTCAGATTCTTTACTCCGCCTCACTGAACAGTCGCTCCGGAGATTTCTCCTTCTGCTCGGTTCATTTTGTCGGTTTAAAAGTATTATTTTTCGTTTTTAGCCGAAATTAAACCGCAACCGGTCGGTTCAAGCTCTGTCTGTGGTAATGTAAGTAATAGATAGGTTTTACATTTATTTTTTCTGTGTGGAACTTGTACTTCTTTATCGGTTCGGTTTGAACCGATCAGGTTGTATTTAAAATCTACTAGTCCTTTTTTAGAGTGCGGTTCCCGGTTCTTATCGGTTCTAAAAAAAACAGATTTCATTACGTTTTTTTCCACGACCCGTGACACGGTTGGGAACTGATAAGGGTGTCTTGCTTGGTGGATTGCCATAAACGGGCAAGTTGGTTAGGCTGGCATTATGTCTGAGAAACCCAAAAGAAAAACCGGACCCACTGGGTTTCAACACTGTAGTGTTTGTGGGGAAGCTTTTGCTAAGGCTGACCCACACACCACATGTGTCTATTGACTGGGGTTTGACTACCTCAATTCAGACTGCCAGATTTGTCACAATTTCCTGTCACCATAGATAAGAGGTTGGTAGGCTCAGGGAAAGGAGGTCAAAAAGTCCGCTGACCGGATGGCCAGCCGGTTCGGTGCCAACCGAACGGAGGAGTGCCCTCTGACCAGGACGATACTTCCTCGGGCAAACGAAGAGCCGGTTCTGAGGAGCCGGTTCCAGCAAAAAGGACTAGAAAGTCGGCTAGTGTAGAGCCAAAAGTTCTCTCCCCAACTGCTGAGGAAATAGCTAAAGCAATTCAAATTGTCCATTCTCTCTCTCCGGTTCCGACCGAACCGACACCTTCAGGTAAGCGTTTGGTTCGGCCGGTTCCACCGGTTCAAGATTATGATTTTGAGGATTTTTATGAACCGGGGGAGGGGGAAGAGGAATATGAGGAGAGTGAATATGGTTTTGAAGATCTGGATATGCCCATTGATCCAGACATCTCTCCAGATAGACCCCTAGGGGTTTCTCCTCCAAGGCTTTCTGAGTCCCCTTCTCATTTCATGTTTTATAAAAAAGTTGCTGAAACTCTCCAGCTCCCTGTTGAGGAAGCTGTTGATGACCAAGAGGAGCCAGACTATGTAGAAATGATGGATATTCTAGAGTCTAGGAGACTGTGTATTCCTTTGCATAATCTTTTCGGAAACAGACAGTAAAAGTTTTAAAAACTCCTCACACTATACCTCCTGTGGATAAAAGGATGGACAAGAGGTATACCTTATCAGGCTCCGACACTGATTTCCTCACTCAACAATGCAGCCATGTGGGGGTAGTGCAGGCTGCAGCCTGTGACAAGGCTAATATTCCCTAGGTTCACACCCCTGAGAAGGACTCCAGGAAGATTGATGCTATGGCAAAGAAACAGTACATGGCAGCATCTTTGGGACTCAGACAAGCAAATTATATGGCTTATGCTAGGTACCAGAAATCCAGATGGGATACTGTGCTGGCCCTAAGCGAAACAAGTCCCTGACCAGCTTGCCAGGGAGCTGGAACAGGTGGCTATGGATGGTATTGAGGCATCAGGTGCAATTTCATGCTGCAGTGGACTCTAATGATGTTTCATCAAGAGTCATGGCTACATCTGTGGCACTTGGCAGGATGGCTTGGCTCAGATGTACTACCTGTCTCAGGATACCCAGTCTAAGGCCATGGATTTTCCTGTTGTGGAAATTCTCTATTTGGAGAGCAAACAGAAATTACATGAAGAAAATGGATGAATATAGGACCACCTATAGGGTGCACAGGCCAAGGAAAGGCAGGCTACCTCAAAAGCAGCTTCCTAGAGGCAGGGCATGCCTTTTCATAGGCCTTTATACCAAGCCCAAGCTTCTCCTCCGCCTATGCTCAGAGGGAGTTCTTTAGAGGAGAGGCAGGCGGGTACATGCAGGCCTGCTTCCACCCCTCAGCCCAAAGCCCCTGCCAAGCAGGCACCCTGATGGGATTGCCAGGGCCGATTCTCCTCTACCTGTGGGGGCAGGCTGGCTTACTTTGTCCAGGACTGGAAGTCTTTAACATCAAACAAGTGGGTCCTGGAAGTAGTAAGCAGGGACTGGTTCTCAGCTTAAAAAATTTCCAAAGCTGAGAACCAGATCTTTTCCACCCAACTCCATCAGAGGCACTCGCCTCTAGAGGCAGAGGTCTCACCTCCTGGCTCTCAGAGCTGTGGAAAGGGTTCCTCCCTACACCAGGGCAAAGGTTTGTACTCCAGGTACTTCCTTACCCCAAAAGACAGGAGAATGGCGGCCCATCCTGGATCTCAGATATTTAAACAAGCACCTTTTAAAGCCAAAGTTCAAAATGGTGACTCTGGGAATTAACCTACCCTCTCTAAGGCCGGGGACTGGCTAGCTTCCTGGACCTCAAGGATGCCTACTTCCATATTCCCATCAGAAGCTCCCATCGAAGTACCTCAGGTTCGAGCTGCCCTCAGGCCACTACAGTTCAGAGCAATGCCCTTGACCTCACTTCTTCCCCAAGGGTATTCACCAAATGCCTGGCTGTAGTAGTTGCCTACCTAAGAAGGCAAAGATTGCCATCTTTCCTACCTAGGCGATTGGCTCTTAGTAGGCCAGTCCCAGACCAGGTCAATTTACACCTTCAGATAACGCAGCAACTGCTTACCTCTCTAGGTTTCCTTCTGAATCTCTCAAAGTCAGTTCTAGAGCCGGTCCAGCTTCTTACCTTCATAGGCGCAGAACTGAACACACAGGAAGCCTGGGCCTTCCTCCCCCTGGACAGGGCAAAGACCCTAGTCTCCCTGGCCTCCTCATTTACCCTGCAGGTCTCCCGGCCAGCAAGGCATTTTCTGCAGCTCCTAGGACACATGGCTGCTTCCACAGCAGTTGTGCAAGGAGCAAGATTTCAGATGAGGGACATCCAGTTCCATTTGAGAGCTTTTTGGTCTCAAAGAAAGGATCCTCTTACCAAGCTGATCCCAGTAACTCGAACCCTGATCCAAGCCCTACAGTGGTGGCAGGATCAGAGCAACCTGAGACAAGGGTTCCTTTGTCACTCAGTCTCATTCTCTAATCCTTACTACAGATGCGTCCCTCTTGGGCTGGGGAGCTCACATGGGCGACCTCACCACCCAGGGTCTGTGGTCTCCCCAGGAATCTGTGCTCCACATCAACCTGTTGGAGCTCAGAGCAGTTTTTCTAGCACTTCAAGCTTTTTCCAAATTTGTTCAGAACAAGAGTATTCAGGTCAGAACAGACAACATCACTACAATGTGGTACATCAACAAGCAAGGGGGCACTCGGTCTACGGCCTTGTGCATCGAAGCGATGAAGTTGTGGTCTCTGGCTTACTCCTGAACACCTCCCTTACGGCAGTTCACCTCCCAGGCAAGGACAATGTCCTGGCAGATGCTCTCAGCAGGATTTCCCAGGGCCACCACGAATGGTCACTGGATCCCCTGGTCTTGGGAGTAGTATTTGCCAGATGGGACACCCCACAGATAGATCTTTTTGCAGCCCCAGACAATCACCAACTTCCTCTTTTTTGCTGCAGACCCCCAGTGTTGGGCTCACTCCCACTGGATGCCTTAGCCCTCAGTTGGGAGGGGAAGTTTCTCTATGCCTTCTCCCTTTCTCTCCTGTTCAAAGTGCTAGTCAAAATCAGATCCCAATCATGCAAAGTCATTCTGATAGCTCTATGTGACCAGACAGCCCTGGTATCCACTCCTGCTGTCCTTAGCAGTCCATCCTCCCTGTCCCTTCCCAGGAATCACAATCTGTTAACCTGTGCCCAGGGAAGGGTCTGGTACTAAATCTCAAATCTCTCAATCTCAAGGCTTGGTTCTTGAAGAGTTAGAGTTTGCTGATTTACCCTTTCCCAAGGTGTAATGGATATATTGAAGGCATAGGAAGCCTTCCACCAGGGCTACTACAATTCCAAATGGAAAAGGTTTTCCATATGGTGCTCGGAAAAGCATATTTCCCCAGTCTCTGCTGATCTACCCACAGTCCTGGATTATACGGTCCACCTGAATTCTTTGGGGCTGAGACCAGCTACCCTGAAGGTGCACTTGACAGCTGTGTCTGCTTTTATTTCAGCAGGTAAATCCTCTTCCCTTTCAGCTCATCCTGTATTTTCCAAGTTTTTTAAGGGGTTGTTTCACACCAACCCTAGATTCAGGGATCCTGCCCCTGCCTGGGATCTTAATGTTTGCATTGCTCAGCTTATGCAACCCCCCCTTTGAGCCCTTGTCTTTAGCTGAGCTCAAGTACTTGACTTGGAAACTTGTGTTTTTGGCAGCCATCACCTCTGCCAGACGCATAAGTGAATTACAAGCATTGTCAGTGGAGCAGGAGTTTATCTCTTTTCACAGAGAACTAACAGAAAGTTCCTGCCTAAGGTGGTTTCAGATTTCCATCTTAATCAATCTATTTCACTTCCAGTGTACTTCACTGACCTCTCCTCCTCTGGGGAGAGGATGCTGCACAGCCTAGATGTGAAGAGAGCCCTTAGTTACTACATAGAGCGTAACAAAGGTCATAGGTTTGACTCCCTTCAACTGTTCCTCACCTATGGCGAAGTTGGTAAAGGGAAGCCAGCCACTAAAAGATCCATTGCCAGGTGGATTGTCTCTTGTATCCAATTCTGCTATGAGAAGTTGGGTAAAGTTCCCCCCCCTCAGGCCTGAGGGCTCACTCTACCAGAGGTACAGCTGCTTCTCTGGCTGCTGCCAGAGACATTCCTATTCTAGAAATATGTCAAGCAGCTACCTGGAAAACAGTTCACACTTTTACCAAGCATTACTCCCTGGACATCCAGGCTAGGAGTGATGCTCGGTTTGGCACAGCTGTGCTTCAAGCCTATTTCCTAGGTAGGTTCTGTCCCTCCTCCATGGGGGTACTGCTGTGTAGTCTGCAACTGTCATAATATAGCAAGACTTCAAGTTGTTTGAAGAAAAAAATTACTCACCTTAGTAATGTTGTTTCTTCTAATGGAGTCTTGCTATATTATGACCTCCCTCCTGCCTGCCCCTCTCAGAACTCTGTTTTGGGGATGGGTGGGCAGTACAGGGTTGGCACTTTTTGATGCCCACCTTGTTGTTTTTCACCTACCTTTTTGGGTGAATTGGTGTTGTGTTTTTGCATTTTTGGGTCTCCTGACTTGAGTCTTTGTTTTAGGCCAAAAATGAGTGTTTATGTTAGTAGCCAGTTGGCTAGTGTAGATTACAGCTTCCACACAGAACCTTAGTGAGTTTTAGCTCGTAAAGATCTGACAGTTTGCGTTTGAAGCACAACAGACAGAGTTTTCAACCGAGCTCACGCTCTAAGTTCCATGCCTGCATGGAAAGTTAACTATTTCACCTCCGGAACAGTTCTAACCTGCGGTCATACTGCAATTGTCATAATATAGCAAGACTCCATTAGAAGAAACAACATTACTAAGGTGAGTAATTTTTTCTTCTGTTATAGCTGTCTGCTGACATGGGAACAAATAAAATTTACAAGATATGAGGGTGTAGCATTCCTTTAATAACCACAGAACCACTAATCAGGAAAATTATGTATAAGAAAGACACAGAAACATAGACTTTGATGGCAGATAAGGACCACTTGGCCCACCCAGTCTGCCTTTTTACCCTACTTACATTATTACCGCAGATCATACTTGATCTACAGCTCTTTCTCCCTTCCCTCTTCCTTTCCATTATGATTCCCTTGTGCCTATCCCATGCATTTTTGAACCCCGCTACTCTATTTGCCCCTACCACCTCTGCTGGAAGGTTGTTTCAGGAATCCACCACTCTTTCTGTGAAGAACTGCATCCTAACATCTCTCCTGAATCTACCCCCCTCCAGCTTCATTGAATGTCCCCTCGTTCTTGAGCACTTTTTCATTGGAAAAATACTTCTCTCCTGTACTGTATTTACCTGTGTGAGGTATTTAAAGGTCTCTATGAAATCCCCTCTCTCCCTCCTCTCTTCCAAGATGTACATATTGTGATCCTTTAGTCTCTCCTCATAAGGCTTTTGATGCAGTCTCTACACCATTTTAGTTGCCATCCTCTGGACAGCCTCCAGTTTGTCTATGCCCTTTTATATATGTGGGACCTGATTCTCAAACCCCAAAAATAATGCAAGGTGTCTGCATCAAACATGTATGACGCAAGTGGCGCCTTGCATCAAACACTGCACCATGACCTATTCTGAAAAGCAGTTTGCAGCTCAGAGGCTTAAACTGCTGTGCTACACTGCCTCAAACATAGGAAAGTGATGGCAGAAAAGAACCTCCAGGCCTACCTATTCTGCCCATTTGCCTAGTACTCCCTAGGCCTGCTCCAGTCCCCACCCCCTCCTTTCAGCAACCCTCTATGTCTGTCCCAAACCCCCCCCCACTAAATTCTCACCCACCATTTCCCTTGGCAGCCCATTCCAGGTGTCCACCACCCTCTCGGAAAAGAAGTTCTTCTTGATGTTGCCCCCAAACCTACCTCCCTCGAGCTGGAGAGTATGACCCTTTCTTCTGGGACAGCCCTTAAATTGGAATGGGTTCTCAGTAGGCACACTGTTAAATCCCTTTAGGTACTTGAAGGTCTCTATCATGCCCCCTCTTTCCCTCCTCCAGAAAGTACATGTCAAGGGCTCCCAGTTTCTCCTCATACGGCAAGTGACTGAGCCCCCTTCACCATTTTGGTTGTCCTCCTTTGCACCCACTCCACCCTCTCCACAGCCTTTCTTAGGTAATGTCTCCAGAACTGGACCCCATATTCCAGATGAGACCTGACCAGTTGGGTGTACAGGAGAATCAGGACCTCTTTCTTCCTGCTGGTGATCCCCCTCCCAATACAACCCAACACTCCGCTGGCTTTTGCCACTGCCCTGCCACACTGCCCGACTACTTTCAAGTCTTGAGAGATGACAAAACAGGACATAAACTTACAGTAGTCAAAACAGGATCCAACTTGTCAAGGGTTTACAAAACAGTGCATGTGGTATTACACTATAGCAATGAACATTTTCAATCAATGGAGTCTAACATGGCTAGCGATTATTTAGCAGCCAGTATTTGGGAAATAAGGCAGGTTAGTACACTGGGACGCTAAGGCGGATTACTGACGAGGGTGTTTCCTAGGGAGCAGTTGCAGGTGCCCTGAATCATAAGCCAAGCTCTTAGGTTCCATTTGAAGGACTGATGAGAGGGGGACATTCAGATAGCTGTTGGTAGTCTGTTCCAAAGGAAGGGGGCAGAGACAGAGAAAGCCTTGCTCCCCATAACAGTAGATATACTTCTAGTATAACAGTAGATGTCCTTCTGGGACAGTTATACAATGTGCGGCAATGTGCTGTGGTCTCCCCTCACCGATCCCCTGTTAAAATAAAGCAAGTTCCTTCCCTGGTGGTACAGTACCCCCCCCCCCAATCCCCGATACTACCTGTTATATAATTAATAAAGAGTTCCTCCTCCCGATCCCCAAAGCTGCCCCGGTATTTAAATGATAAAATGTCTCCCCTCCCAGATCCCCAATGCAGCCTCAGTCTTTAATTAAACAATATGCCCCCCCGATCCTCAATGCAGCTGTGATATTTAATTAATAAACAGTTCCCCCTCCTGATCCCCAAAGCTGCCCCATTATTTCAATTATAAAATGCCCCCCTCCCCAATCCCTGTTGAAGTAAATAAAATTACATTATCCTTGGTAGTCTAGTGCTTCCCCCCACAAGCCCCAGTCGCATTTTATGGGGGGATGGGTAATGGAGCAGTTACTGGATCACCAGGAATATTTCATTGCTTATGAAGAGAGATCGGGCTGGGGGGGCACTAGACTTCTAGAGATAATGTATTTTTATTTATTTCAACAGGGACCGGAGAGGGAGGCACTATACAACCATGAGGGGGGGTCATGTTATTTAGTAATTAATACAGGCAGCATCAGGAACACAGGAGGGGAGCATATTATTAATTAAAGACTACAGCTGCATCAGGGAGCATGGCATTTTATCATTTAAATACCAGGGCAGCTTCAGGGATCAAGAGGAAGAACTGTTTATAAATTACATATCATGGCTGCATTGGGGATCAGAGAGGGGGGCATATTACTATTGTAATACCACGGCAGCTTCGGGAATCAGGAGGAGGAATTAATTATTAATTAAATAAAATGGCAGGATTGGGGAAGGGGGTATTTTATTACATAAATACTACAGGCAGCATTGGGGTTTTGAGAGGGACACTAGACCACTAGGGCCAGTGTTTTATTTCACGTACTTGGATATCAAGGATGGCGGGGCACTTGCGTTTACTGCAAGGGGCCTGCGATAGACCCTTCCCATGTGCCAAGTGTTTGCCACATGGCAAAGGGGGTGCTGCAAGTGTGAGGACTCAGGTGCCAGGAACCCCTCCTGCACCAGAATCTGGTGCAGGGTCCCTGGTGCACCTAGCTTCAGTGCAAGCTGCTGTTTGCTGCAGCTTGTGCTGATCCTAGCCCGTTTCGAGAATCAAGCCCATGGTCTCCAGAACTGGACACAGTACTCTAGGTGGGGACTTACCAGTGACCTATACAGAAGTAACATCACCTCCCTCTTTCTGCTGGTGATACCAATCCCTATGCACCCAGCATTCAACTAGCTCTCCCAATTGCCTTGTTGCACTGCCTGGCCACCTTTAGGCAATAAGGTATGATTATGATCAATAAGATATGATATGGGCGAAAAAAACTAAGCGACTCAAAATGAGCAACTCAATTTGCACTCCTGCAATGAGAGTAAGTATAAGGATAATGAGGGTACATGGATAGCGAAGTAGGGAGGACAGAATAGTGAGTGCTGAGGGGATTAGCAAGTGCAGAGGGAGGAAGTTAGGTAGTGGGTGTGAGTGGGCTGCTGCCAAGCTGGCCATCTGGTTGCCTGGCATGGCGGTTATGGTCACTGCCCATGGTGTGCATGGTACTGCATTCAAGACTGCATGCATGTATGTACTAATTTTAGTTTTTTGTATTGAGGGTTACTTAAATTTTTTTTTTTTATACACACACCTCCTATTCCCCCAGGTTGTTCCCCCATCCGCGGGTTGTTCCTCCTGCAGTGGTCATCACCTCCTGTGTTTTCTTCCCTCTCCCAGTGTCCGCCCACCCTGGAGGTGAGAATCTATATTTGGGGGGCAAGCCCCCCACAAAGGGGAATGCAGGGGTCATAGCCCCCCACATAAAATGTAGGTTTGTATTGTCACCGATGTTGTATTTGGCGTAGTGCTGTTTGCCGATTTTGTTTTCGGCATTTAGTAGTTGCCATAATACAACTCACCCTTTAAGACTCGACCATATCACATGGAACCGATTACCCCCACGTCTCTTTCCTACTTAGTGGTTGCCAATACCTCTCCACCCATTTTGTACTCTGCTCCTGGGTTTCTGTGCCCTAAGTGCATTATTAATGCATTATTTAGCACTTTTAGACCTTCAGACATTAAGGGAATCAAAACTAGGAGATCCATAAACAAACCACACAACACTACACTGATGATTTACTTCTAAGATTGGAAAGTCCAGAACTGTGCTTTAACATTCTTAAACACACCTTAATGGCACATGGGGATTTAGCTGGTCTAGTGATAAACTGGAATGAGTCCAAAGCCATTTTACTTAATAGACAAATTAGACAGACACCCAACATTAAAGATAAAGTCCCAGTATCTTGGTCATCAGAAAACATTAAATATATGTGAATAAACATAGGTGCTGACCTTTCAAAAATGGTCACCAAAAACCTAGACAATTTATTTTAAAATGTACAGATTGATTTAAATGGATGGGTATCAACTTTATCCTTATGGGGAAAAATAATTTCAATTAATTATTGCACCAGAAATCTTTTATATATTGATTAACCTCCCAGTCCTCATTGAACTCTCATGGTTTATAAATCCTGATTGCATATTTTCAAACTTTCTGTAAGAATGAAAGCTTGTACAACTAAGCATAGCTAAACTTAGATTGTCTTGGGCATGTGGTGGGATGAGGTTGCCTTGGTGGCAGAAATACCACATATTCTTCTGAAACAAACCAGATTCTGATTCCCATGCAACTATGAAAAACAATTACATACTTACTGCAACAGTAGATCTTCAAGAGAATTTCTTCCCATGGGCCATATGTTTGGAACTATACCTGCATCAGCAATAGGACCACGCAGAAACGTTCACTAGCTGACGGCCACCCATAACAATGTCATGTGTCAGCGTCTACATAAATGTGGGCAGCCCCATCTCTCCTCAGTTCCCCTCTGGAGAATGTGCTTAGAGGACTTCCTTCTTGGGGAACCAGGAGATTATACTAGTACCTCTGATAGTAGGCTGACACAGGCACTGGAAATAGCAGTCATGAAACATCCCAAGGCAGAACTAGGTGCCATATTCCCCTGCAGCTGATAAAAAGGCGGGGTGGAGGGAAAGTCGGTATGGTCTAAGGGAAAAGATTCTCTAAAAGATCTACTGTTATGGTAAGTAGATCTTCGAGATAATCTCTTTCATCAGGCCAAACCTACGGAACTATAGCCATCAAGCACTAGGACCACACAGAAACTTTTTGCGAGCAGTCCACTAGGGGTTGCCCATGACGACGTCCTACGTCAGCACTTCCCATATAAACATGGGTGGTCCCTTCCCTCCTCAGTTCCCCACCGGACAGCATGCTCAGAGGACCTCCCTATAAAGAACTGGGAGAGAGTTTGTGGCTCCACCAACCAGGCAAGGTAAGAAGCAGCAGGTAGACCTTTTTGGAGCAAGAGACAGGAGCTCCAGAGATCTAAACCACAAGGGGGAAGGAGGTGAGATGGCATGGCCTGATGAAAGAGATTCTCTCAAAGATCTACTGTTACGGTGAGTACATAACTGTTCTATCTTCTTCTTCGATATCTCTTTCACACATGCCACAGCTATGGAATGAATACCAAGCAGTACTGACAGAGAAACAGTCTGGGTGGCTGGAGTCCACAAGTCTAAGAAAGAAGGCCTTAAAGGACCGCTATAGGCCAAAACCTGCCCTTTTTCATGAGGCAATGTCCAGACTGTCTTGTTTAGTGAAGGTGTGGACTGTACTCCAGGTGGCAGCTGCACAAATTTCAGCAACAGACACATTCCTGAAACAAGCAACAAAAGTGGCCATACTTCTGGTCGGGTGGCCACAAGCAACCGCAGAAAGTTCCTTACCATACTTCCTATAACAGAAAGTAATACAGTTGGCCAACCATTTGGACAAGCATTGTTTAGAAACTGGAAAGCTCTCATTACGAGGGGTAAAGGAAACAAAAAGGTGGGATGACTTCCTGCAGTCCTTTGTATGGTGTATATAGTAGCTAAGTATTCTATGTACATCTAAAGCATGAAGCAATGCTTCCCTTGCATTGACATGCTCTAGAAGATAAACTGGCAGGTGGCTGGTTTGATTTAAAGTAAACTCAGACACCACCTTTGGCAGACACTTAGGCTCAATATGTAAATGCACCCTGTCTTTATCCAAAATCAAATAAGAAGGCTCACACATTAAAGCCTGAAGCTCTGAAATTCTTTGAGCAGAAGTAATAGCAACTAAAAATAACGCTTTCCATGACAGAAAGCGTAGCTCGCAAGTCACAGCTAGCTCAAAAGGAACTAAAGTAAGCTTCTCTAACTCAAAATTCAGATCCTAACCTGGGACAGGATTGCAGACAGGAGGTTTCAAATGCAGAATGCCTCTCAAAAACGTACAAGCCACCTCCAGCTGGGCAGCCATATGACCATCAATAGGCACATGGAAGGCTGAAATGGCAGCCAAGTGCACCTTAATAGAGCAGTATTGTAGACCTGCATCTCAAAAGGACAGACAGTACTCTAGAACCTGGTTTACTGGACAGGTAAGTGGATCCAGATGGTGAGAAGTGTCCCACAGAGCAAACTGCTTCCACTTCATAAAGTGGCTCTGGTGGAAGGCTTTCTGGCAGACACCAACACATCAGCCACCTTTTGAGACACTCCACACCTAGTGATAGCTATGTCTTCAGGAGCCATGCATGACGGTGAAGTGACTTGAAGTCTGGATGAACCAGAGTCCCCTGTTCCTGTGACAGCAGACCCTGGCATAACAGCAGAGGTACTGGAGGTTCTACCACTAGCTGTTGCAGTAAGGGGGAAGCAAATCTGACAAGGCCACATTGGAGCAATGAGTATTAGCAATGTCCCCTCCATCTGAGGTTTAACTAGCACTCTCTGGATTAGAGGGAAGGGAGGGAAGGCATACAGAAACCTCCTTTTACAAGAGAGGGACAACACATCTCACCAAAAAACACCAGGCCCTGGAGCGAGTGAGCAGAAAAGCAGCAGTTTTGTGTTGTGTGGGGAAGTAAAAAAGTCCAACTGTGGATGACCCCATCTGTAAAACAGGTCTGCTATGACTGAGGTCAGCAGTTCCCAATCATGCATCTTGGACTGTGATCAGCTTAGTTTGTCTGCAAGATGTTTTGGGCCCTGGAACATGCGTTGCTGATAGTTCTAGACCATGTTCCTGAGCCTAATACCAAACTCTCATTGCCTCCCTGCTCAGAGGATAGGAATGAGTCCCTCCTTGTTTGTTGATGTAGTGCATCACACTTGTGTTGTCTGTTTGACTTAGCAGATGACCCACGGACAGATGAGACTGGAAGGCCTGTAGGCCATAAAAAACAGCCCTCATTTCTAGGATGTTTATGTGGAGGGTCTCTCCACTTTTATCCACATCTCTTGTGTCTGATGAGGGCCTAGATGTGCCACCCAGCCCCTCCCTGAGGCATCTGTGATGAGAATCTGATGAGGAGAGGGAATTAGGAAGGGGAACCCTTTTCATCAAATGACTGGGGTCCATCCCACTGAAATACTTTCCAGACAGGAGAGGTCACTTAAACATTTTGTTCTAGGTCATCTCTGTGTTGGTCTCACTGGACTCTTAGTGTCCACTGCTGAGTCCTCATATGCAATTTGGCCAGTGGTACTGTGGTAATGGCCACTGCCATTAGGCCTAGGAATCTCAGTAATGTGGTGGCCATAACACACCTGTTGTTGTAGACCATATGGGCCTGTGCTATCAGGTGCTCAGCCCCACTTGTGGCAAGAAGGCTAGGCCTTAGGCTGTGTTGAAAACTGACCCTATGTACTGCAGACATTGGCAAGGGATCAGGACTGACTTCAAGACATTCAGTGTAATCCCTAGAGCGCTGAACAGATGCCTGGTGCGGTCTAGGGTGTGTGAAAGCTGCTACTTGGAATGAGCTTTAAGAAGCCAGTTGTCTTGGTATGAGAAGACATACAGGCCTTTCCTGTAGAGGCCTTCCACCACCACTGCTAAACATTTGGTAAATATCAGTCATGCAGATGACAAGCCAAAGGGTAATACCCTGAACTGGTAGTGTGCTCCCTGAAACAGGAATCTCAGATATTTCCAGTGGGAGTTCCAGATCCTGATGTACAGGTAAGTATCCTGCATATCCAGACAGCAAATCCAGTCCCTGGTTGCAGCAGTGGAAGCAAGCCTTGCAGTGTGACCATTCTGAACTTCTCTTGTATTCTATAAAGAAGTTCAAGTTCCTGAGGTCTAGAATGGATCTCAGGTCTCCTGCCCATTTTGGAACTATGAAGTACTGAGAGTAGAAGCCTGTGTTCCTTTGTTCCACTGGGGCAGGTTCTATTGCCCTTTTCTGAAGCAGGGTGTGAATTTCCTCCAGAAGCAATGGAATGTCAGCAGGAGGATAATGGAAAGGCACTCGTGGACGGTCTGGAGGTAGTTCCAGAAGTTCCAGAGCATGACCTTGTGCAATTATTTGTAGGACCCAAGCATCTGAAGTTACCTTTCTCCACTGGTCCAGAAGCAGAGAAAGGAGACCACAGACCACCATCCCTGGAGGCAGAGGAGGTAGGGGGTACTTGAAGGAGTCAGGCAGAACCTGTTGCTGCCACTGCTGCTGCCGTGCCACCTCTAGGGAATTTTGAGTGGGCACCTGGAGTGGAACTTGGTGGAGGTAGGGGTGCTGTTGCCCTACCCTTGCCTTGCTGTCTAGTGGCAGAGCTATGTCTGGTAGTGGCTGGTTGAAAGGGCACCCGCTGCCTAGTCCTAGGCTTGGTATGGTACATGGAATGCACCAATTTCGGGGTACTACCTGAAACCTGTAGAGTGGAGGGAATGTCCTGAACATCTGCTCCAAACAGCTTATGTCCCCTGAATGGGGATCTGAGGATGGACTGCTGGACATCATTGACAGATCTAGCCATTCTTAGCCAGGAGCATCTTTTGAGGTATATGACAGAGGCTGCAGCCCTGCAGAGGCATCAGAGATGTCACAAGTGGAATGCAGTAGGTGTTTACCTACGTTGGCACCTGCTGTAAGAGCATGTAACAGTTCCTGCTTGGGAGTACCCTCTGGGAGGGCCTGGGCAGCCACCTTGGCCTTTCACCAAAGAGTATTTTGGTATTTTACTATATGGGCCTGGTAGTTTACAATCTTCTGGCTCTACGAAGCAGAAGCAAAAAGTCCTTCTGCCCAGTATATCAAGTCTCCTGGACTCCTTATCAGGAGGGAGGTAACTAAGGTGCTTTGGTGCCTTAGATCTGTCATGAGCTGAATTTATGACAACACAGTCAGCCTCAGGTTGTCCTGTAAATAAAGGTTTACCTGCTAGCCTGGTGGTGCTGAGGGCTGAGGCGCTGGACTCCTTAGCTCACACCACGTCAGTGAACCGGGTTTGGGAATGGCCTCAGGTTGCCCGGGAGCCGGCACGGGGTGGGGGGTGGGAGAGCTAGATCAAGCCGCCTAAAGGCAGCTCTCCTCTCCTAGGGAGGTTGTGTCCTCCTGTAGTTCCATGGCCACCGAATGGAGGTCCAGTGACAGCACAGGCGGAAGGGAGGGAGTCTCAAGCATGACGTGCATGTGCCTTCACATGCACGTGTTCGTGCTGAGATGGGGACGGGAGAAAACTGAGGCACAAAATCGAAATAAAACTATTAACTAAAAAAAAAAAATAAAGGTTTATCTAAGGGTGCACGGTATACCTTATCTGCCTTCCTTGGAATGGCAGGTTTCATACTGGACCTATGCCAGTCAGTCATTGTGGCATCCTCCAATGCTGGGAGGAGGGGAGAAATAACAATGGGGGGTGGTCAAGTAGTTCTAAGAAGCCCACTAGGTTCTTCTTAGTGCTATTCTGCTCCTCAGAGTCAAATCCCATTGCTGACTGAAGTTCCTGCATCATAGTAATGAGTGAGGGGTCTTAAGGTGGAAACCTAGGGGTACAAATCACATAATTTGCACTGACAGCAGAGACTGTGGAGCAAGTCCTTTCATAGAGGTCTCCATATTTCTCACCGTCCTCTTCTTCCTCCTCCATGAAGAGCTCTAGGTTGTACTCCTGGTCCTTGTCGATGTGGACAGGAGGACGCAACAAGGGGGAAGGAGAAGCCATTGAAGGCCTAGAGGGTGTTTGGCATGTTGACCTGGCTGGTATCGATGCTAGGGTTGGTTGTACTGGCACCGTTGATGAAGCCCCTGTATAGGAGGGAGAGGCAGCAGGAATTTAAGAAAGTCTATGAAGGATGAAAGAACAGCCTGCCCATCAGCATCTGGAGACTCAACGGGACCGTCAGCAGGTGTCAATGGGGGACGTGTTGTCCCCAGACATCAACAGCGACTCACCAGCCATAATAAGTCTGGTGGCACTTGTAGCTTAACCATACCGTGTGTGGGGGCTGATGGTCATTGTGGCTGGTGGCATCGCTGCAGCAGTGGGTGATGGCACTGAGACAGTCGCACTGGAAAAAACAGGCAACCGAGATCATACCAAGGAGGCCTTGTCTTTGCTCCTCTCCCTCTCCCTCTCCCTCTCCCAGCGTTTGTGTCCTGAAGACTTTTCCTGGGACTTTTGATGATTGGGATCCCGAGGATCAGACCAGTGACACGGTACAGATCTTCTCCATGAGCTCTTGCTCCATCTTGGCCACCTGCTGCTCCACAAGGTGGGTTTCTAAGGCTTTTTCTCAGCATCGCTGGGTAGCATTGTTGAATTTTGTGTAGATCAGATAGGATTTGACGTTATGGGCCAAGACAAGGCAAAAGACACAGATGTTGTGCGAGTCACCTGAGTAAATCTGTTTGCTGCACTCACAATACTTAAAGAGTTTCAATGTCTCTTTAGACGACAAACATGGTGTCGAAAGTCACTTTTAAAAAGTGAGTACAACTAGGGTGAGAAGACAAGAAAGTTGACTGTTACAACAGCATTTCTGACAAAGGTCCAATGAATTATAGTTGATGGTGGAAAAAGAACTGAGGAGGGAAGAGGCCATCCACGTTTGTATGGGAAGTGCTGACGTAGGACTTTGTCATGGGTGGCCCCTAGTGGACTGCTTGCAAATAGTTTCTGTGTGGTCCCAGTGCCTGACAGCTACAGATCCATGGATGTGGCCTTATGAGAGATATCCTAGAGGAAGTTCTGTTCCATCGCCTTCAAGGATATCTCTTCACTTAGTCCACACGTTTGGAATGAGCCCCAAGCAGTTCCAAAAGCTAACTCAGAGTCTGATGCAGTCTGTTCATGACAGTAGGCCCTGAAGAACAGCAAGGCTAAAGCCTGCATGTCTACAGCTCTATGATGCCGGTTCAACAATTGAGTTGTCGACTGCCATCACAGCGACAGATTTATGTTGACCGCAACTTGCGGTTAACATAAATCCAACTAGAGAGCCCAGCTGTGTTTCCACTTTGGGGCTTTGCCCCAAACCCCCATGTGGAGGTTTGCCTTCTGTACCCCATCTCTAGGATCTCTAACCCAAGTCGGAGTTGGATCAGGAGGGGTGCAGGACCGGGAGACAGAGTGCTAGGGTCTCAGGCGGACTACTGCAGCGAAAACGCCAATGTTGTCAGCATCGACATTTTCACTGTAATAGTGTAGCCGTACAGGGGGCATACCCATGTCTACAAGAAGCAAGGTCCAGACTGTAATGTTTAGTAAAGGTGTGGACAGTACTCCATGTGGCTGCAGCATAGGTGTCAGCTATAGAGACATTTCTGAGACTAACAGCCAATGTGGCAATGACCCTAGTAGAATGACCACACACCACACCTGAAGTTTCTTACTGTACTTTCCTCTGACAAAAAGTAATATAATGTGCTAGCTATTTGGACAAGCACTGTTTCAAAACAGGTATGCCCTCTTTTTCACATGTGAATAAAACAAAAAGCTGAGAGGACTTTCTGCAATCCTTGATATATGAAAGGTAGTATCTCAGGAGTCTAATTACATTCAAAAAGTGGAGCAATGCTTCACCTTGATTGGCATGCTCGAGATAACAAACTGGAAGAGTGGATTGTTTGGTTTAGTGTGAAATCAGACACCACCTTTGGCAAAAACACAGGATTAGTTCATAAAGACACCCTGTTTTTATGAAAGATCAAATAATGAGGTTCACACATTAGAGCCTGCGGCTTTAAAATCCTTTGAGCAGAAGTGATTGCAACTAAAAAATAACGCTTTCTATTAAATAAAGTGTGAGCCATAACTTGGCTGGCTCAAAAGGAGCCAATGTAAGTTTCTCAAGCACATAACTGAGGTCCCAAGGGTACCAGATTACGAACTGGAGATTTAATATGCATAATACCTCTCAAAAAGGTATGGAACAGCTCTAGTTGAGCTATAGTATGCCCATCAATTGGGGCATGGAAAGCTGATACAGCTGCCAGATGCACTCTCGATGAGGAATACTGCAGACGCAGTCTGACAGTGACAGCAAATATTCTAACGCTACATTAATCTGATTGGTAAATGGGTCCAAATGTTTGGAAGTGGCCCACAAAGTGAACTGCTTCCACTTCAAAGAGAATGTACTGTATGTCAAGTAGAAGGATTCCTGGCTGCAGCTAGTCCATCAGCTACTTTTGGTGACCCCCCCAAAGCAATCTTATGGCTATCTCTACAGGAGCAATGCATGCAGGTACAGGAACTTCAGGTCCCGATGGACTAGGGCCCCACTGTCCTGTGACAACAGGCCTCCACCCAGAGGCAAAGGTACCAGAGGCTGCACTCTTAGTTGTTGCAAAAGCGGATACCAAATTTGTCGAGGCCACGGAGGTGCAATGAGGATGAGGGTTGCACCCTCCATCTGTAGTGCCAGTAACACTTTGTATTAATGGAATGGGAGGTAATGAGTACAGAAATCTCCCTTTCCAAGAGAGGGACAACGCGCCTCACCAAAAAACTTCAGGCTCTGGAGTGAGCAAGCAACAATGTGGCAGTTTGGCATTGTGTAGGGACAGAATCCAACTCTAGATGACCCCACCTTGCAAAAAGATTGTCCATCACTGAGATCAGCAATTCCTGTTGGTGAATCTTGGACTGTGACCTGCTTAGCTTGTTTGCCAAGACATTTTGGACACCTGGGAGATGCACGTCTGATAACTCCAGACTATGTTCTAACACCCAGTACCACACTCTCATTGCTTGCCAGAACAGGGGATAGGAAAGAGTCCCCCCTTGGTTATGTATTGCATAACACTGACAGGAGTCAGATGTGCCTGGAAAGCCTGGAGAGTATATAGAACAGCTCTCATCTCTAGGACATTTATGTGCAATTTTCTTCCATCTGGATCCAACACCGTTGAGTTTGATAAGGACTCAGCTGCACTCCCCACCCAGATCCTGAAGTAACCAAGGAGAGAATCTGATTCAGATTTGGGATTAAGAGTGGAAATCCCCTCAAGAGGTTGTAGCAGTCCATCTATCACGTCAGTGTTTTGCTTAAAAGTGATGTGACAAGCACCTGTTGATCCATGTCATCCATCAACTGCTTCCACTGCACTCTTGGTGCTCATTGTGGTATCCGCATAACTAAATAAGCCAGTGGCACAGTCATGATGGCTACTGCCATGAGGTCCAGGAGGCAAAGAAAGTCCTGGCTGGGATATAACAACTGCTGTACATCAGTTGCTCTTGACCCATGATATGTTCTGCCCTGTCCAGGGGTAGAAACATAGAAACATATATACTGACAGCAGATAAGGACTTCTTGGCCCACCTTGTCTGCCCATTTTTCCTTACCTATTACAAACACCGCAGACTCTACCTGTTCTGCATCCAGGACTTCACCTATCTGCTATAGCCTCTGGTGAGTGGACAGTACTGACTTTGGTAAATTCACTGTAACCCCTAGGTCTTCAAACAATTGCCTTGTGTGGAACAGGGTGTGTTTTAGTTGACTCCTGGACCTGGCTTTCAATAGCCAGTCATCCAGGTATGAGAAGACATACAGACCCTCCATGCAAAGGGCTGCTGCCACCACAGACAAGATTTGGTAAAGACCCAAGGCATAGCCAAAGGGCAATACACTGAACTAGAAGTGCTCCCCTTCTAGGACAAATTAAAAGTACTTTCTGTGATGCTGTCTGATCTTGAAATGAAGGTATGCATCCTTCATGTCCAGGGAGCAAATCCAGTCCCGTTTGCAAAAGGGGAATCAGATTCTGCAGGCAGACCATACAAAACTTCTTGTAATATGCAGAAGTTCAAGTCTTGCAGGTCTAGCACAGGTCTGAGATCTCCTGTTCATTTGGGGACCAGGAAGTATCTGTAGTAGAACCCTTTGCCTTTTTGGCGTGAGGGTATGGGTTCTATGAACCATTTGGTTAGCAAAGCTTGCACCTCTTCTTTCAGCAGGGACAGATTTCCCAGGGGATACATTGAAAAAGATTAAGGATGCTATGGAGGGGGTTCTAGTAACTCCAGAGCATGTCACTTTGCAGTTATCTGCAGGACCCACTCATCTGTAGTAATCTCCTTCCACTGTGCAAGATGAAGGCAGAATCGACCCCTACCACCACCTCCCGCACATGAAGTGGTCTGGGGGGATTCCTGCACGAGTTATGCTGAGCAGGTGGGGCAGCACATCCATCTCTGGAGGCTTTGCGGTGGGCTCCTGTGGGAGGGGGAGTGTCAAGGATCCACCACCCCTCCCTTGGCCTGGCCCTGCTGACAGTAGACTTGACAGCCACCTTTGGCATCCAGCTGGCAAACGGATCCTCTACCTCTACCAGGTATGGGGTACAAGGATTTAACTGACCTTAAAGTCATTCTTGAGGTTTGAAGGCCTCTTCTACATGATATCCAAACAGTTTGGTGCCTCTAAAGAGAGCATTCAGCACTGTTTGTTGCATATCAGTTGCAAACCCAGCCACTCTGAGCCATGAATACCTTCTCATGCAAATACCAGTGGTAGCATTCCTGGCAGATGCATCTGAGACATCACAGGCTGAATGTAGCCTATGTCCATATCTGCATTCAGATTTTCAGTAATCCAGTCTTGGCCATGCCTTCTGGAAGGGCCTAAGCTGCATCTATGGCAGCCTTCCATAGGCTACTTTGATACTTAATCATATGAGATTGGTAGTTTGCAATATGCAGGCCTAATAAGGCAGAGGCACATGTTTGCTTGTCCATCATTAATCATGTGAGATTGGTAGTTTGCAATATGCAGGCCTAATAAGGCAGAGGCATATGTTTGCTTTTCCATCACATCGAGCCTCCTGGATTCCTTGTCAGGTGGCAGGGTACTCATATGCCTTGGTGCCCTAGATCTGCCATGGGCAGCCATGATGACCACAAAGTCTGTTTCTGGCTGGTTGTCATAATAAGGCTTGGCAGCAGGGGGAAGATACCATTTATTAGCCTTTCTAGGGACAGCTGGTATGGTATTCAGCTTATCCCAGGCAACAAAAGTGGCTTCCTCTAAGGCAGGATAAATTGGAGGTACAATGATGAAGAGAATGCAGGGAACTTCCAAAAACTCCATCAAATTCTTTTTAGAAGACTCCTCGTTTACTGTAAGCCCCATAGCAGTTTGCATTTGCTGCATCACTGTCTGAAAAGTGAGGTATTCAGGAGGAGATCTGGGCGAGTACACAACAGAATCCTCACTATAAGAGGATACAGTGGAGCTAGAAAGTGGAGCATGATGTTCCTTTTCACACCCTTCCTCTGCTTCACAATACTCTTCCATTATAAGGTCAGGATTATATACCTCCTTCTCATCGAAGTCCTGATTAGCACCGGGAATGGAGGAATTAACTGGCTATACTGCAGGCATTTGCTCAACAGGTGCTTGCAGCATACCAGTCCAGGAAGTCAATGGGGTCTGTAATGCAGTAACCCCTGCTGATGGCAGTGCAGGCTGCAAAGGCAAGCCTGGTAATATGTGCCATATCATATCTAAAAATGATGCCAGCATTGCCTGCAGTTGATGACCCCCTTACCATGGGTCATGACCGCTGGTGTCAACAACGGCCTGCTCGTATTAACAACAGTGATGCACCATCCATAGTAGGTAAGGTAGTTCCCAAGCCAAGCTTGGTGCCTGGTCGACGGATGGGGGGCTGTCATCACTGCTGCTGGTGCGGCCGATGATGATGCAGTTCAAGTTGGTGCAGGCCACAACAGTGACCTGGCTCTCATCGGGGATGCTGATCTGTCCTTGTCCTTTTGTTTATACTTATGCCCCGCTGACCTCTCTTTTTCACAGTCTTAACTCTGACGACCACAACTCAGTCGATGGGGCTGGATGACATGTCCTTCTGACCCTGGGCTTTTCGCATGATCGCTAAAGTTCTTCTAACAAAAACTTTGTGACTGCCTTTTTCCAGCATTGCCTTTTGCTTGACTGATGTCCTGACAAACCTTACAGGTCCTGATATTGTGAGAGAGACCTAAACAGCAATATCCTTGTATATTTTGTCATCACAGTCACTACACCGGAACAATGTTGTTGATTTTGGTGGCATTCAGTAGTCGACAGTATCACTAAATCATTAGTGATTACTTTATAAGAAAATAATAAATGGCAATGGCTAGGCATATTCTTTTCCATACAGCAGGTTCAATGAACACAGTCTATGGCTGGAAAAGAACTAAAGAGATATGGGGATGTCATGTTTATGTAGGCACTGACATATGATGTCATTGTGGGTGGCCCCCAGCTAGTAAAAGTTTACATGTGGTCCTATCACGGATGTGGGTGTAGTTCCAAAGGTGTGGCCTAAGGGAAGATATACCCTCAAAGATTATTCATTCCCCCACCAAATCTGTGCCCCACGTAGTTACAGATTTTTTATTTATCAAAGAGCAACAATCGCAACAATGTCAACAACAACAAAAAAAAGATCCCACGGTGCCGTGCCTATTTTGGACTTCAACAGTCCATGTCTCAAATTTTTCTGTGCTGTAGATTTGTAAGGGGAAGGTATCATAATTCTTGGCTCAGAGGAGTTAGCCAACAGATACCTTCCCCTTCCTAGTGCTGATTTGTAAAAGCACCACCCTATGCCAACCCAGTGTTCTCATGTTTTTGAAACAGTAGTTTGTAGAGTGCTGAGGTGTACACCATTGATATCAGTGGGGGCAGGCTTAAAATTACCTTTTTGAATGTTTTAGAGGTCCACTATGGTCAGATCAAAGCCACCGCTTACTTAACAAGGCTCTTGTTAGTTTGGCAGCAGCTCTGGTTCAACCTCAGTGGACCTCTGAAACATATAAAAAAGTAATTTTAAACTCACCCCATTTATATCAGTGGAGCACACCCCTGCACTCTACAAACAACTATGTCACAAAACATAAAAGCACAGGGTGGCACTTTCACAAATCTTTACCAGGAAGGGATCTAGCAGCCATCCTCTGAGCCAAGAATTATGACCTCTTCTCCTTACAAATCTACACCACAGAAAAATTGGAGATATGGGCAATTTAAGTCAAAAACAAGCAAGGCACCATTGGGAACATGATGATAAAAGCACAGAAACTGGTGCTCTTTAAGACATCTCAGTATCTGTCATCTCTTCCGTGTTTGATACCATTGTCTGAAGCACCAAAATAACTAAAAGAATTTTTTAAATGGGCCCTGTTTCCTCTTAGATTGTTGCCACTCTGGGATAATCCATTTCTAAATCTGGAGGCTGGTACATTTCACATATAGACTTATGGCAAAAAGTCTCAATCTTAACAGTCAAAGATCTTGTGTATGACCAATCTAGTACCCTACTTTCTTTTGAACGTATTGATTATTTATTTATGTCTTTAATAACTGGGTGAGCAAACTGATCCAGAGGACCATTTTCAATCGTGACCCAGGCCACCAGGGTGGCAAACACAACAAACATCAATAAAATACAAAGATACAATTAGAACAAAACAGGACTGCCAAAAACACTTGGTATGAGGTTAAATTACATAGTACAAACATTTCAGAGAAATCAGTACATACAGGTATAGTGACATACATTAAGTGGCTATGCAGTATATAAAAGGCTTAACATGGTGATTATGGTAAAGTTTTACATGCAATGTACATACAGTCACCGGGTAGCCAAGGAAAGAAATACAGTTAAAACGAAGGTTCAGTCTATCACCAGGAGTGGTACAAGCACAAGCCATAGGTAGAAATGCAACTTAAGTTAAGTTGCATTACCTGCTAACAGTTCAGATAAAACAGACAGTCATATCCTGATTAAACAGAGAAGCAGATAGTGCAAGAAGGTAGGGGCACTGGAGGTAGGGTGAGGGCACAAATAGGTGCTATGCTAGGATATGGGCCCTGGTACCACCTAGGGAACAGCTTCAGGCACAAGTGGCCTTGGTCAGGAGCCATGCCCTTAAGTTTGCCTTGAAAGACTGATGGGAGGGGGATAATCAGATGGACAAAGGAAGTCTATTCCAGAGGGAAGGGGCAGAGACAGAGAAAGCTTTACTACCCATGGTAGTAGTAGTGCAAGGGACTTATAGTGGGGGAACAGAGGAGGCCAGGAGACTCCAAGAGACCACTCTGTCAGTGAGTAGGAAGGAGTAGGGTGACAGCTGATGGTTCCTGAGTGCACTGTCAATGATGCTGCTCATAACATAGAAACATAGACTTTGACAGCAGATAAGGCCATTTGGCCCATCTAGTCTGCCCATTTCCCTACCTACTGGATAAGCTGTAAATCCTAGTTAACCAACAGCCTATTTCTTCCTACCCACCACAAGAATTGCCTTATGTCTGCCCCATGCATTCTTGAATTCCCCCACTGTTTTTGTCCCATGACCTCCTCAGGAAGGCCGTTCCATGCATCCACCACCCTCTCTGTGAAAAAATACATCCTCGCATTGCCCCTGAGCCATCCCCCCTCTATCTTCAAATTGTATCCCCTTGTTCTTGCACATCTCTTTTTCTGAAAGATGCTACCCTCTTGGACTTTGTTGATTCCCTTGAGGTACTTGAAAGTTTCTATCATGTCCCCCTCCTTTCCTCAAGGGTATACATATTAAGCTCCTTTAGTCTCTCTTCATATGGCTTCTGTTGCAGACCCTGCACCATTTTAGTTGCCCCCCTCTGGACTGCCTCCATCCTGTCTATGTCCTTGCAGAGATGGGGTCTCCAGAACTGCATGCAGTACTCCAGATGGGGTCTCACCAACTGTCTGTACAGAGGAATAACAACTTCCTGTTTTCTACTGGTGATGCCTCTCCCTATACATCCCAGCATCCCCCCAGCCATCCTACTGCCTTCTCACATTGCTTGTTAACCTTTAGGTCATCTGATATTACTACCCCCAGGTCCCTTTCCATTTTTGTTGTTGTTACTACCTCCCCCCATTGTGTATTCTTCCCCTGAGTTTTTGCTTCCCAGATGCATTACTTTGCACTTCTTTGCATTGAATCTAAGCTGCCATACTTCTGACCATTCCTCCAACCTTGCCAAGTCCCTTCTCATCCTTCTCACCCCCTTGTGTATCAACCCTGTAAGGAAGTCAAAACGACCCTGCAGAGAGAGCCATCCTAGGGACTGGTACAGCGAGCAGTGATGGGTGGTAACAGAGGCTTGAAGGACAAAGCAGCAGGTGGAGTTGTATGTGGTATGCAAGCGAGTCCATATGGAAAAGGATGCAGTACAGTATACTGGGGAACAGTAGTCAAGAAGGGGCAGGACGTTTCCTTGAGCAATGGCTAGGCGAGCTTCAGGGGACAGAAATGGATTTTGGCAGTAGGCTGCACCTAATTTTGGATGGATTTTCATCAGTGTTGCTGATGTAGTCATGGAAAGTAATGGAGGGGTCTAGGGTGACACCAAGATATTTAAAGGAAGGGACAGTTTTGAGTGGAGGGCCGGCAGGGGTAGTGATCAAGAGTGGGTTTTTTGACCTGGCTACCTTTACTAGGAATGGCTTAGAGCTAAACAGCATGGCCTTTGTCTTTTTCTCATTAAAGAGAAGTTTTCTGGAGAGGAACCAGCTCTGTGTAGCCCTAAAATTTGCTGTGAGGGTGTGTATTGGTCTTCTGCATAGAGGAGGGCCTTGCAGTTGATGCTTTCAGCAGGAAGGTCATTAATGAACATAGAAAAAAGTAAAGGCCGCTGTATTGAGCCCTGAGGTACACTGGTGTGGGTAGGTAGCGGAGCAGGGGAATTTTTATCAATCAAGACAGACTGGGACCTGCCTGAGCGGTAACTATGGAACCATGTGACTGTCTCTGGTGATCAGCCAAAGTTTATCAGGGCGGAGTTGAGGAGATGGTGATCTACGAGGTCGAAAGCCTTCGACAGATCCATAAACACTGCACTTGAGGCCCTGCCCTTGTCCATATTTCTAAGGATATGGTTCGAGAAAAATGCCAAAGCGGAGGAGGTACTATGGTTTTTGCGGAAGCCGTGCTGGACAGGACACAGGAGGTGGCATTTTTCTAGATGATCGGATAGTTGGTGTTGAATGATTTTCTTAAGTAATTTACTCAGGTAAGAAAGGAGAGAGACGGGCCTATAATTTGGGGGGGCAAGGGGATCCCCAGTCTTAAATATGGGTATGACATGAGTGTGCTTCCAAGAGCCCGGAACCACAGCTGACGAAAGGACGCAGTTGAAAATGTAGGTTAGGGGCTTTACAATAACTGGGGAGAGCAGTTTCAGGAAGGTGGGGTACAGCCCGTCACTACCTGGGCTACCTCGTGTAGGAAGTGTCTATAAGTGTCTATAAGAGTTTGGCAGTGGTTTTTACCGAACTAGGGAGTGCTCTCATTTGGCATTTTCAAAAGTGAGTATCTCTAATTTATAGGTAACAGCAGAATACTTCTATTAGAACTCTGGTCACGCAGCTTTGATGATGCATTAGAGGCATGAACTGTTAGCTGCAGGATGCCAGCTGGCATCTTTTGGACTAAAGACACTGTCTTTACTCTCCACTGCATGTTTATTGTCTTTCTTCTGTAAGCCCCCCCTCGTAGGGAGGCTTGCTAGCCTCAGGGTGAACTCCCCCCCCCTTGGCACTGGTAGGGAGCTTTGGCAACTTTGGGAAATTTAGGTGTCTGCCATTAGGAGGCTGTACCACTAGTGAATATATAAGGGATAGACAAGTGTGGGGAAGTGGGAGAGGGAGAGGGGAGAGGCAGAGGGAGGATCAGCAGTGTAAGTAGGGCAGTCAGCTGGAGGGCACCCCCCAGTTTTAGGCAGGTTGGCATACAGCGGTGGTGCACCAGTTCATCTGGGAAACAGTGAGTTAGGCAGTAGTGGTCTTCTGAGGGTTTGGGGCATTTTTCCCATTAGCACCCCTCCCTCCCTAGTAGAAGGCAAGAAAGGAAGAGGACAGGTTACATCGGAGGAAGATTTATATGGCAAACAAGAGATGGGGGCCGTGGATGCTTAAAGGTATGGAGCTATGTGCCAGTGGGGCTGTTGAGGTAGTGGCAGGGCTGCAACAGGGACCGCCGGTTGGTGGCAGCAATGGCATGCCTTCTCCCAGGTGGCACATTGGCCTGGGTAGGAGGATGGAAGGTAGGAATATGGCCTGGGACCCGTTGGGGCCTGCCATGCCTGTGTCTGGAGCAGTTCCCGGGATGCACCATGCCCGTGTCTGGGGTGGGTGTTTAGGCTGGAAACGTCTGTTTTCTCAGGAAACAGGAAAAGTAAGGTTTAAAGCCACTGCACTGTCTAATTTGGGCCACTGGGCTCGAGGTCGAATTTCAGGTACCAGTAGGCACTGGGAACAACTTCCGGGGGACAAATTCACACGGATGGTCACTACATTGGGAGTAGCCATGGTGGCTAGGCTGCTCATCGCCCCAAGGATGGTTTCTCCCCAGTGGCACTAGAGGAGTTAAACATTCCCCTGCTGAGGAAATAAGGAACAGAATGAATTTGGGAAAAGTCAATGCAGGAAAATGGGTTTCTGTGGAAGAAGGTAAACTACTTATGTAAGATGCAGGAGCTAGCATTTAGACCTGAAAGCTGTATAATCTGCTGTTCACTGATTGTGGAAATATTCATGCCTAAGGCTGCACAAATCCTCTCTCCCTGTTTTTTGATTTGTTAGCCTCATGGAGCTGTGTTTATGAAGTTAGATAATTTAGTTCCTTGGTTCTGTAATCATTACAGAGCCCCAGGAAATAAACTGTTCTTGGTTTGGCCAAACTGGTGTCCTTTTGGTAATTGTAGCAGCATCTCCAATGAATTAATGGAGTAATATGCTTATTTATTTAAAGCTAATTAATTCCTTCCACAGTCATAGTGTGGAGTTTTAAATTAATTCCACCTTGGTCCTGGGTCCTGAAGCGATGTAATGGTGAGGTCTGCAGCTCCTGCATTCTGGTGTTTCTGCCGGGGGGGGTGAAAAGCTGGCATCGGGGGGGGTTTGGAGGCACTCTGCAAGTGAGAAAGATGTTGAAAGGTACAGTGCCTTCTTTTACTTATTTCTGTCTGAAAATGCTGGCATCTGACTTGTGGTAATGTTCAGGATGGCCTCCTTCCCCACACTTCCACCAGGTACCCCTAGACAAGGGGACGGGGAAGCTACAGATGAAAAAAAGTTTAATAAAAATGTTTTTCTTTTTAAATAATAATGTTGTGCTGAATGAGCTTACCTGTTGGTGTAGTGTCAGCATTGCAGCTTGTGATGCCAGAATCCCTGGATCAGAAAATAAGCCCAGGATGCCAGAGGACTGAAGTGGGGTACGAAAACAGAGCATCCTAGAGGATATTTGCCTCATTGGGACAGACGTTTGTCTGTCTCCCACTGTGCTGGCACCACCTGGGGGCCCAAAGGTGGTGTAGACAACAATGAGATGGATGTGGGAGGGGAGATGCAGGACTTTACATCATGCATTCCTATGTGTTATGCCAGTGTCTCAGGGGAGGCACAAGGGAACAATCTCCCATCCCATCAGGATGGTGCCTCAGAATGCTCAGGCCCTCATTGCCAACCTGTCCTACATGGAAGGATATTTTGCTACTGACTGGACACTGGAGGGGGTGCTGCCCTGAAGGCTTAACGCAGGGTTGGGGGGGTACGCTCCTGGGAAAGGTAAGGGACCCTTTGGGGTTGAAAGTTGGGCGATGGATCTGGATGGTAGCCGAATGGGGCCATACCTGGGATGTAGGGGGAAATAAGATTATGAAGATTTTGATAAATTATATATTTCAAATAAATCTTTTATTAGTTATTTTGAGTACACATCTCCTACAGTTAAAGAGATTTTCTCGTTTCTGGCAGCAAAGGAATTAGCAGTTGTCATCAGCAGGACATCATTACACATGTAACCCCCCTGCAAATGGGGGTTCCCAAAAGACTTCCAGGAGCTTGCTTGAATGCTCCAAGCCTGAATGGTGTTTGGCATTTAAGCCATTTATCAGTGAGTGTTTTTAGAGCCTCTGGTACTGTCTCTTTAAGAGCTGTCTGCTTGCAGACATAATTAGTTTGTATGGGGGGACTGTGTGCTTCTCTGAGTACCACTCGAGCTGCTGCCAATTCACTTCATTTTGCAGTCACTAGGAGTGCAAAGGAACCTATCTGAAAGATGTAACTGTTTGCCAGAAATTATTTAGAGTAATAATGAAATTACAGTTTGTCTAACCTGCTTTTGCAGTCAGAACTGTGTCTGCTAGTTCCCCATTCTAGTTTTGAACTGCTGAACTGGACCAATCAGTGGGTAAGCTAGCTCTAAAATGATGCCTTGGACGAATCAGAACTTGGACTCATAATCTGAGCCAGCCACAAGAGGATTGTATGGGCAGTGACTCTGGGAGATGTAGTTTAGACTTCAGTGCCTTTTGGACCAACAGCAAGTCTATTGTGAGTGACAGCCAATCCAGTCAAGAACTGGGAGGAACTCAAAGGAAGTGCCGGTTTAGTCAGTTGGAGTTCAGTTGAGCTTTGGCAGTGAAGAAGGAAGGAGCCCTGTGCTTTTCAGTGTGCAGTTTTAGTCAAAAAACGTGTGTAAGGCCCAGAGTTCCGGTCTGCAGCTTGTGTAACAGCTTGTTAGGACTGAATCCGTCCTGTGAAAAGAATCAAAGGATCTCTGAAGAGTAGAAACCAGGCTCACCCTGTAGAAGACTGGAAGGATTGCTGAAAATTACACTCGGTCTGTCAGAACTGAATCTGCTGTGTGTTCTCCGGATTGTGCAGTAATTCGATCGGGATACAGATGCAGCCTGCCTGGTATAGTACTTTCTTTTATATGGATGTGTGAAGAGGTTTGTGTACCTCAAGTGAGCCCTGCAGACATTGAAGGACCCTATCTTATTTGGAGGTCGTGAGTACTAATTCAGGGTTGCTCCCTGTTGAATTGCCACATTAAATCCAAATGGAATTACTGTACTGCTGACTGTTTAATTCTCCTTTTCTCTGTGTGAAAGAGCCCCTACCAGCTGCCACGGTTTGGACTAGCCACTAGGGCTTGGGTACCCAGGGACAGTAACTGATAGGGATAGGCCTGTGCACAGAGCCATAGGTAGATTATTAGAGTGATAAACTAATTAACCTGATTTCCCCTGTCCTTGTTATATCCCCTAAATAAATCAGAGCTGCTTGTTTCAGCAAAGTTATACTGCCTGAGGTATTTGTTCATGTTAAAGTACTGTACTGTGATTGTTGCACTGTATCTCATTTCCACAGGAGGTCCCAGTGCCGAACCAGACCTGGGGTAAGTGTATACTGTGAAGGTAATTCTGATATATTGTGTGGGCCACTAGTGGGAAGAAAGGGGTTGCAGTGTCCCAGAGGGCTGTGACCAAGTTAGTTTAACTATTGCAAACCCTGACCTCTGGGTGGAGGCACCCGCCATTGGATCCAGGCCCCTCAACCTGTTAGTGGCAAATCAGGCAGGGTAGTAGCCCCTGGGATAGCGCCATCTAGGGGTTACATCTTGGAGGCTCACCGCTGGGATTGTGTGTCTCTAGTGGCCATATTTACTGAACCACTGTTAAGAAAAAATGGGTACCCGACAGAAGTGGCTGTGCACCGGCTGGTGGAGTGGTGTACTGGGAGGAGATCGACCCCAAAATGCTATGCTTATCCTGGACATCCCCTGGGTATCAAACGACACTGTGCAGGAGTACTTTCCAAGGTGGAAGGTTTACAAAACCCTGTGGTGGTGGGTCGGCATGCTAATCTGCTCACCCACACTTTCCTGGCCCTAGTAGAGTTTAAGGATCCCATAGATAGCTCCAAAGTGCCACAGACCATTACCCCAGAGGAGCCCTCACTGCTTGGAGAGTGATAACTAAGACAGTAAGACCGGGGAATCAGCCCCCACCACTATCTGAAACTTTTGAGGAGAAATTTGCTGAATGGTTGCTGGAGAGGGAAAACTGTGGAGGACTTGAAGAAACTATTCTTGCCACCTGGGGTGTTCCTCCCCAACACCCTCTCCTGCTCCAGTGCCCGTAATGGTGGCTGAACCAATGCAGACTCTATTTCTGCACCTGCCATTAGTCACGACTCTACCAAGGTTGAGGATCTTCTCTGGCACCTCCCACCCCCAAGGGAGGATGACTGGGAGACCTGGATAGACTATGTTGCCCCCAAGTGCTAGAATGGCAATGCTCGGAAGGTGAAAAGCGAAAGAGGGTTAGTGAGAGCCTCCGAGGTCCTGCCCTGGCTACCATCCGTGGCAACCGGCCAGTAACCCTGAGGCGACTGCACAGGCCTATCTTGAGGCCTTGGAGAATGTGTATGGGAGCCCAGATTCTGATGAGGACCTATGGTGGAGAGTAAGAGATGCACAACAGTACCAAGGGGAGTTGTTGTCTGTTATGTATCTCGGCTGGAAAAATTGTTGCAAGAATGCCTCAGAAAAGGTAGTTTGCCAGCGATTGAACTGGACCGAACCAGGCTGGACAGGATCCTTAAGTCTGCCCCTTCTCAGAACTGCTGTTGCTTCAGTTACACCTGGCAGATCGACTGGAATCCCCACCCTCCCATGATGAGTTAATGAGAGAATTGAGGAGTTGAGAAAAGACGACCTCGGGAGGGACCTGCACCAATAGCTGCGGCTACGACCGAGTGACTGAGGGTGACCCATCAAGTGAAGTTCTAGGGCAGAGGCTGGCAGTCAATGAGTGCTCTGACAAGGAAAAGATATGTCACAATGGGGCAACTGTTAGAGAGATCTGAATTCAAAAACAGTCCTTTATGAAGGCCACGCCTGCAAGTACGGGCCCTGACCTATATCCTACTGTATTCGTTATGGGGGTGGGGTACCCACCCATGTATCTCCTGCTGATAACAGTCTCGAACTCGATTCCTTGACCATGGAAGTGGAGAAACTGACGAGATGTCTCCAAATGCTTATCACGCACGCAGACAGAGATGGCACCAAGGTTTCCAGTTAGTAATACCCCGCCTCTGGCTCCCAGTGTGGCACCTCGCCAGCTCAAACTCCAGGAAGTATGTTTTGCTATAATTGTGGGAAAGATGGCACATGAAAAGGGAATGCCAGTCCCCAAAAGACACTGACAAAGTTGCATATAGGCTACAAGGAGAGCTTCGGAGAAGAAATCAGTGGTTAAGAGGTGCACGACATGATCCCAGTGAGGGCACCAAAATGCTAATTCACGCCCTTTGTGGCAAGGTCAGTTGCCCAGGCCCCACTACCGCCTCTCCAGACTGGTCCAGAATAGTGGGTCCCTCCATGGAGACCACTGTAAAGGTGAACGGAGTGTCTACAAGAGCTATATTAGACAGTGGCTCCCAAGTGACAATTATGTTCCAAGATTGGTATCAGAAGCATTTGTCAGACGCACTTACAACCATTAGAAGGACTGCATGGTTAAGGGAGAAGGTCTACCCCTATTCCGGTATATCCGAATTTGGCTGTCTTTCCCACCTCCTGCGGGCTGGAGTGGTCAACAAGTAGAGACCCTAGCCTTAGTGTGTCCCCCACTGGACTGTATGATGGTGTCCCTTGTTGATTGGAACAAATGCTCATATGTTCGGAAGGCTGGCACAGTTGTGTTATGAAAAACAGGGTCAAAGACTAGTAGAGCTTTAAGAGTTCCGGCTTTAATTAAGAAGGCCTATGAGGCACAGAGAGATGCTGAAAAACAGAACCAGAGGAACCGGTCGGAATTGTATGGAAGAAGGATCCTGAGTCTCTGATCCTGGCGCCAAATGCCCAGTGTACCTTACAGGAGAGGTCCGTATCAGAAAGGATGTTAAGAATAAAATATTAATGTTGGATGCACCAGGCGATGGAAAATTGCCAGAGGACTGCTGGTCAAGCTTAGTATTTTGCCCGCTAGAGCCCATGCTTATGCCAGAAGGGTAATGGTCCAAGTTCATAATGTGTCTGAAAGAGACATTCGAGTAAACAGAGGTTGCATCCTGGCTAATGTGCATTGTGCAGACACTGCAGTGCTACCCAGCAGCAAGAGTTCAAGGAAGAATGACAGAGTAACGCCTGACTTGTTTGATTTCGCACTCCGCTGCCAGCTGAATGGAAAGTGAAGATCAGTGAGAAGCTTGCCCAGAGAGACCAGGTGTTTTCTTTAAAGGAATGGGATGTAGGATGCGTGCAAGGAGCTGAGCACAATATCCGGCTGCATGACGAAGACCATTTCGTGAGAGGTCTCGACGCCTGGCACCTGCTGACATAGATGATGTGAGACGGCATCTGCAAGAGATGTTAGCTGCTGTGTAATACAAGAATCCAGAAGCCCTTATGCTTCCCCATTGTGGTAGTGAGGAAAAAGAATGGAACAGTAAGGATGTGTGTGGATTATCGCACTAAACCGCGGACTATCCCTGATCAGTACACAATGCCCCGCATTCAGGATGCTTTGGACTGCCTAAACGGGAGCAAGTGGTTCTCTGTGCTGGATCTCCGCAGTGGGTACTATCAGATCCCGATGGCCCCAGAGGACCGTGAAAAGACAGCCTTTATCTGTCCGCGGCTTCTATGAATTCATGAGGATGCCTCAGGGATTTCAGGTGCCCCAGCCACTTTTCAACGATTGATGGAGCGTGCAGTGGGGACATGAACTTACTAGAGTGCCTGGTATACCTAGATGATGTTATTGTGTTTGGCAGCTCACTGGAGGAACATGAGAGCAGATTATTTAAGGTATTGGACCGACTGGAGGACTTTTGCTCTAAACTGTCCATTGATAAGTGTCAATTTTTTCAAACATCAGTAAAGTATGTGGGACACATAGTATCCACCGAGGAATAGAGACCACCAAGTAAAGTTGAGGCCTTGACCACCTGGCCACAGCCCAAAAATCTAAAAGAACTGCAAAGATTCCTGGATTCTGTGGTTATTATCGGCGCTCATCAAGGACTATTCAAGAGTGATCCGCCTTTACTTAACCTTACTCAAGGGTATCCCCAACCCACAAAAATACCAAAGTCAGCATCCCTCAAGACTGAAAGAGTGTATTTTCATCCGAGTGAAGTATTTGGGGCCCGCTGGACTCCTGATTGTGAGACTGCTTTTCATGAGATCATATATCAACTTACCCATGCTCCAGTGCTGGCCTATGCCGATCCAAGAAAACCTTACGTCCTGCACACTGATGCTAGCTTGCAAGGGTTGGGGCTGTGTTGTACCAAGAGCACGAGAATGGCCTGAGACCAGTGGCCTTGCCAGTAGAAGCCTGACCCCATCCGAAAGAACTATCCTGTACATAAGTTAGAGTTCCTAGCTTTGAAGTGGGCTATTGTTGACCAATTCCATGAGTACTTGTATGGGGCTAAAATACTAGTAAAACTGACAATAATCCTTTGACCTATGTGCAGACCTCAGCTAAGTTGGATGCCACTGGCCATAGGTGGCTTTCTGCATTATCTACATATGACTATGCTCTCGAATACCGAGCAGGTCTGAACCACATAGATGCTGATGCTCTCTCCGGAGGCCTGTTCCCCAGAATGATTGGGTCCGACTGGCAGAACCTGACATTCGGCACTCTGCCGAAGTTTGACAGGGAGGAACAAATGTCCACGGACGAGTGGACTGCATGGTGGATTGCTTGGGAGCTCTGAGAATTGCATACCTGCTGCTTATTGCCACTTTTCTGCACAGACATTGGTGCACTGCCTCAGCTGGACAATGACAGTATTCATGGCTCAATCCTGCGATCCCATGATCAAAGCAGCTTTAGAAGCCTCTATGCAGGAAAAGATGTGTCCAAATTACGCCCACTGATTTGAGAACTGCACTGTTATACAAAGAAGGTCCTAAGTTGAAACTGATCAATAAACTGTTATACAGAGAAACAGTAGACAGAGGGGACAAGTAGACAAACAACAACTAGTGCTGCCCACTGCCTTCGAGACTCAGTATTGAGGTCCTTGCACAACCACATGGGGCACCTTGGTATAGACAGAACACTTGACTTGGTGAGATCCAGATTCTATTGGCCTAAGATGGGGGCTGATGTGGAGCAACACATTGAACTTGTAGTCGCTGCTTACAGAGGAAAGCTTTGCCCTAGGGCTGCCCCCTTGTTAACATAACCACCAGTGCACCCATGGAGCTGGTCTGTATTGATTTTCTAAGTTTGGAGTCAGATCAAAGAAATATCAGTAATGTGCTGGTGGTCACTGACCATTTCACAAGATATGCCCAAGCTTTCCCCACCAAAGACCAGAAAGCATCCACTGTAGCCAAAGTACTTGTAGAAAACTTTTTTGTTCACTATGGGGCTCCACAAAGAATCCATTCTGATCAAGGAGAGACTTTGAGAGTCGCCTGATCAAAGAGATGCTTTCTCTGTGGGGAGTGCGAAAGTCCAGAACCACTCCTTACCACCCCCAGGGGACCCACAGCCTGAACGCTTCAACCGCACTTTGCTAGATATGCTAGGCACCCTGCACCCAAAGGACAAGCCTAGATGGAGCCAACAAATTAGCACCCTGGTACATGCTTATAACTGCACCAAAAGTGATGCCACTCGATTCTCCCCACTGCTGATGTTTGGAAGAGAAGCTCGACTACCAGTAGATGTGTGTTTTGGGGTCTCCTGATGGGGTTCAAGCTGACAACTATTTACAGTATGTGCAAAAGTTAAAGGCCCAGCTAACTCATGCGTACCAACTGGCTCAAACCATGGCTGCCAAAAGAAATCTGGCCAACAAAGAAAGGTATGATAAAAGTGAAAGCACAGGAACTCCAGGAGGGAGATCGGGTATTGCTAAGAAATCTGGGACTGCATGGCAAGCACAAGATTGCTGACAGATGGCACCATCTCCCTCACATTGTAGTGGGCAAACTAGATGATCTGCCAGTGTACAAAGTAAGGCCTGAGAATAATTCAAAAGATGTAAAACAATGCATAGAAATCATTTACTGCCCATTGGACAAATCTTAATTGAGTCTGAGCCCCTAGAAGATGCCCTCTGGACCAGTGACTAGAGCTGCTGCTAAGAAAAGATCAAGAAAGTCTGCACCTACAGAAGCAAAGTTAAAGTGTTCCCTCCACAAGTCCCAGTTGAGCATGACTGTCAGTCCATATCGGAAGAAAGTGAGAGTGACTTTGAATACTATCCTTCTTACGAACTGAGTCAATTGTTTCAGGGCAATCCCTAGTCAATACTGGAGACAAAGCTGGGCCTTCTGGACTGTCTAAGCCCCAGCTTCATCCCTGGAGCCAATGCTCCCAGAAAGTGAAGTGCAAAGCATCAGATCAGATGAAATGGAATCATTGTGCATGGTTGAACTGTTTGAGCTTTCAGGGAGGAAATGATAGATTGGGGCAGACTGGTGATACACCGAACAAGAAGAGTATTTTGAGTGCCCTGACAGTCCACTGCCAGTGTCCAAAGCTCTCCATGCGAGCCAAATGTTGTGGACTCAGAAACTGTAACTCCTGGAGCTGAAAGTGCCCCAAGTTCTAGCCTCTCTACCCCATGGAGACTCCCCTGACAAGTGAGGACAATGCTGAAAATGAGGCTCAGAGTGCAGAGACTATAACAGTTCCCCCAGAAAGACTGGTCGAGCTGTAAAGCCTGTGGTGCACCTCAGTTATGATTCACTTGGGAGGCCTGTGGACTTGCCTCTCAATGTTGTCCATAAAGGGTGTATGTGTCCCAGCTCATTGCCCAAACTGAGCATCAGTGCTAACTCAAGTTACTTGTGTTGCCCTTCTATATGGTGCCTTGCCCCATCCAGCCCCAAGGTAACTGATAGGGAAGGCCCCTCTCTTCAGGTTTCATGTACAAGAGGTAATAACTTGAGTTATGGTACAAGTGTATGTAATACTGTGTAAAGAGTGACGTATTGCAATGTTTCAGAAATGTGTTCTTGGTAAAATGATATATTGACTGATGATTACATGTGCGAGCCTAATGCAAATGTATATGGTTGCAGTTGAAACTTATGGTACTTGCTTGACGGACGCTAAGCTTTCCCAGGCTAGGAAGGGTGTAACCCCTGCAAATGGGGGTTCCCAAAAGACTTCAGGAGCTTGCTTGAATGCTCCAAGCCTGAATGGTGTTTGGCATTTAAGCCATTTATCAGTGAGTGTTTTTAGAGCCTCTGGTACTGTCTCTTTAAGAGCTGTCTGCTTGCAGACATAATTAGTTGTATGGGGGACTGTGTGCTTCTCTGAGTACCACTCGAGCTGCTGCCAATTCACTTCATTTTGCAGTCACTAGGAGTGCAAAGGAACCTATCTGAAAGATGTAACTGTTTGCCAGAAATTATTTAGAGTAATAATGAAATTACAGTTTGTCTAACCTGCTTTCTTTGCAGTCAGAACTGTGTCTGCTAGTTCCCATTCTAGTTTTGAACTGCTGAACTGGACCAATCAGTGTGGGGTAAGCTAGCTCTAAAATGATGCCTTGGACGAATCAGAACTTGACTCATAATCTGAGCCAGCCACAAGAGGATTGTATGGGCAGTGACTCTGGGAGATGTAGTTTAGACTTCAGTGCCTTTTGGACCAACAGCAGCAGTCTATTGTGAGTGACAGCCAATCCAGTCAAGAACTGGGAGGAACTCAAAGGAAGTGCCCGGTTTCGTCAGTTGGAGTTCAGTTGAGCTTTGGCAGTGAAGAAGGAAGGAGCCCTGTGCTTTTCAGTGTGCAGTTTTAGTCAAAACGTGGTAAGGCCCAGAGTTCGGGTCTGCAGCTTGTGTAACAGCTTGTTAGACTGAACTGCCCTGTGAAAAGAATCAAAGGATCTCTGAAGAGTAGAAACCAGGCTCACCCTGTAGAAGACTGGAAGGATTGCTGAAAATTGCACTCGGTCTGTCAGGAACTGAATCTGCTGTGTGTTCTCCCGGTATTGTGCAGTAATTGCGATCGGGATACAGATGCAGCCTGCCTGGTATAGTACTTTCTTTTATATGGATGTGTGAAGAGGTTTGTGTACCTCAAGTGAGCCCTGCTGACATTGAAGGACCCTATCTTATTTGGAGGTCGTGAGTACTAATTCAGGTTGCTCCCTGTTGAATTGCCACATTAAATCCAAATGGAATTACTGTACTGCTGACTGTTTAATTCTCCTTTCTTGTGTGAAAGAGCCCCACCAGCTGCCACGGTTTGGACTAGCCACTAGGGCTTGGGTACCCAGGGACAGTAACTGATAGGGATAGGCCTGTGCACAGAGCCATAGGTAGATTATTAGAGTGATAAGCTAATTAACCTGATTTCCCCTGTCCTTGTTATATCCCCTAAATAAATCAGAGCTGCTTGTTTCAGCAAAGTTATACTGCCTGAGGTATTTGTCTATGTTAAAGTACTGTACTGTGATTGTTGCACTGTATCTCATTTCACAGGAGGTCCCAGTGCCGAACCAGACCTGGGGGTAAGTGTATACTGTGAAGGTAATTCTGATATATTGTGGGCCACTAGTGGGAAGAAAGGGGTTGCAGTGTCCCAGAGGGCTGTGACCAAGTTAGTTTAACTATTGCAAACCCTGACCTCTGGGTGGAGGCACCCGCCATTGGATCCAGGCCCCTCAACCTGTTAGTGGCAAATCAGGCAGGGGTAGTAGCCCCTGGGATAGCGCCATCTAGGGGTTACACACAAAATACCCCCAACATTCGAATTTCAGTACCTTCCATTTTTTTTCTTACTGAAGACATCTTCATTAAAACAGGATCTTCCCTCTTAATGCTCATCTGTTAATGCTACCTATACAGTTCCTGCTGTGAAGTCACAGTCCTCTGCTTATGACATTACAATCTGTTGTCATTGAAATAATTGTAGTGTCAGAAGAAGAGGGTTATGATGTCAGGGCAGAAGAAATGACAGGAGCAGATAAAGTCTAAGGGACAAAGAGCATGTAATGTTTTAATATAGATGCCTTTATTGCTAATGAGTTAAAAATTTTAAAATTCCAATTTTCTGACATGACAAGAGATTTGAGCCTGGACAATGCCAACCTTAATTAAATTGCAAGAAAATAATAACAGTAAGGGCTCTGAACCTGGAAACAACTGGTAAACAAGTCCATCCAAGTACTGGTATATTCTGGCGGCCTGACAATGAGCACCCGATGCTGCTAGATGTGAGGGCTTCAATGGTTGGCTGAATGGTTACAGTAGCTGTTTAGAGAATCGGGGTCTCAGGTTCAATTGCCATTGAAGGCAGGAGGTCTGTCTGCTCACGTTGAGGAGTATGAGTTAACACAAGGTCTCTGGCAGACAAAACACAAATCACAGTAAAATCTGCACTGCACAGGGTAGGGATAGCAAGCAGAAACAGTGAGTTTATATTCCCCCTGTACAAGTCATTGGTTCCCCCACAGTGCTGTGTGCAGTTCTGGAGCCCTCACCTTAGAAAAGACATTGACAGGGTGGAGGCTGTGTAGCGGAGGGCAACCAAAATGATACCCAAGCAACAGGGGAAGCCTTACAAAGAAAGGCTAAAGGGCCTTAACATGTACTACTCAGAGAACAGAGGAGTCAAGACATGAATGAGAAAGGGCTTTAACATGCACTTATTAGAGAACAGAGGACCAAGATATGAATGAGGCCTTTAAATAGAGTAACTGAGGGATGAACAGGATGGAGTGTGAAGCATTTTAGGTTGAGCACAAACCTGATTACAAAACAGAACACAATAAAGTTAAAGGGGGAGGAATCAAGAGAGGCAAGGAAACATTATTTCACTGAAAGGGTGATGAATGGATGGAACAGGTTACCTAGGGAGATGGTGGGGACAGAGACACTGCATACATGAGGCAGGCATGCGAGTACCATAAAATGAAAGAATCGCAAGGAGAGGGTGGAGGAAGCAAGAGGCCACAAAGGGCCCCTTGCCACTGCATATAGTATGTAGGGTTACAGCAGACTTGATGGGCCTTACAGTTCTCTTCTGTAAGCAAAAATAACAGTTACATAAGAACTTACCATCACAGTAGATCTTTGGAGGAATCTCTCATCAGGATTACACTTATGAAACTTAACCATCAGGCACTAGGATCCCATGGAAGCTTTTTCTGTAGCAGTCTATTAGGGGCTGCCCATTTCGATGTCACCTGTCGATGTCACACTCCTTTTATAAGCATAGGTGGCCCCGCTCCCTCCTCAATTCCCATCACAGACCATTCTCACTTGGCTACTTCTGGGGAACCAAACCAGAAAGACAGAATGTCTAGCCTTATACAAGGTTGGAGCACAGATAAGCCTGTCTGGAGATAGAAGAGACCCCAAAGGAGGGGGATGGAGGGTGGGACAGCATGACCTGATGAAAGAGAGTCCCTCAAAGATCTACTGTTATGGTAAGTTCTCAAGTAACTGTTCTATCTTCTTAGGTGATAGTGCTTTCATCAGGTAACACATATGGAATGAGTCCCAGGCAATGCTGACATTAAAGCAACAAGGGTGGCAGAAGGCCAACAACCTAAGAAAGGAGGCCCTGAAGTATGGCCCAGCCAAAACCTGCCCACTTGCAAGAGACAATGTCCAAACTGTAGTGCTTGGTAAAGCTGTGGACAGTACTCCATGTCCACAGCAGACATGTTCCTGAAACAGGCAACAAAAGTGGCCATGCCCCTTGTGGAATGGCCCTTAACCACCTCGGTAAGATCCTTACTGTATTTCCTATAACAAAACATAATACAGTTGGCCGCCATTTAGACAAGCGCCGTTTAGAAACTGTGGTGTCCTCTTTACCAGGGGCAAAAGAAACAATCAATCTACATTGACTTAACTAAAGCCTTCGACACTGTCAATCACCGCCTCCTGCTTGTCCAGCTTCAGAACACTGAGCTGTCAACTGGCTCCATTGGCTGGTTTAAGAGCTACCTTGAAGAACGGTCCCAAACAGTAAGAATCGCTGATACACTCTCGGACCCTAGACCGGTCCGCTCGGGAGTCCCCCAGGGCTCCATTCTGGGACCCCTCCTCTTCAGCCTATTCTTAAACTCACTACCAGACAGCTGCCCAGAACAAATAATTCTCTACGCCGACGATGCTGTGATCCTCACCTTGGAACCTGATCCAATCCAATTAAAAAATAAACTTCAGCGGTCTTCTCCTCCATCGGATCCTGGTTCCTAAATCATAAACTGCTTCTCAATCAGAAAAAAAACAAGTCTATGGTCTTCTGCAGCCCCCACAACAAAAACAAACAACTCCACCTCTCCATTGCAACCGAACAAGGAGCCATTCTAGAACAAACACTATCATTCAAGTACTTCAGCATCACCCTTGATCCCCACCTCTCATACGCTGTCCATATCAGCAATGTTGCAAAGTCTGCCAATGCGAGGTTAGGCATATTATTCCCGGCACAGGAAACACCTAACCCCAGAAGCACTGTCAGTGGCCGTCCAAAGCTCCATCGTCAGCATCATAGACTATGGTCATATCAAATATGGGTCTGCAACTACCACTGCTCTCAAACGTATTGCGACCTCCCTGAAGAAGGCCTGTCGTCTCATCACTGGCTCAGATCGCCATACCCACACATGTGACCTTTATTCCCAATCTGGATGGCTTCAACTGGACAAACGCCATAAAATACCAAACTTGCATCATGGCCAAGAAAATTATAATGGGGCTTGCCCCACCTGGTGTCAGTGCCCTCCTTAAGCCTAGACATAGGAACGTCACTACAAGGAGATCCAATTCCCATCTACTACATATCTCACGATGTCGCACAACCCAAGGACAAAGATCATTTGCCTATCGGGCATCCAACTGGCTCAACTCTCTTGGCAGTGACATAGCGACCGCTCCAACACTCGGCCTCTTCAAGTCCAAGCTGCACCTCTCACTGCTTGTATCCTGCGATTATCCATCTTAACATTTCCACCGTTCCAGCTGCACATGCCCCAGCACCCAGCACTTATAATCAGTCTTTGCACCCCTAGCACCTTACCTGTCATATTCCCTCGACAAGGCCCCCTGGCAGCACTGTCTCCTGCCCTCGCCCATCTCCCCCCGTATCTCCACTCCTGCCCCACCCCAACCACCTCCGTACTCCCCATTACCCCTGCACCTCCTTCCCCCTCGATCTCCTACCCTCACTCCCCCCACCCACCCCTTCCTTGTCTTGCTCATAGCTCAAGTCTTTGTACTGGTTATTACATGTCTGTAAGTCAATGACTATATGTTTGTAACTAAAAATGATGACTGCTGGCCACGCTGACATGGAACCTTTGTAAAAGAGCCTCGGCTCAAAGGTATTGTAATCCTAGATTGAAATAAATAAAAATAAATAAATTGCTTGGACTTCCTGCAGTCCTTAGTATGGTGTGTATAGCACCTAAGAATTTTATGCACATCTAGAGTATGGCGCAATAATTCCCCCGGATTGGCATGCTCTAAGTAATACACAGATGGGTGGATAGACTTATTTAAGGTAAACTCAGGCACCACCTTAGGAAGGAAACTAGGCATTGTATGCAAAGAGACCCTGGTTTTATGACAAATTAAATAAGGCTACTCACACATGAGAGCCTACGGCTCTGAAATCCTTCAAGAGGAAGTAATAGCAACTAAAAATAATGCTTTAAAGAAGAGGAAACATAGCTCGCAAGACGCAGCCAGTTCAAAATGAGGCAGGGTCAATTTTTCCAATACAAAATTTAAGTCCCATGCTGGGACAGAATTGCGAATAGGGGACTTCAAGTGAACAATACCCCTCAGAAAAGTACAAGCTTCATCTAGCTGGCCTACGATACGTCCCTCAATGGGCACATGGAAGGCTGAAACAGCAGACAGATGCACCTTGATGGAGGAGTATCAGAGACCTGAGTCCAAAAGGGACAAACAATACTCCAGAACTTGGTTTACTAGACAGTTGAAAGGGTCAAGTGACAGGCTCCGGTGGAGGGTTTCCTATTGGCCACCAAGACATCAGCTACTCTCTGAGAAACCCCAATGCAGGCTATGGCTATGTCCTCAGAAGCCAAGCACGCAGTCTAAAGGATTTGCAGTCTGAATGGATTGGGATCCCCTGAGCCTGCATCAACAAGTCCCTGCAAAGAGGGAGAAGAACTGGAGGTTCCATAGACAGCTGTTGCAGTAATGGAAACCAAATCTGCTGAGGCAGAATGGTGCTACCAGGATGATAGAGGCCCCCTCCTGGATCAGAGAAAAAGGAGGGAAGGTGTAAAGGAACCTCCCTTTCCAGGAGAGGGTCAATGTGTCTCACCAGAAAACTGCAGGCCCTGGATCTAGCAAGCAGAAAAGCGGCAGTTTTGCATTGAGTGGGGACACAAAAAGGTCCAACTCTGGTCGCCGCCATCTTTCAAACAGATCTTCTGCACCTGAGGACAGCAGTTCCCATTTGGGCTTCCTAGACTGCGACCTGCTGAGGCTCTCTGCCAAAATATTTTGCTCTCCTGGAACATAGATGGCCGATAACTCCAGACATGGTCCAGACTCTCATAGCTTCCCTGCATTCCCTCTTGCTTGTTGAGGTAGTAGACCACACTGAGACTGTACAACTGCACCAACAGAAGATCAAGAGACAAGTAATTCTGAAAGGCCTGGAGTGCATACAGTGCTGCTCCCATTTCTAGCATGGTTATGTGGAGGTGGGCCTCCACTGGAGACCAGGACCCCTGACTCTGGAAAGGACCAAGGTGGTCTCCCCATCCCACGGCTGAGGTGTCCGTGGTAAGGATCTGCCCGGGAGAGGGGATGAGGAAGGAGACTCCATGCAAAAGACTGAGAGGGTTCTGCCACCACTGCAGCACCTTGCAAATCGTGCTGGGCCAGAAGGTGACTGGGCTGGGGAAAGCCCAGCCATCAATGGCCCTGCTATAGCAGAGAGTGATGGGGCCAAAAAAAGGCCAGCCATCGACAACCCACTGTCCAGGACAGGAGTAGCATGGCCCAGCACCAGACAGCCCTGCAGAGAAGCAAGCAGGAATGGTGGGGAGAAGCCAGCGACCTGAAAGTCGATGGCCTAGTGTTCTCCGAAACTGAAGAAGGGCCCCCCTCCCAGATCAGCCTGGAAAGCACTGAGGCTGAGATGGCAGAGAAAGTCAGCCCTGAGGGTGCTGAAAAGAGAGAGTCCTGGATAACTAGGGAGAAGCTAGCAGGGACTGGGACCAGTTACATGGGGAGCGGTCCTTTCAATGGCACTTGTCCCTGTGCTTACCCAAGGAATTTTCCCAGGTCTTGGACACCTGTGAGCTCAAAGAATGCACCTGTTCCAAACTGACTAGTTTTTGCTCCACTAGGAAAACCTTGAGGGCCTGTTTTTGGGGCTGAAGAGTGGTTAGATTAATTTTCTGGCAGAGCTTGCAGGTGGGGCGTCATGATAAGACCCAAGGCAGCAAATGCAGAGTTTGTGTTCGTTCTCCTGGTAGAGCTTACTGCAGCGGCAGCAATGGAAGTGAGGGGATGATGCAATAGTTCTAGACACCAACAGAAAAGAAAAAGAAACATTTTTAAAGTTTTGGCAGTCGACTGAACAACGAAGCTTCCAATGGAGTCTCATAGGTCTCATAGGTAAGTACAGAGCTATATAGACGTTAGTCCTTTTGCTCACCATTTTATTAATAGCCCTCGATATTATGCTTAAGTAGGAAGCTATCTAATCTATTTTTGAATGTATTTACAGTATCACTAGCTACCACCTCTAATGGCAATTTATTCCAAAGGTTGGTGACTCTCAATATGAGCCAGGATTTTCTTTTTCTAGTTTTTGGACATTCCACATATAGTTGTAGCGGATGTGATCTGGTATTACATGACAATTCCCTATATCTCAAACCTAGTAGTTCCCATAGGTCTGGATCAATAGTTGCTTTATAGATCAAACACATATTCCCCCTTAAACGCCTATATTCCAAGGAATATAAACCCAATATATTTAGCCTCTTTTGATAGTCCAGACCTTTTACCTCCTGTATATTTCAGGTAGCTCTTCTCTGGACTCTCTCTAGTGCTATTATCTCAGTTTTCCACTAGGTGACCAGAACTGCACAGTAATCCAAATGTGGCCTCACCAATGATGTATAAAGAGGCAGAAGGACATTTCTACTTCTAGATGTAATATGTTTATTTATGCAATGTAGAATCCCATGATTTTTTAATAACTGAATTACAATGTATTTTGGATGATAGATCGTTCGTAACCATAATGCCTAAGTCACTCTGTTGTTCCACAGTTTTTAATATTTGTCCTCCAAGTATATATGGTATCTGTTTATTTGCCTTCCCAAGATGCATGACACAACACTTATCCATATTGAACAGCAGTTTTTTTGTCTAAAGCCCAAGACTCCAGTATATTTAGTGCTTCTTGTAGTTTTGAAGCATCATTTTGGTTATTTATGGGAAACTCAATCCTGGTATCATCTGCAAACTTACAGACCCAGACTCCATTGTTAACTCTCATTGAGGCAATATATATGTTGAACAAGCAGGGCCCCAAGACGGAGCCCTGGGGCACCCCACTAGTCACCTCGGCCCATGTTGAGTCTGTCCCATTTACATTTACTGATTGCTTTCTAGAGGTAAGCCATGCTTCTACCCATTTTGTTATTTTTCCTGGTAGGTCCTGTAGTATTAATGCTTCAATCAGTTCTCCATGCAGAACCTTATCGAAAGCTTTCGAGAAGTCCAGATACATCACATCCACAGGTTGTCCCTTACCCACAGCCCTGCTGACCTTTCCATAAAATTCCAACAGATTGGTCTGACAGGACCTTCCAGTGGTAAATCCATGCTGTACTGGATCTACCAAGTCTGTTTTTTGACATGGTCTACAATATAGTCTTTTAAAATGCCCTCAAAGACTTTTCCTAAAACAGATGTCAAGCTAATTGGTCTGTAATTAGACACCTCATGTCTATTCCCTTTCTTGTAAATGGGAACTACTCTTGCTTGTTTCCATGCCTCCAATACTAGTCCTTTCTTTAATGATGTTTGAAAAATAACCATCAGGGGTCCAGCCAAGAGGTCTGCCAATTCCTTGATTATTCTTGGGTGTAATCCATCCGGACCTTGGGATTTATTCTGATCTAATCTATGCAGCCTTTTAAGTATATCCTCGGTTGTTATCAGTGATTCTACTTCTAATCTGGTTAGTGAATGCTCTAGATTAGGGGAGGATTTATTATTGAAGACTGACATAAAAAAATCATTATACATTTGGGCTAGGAGAGACTGATCAGTAACTGTACTACCATCCTTTGCATGTAGTGGGCCAATAGGTCGACAGGTTCCCTTTCTGTCATTGATATATGCGTAAAATGATTTATAATTATCCTGAACTCTAGTTGCTAGGCTTAACTCGTATTTTAATTTGGCTTCTTTAATACATTTTTTGGATTTTTTTAAAAGGTCCTTATATATTTCCCAGCAAATATTGTTTCCCGATCTTTTAGCCTTATAAAAGGCCCTATTCTTTTTTTTATTAGATTCTGTATAGATTTTGACATCCATTTAGGTTTAATCTTGGTAGTGCCGTCCATTCTTTTTATTAAAGGAGTAAAGACTTGGGTGGCTAAAGTTATTTTACCCACCAGGAGATCCCATACGGAGTCGAGTGATATGTTACGAAATTCCTCTATCCAGTTCCTGTTTTTGAGATATGTTCTCATACTATCAATATCAGCTTTACTATAATTATATTTGCTAATCTTATTTACAATAGTGTCAGCTACTGCGTCAAGGGAAAAGTACACCATAGAATGGTCACTTGATCCAAGAGGAGGAATAACCTAGCAGGATGATATATTACCATCTAGATTACTTAACACAAGATCTAATATGTGACTGTCTCTAGTATTGACATTTACCCACTGATTCATCCCTGCTAGCAAGCATAATTCCAGGTATCGTGCTTCCACAGTATTATTTGTCCGTAATGTTATCCAATTTATGCCTGGTAAATTGAGGTCACCTACTACAACATTACTTTTGGTTCTACCGATTGTATCCAAAAAGTCCAGTATTTGTTCTTCCTGATCTAGTGTAACAGTAGGTGGTCTATATATTACTCCAATATTAACAACTTGTGAACGACAAAAGGATATTTTGACCCATAACACCTCTATTTTATCCCATTTAGTTGTATCAATCTCTTCAGAATTTATTTTGTTGGAAATGAATAGAGCCACTCCCCCACCTCTTTTTTCCTTCCTGTCTTTGTGGTACAAATGAAATCCATTTATCTGTTTTTCCCATGGATCGTCAGGGTTCCACCAGGTCTCCGTAACCGCACATACACTAATATTCAATCGTTCAATGGATAATTTCAACTTTCCCAATTTGTTATTTAAACTTCTGGCATTTAATGAGAGGAATTTAAATGAAGTACAGTCATATTTTTCTTCTATTGGACAGGGACTAATAGGTCTACCTCCCCCCTCATGCTAAGTTTAAATGTTCCTCCAGCATATGTCTAAGTTGGTACGCAAAAATATGTTTCCCCCCTTCTGTTCAGATGGAGCCCATCTTGTGCATATAGCATTGGGTCCCTAAACTTTGCTCGTTGTTCAGCAAAGATATGGCCTTCTCTGAAGCACCACCTTTTCAGCCATCCATTTAACTGCATTATATCATCATTTATATCCCATGTAGCCCTAGGCACTGGCAGTACTCCTGAAGTAATGAGATCACAGCCATCCTCTTTAAGGATCCTCCTTACCTCCTCAAAATCTCTCTGTATTTCTAGGAGTCTTCTTTTCCCTACATCATTAGTTCCTACATGTATGAGGACCAAAGGTTTATGGGTGTTTTCTCTCAGACCAGGGAGAAGATTTTTTATATCATTTATACCCGCTCCTGGCAGTGTGCTGACTGTAGTCATTGATTTACGATTCCTACATATAATGTGGTCTGTATATTTCAACACTGAATCTCCCAAAACCAGGCGTCTCTAAAATCGGTCTCCTCTTTTACTGATCTATTAATTTTGCCATTAGCTTGGTTATTTTCCCCTATTGATGTATTCAATTTTGGATTTTTAATCTGCTCCTTAGTAAATGGCAGGTGGGGTTGAGTAATGTTTGTTTCATTATGAGATGGAGTAACTTGCATTGTGATGGAATCCCTAGACACTGGGGGTCTCCTTGTGTAAAAATGTTACTAGTCACATCGTGATTTAGAATGGAGAACCTGTTAGGTGTTAAAACATTTGAGGACCCCCCTATATTCCTTCTACCCTTTTTTCGATTTTTATTGGTATTAGCTGTTACAAGACACCATTCTTCCTTGTTCGCATGTGTTTCAATCAGGTGACTTTCATCACATGACATCACTGTCGTATCTACTACAGAGTCAATATATTGTTCCAAATTACTGATATCAATCTGCACCTGGACTCTTTGCTTTAAGACTTGTATCTCCATTTGTAAGATATCTATTAGTTTGCATTTATCACAAGTAAACCCATCCCTGGCCTCCTCATCGGTTGACATATTGCATCTAATACACAGCCTCATTGTAAGACAAGGATTACTTTACCTTAAAGATCTAAAGTAGGTCCCGAATCCTTGCTATCCAGGCGGACACAGTGAACACGCGCAGATGCACGTGTCTCTCAAGCGTCTGCCGCGTGTTTCGCTGTGCGCCTCTGCAGTGCTAAATTGACCCGAAGTAGTCTCGGGGGTCACAGGACACTGCTGTCTAAATTCTCGAATTTAGCTGGTAGTTCTCTGCCAGAACTACCAGCTCTCTTCCTGCTTCCTGCTAGTTACAGTACAGGGCTCAAATGCACAGCATGTTTTAAAGTTGCAGACACTTAAAAGAAATGTCCCCAGAACTGATAAACAGCACAAAGGTGATTACAATGTTATGGAGAAGCCTCTACTAGCACTCGCTCACTGCAGGGATGAGTTTTAAGTGCTAAATTGACCCAGAAGTAATCTCAGGGGGGTCACGGGACACTCGCTGTCTAAATTCTCGAATTTAACTTACAATTTATCCACTGTGTGTGCACCACTCATTCATAGCTCAAGCAGAGGGTTTTAAAGCAGTAAATCTTAAAACTATATAACTCTCAGCCTTTAGTAGTTCAGGCTCTGCTCTGCCAGAACTACCAGCTCTCTTCCTGCTTCCTGCTAGTTACAGTACAGGGCTCAAATGCACAGCACGTTTTAAAGTTGCAAACACTTAAAAGAAATGTCCCCAGAACTGATAAACAGCACAGAGGTGATTACAATGTTATGGAAAAGCCTCTACTAGCACTTGCTCACTGCAGGGGCGAGTTTTAAGTGCTAAGTTGACCCGGAAGTAGTCTCAGGGGGGTCACGGGACACTCGCTGTCTAAATTCTCGAATTTAACTTAAAATTTATCCACTGTACGTGCACCACTCATTCGCGGCTCAGGCTGAGGGTTTTAAAACAGTAAATCTTAAAACTATATAACTCTCAGCCTTTAGTAGTTCAGGCTCTGCTCTGCCAGAACTACCAGCTCTCTTCCTGCTTCCTGCTAGTTACAGTACAGGGCTCAAATGCACAGCATGTTTTAAGGTTGCAGACACTTAAAAGAAATGTCCCCAGAACTGATAAACAGCACAGAGGTGATTACAATGTTATGGAAAAGCCTCTGCGAGAATGGTCAATGGCGAGAAAAGAACTGAGGAGGGAGCAGGCTACCTACACCTATATCGTGAGTGTGACATTGGCAGGTGACGTCGGCATGGTCGGCCCCTGATAGACTGCTACAGGAAAAGCTACCATAGGAAACTAGTGCCTGACCGCAAAGTTCCACTGGTGTGACCTGATGAAAGAGATATCCCCGAAAAAGATTCTATGTTTCTCTGTCTCTAAATATCTCTTTGGGTCTCAGTACCTGTACAGGCCTCGAGCTGCGTCCAGAGACATACGGATCCGATCCTGCCAAGTGAGTTCCAGCTCACTGTTGTCCAAGACGTTCCGCAGGGTTCCAAGTTCGCAGTACTCCATGACAATCAGGAAGTCTGGGGGAGAGCCTGGACAGCAGAGACAAGTTCAAAGTCTTAGCATTTAAGAAACAACTTTTTGCCTTTAGTTTTAGGAAATAAATGGATCTGGTTGCCCACTGCATGATGTAGTAACCCAAACAGAACCTCAGAAATGGTTTAAATAATTAAAATGGATAAGAGGTACAGTGGCTCTGCACGCTGATTGGCAGAAATCACATTAGTGATTGTTAATGTGGATGTACACTATTAGGAGGGTGCTGCCACATATTTCTGATAGTAAACAGTGCAGCAGTATAACAAAATGTTTAATTTAGTTATAATGAGCCTGGCCAAAGTGCAGTTACTTTTAAAAACTTCAAAACATCATATCTCAGTTCAGAAATGAAATACAGCGGCTTTTTTTCTCCAAGAAATGCATTATTACTCAAAAACTGTATGATGAATTTTTACAGTAAAAAATAGTGCTGCTTTAAAGAGCCGGGAAACAGAAAACAAAAATGAGAGAGACATACAGAAGGAGAACAGGGGGGAAGGGCTTTGAACTTGGTGTTCTGCAATGTTTCCTTTTTCTTTTATGGGAAAATATGGCTTATAACACATGACAGGGTGTGCAGTTATAAGGGAGTTATGCACTCCTCGGGTGGTTGCAAGGCACAAGGTACAAGGTATAGCCGAATGCTACACCACCCAACATGTATTATAACCTTTGAACCACACCTTAGCATGTGTTATCACACTCATAAAATGTGCTTTTATTTGTTAAAAATATGTAGTTCAGGTCAGGTTCTCAGAAAATAAATGACCATGTGATGTGTTTCAACCAATGATGTTACAAGATTTTCATGGCCAGTTTTATAAGCAGTTAAATAGTAAATTGTCTAAAATCCATTCTCCTCCATGTTTCTGGCATCTCTACCAGCCCCCACACACACACACGCACTCAATGCCCAGTTGAAGCACCAGAGGGGAAGGAAGAAGTGCCTGTGAAAGTCAGAGAGGATGGCTGGTGTGGAAGGATGGGTTGTATGGAAGGCACAGAAGACGAAAAGTTCAGTGATCACAGATCTTTATTTTCAAAAATCTCCAAAAAGTTTCTCTTGTGCAGCTTCAACAGCATCCAGCAATGTATAGCAAAGTGGATGGACAATGTCAGGATTAGCAAAAACTCATAATGGCCTAAGAGTTTCAAGATCCAATGGCTAGGATCAGAGCATTCAGCTCAGTAACAGCTGTTACCCACCTTACCGGACAAGACCAGGCCCTGCCTTGCTACGCTACCTTACCTCACAGCCCTTCCACTAGCATGGCTGACTGAGAATTAAACAACTGGGATTGCTGGCTCCCTTTATATACCCTGCTTAATAGTCACCTAACCTGCCCCACATAATCACCTGATGGGGTGCAGCATATGTAAATAACTCAATTTGAATTTGATTGGTTCCTGGCATTGTTTAGTCACTTACATCATACAGATACATACTTAAACCAGAGTAGAAAACTTATTAAGATTTAGTGAGGCATAACCCCACCTCTAATCCAACCTTCCAACCTTGCAAACAACTCTTTTAATATACAATGGGCTGAAGCAGCAGTCTGTTTCCATAGGGATTCATTTTACTGCAACACCAGACTGCATTCCAAATTACATCCCCCCTTTCCAAATCAGGAAATGCTCTCCAGAACAAAGAGGTGAGGGATTAGCATCTTTTTGGTAAGTACCATCCTTTTAGTACCATTTGTAACATCAATTACTGATTAAGTGAAGAAAAGAAAACACATCTTGTGCCCATGTTTTTTTTTTTTTTTTTTGTACTTGCCCGGCTCCCACGGCTGGGGTCTGTACCCTCCTACTCCATCCACCTGGAGTATTCGAGGACACCTCACCCCAGCTTCATTGTACTGGAAGCCGGGGTTGTATGATTTTTCTGTTTTCCCCTTGAATCCAGCCCCCTTAGGATGCCGGCGCTTAGGACATACGTCCAGAGAGGCGACGTCCGAGTGCACGTCATCCTCTCATGCGCCATACGACACCTCCCTCCCTGACTCTGTTATTTCAGAGCCACCAATCCCTTCAAGGGCTGGTGCTTCCATTGGCACTCTCTACGGGGGTGTCGGACACTACTGCGTCCCTGGTATCCCTCCCCTGAGGGAGGAGAGCATCCACCGGGATGCTCGTTCCTCCCTCCCACTGCCGACCCCTGACAACCCGAGTCCATTTCCGAACCCGGGACACCGGCGTAATGTGAGGTGTGGCGTCCAGTGCCTCAACCCTTGGCGCCACCGGGCCGGCCCTGTGCTCATAGTTTTATGTGGCTGTGTCATACTCACAACACAAACAGTTTTTCCCCACTGCAAGACAGGGTAGTGTGTAGGTTGTAACACAAGGTCTGCTATCTATAGTGTAATAATCTTACAGTACACATAAGGTACAGAAAATAATTAGAATTGGTCCCTCTGGAAGAACCAGCTTCACAGCTACGCAGAGGACTGGGGGGGGTGGGCATGTGAACTAATATACACATATATGCATGCATCAATGTGCTTCTGAAAACAACCTCCTGCTACAGCTGGATGCCTGCGGCCACAGCAGAAAGGGGCCTGATAAGCAGGGACTGGAGGTGTCCACCACATGGCATGCTCTGCAGGCTACTGCCTGTTTTTTTCTGTGGTCCTCTCTACCTTCTCTGGCATGCCTGCTGTGGTGCCTTAGGGGTAGGAGTAAGCATGATGTGTGGTCACCCACGTCTCGCACACTACCCATAAGCCAACAAACGGGACCTGCTCTATGAGCATGCTGCAGCCAAACCTCCCCTGGGAGAAAAGTATGTCCATGTATATACCCCCCTACCAGCCTCCACTCCTGATATTTCAGTCTCGGAGTGTGAAAACAGGTCAGTACCATGCCAAACGAGCTCAGCAATGTGGAGCTGGCTGGCGCTTCCTGTTTTTTAAGCTATTTTTTTGCTCCTACATCCAACAGGGTGGATGTACCACCTTCTAGCCATATTGGCCGTGATGGCTGTCGGACAGAGATTTACCCCATAATTCCTCCACTACTTTTTGCCCTCACCATGGGGACATCAGTGCAAGGACAGCTATCCGGATGTAGGGCTGTGCTTGGCCCCATGCTCCACAATGTCTCCTCCTCCCCTTTACCCCATCTACTGCACTGCCACCTCTACTCGTACAGGTGGTGGTGACAGAGTGGAGGTGACAGCTCTTCCTCACCGGAGGAGGAGGGCATCCACTGGGCTGCTCAATTCCTCCTCCCCCCAACTGTCCCGGGCTCATTCCCAAACCCGGATCATGGCCTTATGAGCAGTAGCTTTCCCTGTTTTACTATAACTGGAACATGTGCATTTTTGTTGATGTTCCCACTACACAGCTCATTGTGTTCACGTTTGAATATCTGTGTTTCGTTCCTTTGTTGAGGTCCTTTGTTAATGGAGCCTTTTTCCCATTGGATGTTCATGTTTAAATTGCTGATCTGGAACTCAGTATCATCAGCTGAGTGGAGGCTCACAGGGACTGTTTATTAATCTCTATTATAAAATGGGCAAGGTTTTTTGACTAATTTTATTGGTTCTTAGCCATGCATTAGATGTGTCTAAGACATGGCTAAAAACCAGTCCTGCCAACCAAGATACAGCCACTTTTACAAATCCTTGAGACCCCTTAGTCCTTTATGGTTTTCGTTAGTTATTGAACCCTTGAATTTGGCTCTTTCACAGCACTCAGAGGTGATGGTAGTACGAGTGGGGTGGAAGTCCTTTTCTACTTTATTATATGCAGATGACCTGTTATTGATGTTCTCAAGGGTGCAAACCTCGTTGACAAAAGCTTGGGATGTTACTGATTCTTTCAGTGGCATTTCAGGGCTATATATCACTTGAAACAAAACAGAGATTTTACCGCTGTATAATGGAGATAGGACATGGGCAGTGCTGGGCAACCACAAATTAAAATAGACACAGGGTGGGGTGAAGTATTTAGGGATGCGTGTTTCGGCTCAGCCTTTGGCAATACTTGCTACTAAGACATGTGCTTTCTAGGAAGTTTCTTATAAATAACTATGTCCAGGTGACGGTGTTTACAGGGTGTTTGGGGAAAAGGTTAAAACTTTCTAAGGGTCATATTAGTTGTTTATATAAGGGAGTACAGAAATTCTTTCTACCCAATTGGGACTCCCAAAGATTAAAATAGATGACAGAGATGCCATTTGAAATAGATGAGAAGGGATGGGGTAGATGTTGGCTAGCTGCTCACACAGTATCTCCCGATCGTAAACTTCAATTGATATAAAAAAAGATTTTAAGTAGGAGGCATCAAACCCTGGTACAGCTGGTTAGGTTGGGGTTTTGGGGATCAGATTTATGCTGGCGTTGTCATGTGGCACCAAGGTAAATTTTGCACATATTATGGTCTTGTGCACTGCTATAATCTTGGTTAACTAGAATTCAGGAATGTCTGGAAGAAATCCTGCAAATTCCTATCCCGACATCCCCAGTGTTTTGGGGGATCCGGGTCAATTAAGGGATATAGCTAAATAGTATATGGGGTTTCTTTATGCTGCAGCCTTAGAGACAAAGAGGCATTTGCTTTTAAATTGGTGATCTCAAACTACTCCTTTTCAGAAGTGGAAGCAGGTATTGCTTAAAGCTGCTTGCTTCTATAGGGTGGTATATTACAGACGAGCAGCATTACCAAGATTCTATCAGGCAGGGGGTAAATGGTTACGGCATTGTGGAGTACTGCATAGAGATTTAAATTGGGATTGCTTCTGAATCCTATATTGCTTCTCTTCTTATTTTGGTGGTAGGTGATGGGGGGACAGACCATCACCCTAAAGCGTTTAGTAATTTTGTTAGTGTGGTGTAGACCCATGGGTGTGTCCTTTCTCATGTTTATTTTGGGCTGTTTCCTTCCATGGTTACATGGTCTTCTTCACGTTTTGGCTTTTAAGATACTGTTGGTCTTGTATTGTTTAATCGAACAATGTGTATGGTCCAATAAAATGTTTTCATATAAATCCTTGAGCCCTGGAATTTTAAATTAAATGGCCACCATTTTTCTTCTCCCCTTTACCGAGAAAAGACAGCATCATACAGAGAAACAAGAACACATCACTCCATATCAAAATAATAGAACATGTCCTTAAAATTATTATGACCCCTTACTGATATACAGGTTACTACATTACTTTTTTCTTGTCCATCACTTTTTTGGTATTCTTTGGCATATAACAGAGTGGCTCCCTGATTCGGCCAGTCCTCCGCTCACTCCCCCTCTTGCAGCCATCACACACAGACTCCAATAACTGCAGCAATGAGAAACTGGTTAAAAGTGTTTCATTTTTTTCTTCTTCTTCATTTTGTTTTCTTTCCTTTTAAAACTCATTTTCTGGCAACTGTTGCTCTGCTGCCCTCATTTCCTTGTTAACAAAGACGCTCACTGTCTCTCCCCACTTGGGCCAATTTTCAGTGACTACAACCTCACCAAGGAGAAAATGCTTTTCTCCCCCATTTTATTTTTTTGAACTAACTTACTGGCACTGGTGGCTTTGCTGCCCTCACTTCTGCATTCTGCGATGATACAGGATGATTAAGGACCCCTCTTGAGCTCACCATTAGAAAATGGGCTTTTTATTTCCTGGCATCTGATTGGCTAGTACCCTTGCCAGGGGGGTACATTAACTTTCAATAGATGCCCAGGAAATAAAAAGCACCGGCCCCAGTGATCATTCACCCACACACCTTATCCTTGTTCCCTGCTTGTTTCCCTATTGGACAAAACAACCCGATTTCATTTTAACTCCCCGCCATTTTATTCTGTCGCTTAGCGAGATATGCGTCCCGAATACACCACTTGCTCCCAAAATGAAACTGCCTGCACAGCTCCATGAAATACTTGTACATGTCCCGCTGATGAACCTCTCAGCACTGCCAGTAATACTCAAAGCAAACACCATACTTTCAAAAAAAAAATTCTCGATCCACTACCTCTCTTCCATTTCTCGCATACTTCCGGGTGTGACATCACTGGAACGTGCAAACCGCCGTGAAGCAACCGATCGAGAAATCCATTTACTTTATTTAATTTTGTAACATGCAGTTGTGCTCCTCATCTGACACCTGAATCATATAGCGGGACAACTATAAGTATTTTGTGGAGCTGTGCAGGCAGTTTCATTTCAGGAGCGAGCGGTGTATTCGGGGCTCATATCTCGCAAACCACTGGTCTACCTCTCCTCTAACACCCTGTGCAGGTACAGTCCGGCAGTATTTTTTTAACACTATCACAGGAAAATCTCAGTCTTGTCATCTGGAGAGTGATGTTTGGGGTTAAGAGAATCTGTGTGTGGGTGTGGGTGTGTGTGTGTGTGTGTGTGTGTGTTTGGGGGGGGGGAAGACAACAACCGGAAACATGCAAAAGCACAAAGACAGGGACTACCTTATGACACAAACATTTCAACATTATAATTAATACATTTGTCAACTATTTTTATAACTTTTGAATCCAAATATAAAATTGAGACAGCGCCCATTTTCTAAGCGCAATAATGCCTCCAGAATTGGGCGTGTCAGCCAATACCAGACCTTCCTCGCGTCAGGCCTCATTACCCCTGGGCGGTCCGGTATTACCCAATACCGCCCACCCTGTTGGGCATTATTGCTTGCACAATTATGGCAGTTTCGCATGCTATTGTTCCACCCACCGACGCATCAAAGGTCGCCAGTGCACGCCCACGTCTACAAAACATGGAAGAGGGAGGTGATAGAAAGAATGCAAATACTGACTAAAGTACAGTAAAGGGGGGTGTACAGAATAATAAATCTATTTGGGCACAATGCCTGACGGGTGTGGGTGGTGGAGCCCCCCCAAATACAGAAAACTCAAACAATAACACAGTGCGGTGGTACAAAGACTGTGCAAGTACAAAGACTGTGCAAGTTGAGACTGAAATGCATGACAGGGGGTGTGTGGGGGGGCGGAGCCCCCCAAATACAGAAAACTCAAACAATAAGACAGTGCGGTGGTACAAATACTGTGCAGGTCGAGACTGAAATGCATAACAGTGCCCCCTAAATACAAAAAAATAAAACAATAACACAGTGCAACTTGAAACAGTCACAATAACCCAGTACTGTGTAAGTTGTTGTATTTTAAACAAAGGCACACGGTGTTAATGTTAGTTCATGGCCAGGTAGCCAGAAGCCTGCTGAGGTAGAAATGCTGTGCAAGTTGAAACTGTCGCAATAAATAGACTTTCGCTAAGATGTGGTTGGGCATGTCATTGTATGCCAGTTTTCATTGTGGAGGCGTATGCATTACGTGTGTCTGTATCGTAATGATGTGAATTTTTGTTTTCGTGCATGAGGGATCCTTAATCATCTGCTATCACTGAAGTCCGCTTAGTTTCAGGGACCAAACTTTATTTGAAAGGCCTGGGCCCCTTTAAGGCACTTCAGCTGTGAAGAACATTTGCTGACTTTTTGGGCTCACAGCCCTGGCTCCCCCTGTCCCATCCAGCAAAACAACCTTTCATGGAGGGTGCTACACAACCACATGCAATATCCTTATATTACAGATTATTACAGGCTCATGATCGCCACTGCCCATCAGGTATTGGTTTTTACTGGCAACAAGAGCTCAGTCTAACAGTGAAAGCCAAAGGCTGGCAAACAGCCTGGTGTAGACTATACAACTACATAAAGCAAGACCGGCTGAGGTATCTGCAATTCCAAATTTTGCTTAACATGTATTTTCCCCCTACTCGGTTGTATCGCATGGGGAGACACGAGTCACCTTTGTGCCAGGTCTGTGGCAGGGAGGAAGGGACACTTTAGCACGTATTTTGGGATTGTAAACGTGTCTCCTCCTTCTGGCTAAACATCATGAACACCCTTGATCCTATCCTGGGATTAGAGCCTTATTTTACCCCCCAAATTTGTCTCCTTGGAATTTTTACAAGGGATATGCCAAAAATTCATCAAGCATATATGGCTCTCATCGCTGCTACGGCCAAACTGGTAATTGCCCATCACTGGATGGATCATCAAGCTTTCCCAGTCCGGGAATGGCATGCAGAATTGCTCCAGACTCTGGAACTGGAAAGACATATCATAGGAGCGATAGAACACAGGCGTGTGGTACATTATAGGGGCCATTACTCGCATTAGTCCCTCTTTGTTGCTGCCAAGTTACCCCTTGGGTTTCAGAGTGTTCTTATCCTCCTAAGGGTACCCTATGTATGTCTATTCTAATTACTCCCCTGACAAGATCTCGCTTCCTAATTTCTCCCTAACCTACACACCTTTGTTTGTTTGTTTTTATGCTGGTGCCGCTCTTCATTTTTATAATACATGCTCGGGGAGGGGGGCAGGTTGGGGGGATGGTAGGGCTGATGGGGGGGTAGGTTTATAATAGAAAAAAAAAAAAGAAGAGTACTGTAAAGAAGAGGACAAAGTTTATTTCAAGACTAACAAACCGTTCGGAACCAGATGGACCCCCAATTGTGACACCGCCTTTTATGACATCATTTATCAGCTCACATATGCTCTCATGCAGACCCAACTAAACCATATGTATTACACAGAGATGCGAGCTTGAAAGGACTTGGGGCCATGCTCTGTAAGGAGTATGAGGAAGGACTGCACCCTGTGGCATTTGCTAGTAGAAGCCTGACACCATCTGAGAAGAACTACCCTGTGCATAAACTTGAATTTCTCACATTAATGTGGGCAATAGTAGACCAATTTCATGACTACTTGTACGGTGCTAAAATCCTAGTCAAAACAGATAACAATCCGTAAATATATCTTCAAACATCACCCAAATTAGATGCCACTGGACACTGATGGCTTTCCGCTCTGTCAACATATGATTTGGAGGTGGAGTACTGACCACGCTTGAATCACGTCAATGCAGATGCTCACTCACGAAGACCTGCTTCTGACCAATGGTGGATGCTTGTACCAGAACAATCTGTAAAAGTACTCTACCACAAGTTTGACCGGGAAGAAACTCTGTTCTCTGAAACTGTAAACTGTCTGGCAGATTGCTTGGGACCTCCAGAGACATGTACACCAGCTGCCTACTGTAATCTTGCAGCCTCAGACTTAAGTTCTTTACCACAGCTAACTCCAGCTGACATCCGGAAAGAACAGTACTACGATCCAATGATCACACCAATAGTCGATGCTTTAAGAAGAGGGGAAGATGTCTCCAAAATGCAGTCCACTGACCCCAAAACTGCTTTACTTCTTCAAGAAGGAACTGGGGGCACTGCTTAGCAGCCTACTTGAGGCAGCAAGAAGCTTGAGCTGCTGGGAGAGATTTTGTTAAAATTAATAACATCAAAGTTTTCTTGAGTGAAAGTCAGCATAAAAGCTTTCCAATGTGAGCTGAGATGCCAGTAGTTAGAACAATGGGAAAGTCGAAGGGCTCAGCCACCACTGCAGGTGGTTTCTTTGCTCCAAAATGGCATAAAAAGGAAAAGCGGCCTGTGCAGTGAAGTGAATCCACCACCTCCTATGTTGAACAACCAGAGGAGGCCTCGTTCAGTAAAAATCCAGACAATGCTTCACCAGCTGGTTAAAACCATGCAGGAACTGGACAAAAAGTTTGACACCCTTACCCATGGGTGTCTGCCCTTGAAAGCAGGATGGAGCACTGTGAGAATATTGTGCAATGCTCTGAGGCCTCTACTATAAAATAAACTGTGCAGCATCCACTAAACTTACCAAAGAAAATGCCTACCTGCATCAACGCCTGGAAGCAGTCGAAAACCAGACTCAGAAGGGAAATCTATGGGTTATTGGACTGTCCAAGAATGCTGAAGGAGAGGACAGTCTTGAATTTGCCAGATTCTTTTTGCCACAGCTCTTGGGCTTGGAAGACACAGATCCTCCATTCTCTCTCGAAAAAGCCTACCACATAACCCCCGAAATGAGCAGCATTAGACCCTACTGCTAGAACCTTCTTGATTGTTTGTACGGGAGTCGGTGATCGGGACAGGGCCCTCACCATTGCCAGACATTGCAGATATTTAAAATACGGCAGAGATACCCTTACTATTTTCCCAGACCTCTCATACAGCACCTGACAGTGAAGGAAAGCCTCTGATGGCCTTTGGGGACAGCTCCAGCAGATGAAAATTCAGCACCAACTGCTTCTACTGGCCAAGCTCCGGGTAACACGGAACGACCAGCAATACCTTTTTAATGAGGTTAAAGATGCGAAGAAACTCCTGGGCCACATGGAACTAGAGCTCTGAGGGTCTAAAGAGCACTGCTCCTCTGATGAGGACTGATCTTAATAGGGTCCTGTACTCTCCACTTTATGGACTTTGGTTGGGAGACTATTGTTTGAATTTTACAAATTAATAGTTTAAAATGTTTGCTTATGCCTCTCAACTGTAAGTATATGCTGAGTGGCAGTCCACTTGGCCCATATTGAATTCCAGATCCTAGAGTCCACAATGTCTGGGTGCACATTTCTTTACTTTTGCTAGAATGAGGAGATTAATTCTGGCTTAACATTTACACAATTGTTTTCTCTAATACTGTTGATATTGTGTATTTTGCTACATTGTGCTTGATGTAAAGCTATTGAGATGTATTTCTCCTAGGAGCTTGGGATAGTTCTTTGTTTATTGTATCCATGTTTCCGTTTTGTAACAGAGAATTCAACTGATGTTTAGTCAACTTGGCAAGCTGAACTTTTGACTGCATTAATCCTCTTTACCGATTCCTTATTGGTCTTCCTGGCTGCATGTATTTGGACATATTTGTTTTAACTGATGTTGGTAACTCCCCCCTTGATGTACCAAATGAGGAGGTGTCTAACCTTAGTTCTTTGTAACAGAACATACTGTACTGTAATAAGCTTTTACTTTTACGGTATCCTCCTGTACTTTATTGTGCTGTAAGTAACCCTTGCAAAATCAATACATTAAAAAAAAAAAGAAGAAGAAGGAACTAAACTCAAGCCCTGAGAACAGCTATTGTACAGAGAACTTACTGACAGCCAAGGTGAAGTTGTGAGGAGACAGCTAGTAATGCCATCTAAGTTCAAAAATGTATTAAAAGCCTTGCACGACCAAATGGAACATCTGAGTAGCAAATAAACTCTGGATCTAGCCCATTCATGCCTCTACTGGTCTAAGATGGACCTAGACATTGAGCACTGTGTTAAAATCTGCAGTAGGTGTCTTCAGTGCAAATCTCAAAGAGCTGCCCCACTGATCAATATTACTACAGTACAAGTGCACCAATGAAACTCATCTGCATCGATTGTCTTAGTTTGGAGCCAGATTCAAAAGGTATTACTAATGTGTTAGTAGTTACGGAACACTTCACAAGGTATGCGCAGGCCTATCCAGCCAGAGACCAAAAAGCCTCAACTGTAGTCACAGTTCTCGTTGAAAAGTTTTTCATACATTATGGTGCCCTCCAGCATATCCATTCAGATCAAGGCTGGGATTTCGAAAGCAAACTTATTAAAGAACTGTTGTCCCTGTGGGGCGTAAGAAAATCCAGAACAACCCCCTGACATCTGCAGCCAGAGAAATTTAATTGTACCTTCCTTGTTATGCTTGGCATCTGGCATCCTAAAGACAAGTCAAAGTGGAGCCAACAGATAAGCACACTTGTACACACCTATAATTGCACGAAAAATTATGCCACTGGTTTTTCACTTTATCACTTCATGTTTGGCAGAGAAGCTCACCTTCCAGTAGATGTTTGTTCTGGAGTGTCACCAGATGGAATTCCAACCTACAATTATTTACAGTATATACAAAAACTCAAAGCCCAGCTCAATCACGCCTATCAACTTGTGCACACAATGGCTGCTAACAGAAACTTACCCAACAAACACAGACACGACAAACATGTTAAAGCCCACCTCTGTACATCAAGACCACGCCCCCACTGGGCCTGTGACCTGGGCTGCAGCTAAAGAGAGACATTTAAGCTCCCCTTCTGCTATTCTGCATTCAAATCCTTCAACCAGCAATGTACTCATTGATAATGACAACCAATCAGAATCTGATAATAGTGAATGTGGGGTCCTTCGTTATCCTTCTTACGAACTGAGCCAGTTATTCCAAGGAAATCCTCTGTGTAACATGGGCAATGAAGCTGGACTCTCAGGACTGTCTAGTTATCCAGCCCTCTCAACTACCTCTGTACTCCCTTATAGTGAAGTGCAAAGTATAACGTCTGACACCGCTGACCCTTTATGCCTCCTGAAACTGAATGAACCTCAAGAGGTAGACCCTGACCATGACAGCCAGAATGGTGACATGCCAGATGAAGTTGAAATATCTGTAACTAATAACTCTGATCCCATGATGGATAACAATGCTAATTCAAATATTGATCTTTTTTTTTTTTAATTCTCTTTATTCTCCTACTAGGCCAGGGCATCTCTCAGAGGTGTTCTCATGATTAGACTCCTCTACTGTCCTGCCTGAAGCTCTCTTACCCCTCCTGCACCCCCAACTGGACATTCCAGCCTCCCAAGATCGCCTCCCGGGGGAGGACCCACCTCACCTACCTGGCGGCCTTCCTCAGAATTAGAGGGTCCGTCCTCCTGTGGAGGATCAGCCAGCCTTCAGGGAGACAGCCCCGGTGATGGGGATGTGGGAGTCTGCCACTGGAGTCCTCGTCACCTCCCAGACCGAGCAGGGTTTTTTCTTGAGTAGGTTGCCCCTCAGAACTCAGACATGCAACCAATTTCAGGCACTATGTGCCAACATCCGCCGCAGTTCCACCCCCCACATCTTATAGCGCTGCCTGTTCCTTACACCACCCCTGACCACCATCAATGCTGCCCAGGAGCAGCGCATCCCCCAGATCCCTCCACAGGAAGGGAGAGCAGTCCTCCGGACGCTCAGTCTCTTCCCTCTCCTGCCAAATCTTGATGGCCTGAGTTCATTCCCGAACTCGGGTTTTCGGCATGGTGCAAGGTGTGGCATACAGCGCCTCAACCCTTAGCGCCACCAGGCCGGCCTCAAATATTGATTTTGTAAGTATTGGCAATGTGTTACATGATTTAAATGGTATGGAGTTTCCTCTTAATGATGAGCCAACATCTACAGAACAAGCCAATTCAAGTACTACTGTGAATACAAGTAATACTGCCGACTCTGAACAGCCAGAAAGTACAGACGTGCCCCTTAATGCAGAAGCTGATCTGTTGCTGGACAATAAACCGGAAGTAGCTAACCCAAATGCCAATGCTGAAAGGACTGTGCCTGTGCCCCTGCCTCCTTGAAAATCTGAAAGTGATGTCAATCTGGTAGTACGCCTCATGTATGACACACCAGGCATGCCTGAAGATCTGCCCATGAATGTGGTCCATAAAGGGGTATATTTTACAGCGAATTCCCTGCCCAAGCTAGTATTCGCTGCATCCTCCCAAGTAATAGTTAAGCCTTCCACCCAGTATTCTAGGGGTCACCCTTACGGAGTTAAAAGGAAAATGTTGAAAGATGCCCAATATCTGTTTTGATCAAACAAATGCTTAAGGGTTAGAAACAAAAGATAAAAATGGCATGACAGAATGCAAAAGTATTAAACTAAGTAAAAATGTTTAAAGGTACCATTTAAAGTGACAGCATGGTAAAACTGTATATAGTTATGTATCAGGTTTGCTATAGAACATGTCTAATGTAAGTGTTTAGCTTCTTATAGTCTCAGTGCAGATGCCAAGCTTTTTACACAGGGGAGAGATGTAACCCCACCCCTTTCAGGGGCTTACCTTATGAGCCACCATGTTCCTTGTCTGCTCCCATTGTTCTCTTGCTGCTAATGGCATCCTGCTTCTTCCTCGAACTTCTTAGTGCCCCTTTGTTTCCCCGCAAGCCCCATGCAGCCCATTTTGTTAACTGAGCCCAGTTTGGGCTAAAATCTTGAACCACATGTGCAGATAGTGCACTGATGTGCCGACCGCTTAATCTGTGGTCCAACGAAAGTTTTCACTGGTCCTGGTGCCCTGGCAACTTAAAAGGGGTCCGGTGATCTTAGCCCTGCAGCTTAGAAGCTGCTCTACAGTTTTAAAATGGAGTTTAAGCAAGGGTGTTTTTGGAGGCTTGTCAATATTTGTAAGAGCGTCATACATATTCATAAGTAGCTACCTGCCACCTAGGGTGTCGGTATAACGGCTGCAGTGACAGCAGATCTAGAGTGATTATAAATATAAGAGTGGGCTTGTTTAACAGGAGATTGTTTGGGCTACATGTTTGTGGAGAAACTTTATACAAATACTTTATTTCCTGGCTGCACCAGACTTTGATACGTGTGGAACTGCATAACTTGGACAGTATCTTTTACTGCAGCCACCATTTTGAGAGTGCTTTAGCCAGTCACAAACTGGGATTTCCTCCAGAGCCCTATAAGGGTGTAATGCAGACTTGTGGGACATAATCTGGGACAAAGTTTGGACACCTAAATTACTACCAATTAAAAGGCTTAAACCGTTTTAAGCAGCCTAAACAGCCAACTGGATTCCAAGGATTTCTGCCTTTATTTAAGAGGGACAGTTTGAATTTTGGTCAGTCTTCAAGGAGTTATGCACAGACACTGGATTGAAAGGGACTGCAGAGAGTAGCCTGCAGTACAAGGCAGGCCTGTGTTAGGACTCCAGCTCAAACTACCGATCAGGTTCTGCAGAGCTTGGGCCTGCAAGAGACCTCGGTGCTTCTTGTGTGTTTCTGGTGGTTGGAAAGTGAAGATTAATTGCCAGAAACTGCCTGCCTGCAGTTTTGGAGGTTCTGCTCAGTTAATTGACTAAAATTGTGTTCCAGCCTGAAACTGAACTATGCGGTAGAAACCTAAATGCTGTTTCCTGTAAGTGAGCTGAATGTTTATTGTGGATCAACATGTGCTGCCCAGGGACTCCTGACTGCCAGGAAGGAGCCCATGTGTACTTGTATTCAAACTGTCTGCCAGTTGGAAAGGTGACCAGCAATTGAACTGAACTTTGCCAACAGTGTTGATCCAGCTTGGGCCCATGTCCAAACCAGCCCATGCCATCTGACCTTGAGCCAGCCCCAGTGCCATCGTCAAGATACCGGCTTCGGGAAACCAGCCCCTGCACAGAAAGTCAATGCAGGTAGCGGCTACCTTCAGGGAAAGGTCATGAAGTGGAGGTGAGTCATGTGGGCCCAGCTTCCCCATGTGTATCAGCTTCAGGTCTTCATTTCACCAGGACAGCGTCTCCATCCAACTGGTACAGTGAATAAATCCAGGGTAGCTCCCTGCAACAAACATCTAATTCTTCCTGTGGTAGCATCTAATTGTTTTCCTGTTTAATTAACAATTTCAACCAATTGGGCCAATGGCCAGGATTAAAAAACAGACATGTTTGTTTGTGCATGCTGTGGCACGTGGGCAGCTCGTTCTGATTTCAATATGATATTTTTTCTGCAAAATAAAATACATAAGGGAATGTCTGTCAGGAGGAAATGCTGTCTTGCTGAAACTGACACATCAAACCCCTCAGGGATAAGTTCAAAGGACAGGAGGTAGCTTAAACTGCAGACATCTGAAATGCAATTACTTTGTTAAGTTTTCTTTGAAGCCCCAGAAATAAAATATCCATTCATGACGTCCTCAGGGAAATCCTTTGATTTGCACGAGGTGTCATGGAGGAAGGAGAAATGCATGTGTTGGTGTGTCTCTCAAGATAGCCAGGTCTCAGACTAAATTAGGAAGTCCAATATGCATTTGCTTGGGGTTATCCAGTGAATTACATCAAAGAGGCATTGATGTCTATGTGAAGCAGACCACAGACTGGTTTTGGCAAGTCACATTTATGTCACCTATTATTTTTTTAAATATCTTAGTAGGACATCCTGTGTTATAAAATATAAATTTTAATACACCAAGGTGGATTTAGGTGACCTCAGAGAGAAGGCCAGCTCAAGACTGCTTTTAAAAATACTGAGCAGACCTTACACAAGGACATTCATTTCCTGACTGAGAAAAGAGGAACACCGAAGCACTGAAAGGTTAAGACAGTAAGAATACAATTAGCTAAGACCAGTCTGAGTGTATGGACTGTAGGAATTTGCACTTTTAAACCTGTTTTGTTTTAAGGCTGTATGTGTTGGTATATCTTGTTCTGTATTTTACTGTTTTCCTATTTTACTTATTTTAAAATAAAGATATATATTTTAAAAACAGAAACTGCCTGGTATGCCTTGAAACTTCTTTTTATATAAGTGAAGCTTAGATGGTTATAGTTGACACTGTGCATGTGTTTATTGTGATACCAAACTGGGAAACAGATAAGAGTTCTCTAGGTCTTGCATAGTGTTCTAAGGGTTCATTTTGTTATACCTGGTTAGGTGCCTGTAGGCAAAGATATTTGGCCCCCCCGAAGACAGAATTATCTGAGTCTGACAATTGGGTACGCTATCAAGAGGTTATCAGTTTGAATCCCTCCAGAGCTTAGGACTAAGGTGACTCGAACCCACAAAACAGACAAGAGGGTTACCTTGTTCTGTCAAACTGTTCACAATTCTACACTCAGAGGTTGGCACTTTGGGAGTAGAGGACTGTCCTGCTGAGTGGGTTTGTGACACATGCAACTGCCTTTTCTTTCCATCAAGGGCCCCAACAACAGCTGCAGTGATGGCCACACCCAGGTAATGATTCTGGCCAGCCAGCATAGATCCTGGGTACCCAGTGTTGTAGGACTAATTATTTGGGACTGAAAGTACATGCATAGTAACTTGAAGTTAATCAGTATAGTAATCATTCATCCAGATTCATGCCCCCTCCTTGTTCACATCCCCTCAATAAATCTGATTTGTTCTGTTACTTTGAAACTAACTTGTGAGCATGTTATTATTGGGTTTGAAGTGATAGACGTGAAACTGAATGTGTTAAAAGTGCATGCTGTTCTGTCAGACCATCTTTTACAGGGGGTTGCAGGGCACACACACAGCCAAACCAGAGACCCTGCTGGTAAGTGGGACAACTGTGAGCATATTACTAAGGCAGGTTGCAAGCTGTTTATTAAGTGCTGATCAGGGTCACCTTTTGTATCTGGGTAACTGGTTACTAGGTGGGATTGTGGGTTGTTATAGCTTCCCAGAGGGCTATACCAGTCTAGGTAGATACCCCCACCATTTTTACTCTGGGTGGAGGCACCATAATATTGAAACCAGGCCCCTCAACCTGTTGTTAAGAAGTCAGGTGGGGTAGTAACCCTAGAGATAGCGCCACCTAGGGGTTACATCACCACAAAACCTTTGCCTTATACATGCATTTAATATACAGAGGGACGTTTTATAAACACAATAAACCACTCCAGGGTGTGCGTTAGTTCTAAGGCACAGCTAGGGAATGGACACACTTAGCCTCATGCCTCACTACGCCCCCTAGCTGTGCATTAGAACTGTCTAACGCACACACTGTCATGTTGTATTGCTTTCATAACCCACTCCAGGGACTGGGCTAAGACAGAGCTTACCACACTTCCTAGGTGGCTGAAGGTTCTCTGCTCTGCCTCCTGCTATGACCAGCTGGGACGTGCAGTAAAATGTGTTTTACAGCACACCGTTATGTTTTGTTGCATACAAGAAAAACAGACTGAACATGGAAGAAAAAACTTCCGCAGGCTTCAGAGTAATTCCCTTTCTCATACTTTATTTTTGTACCCCACACTATTCCACTACAGTGGCCTCCCCCTGATCCCCAGTCTGCTGTCTTGTTCATCAGAGGAGGAGACATCTCTTGCCACCACCATTTTCATCCCAGTGTGTACTCACTCTCCATGGTTAGACTTCTGGGAGGAGGGATAAAGAATCCTGGAAAAAGAATGCAACTAGCCACCAGTTGTGGCAAAGAAAGGAATACACCACCAGGGTGTCAGCATGTTAAGTCAACTCAGGCCTGGACAATCTGGTGAGCTGTCACACCACTGAGTGTCTGGTGGGTGGGAAGGAAGTTCTGTCATTCATGACTACCCCCTCAAGTAATCAGAAGACACTAACACAACAGTAGAGGCCACCATATCCCTCAGCGGTGTCACACAAGTTGTTGGACTCTGCCTTTCCTCAGGCAGCCCAGATGGCATTTTGTGCTTGAGACAAGAACCCTGGTCACCTGCATGGAAAGCTGGAGCACTAACTACTAGGATGGAGCACTAACCATCCAACCACTGGGCCAGCACTGATCATCTAATCATCATGTCAGAGAAGTGACCATCAGGTCACTGAGCTGGAGCACTGATCATCAGGTCACTGAACCAGAGTACTGACCATCAGGCCACTGGACTGGTGCACTAACCATCAGGTCATTGGGCTGGTACTCTAACAGGTAACTAAACTGGAGCACTGACCATCAGGCCATATGACTAGAGCAATGACCACCAGGTCTTTGAGCTGGAGCACTAATTATCAGGCCACTGGGCTGGATCACTGACCATCAGGTCACTGGACTGGGGCACCAACCATCAGGCCATTTGACTGGAACACTGACGATCATGCCATTGAACTGGAGCACTAACCATCAGGCCACTGGACTAGTGCACTAACCACTGGGCAATTGGACTGGTGTACTTGGCATCAGAAAATTAAGAGTGGTTCACTAACCATCCAGCCATTGGATTGTGCACTAGTCATCAGGCCATTGGAATAGCACACTAGCCGTCAGGTCACTGGACTGGTGCACTAACCATTATGTCATCAGACTGGTGCACTGGCCATTGTTAGAACAGAGCACTTACCATTAGTTTATTGGACCAGGGTACTAACCAGCAGGCCACTGGACTGGTGTACTAACCATCAGACCCTTGGACTGGTACACTAATCACTAGGTCATTGGACTGGAGCACTGACAATCAGGCCACTGGAATGGAGAACTGGCCAACAAGCCATTGGACTGGAGCACTAGCCATCAGGCCATTGGAAAGGAGTACTTGCCATCAGGCCACTGGACCGGAGCACTAACCATCAGACCACTGGACTGGAGCACTAACTGTAAGGCCAGAGGCCTAAAGAACTACTAATCAGGCAGCTGGACTGGAGCACTACCATTCAGGCTATTGGTCTGAAAAACAACCCTTCAGGCCATTGACTGTAGCACTGATCATGAGGCAGTTGGACCACAGCACTAACCATCTGGCCACTGAACCAGTGCAGTGATCATCAGACCATTGGCCTGGTGCACTTACGATCACTCTATTGAACCAGAGTACTAACCATCAGCCCATTAGGCTAGAACACTAACCATCATGTCACTGAGGTGGAACATGGACACTCAGGGCATTGGAACAGAGCACTAACTGTCAGGCCATCTTAGTGAAGCATTAACCATCAGGCAGTTGGACTGGCGCACTATCCATCAGCTTATAGGTCTGGATCTTTGACAGGTAAACAACTGGGCTAAGGCACTGACCATTAGGCAATTGGACTGGACCATTAACCATCCTGCAATTAAACTGGACATTGACAATCAGGCTATTGGTCTGGAGTACTATCCATCAGGCACCACACCACCAAAAAAAAAATTGTATATATTACATATTGTATATTATAAGGGAGAGGGACATGTGGGGAGTGGTGCAATGCACTGGCTGTGGGGCAGCAGTTTTCCAAGAGACAATCTGAAAATTGTGCTACTGTCCTATTTGCAGGCAACTGTCAGCTCTGAGGGAGGAGATTTCCCACCTCCAGGCTGAACTGGCAAGGACTAAATAGGCCTCCCCCACCCAAAGAGCACTACTGCCACAACCACTGCCTCAGAGGTTGGCAAGTATGAAGAGCAGTTGGACCACAGAGGGTTCTGGGAAGGTGTGGGTGGTGGAACAGAGGCAAAGCCCCCTAGTTGTACCTCTACACAAATCATACGCCAGTCTAGCAGAGCAAGGTTCCTCTATGATGGCACCCTCAGTGGAAACCAAGAAGAATGCTGAGGACATCCACAAGGGAGACCCACAAAAGGGTGGCAAGGGGCACCACAGGGGAAGGAAACAGCTTCTGATAGGGGACTCAATTGTTAGGGGAGTAGAACTGGGGAAGGGAGAGGAGAGGGAAGTAAGGTGCCTGCCTGGTGCCATGGCTTGGAGGGACAGGAAGCGAATCCTCAGGATTGCAGAAGCAGCATCACAGGAGAGGAAACTAGATATCATTGTCCACCCTGGGACAAATGACCTAGCTAGCCATGGAATCAGAGCAGTGCAGGATGAATTTGTGGAGTTGGGGAGGGGCCTCAGACAGGTAGTAAGCATGGTTACCTTCTCAGAGGTGCTGCTAGTCCATGGCAGGGGTGAGGCTAGGGTACTGCACACCATGCAGTTTAATGAATGGTTGCAAAACTGGTGCAGAGCACAGGGCTTTGGCTTCATTGGGGACTGGGGGTACACCTGGAGAGATGAAGGTCTATACTGGCATGATGGTCTGCATCTGTCCATGAAGGGAACCAAGCTCCTAAGTGACAGGTTTAAATGCTTCCTTGGCAAGCTTTTAAACCAGCCAAGGGGGGGAGGTGATGATAAGAGGCAGGAAATTTCAAGCATCCCCCCACAAAACATGGCAGGTAGTAATGTAATCACTGAGGTACAGAGCTCAACAGAGGGCAGGGCAGGGGTAAATGGAAAAATAGACAAGGGCAATAAGAGCAGGGATGGGGAAAAAGGATAAAACCAACATTAAATGGAGGGCAATGAGTACCAATGCGCGTAGTCTGGGAAACAAGCTTCCTGAGCTAGTAGCCCTGATAGAAGATGAAAATTGGATACTGTGTGATCACGGAAACATGGTACACGGAGAACCATGACTGGGATGTCAACATACGCGGAGTACAGTCTACAGTAGGGACATGGAGGGTAAAAGAGAGGTGGAGTAGCTCTATTGGGGGAAGGATCAAAGCTACAGAACTAAAAAGTAAAGGGGAGGACAAGAGGCACTGTGGGTCACCTTGGAGACAGGGAATGGCATCACAATCCGAACAGGGGTTGTATACAGACCCCCGTCCTCAAGGAGGAAACGGACAAGAAAATGATGGAGGACATTCTCAAAATGGCTGAAATGGGGAGATACTGTTGATGGGGACCTGAATATGCCAGATGTTAACTGGATGACATGTGGTACAACCATCCAAGAGCAGGGTCATCTCGATGCCCTGCAGAAGTGGTCTTAGACAGCTAGTGTTGGAACCCACTCAGGAGAGAGCAATACTAGACCTGGTACTCTCAAATGGAGAGAGGATAACAAATTTAGAAGTCAGTAGACATCTGGGAACAAGTGACCACTGCACAGTGTGCTTCACAATAAGCACAACCATGGAGACAAGCCATACAAAAACAAGGATACTGGACTTTAGAAGGGCCGACTTTGGTAAAATGGGTGAATATCTGAGGAATGCACTAGCAAATGGCCAAAAAGGAGGGGTGGAAGAACACTGAAGAAAAATCTAAACTGCTATCATAGAAGCAACAAGCCTTTGTGTGAAACAAATAAAGAAAACAAAGCGGAATAAAAAACCACTATGGTTCTCAAAAGAGGTGGCAGGGAAGTTTTAGGAGAAAAGGCTGCATTCAAAAAGTATAAGAAATCACAGAAGAAGCACGACAGGGAACAGTATCAATTAAAGCAGAAAGAAGTGGGGAAGGCAGTTAGAATAGCAAAGGCCCAAACGAGGAAAAAATAGCCAACTCAGTTAAGAAGGGAATAAACCTTGTATAGGTACATTAGGAGCACAGAAAGGTTAAGGGAGAAATAATGAAGATTAATAAAGGAGAGGGGAGGTGGGCAGAGGGAGACAGTGAAAAGGCAGAGATACTGAATGAATACTTTTGCTCAGTATTCACAAAAGAAGATGAGGAGGAGTTACCTAAACCAGACAATAGAAGCACTCTGGGTAGGGAGGTTGACACCAGTCCATTTACAGAAGAAAGAGTCCTGAAAAAAATCCTAAAACTCAAGGTGGACAAAGCAATGGGGCCTGACGGGATTCACCCCAGAATCCTGAGAGAACTAAGGGAGGACCTTGTGACACCACTGACCACACTTTTTAACAAATCATGGGAGGATGGGGTGGTACCTGAGGACTGGAGGAGGGCAGATGTGATTCCCCTTCACAAGAGTGGGAGCAAAGCAGAAGTAGGAAACTACAGACCTGTAAGTTTGACCTCAGTGGTAGGGAAAATGATGGAATCACTTCTGAAAGAAACAATTGTTGAGTACCTAGAGGCCAGCGGGGCACAGGACCCAAAGCAGCATGGATTTACAGCAGGAAGGTCATGTCAGATGAATCTAATTGATTTCTTTGACTGGGTGACCAAAGTAATAGACCAGGGAGGGACTGTGGATATGGCCTACCTAGACTTTAGCAAGGCATTTGACATGGTCCTGCACAAAAGACTAATAATCAAGTTAGCCAGCCTGGGAGTGGGTTCCAGGGTGGTAGCCTGGGTAGCAAACTGGCTGCACAACAGGACACAGAAAGTAATAGTGAATGGAACACATTCCGAAGAAAGGGGGGTTACTAGTGGAGTACCTCAGGGCACAGTACTGGGTCCAGTCCTCTTTATCATCTTTATAGGTGACATTGCAGAGGGTCTGAAGGGAAAGGTATGCCTCTTTGCAGATGACACAAAGATCTGTAACAGAGTTGATACACGGGGGGGGGTAGAAAGGATGAGAAGGGACTTGGCAAGGTTGGAGGAATGGTCAGACGTATGTCAACTTAGATTCAATGCAAAGAATTGCAAAGTAATGCACCTGGGAAACAAAAACCCAGGAGGAGAGTACACAATAGCAGGGGAGGTACTAACAACAACAAAAATGGAAAGGGACTTGGGGGTAGTCATATCAGATGACCTAAAGGTGGGTAAGCAATGTGAGAAGTCAGTAAGGAGAGCCAGGGGGATACTGGGATGCATAGGATGGGGCATCACAAGTAGAAAAAGGGAAGTGGTTATCCCTCTGTACAGACAGTTGGTGAGACCCCATCTGGAATACTGTTGCAGTTTGGAGACCCCATCTACACAAGGACATAGACAGGATGGAAGCAGTCCAGAGGAGGCAACTAAAATGGTGCAGGGTCTGCATCAGAAACCATATGAAGAGAGACTGAGAGAGCTAATATGTATACCCTTGATGAAAGGAGGGACGGGGGCATGATAGAAACTTTAAGTACCTCAAGAGAATCAACAAAGTCCAGGAGGGTAGCATCTTTCAGAAAAAGAGATGTGTAAGAACAAGGGGGCACAATTTAAAGATAGAGGGGGGATGGCTCAGGGGTAATGTGAGGAATTTTTTTTCATGGAGAGAGTGATGGATGCATGGAACTACCTTCCTGGGGAGGTTGTTGGGTCTAAAACAGTGGGGGAATTCAAACATGCATGGGACAGGCATAAGGCAATTGTAGTGGGGGGTTGCAGGAAGTAGGCTGTTGATTAACTAGAATCTGCAGCTTATCCAACAGGAAGGGAAATGGGCAGACTGGGTGGGCCAAGTGGTCCTTATCTGCTGTCAAAGTCTATGTTTCTGTTTTTCTATTGGACTGGAGCCCTAACCATCAGGCCACCAGACTGGTGCACTGACCATCAGGCCATCTGGCTGGAGCACTTGCCTTAAGGCCACTGGGTGTAGTACTAACCATTGGGCCAGTGGCCTGAATAACTAATCTTCAGGCAGTTGTACTGGAGCACTAATCCTTAAGCCACTGAACCAGATCATTAAACATCAGGTCACTGGACTGGAGAGCACAAAACTTCAGGCCACTGGAGGGGTGCACTAAATGTCAGACCATTGGGCTGGTGCACTAACCATCATGTCATTAGACTGGAGCACTGAGCATCAGGCCATTGGACTAGTGTAATAACCATTAAGCCACTGGAACAGTGCACTAACCATCAGGTCATTGGGCTGGTGCACTAACCATTGTGTCATTAGACTGGAGCACAGACCACCAGGCCATTGGACTGAAGCACTTACCATTAAGCTACTGAATTGGAGTACTAACCATCAGGCCACTGGACTGGTGCACTTACCATCAGACCACTGGACGTTAGCACTAACCATCAGGCCACTGGACAGGCACACAGATCATAACATCACTGGGCTGGAGCACTGATTATTATGTCATAGGACTGAATCTCTAACCATCAGGCAGCTGGGCTGGAGAACTAAACATCAGGCCACTGGACTGGAGCACTGACCATTAGGCTATTGGGCTGGAACACTAACCACTGGGCCACTGGACTGGTGCATAAATCATTAGGTCATTGGACTGAAGCACTAACCATCAGGCAACTGGACTGGACCACTGAACATCAGGCTGTTGGACTGGAGCACTAAGCATCAGGTCACTGGGCTGGAGTACTGCTCATCAGACCACTAGACTGCAGCACTAGCCACCAGGCCATTAGACTGGTATACTAACCATCAAACCACTGGATTGGAGCACTAACTGTAAGTTCAGTTGTCTAGAGGACTACTAATCAGGCAACTGGACTGGAGCCTAACCAGCAGGCTATTGCACTGAATATCAAAACTTCGAGCCATTGAGCTGGAGCACTGACCATCAGGTAATTGGCCAGAGCACTAACCTTCTGGCTACTGGACTACAGCAGTGAGCCATCAGGCCATTGGACTGGTGCACTTATGATCAGGCCATTGAATCAGAGCACTGACCATCAGGTTATCAAGGTGGAACACTGACTATCAGGCCACTGGACCAGAGCAGTGACCATCAGGCTACTGTACTGAAGCATTAACAATCAGGCATTTGGATTCAAGCCCTAACCATCAGCTAACTGGACCAGAGAAATGACCATCAGGCACTTGGGCCTGGGCACTGACCACCAGGATATTGGACTGGTGCAGTGAAAATTAGGCAGTTGGACCGAAGCATTAACTATCGTGCCACTGAACTACACACTGACCATCAAGCTATTGGACTGCAGCACTAACCACCAGGCCACTGGACTGGAGCACTAGCCATCAGACCATTGGGCTGGAGCACTAAATATCAAGCAATTGGACTGGAGCACTATCCATTAGGCTATTGGACTAGTGCCCTAACCATCAGGCCACTGGACTACTGCACTGACCATCATGCCACCTGGCTGGAACACTTAACCATCAGGCCACTAGGCTGCAGTGCTGACCATCAGGCCAATGGACTGAATAATTAACCATCAGACTATTGTACTGTAGCACTAAACATGAAGGTCATTTTACTGGAGAGCATGAACAGTCAGGCCATTGGACTGGTGCACTAACCACCAGGCCATTGAACTGCTGCACTGTCAATCAGGCCATTGGACTAAAGCAATAACCATTATGCCACTGGAATGATTCACTGACCATCAGACCACTAGAACAGTGCACTGACTATCAGGCCATTGGGCTAAAGCACTAACAAATAGGCCATCGGAGTGGTTCACTTACCATCAGACCACTGGACTAGAGCACTGACCATCAGGCCATGATGGGAGCACTGACAATCAGGCTATTGGAGCAGAGCACAGACCATCAGGCTATTTTACTGGTGAAATAATCAGAACACTTACCATCAAGCCATTTAACTTGTGCACTATCCATTGTGCCATTGGATCCGAGCACTAACCATCAGACCATCAAACTGCAGAACTGACCATCAGGCCATTGAACCAGCACATATTGACCATCAGGCCGTTGAACCTGAGCATTAACCATCATGCCAGCCGACCAGAGCACTGCCCATCAGGTCATTTTACTGGTGCACTAACAATCATGCCATTGGACCGGATCACTAACCATCAGTCCATCAAGCTGTAGCACTGACCATCAGTGTACTGGATGGAAGCACACTGACCATCAGGCCACTGGACCAGAGCACTAACCATCAGGCCATCAAGTTGGAGAACTGCCCATCAGGCCTTTCAGCCAGAGCACTATCCATCAGGCTAATTGACTGGAACACTAATCATCAGACTACTGGACCAGAGCACTAACCATACAGCTGTTGAACTGGTGCACTGACCATCAGGACATTGGCCTGGAACACTAACCATCAGAACATTGAATTGGAGCAATTACCATCAGGCTATTAGACTGGAGCACTAATCATCAGGCCATTTAACTGGAGCACTGTCTGTCAGGCCATTGCATTAGAGAGCTCTGACCATCAGGCCACTGGAGGAGAGCACTGGCCATCAAGCCATAGTACTGGAGCACTAACCATTAAGTTATTGCAATGGAACACCAACCATCAGGCCATTGGACTTGAATCATTTACAGTTCAGGCCATTAGACTGGTACACCAACCATAAAACACATTAGACTGGAACACTAACCATCAGGTAGTTTGGCTGGTTATCAGGTCCCAGGCTTAAATTCCCATTATTTCATGATTTGTCCCATATTTTGAAAGGCTGGGTCCTATATCTGACTGAATAAAGGCGGGATGGGTGGTAGGTGTGAACTGGTAATGCAACTGGTGATAGGCAGGTTTTGGACTTATAACACAGCTGATGACTGGCAGCACATAAACTGATAATCCAGCTAGTGCTTGGCAAGGTGTGGACTGGTAATCCAGTTGGTGACTGGCAGAGTGGGAACTGGTAACCCAGGTAGTAACTTGCAGATTGCAGACTATTTACCTAGCTGGTGACTGGTAACTTTGTTGGTGACAGGCTGTTGATTACTGGTTACCCAACTGGTGAATGGCTACTTGACTGGTAAATAGTAGGATGATGACTGGTTACACAGCTACTGACTGAAAGGTAGGTGTCTAATCATCCAGTTACTGACTGGAAGGTGGAGGACTGGCTTCACAGCCAGTGACAGGCAGGTTGAAGACTGGAAACCCAACTAGTGGCTGGCAGACTGCAGTGTGGTTAGCTCTATGGTGACTAGTGCAGTGCAGACTGGTTAACCAGCTGGTTACTGTCTGGTTGGTGACTGGACACCAATCTACTGACAGGTTGGTTGTTAACCAACTAATGACAGGCAGGTTGGTGACTGGTTACTCAGCTGGTGACTGGCTGGTTAAAGACTAGTTACCCAGCTGGTGACTGGCAGAGAACAAAATAGTTACCATGTTGGTGGTAAGCAGGTTGTGGACTGGGAAACCAGTTGACGACAGGCAGGGTGCTGACTGGTAACCCTGTTAATAATTGGCAGGGTGTAGACTGGTAACCCAGCTAATGATTTGCAGGGTTCAGAATGATAACTGAACTGGTGAATGGCAGGGTGTGGACTAGCACCCAAACTGTTGATTTGCAGATTGCAGGCTGGTTACCTATCTGCTGAATGGCACACTGTAGACTATTTACCTAGCTGGTCACTGGCAGGGTGCAGACTATTTACCCAGCTAGTGACTGGCTGGTTTGTTATTGGTTACCCAGCTGGTAAACTGCTGGTTAATGACTTGTTACCCAATGGTGACTGGCTACCCTGCTGGTAATTGCAGGTTATTGAATGGTTACCCAACCATTGACTTGCAGGAAGGTGACTTGTGATCCTTGCTGGTGACTGGCTGGGAGTAGGCTGGTTACCCAGCTGTTGACTTGTGGGGTGCAGACTGGATATCCGGCTGGTGACAGGCTTGTTGGTGACTGTTACCCAACAGGTAACTGGCACATTGGTGACTTGTTACCTAGCTGATAAGTGACTGATTGAAGACTGGTTACCCACTTAGTGGCTGGCAGGTGCAAACTGGATACCCAGTTGATAGTATGCAGGGGTTTAAACTGGTAATCCAGCTGATGATTGGTAGGGTAAAAATTAGTGACCCAGCTAGTGGCTGGCAAGGTGTGGCCTAGTAACTCAGCTGGATACTGTGCATGCACGGTGTGAACTGGGTCAGATAGATATTTGCAGGCTGTGGACTAGTAATGCAGCTGGTGATTGGCAGGGGTTAGACGAGCGACCCAGCTAGTGACTGGCAGATCTCAGACTTATTACCCAGCTGGTGACTGGCAGATATCATACTTTGTACTCAGCTGGTGACTAGCAGTTTGCAGACTAGTTATCCAGCTGGTGACTGGCAGAATGCAGACTGGTTACCCAGCTGGTGAATGACTGGCTGATGACTGGTTACCCAGCTGGTGACTAGCTGTTTGGTAACTGGTAAGCAAGCTAGTAACCAGCAGGTTGATGGCTGGTTACCAATGTGGTGAGTGGCAGGTTGCAAACTGGTTGCAACTGGCCTAGCAACTTGTCTATCAGGTCTCTTATCATTTGAGCTCTGCTGCGAGGTCCTGCTGTTAATGTGTTTCACCCTGATCCCCAACTTATTATCAAAACAAAACTCACAATCTGATTCCACAATGCAGATTCCATACATCCGCAGAATGTTCGGGCATTCAAATGTCTTCATCGTTTCAACCTCCTTACGGAAAATCTCCTGCACTTCCCTGTGGACAGTTAAGAAAATGCATTAGTGTCTGAGCCCTGCTTTTCCAGTAATGTTGCACATGTACTCTTTATGAGCATGCTGAATTAGGGAAGACAGGAGATCCTGCCCTTGTGGTGTTGGCGGTACTGTACTGTGCTATAATAAGATACCCAGGTTTAATGGCTAGTGCTGGACTTCCATGCACTGGGCCAGAGGAGCCAGGGGTGCATTGTGCATGGGCTCAATCTCCAACAGCAGGCTGCTGCAAACATGCTGTTACAAAATGTCCTTCGGAGGGGGAAGAGAAGAGGGAGGGAGGGAAGGAGAGGGAGATTAGCCTCACTGTTCTGGGTGATCACTTATTCTCCCTCAACCTCAAAGGCACGGAGTAGCAAGCACGGCTCATTTCAGACTTTTGACTAGGTAGAACACTGACACATTGGGTATAACAAGGGAGTTACAGGGAAAAATTATGACTCATATTGTTCAACCAAACTCAGATTCTAAAAGCAGCAGTGAAAAACTGTTAGACCAAAATAGAAACATATAAACATGGAAGCTGTTGGTAGATAAGGACCACTTGGCCCACCTAATCTGCCCTAAATTCCCTACCTACAGTGCCACTAGATACCCTACTTGGACTCCAACTTACACCCCCCTCTTGCTTCTAAGATTCCTTTGTGTCTATCCCATGCATTCTTAAATCCTGTGACCATTCTAGCCCCCACACCTTCCTCTGGGAGGCTGTTCCAAGCGTCTATCCCACTCTCTGTGAAGTACATCCTCACGTTTCCTCTCAACCTCCCCCCTCGAGCTTCATATTGTGACATCTTGTCCTTGAGCCTTTGGAAAATGCTCCCTTCCTGTACCTTGTTTATTCCTGTGAGGTACATGAATGTCTCCATCATATCCTCCTGTTTTCTAGGGAGTACATAAAACTAGACTGTCCCCAAAGGAGAAGAAAATGTGAGTCAAAATTGAAAACAGTGAGCTCCCTGATAGGCCAACACTGGGTTCAGTAGCAACTCAGTGTCTTACATTGAGGTCAGGCTTAGCTGAGATACCTGCCTCGTGGTGTGCATCTCTGCCAGAGGAGGCTGGCAGCAGGTTCCACAACCACAGTGACCCTGCTGCTGTGGTGACACTAAGGCTAGCAAGGCCAACATCGGCACTGCCCATGCTCTGGGAGTGGGGGGAATTAGGGAAAAAACTTGACTGCCGTCTATATGAGGGCCAACTCAGCCAGACTAGGGTATATGTATATAAAATATATCTAGAAAAAAAATCGAACATGGTTCAACATTTGTCCAAGTCACCCACTCTGATACGAACACTGATTAAGGGTAGCACCAATATGTGGATGGCAGGTGGGACTTAAACCAGCGAAAAACATAAGTTGGTAAGTATCTGAATAATGCACACCCCTACCTAGCACCAATGTCCTTGGGCCCCTGGGGCTTCCCTGGTTCTATACTGGATCCTGAGAGGGAAAAGCCCACATCAGGGGTGAAACTGCATATATCTTCAGAGGCGGCAGATAAAGGAGGAGCACGGGTGCCTCAGTAGTGCTACTGCATGAAACAGGTTAAGAGGAGCAGTGACTGTAACTGTAAAGACTAGGGATAAAAATCTGCATAGAAAAAAGGCTAGCAGTACCATGTGTGTACACAATGACACAGGGGGCCCTACAGTTGTTTTTACTTAATCAGTTCCAATAACTGAGGTTCATATGTCACATAATACATAATTAAAATCAATTGGAATTAAACTAAAGTAATTATGGCTTCTATGGAATTGTCTGTCACAGACTGAATGGCACAGAATGTAAGGCAAGTATAATGAGAAGCAGGATCACGAAATCCCAACAACACGCAGTATCATTAAAGATAACTGGAACTAGAACATTTATGTTGGGTTATTTTTACATCCAATGAATATTTATCAAAAATTTTCTTTATTTAAAAAACTCCTGTTGAAGTTTGACTTTTATGTAAGAGATACCACATGACTGTGTCTGCAGTTGTAAGGGAATAATGCACCCGAACAATGCATTATTCTCCTATGACTGCATGACTTGGAGTGCATTATTACATTTTTAACTGCTAGTCCTCAGTTTTATATTTGGGTAACCAGACTTTTAAATCCCATTACAACAGCCCAGTTGATATTTCGTGTTACAACCAGGCGACTGTAATCAGTGCCTGTCACTCAAACACAAGCGCTATGCAGCTCATTTGCTGTTAGTCTCCGTGTAGGCGGGCTGATTATCTCCGCCCACATGGTGGCTCCATTGCTCAGTAACCGAATTCCCATAGTCATTCTTTTCCTCACACTTCATGCCAGGTAAGTTTTTAAACATTTTCCAATATCTATCTGGTTGACCATGCTGTCACTGCATAAAAAAATCTATCTGGTTGATCCTGCCATTCTTACCTTTCGAGTTGGGCACTACACCGCGGCTACATCCCGAAGGGATGGTGACTGACTAGCTCTGATTCTTACTGAAATTGTGTGTGTGTTTGGAAAAAAAATGCAGTTCTGGTGAGGTGTGCAGTTGTCAGTAAATAATTAATGGTCATGTGACATGTTCCAACCAATGATGTTACAGGATTTTCATGGCCCATTTTATAAGTGTGTTTTTTGTTCAGATTCTAAACACTCTGTGGAGAACAGCATGATGTGTTTTAGTCACAGAAGACAAACAAGAGAGTGAAAAACAAGGTAAGAGTTTTTCAAATGGGGCTAGCAACACCTAAGAGAGGAAAATTGGACAGACAATGGGAAGGCAACCATGGGGCATAATAGTCTGGTAAGCATGTTTCCAAACAGAAACATTTCTGGTCTCAGACTAGATGATGTTTATGTTAATGCCACATATGTTACAGTGGTAATTTCTAAAACAGTGCCCATGAGCTCTCATTTACAGTGGTGTGTTTGGAAGTCAATCAGCTCTCGCGTTAATCCATTGCTTTAGTTAGCTGGACAGCAACAGCGATTATGGCAGCTCAGAAAAGATGCAATTCATGTTCCTAACTATGAATTGTATTTTTATCATCATTCTAAAGTGAGAATTACAATTGGAAAATACTGGGAAAACATGCTTACTATATATTATAGATTTTTGATGGAATGAATGTACAGCAAGGGGTAACCACACACTATAAACTCAAAGTTCAGTGAAACAAAAAGTTGTTTTACTTCAGCAGCAAATAAGGGTTCAAAGCAGCTTCTTTTGGCAGAGCAAATACACAGCAAAACACTTTTTGCTTAATTTAGCTCTCTAGTTCACAGCAGCCCTGCTACCCTTTTCTCTCTCTCTCTCGCAGCCCCCAAACCTCCCTCTGTCTGGTTTCCCTTTTGTGCACCCCAGGTGAGGCTCATTTGTGTCCTTGCTCCCTAAGGAATTCCAGACCTGCTGACAGCCAATCAGATGGCCTTTAAAAAGCAAAACAGCACAAGAGACAGGTGGGAGGCTATCTGGCAAACCCTATGGAACAAAAGCCCACAAGATACTCCCCATGAACTACCTTGTAGCCTGAGAGCAATTCGCCAAGCTGACACCCTTACAACCACATCCAATGCCCCATTGTTGATGCTGTACCTCAAATGTGTTAGCTGGAATGTTCAGCGGCCTAATGCTCCAGTTAAGAAGAAGAAGGTGTTTACCTTTTTGAGGCAGCAGTGCACTGAAGTGTCCTTTTTACAAAAAACTAAACTTCTGTCCATTGAAAGCAAACATCACTGGGAGTGGGTGGGGGACAAAGTACACAGCTGTGTGGCCATACTAAGAACAGAGGGTATCCATATTATTTCATACATCCCTGCAGTGGAAAGTAGGGGAAGCCTTGAAAGATGGTTAGAGCATGTGAATGCTCATTAAAGTGACCAATCCTACTGTAGGGTTAGTGTTTGGAAACATCTACACCCCCCCCCCCCCCAAAGAAGATGATTTAAGCAATAAGCCACGAGGGGATGGGGGATTTACTATGGCTGGGGTAGTTTGCCCATGAGTTGCAACTGAGTGGGTAAATCCACCCTAGCAGTTGGTAAATCCCCCAATTAACCCAGATCCCCCGAGTGGCTTATTGAGATTATACCAAGTACTGTTTTTTTTTTTATTATTTAAAAAAAAATCAGTACTTGGTATAATGCTTAATAAGCCAGTCACTATTATGGTACTGTTTTTAATTTGTTTGGTTTTCCTGATGTACGGAGCTGCTCTTTTACAGTCTCCGCTTAGCGGGGAAACAAGATGGCAGTCGGAGTTTCGTGATTTCGGCCTCGGATAATTTTTTTTTAAAGATGCGGCTGGCTGGCACGTTTTGCGGTAATTATCAGTAGATAATCAATGGAGGTAAGGTGCCAGCCTGCCTATCTCATTGGTCAGTGTCCGAGGTCCATGGTATAATAAGCAATATACCAATAGAGGGTGCTGGTGATGCCCAGGATTTACTCACGCCTGGTTAGTTGATTGGTCACGAGGCACAGCTGAATGTGCAGTGAAATTATGCCATTGGAGAGAGAGGTAGAGCGCTCTACTGCACTGTATGGTGCTAAACTTTCACTTTGTATGAACCATTTTTAACATAAGTTATCACCCAAATAATTAAATCATATGACTTAACATTTCTATTATTTTTATCAGTACACGTTAGGCTTTGATGTTGCTATTTTTGTTTCTATAAACCTGCCAAAATTGTCCTTTCTCAAATGCAATGTTCTAAAAAAGCAGGTGGTCTAGTGGTTACGTCCACCTGAAGAGAATGTGCTGCAGGTCCTCTTTATATGCAGAGTTAAATGTAATTGTTATTTTCATCCACATAAAAAGAAGCTGGTTCCACTGTTTTTTCGGATCGGAACCCCCCGCACCAGCAGCCAATCATCCTGCCCATACGACCGACTGCAGTTGTGATCTCAACAAATGCCTGGTCCATTAAACAGTACCAGTGCACCTCAGTGTGTTAAAGAGTGCTACCCTTCGATATGCACATTCTGATACAGGTACTATTGGCTGTGTTACTGCACTGTTGGCAGTGGATTAAGTAAGAACCAAGTTGTTATCAGAGTGACTTCATTTTGACCAGCCTTCTTCAGCACAAGCTGTTATTAGCCAGCTTTCATAGGAATCATAGGAAAACTAGAAGTCCACAGCTTAAAAAGGCCATTTCGACCCGACCATTCCCTAACCTCCCAACATACCTGTATGCCCCATGTCAATCACACAAGCATCCAATTTACTTTTGAACATTCCCATACTCTCACTGTGTATAACATCCAAAGGAAGCTTATTCCATTCATCAACCACCCTTTGGTTAAACCATTATTTCCTATTGTTCCCTCTGAACTGCTCACCTTGCAGTCTAAGAAGGTGTCCTCTTGTATTTCTCTCTGTCACCCCTACTTTTCAGTGCCAGACATTCCCACAGATCCCTGTTCTGTGTTGCTGTAAATACCGAACATAAAACTCCCCGGAGTCTTCTGTATGCCAGCAAAAACATATTCAGTGCCCCTAGTCTGTCTTGGTATGTCAATCCCCTGTTGCCTTTTACCAATCTTGTTACCCCTCTCTGCAACTTCTCCACCCCGTCCAAAGCACGTTTACTATGTGGAGCCCAAAACTGGACACACTACTCCACATGTGGCCTGACCAAGGCACTGTACAGCAGCACAATAACATTTTTTATCTCTGTTCTTAATCATCAGGATTTTCCTTTCTCAGAACCAGCTTTCTCCAGACTTAACTCTCTTCAGGACCTACTCCTTTCCACAACTTATATTCAGCATCATCTAGCCTGGTAACTCATTAGGGGTCCAAGCAGTTGATGCCTACAGGATCCTTCATTTCTTCCTACTGCAATCTTTCTTCAGACTCACCCATCATGGTGGCCCATTTGGGGCCCAGTCAGCTGACCCCCGGTGGATCCTTTGTTGTGACAATCCAAGGAGTTATAATTTCCCCTGGCTGCAGCACTCCATGTATTCTGGGTTTGGTGACACCTTTTCTAAACCCAGCTGACTTTCCATCTCCATCTACACCCACATGTTTTCCAGACCAGGTTGACACACACTCAAACAAATGGTGCCTTTGTTCAGTGCACTGACCCGTTACATGAGTTATTCATAAGCTAGATTGTAATGTACAGTGGTGCATTTTTATGTTTGCTTGCACACATGCGCAAGAAATGTTGTGACAGCTTGCTGGAGTAGCAGGTTGTGGATGTCGCCCATGTTGTGGCCAATGCCGCCACTGCTTTTTAGGGCTTGACTGTGTGGCACCAGGGAATGAGCACACTGTCTATGACAGCAGCTCAAAACCGTGCCACCAACTTTAAACGGTTTCGCCACTGCAATGAAGTAGTGACCCATTATTGCACTGCAAGCCTTGCCTGGTGTAACATTTCAATAAACATGGCAGTGGCTGTCACTGTCCACCTCTCACAGTCCTGACTAAAAGCCGATGTCAGGGGGTGCCCAATCCCCCCTGATGGCATGCTCCCTCCCTGGTTCATTTGCTGATGGGGAGCCCAATCCCCGTCAGCCTGATGTCCTTGTAGTTTAATTTGTATGCTGAGGGGGTGCCCAATTCCACTTGGCATCATGCCCCCCCAAACACAGACCCGTTGTCTTTGCCGACAGAATGTCCAATCCCCATCAGCTTCAGTAATCCCAAAACACCCAGTTGGCACACTGGGAGCCCACCTCAGCATGCCAAATGTACCTCTAAAAAAGAAAACCCTCCCGCAAAGTTTACCCGTAAACAAGAAAATGGTCCCTTGTTGTCTGCTATGCCCCCCCCAACTTGCACCCACCCTCTGTGCACCCCACCTCCCCGCATTCCCCCTCACCCCATACTTACCTCCTGAGCCTGGCGCAATGATCTTTGATGGAGCTGGAACATGTCTGCACTCTCCAAAGCCAACCACAAACTGAAGAAATGTCGGTGAGCTGTATAATGGCATAAATGGGGGGTTTAACTTAGGTGGATATCTCTGCCATTTTTGCAACTTTTGGCACCAAATTTTCAACATGGGGTTCTTGGGACCCCACCTCATGAACTCAGTCACTGTCATGTCGTTATTCAGTGCTGAAAGATGATTTCACGGTCACTGCATGGAATCACCTTCCGGGACCGATTAACGAAATGACAGTGTCACTGTTCATGAGGTGGACTCCCAAAAAGCCTATGTTGCAAATTTGGTGAAAAATTTCAAAAAATTACTGTTACAGTGCATTGCACAATTCCCACACACGCTCGTAACTTCAAGAATTTTTAATATTTTCCCTCCAGATTTTCAACATTGCCATTTGTGCACACCTCCATTTTTCCCATCCTGCCCAAAATATGTTTTCGCACATCTGGTGCACAATGGTGCAGTCACTGAGCAAAATCAATGTTCAGGACAGATTAAGAAAATCATAGTGACAGTGTTCATAAGGAGAGGTCCCAAAAAGCCCATTTTGCAAATTTGAACAAATTAAAAAAAAATGACTGCGTTACCAGCATGCGTTGCGAGTTTCTACGCATGCTCATAACTTCACCAATTTTTTTATTTGTACTCCAGATTTTCAACATTGTCATTTTTGCATACCACCTTATGAGCAGTATAGCTGTCATTTTTCACATCCTGCCCAAAACATGTTTTCGCACCTGTGACACATAGTGGGCACGGTCACTGTGAGAAATCAACGTTTGGGACAGATTAAGAAAATCACAGTGCCACTGTTCATGAGCCGAGGTCCCAAAATGCCTATGTTAAAAATCTGGTGTAAAAAAAATTCCCCAAATAATTGCATTATGGGTGTGTGTTGCACAGTTCCTATGCATGCTCTTGATTTCACCAATTTTTTTATATTTTCACTCCAGATTTTCAACATCACCATTTTATTATGCCTCCTCATGAACAGTACAGCTGTCATTTTTCACATCCTGTTCAAAATGTGTTTTTGCACCTGTGGCACCAAATGGTGCAGTCGCTGTACAAAATCACTAATGAACTGATCGTGTCACTGTTCATGCGGTGCGGTCAAAAAAAGCCCATGTTGAAAACTTGGAGTGAAAATACCAAGAAACACCCAGGGCATTAGGGTTTCTGACCACAGCACCCTACTTTGTAGGGACTGGGACTGACAGGCATCAGGGGTGTGACTTGGGATTGCTGACAGTAATGTTCATGTCATTCCACCCCCAACCCCATCCTGCAGACAGTGACAGTCATTGAGGTGTGCCTTGGACTCTTTGGTCCAAATTTCACCCCATTTTCGTATACTGCACCCATTTCAGCATATTTCCTTATGGAACGGGGTGAGTGTACAGCCCGAACACCCCAAGGCACACCTCAACACTTGTCGGTGTCTGCAGGGTATGGTGAAGTGAAATGGTGTGAGCATTACGGGGGATGACCCAGAGGCACACCCCAATGCCTATTCATCTCTGCAGGGTGGGGGTTGGGTTGGCGTCAGTTCAATACTTCACTGCCATTCCTATTCGGCATCTGTCTAACTCCTGCACTTCCAATGCTAATGCCAGCAAGCAAACATTCAGCATTGACAAATGCTTGTTACATTGCTGCAATTGCACCTTCTTAGCATCTGAAGCCCTTAAGGTACTACAGCGTTTAAGTCAAATTTATTTGGGGTGATCACCTTGTCTGCCTGCGTGACCACTGTAACCTGTTGCCTCCAATAACTTTTAACTCTTGCTCCTTGAGTACCAATCCTGCCTCTTTTTGTATGTGAATCAAGGGTTAACAAAGAAATGAACCACCAGTATCTGCCATCAATGCAGATGCGACCACTACAGTGGTTGTTACAGAAAAGTTGACGATACCACGGTAATTCCCACAGTACCGTGGTACAAATTACTGCAATTTACTGTGGTACCGTGGTAAAATCCCATTGAATAACACTGGGGGTTTGACCGCGGTAAACTACGGTAAGTTTTACCGTGGTAATGGGAATTACTGCGGTACCGTCAACTTTTCTGTAACAACCACTGTACATCTTATCACAACAACACATGTAAGTGATCCTATTGTTTTGTACCAGACACACTGTAGTATACTTCTGTTTGTCACTGGCACTTTATTGTTCTTGCTCAACAGTGGGGCTTCTCAAGGTCTTTTCCTCCCTTATGACTATCCAGCTTCAGGCCCAGCACCAAATCATATTCAGAATGCACTGCCCCCTGACTTTGTTCATCCTACCCTTAAACTTGCCCTTGTCCATCAGTTAAACATCATCACATTCGTTCTGCATACATTCAACTGGCAATTCTTCATCATTCAGACTTTTTTCCATCTCATTCTTTACAGAGCTCTCTCCCTCTGTGTCTACATCTGTTTCACTCCATTTCAGAGTTAGATTTGTCCTCTTGTCCTCTTGCAATTTCTTCTTGTGCTGACTATCCCTTTTGTTTTAATTACAGCACTTGTTGCCGTTCCTGAATGTTTACCAGTTGTGAAGAACTACCATCACTACCACTAGACGATGCACCAGCAACTGCTACACTATTTATTTTACCACTCTGCAAAACTGCTTGTGCCATACTTTTTCCAATCCCTTTTCCGCCTCCTCCTTTTCCTGTCTGTTGCTGCTCTTATTGAAATGATTGTATTTAGCAGAATGTAAACAATGAACAAAAATAGCTATGCGTAAAGAAGTCAAAAATACATTTCTAACAGGAATCAGTGGTAACTGAGTTGTAAATGTAAGATATTATTTTTTTCAGTTATGTATTTTTTTATTGACTGGATGCCAGGCAGAAAAACAGCACAGTTGCCATAGTAACACAGAGATGCAGCTACTGCTAATACTATTGCCTTCCTTGTACTACCAAAGAGATGTCATTCTCAGGACAGACAAGTAAGTTTAGACTGCTACAGTCAGGAGAAGGGAGACCAGGCCAAGTGAGATTTTACTTAGCAGACAGTACAGAAATATGGTAGGAGAATAGGCCACAAATGTACAACACCAGCAAGCACACAATGAATTGAACAGCTTAGGCACAAGGTATGCATAATTGTATAAGAACAATTTTTGCATACATCATGCTGTTTAAGCTCCAGACCTATAACTCTTTAAAAAGGAATGATCCAAGACAGTCATTATGAGCATGCATCATTCTGTTTGAACTCCAGACCTCAGACCTCTGTGACCTTTCAAGCTTGTTTCTGGTGGTAAACCTGGTTATGAGAGCAAAAAAAAGCTCACACCGCAAATATATCTTCGTAAAAAGCCTTGTAGAACATGGAACTATTACACTATGCAACATTCTCAAACTGACATCTTCCTGATCAAACCTCCCTTTTTCCTACCCGAGTGTTCGATTGTTCTACTCTCGGGCTAGGATGTTTGGTGAAACAAAGCTTTTTGTGAGCACTTGTGCCTTTCGCTTTAGTGCTCACCTTTGTTGTTTGAACTGAAAGTGAATCTTTTCATACAGACACAGAAAAGCAACATAGATGTAATTTGTAACTTTCACAGCTTAACTCTCATGTCAGCACACACAATGGAGACACAGGGAACATTTGACCCAAAGTTTGAAAAGTTAGCTAAGGAAAAAAGGAAAAAGGAGGAGGAAAGGCAGCCAAAAAGAAAACAATCCTAACAAATATTGCCTACAGTCACACCACAGCATGTCAAACCAGATAAAAAAAGACAAGATAGGTCCCATGGATAAGTTCCTAAGCCCTGAGCCGGCAGCTAGTATCAGGGCCTCTGGCCTATCTTAGCAGTGTCAGTGGCTCAGTAGGTAGCACACTCACCTTTGAGGCCGGGAGATCAGAGGGCTGTAGGTTCAGTTCCCACATCTGGCACTTGGGTCAATATCCCAGTACTGACACTGTAGTACAGCATGAGAGGGGTGCTGCACTTCTGAGGTGCCGTCTTTCGGATGAGACACTAAACCGAGGTCCCATCTGCCTGGATTGGTGGTAGTTCAGGTGGATGTTAAAGATCCCATGGCACTTATCGAAAAGAGTAGGGGAATTTCCCCAGTGCCCTGGCCAAATTTCCCTCATTTACTAAAAATACCACCAACAGCTTTATCTGGTTCAAGGTCAGTTGGCATTCATCTGTATCCTCCTCTCCCGGGTCGTGCCTGAAAATAGGCAGGATTTGTCTAGTGCACTTCCCCGGTCAACAAAAACTAAATAAATAAAAATAAATATCTGAAGATGCCTCAGCCTGGGATCTCGACAAGGCAAATATCCAAACTGGGCCTCCTCATGCTGAGTGCACAGTGCCAAAAAAAACCTGATTTTCCTGAAGTCACTCAATCAGCATTCTTATGAACATCATGATTACAGCTGAAAGGAAACAAGACACTCTCATCAGCTGTAATGAAAAGGGCCAATTCTATTGTTGAACTACAGAAGCAGGGCAAAACTTTGAAATAAAGAACTTCCAACACAAATTGATTCCTCCATGGTCATTGTATCAACATTAGTCAGAGACAGTGAGGCCCAAAACCACAACATTGAAAATCTAGAAAATAACTTCAGAGCTAACAGCTTGCGGCTTTAGGGACTGTCACTAATAGAAGATGTCTATAACTATATGGGATCTCATTGAAAATTTCTTTCAGAAAAGAATGCTTGTGTCATCACCACTAATATGAGCTTTTAAACTACCATAGCATAGATTCTCTAACACTGCTGAATCACCAACAGTTTTGATCACTTTCTTGTACCAAACTGACAGACAGATGGTGATAAAAAGTGGTCGGATTATAGGTGCCATTTCATTGACATAACATAAAATGTATCACTACCCTGATGGCAGCCAGACAACACAGGCATGGCACAGAAGATTTTCAAACTACCATTCTGACATCAAAGAACTTGATGGACAGTTTGCCCTTCTGTACCCCTGCAAGGTTCATATCTTAATAAATGGTACAAAAAGAATACTCTTAAATGAAGACCAAATTGCCGACTTCATTACAGAACAAAAAAAAAGAAGCAACAATCAGACGTGCAATCAAATTATTATGAAGATACAGACTCTGAGGAGGGAGTGGCAGGGCCCTTCGACTCCTTCACATCTTAGGAATCTACAAAATGAGCTGAAGCAGCTATCAACATCTTCCACCTCAGCCAAGATAAAATATGCCCTCAGATTTGACTTCTCCTCTACAGTCAGAGGCACACATAGGAACTGATTATGAAACTGTTAATCTAACCCCTGGTCATGCCTTATTGCTTAAATATGGTCTCATGTTAAGAAATAAATATATCCACCTTCAAGAACCAGTAACTAAACTATCTAAGTAATACTACTTTAATTTCTTTCTTCTAGGTTTTCACTATTGTAATATTCATGCATAACACAGCTTTTATTCTGATCGTGATTTAAAACCAATATGCTATCTGTGGGAAATGTAAATATATAATATTTATAAACAACTATAGTTATATGGATGCCCATGTTTTATGAGTTATACAGGATTTCAGTTGGGATAGAAACTTGGAATAAGGAGATCATCAGATATTTATTTTATGGTGTTATAAGTGTGTGCTGACAAAGAAAGTACAGTTACGTAAGAACTTACCGTAACAGTAGATCTTCGAGAACAGCTCTTGCAGCAGGTTACACCATTAGGACTCAAGCCGTCAGGCGTCAGGACCTCATGGAAAAATTCTAGCTAGCTATCTTCAGCGGGGACTGCCCCTGACGTTGGTCCCGCCTCCAACGTCAGACGTAGTACATAAGGGGGCGGTCCCGGCCGATTCCCCAGTTCTCCCGCCGGAGACTTCCAGCCGCAGGCTGACATCGAAATGGGAGACCGAGGATCCACCGTCAGAAGCCAAAGGGAAAAACCCGATAGTAAAGCAAAAGCCATGCCTCTCAAGGGGAAGGTAGGGTAGGATTTGCTGCAAGAGCTGTTCTCGAAGATCTACTGTTACGGTAAGTTCTTACGTAACTGTACTATCTTACTTGAGAAACAGCTCTTGCAGCAGGTTACACCATTAGGACTGATTCCCAAGCAGTAACGCTGTCAGCAATCTGGGAGGAGGAAACTAGGAAATAACCTTCCAGGTCCTGAAACTAGGACAGGAGACCCTGTAGCACGGCCAGGCCGAAGCCGGCTCTTCGCCGAGAGGCGATGTCCAGGCTGTAATGCCTGATAAATGTATGCACAGAGCTCCAAGTGGCTGCAGCACATATGACAGAAGTGGAGACGTTTCGGAGTGCTGCAAAGGAGGTGGCCACACCCCTAGTAGAATGACCCCGGACTGAACCCAGGAGGGGCTTTTGTTTGATATCATAACAGTATGAAATACACTGGACAAGCCAGCGAGACAGGGACTGTTTGGATACTGGTTGGCCCATCATCCTTTCAGCAAAGGAAATGAAAAGTTGCTCTGAACTACGAAGTTGTTTCGTTCTATTGAGGTAATACCTCAAGCTGCGGTGAACATCCAGGTTGTGGAGCAGTGCCTCTCCTCTATTAGCGTAGTTCGGGAAGTAGACCGGCAGGTCAATATCCTGATTGAGAGTGAGTGTAGAAACCACCTTAGGCAAAAATTTAGGATTCGTCCTCAGGGATACTCTGTCCCGGTGGAAAACTAAATAAGGCTCTTTGCACATGAGAGCATGAATCAGAAACTCTTCGCTGAAGTAACAGCAACCAAAACAGCGTTTTCCACGACAGAAAATGCAGCCGCCAATCAGCGGCAGGTTCGAAGGGGGGGGGGCGTGAGTTGTTCCAAGACAAAGAGCAAATCCCATGGAGGCACTGGGTCCTTAATGGGTGGCCTAAGGTGGAGCACCCCTTTCAAAAATTCCCGAGAGGCATCTAATTGTGCCACTGTGCAATGTCCCTCCGGAAGGTGGTAGGCAGAGATGGCACAGAGGTGCACCTTGATAGAGGAGTAGGCTAGACCCGAACGGAAAAGGGAGAGCAGGTAGTCCAATACCACTCCACCGGGCAACCTAAAGGGGAAAAATCGCGTGCTCGCGACCATAAACAAAAACGGCGCCATTTCATGGCGTACGTCGCATGCGTTGACAGCTTTCTGGCTGCAGAAAGAACTTCTGCAACCTCTTGCGAGACCCCGTGACACAAGATGGCTATGTCTCTAGGAGCCATGCATGCAGGTTCAGTGAGCGTAAGTCCGGGTGGACCAGTGAACCTTTCTCCTGAGACAAGAGATAGGAGCTGAAAGGCAACGGGAGCGGAGGTTCCTGGGATAGCTGAATTAGCAAAGGGAACCAGATCTGTCTGGGCCAGAAAGGGGCCACCAGCATCACTGTTGCATGCTCCCTGCGCAGTTTGAGAAGAATTCTCTGGATCAACGGGAAGGGAGGGAAAGCATAGAGGAATCTGTCCGCCCAGGAGAGGGACAACGCGTCTCGCCAGAAAACACCAGGCCCTAGATCTAGCGAGCAAAAATTGGGCAGTTTTGCGTTGGATGGGGATGCGAAGAAGTCCAACTCTGGAGTTCCCCATCGAAGAAAAAGATTCTCTGCTACCTCTTGAAGAAGTTCCCACTCGTGGACTCTGGCCTGGGAGCACCTCAGGTCATCTGCAATCGTGTTGTCCACCCCGGGAACATGTACAGTGATCAGATTCGCGCCGTGTCGGATTACCCAATCCCACACCCTCATGGCTTCCCTGCAAAGGGGGTAAGAGTGTGCGCCTCCTTATTTGTTGAGGTAATACATCACTGCCGTGTTGTCTGTCTGAAGCAGGAGAGTACTCGGCGGGATATCTGACTGAAGGGCCTGCAGGGCATAAAGGACCGCCCTCATCTCTAAGACATTGATATGGAGATAAGCCTCCAGAGGGGTCCATGTACCCTGGGACTTCACCCCGTCCAGGTGTGCTCCCCACCCTAGACCTGAGGTGTCTGTGGTGAGGATTACCTCCGGGGACGGCTCTATGAACGGGATGCCCGTGGAGAGCGACCCTAGGTCTAGCCACCACTGCCAGTCTCGAATCACGGTGTTCGTGATTCTGACCAGATGCTGCATGTGGTCTTGCCTTTGATCCCATTGCACCTTGAGCATCCACTGAGTTACCCGCATGTGGAGCCTTGCGAAAGGGATGGTAGGAATGGCTGCAGCCATGTCCGAAAGCGAAGAACCGACCTGGCAGGGGCGGTCTTGTTCAACGCTAGCTCCCTGATGAGGGATCTGATGCGCCTGCTCTGTCGCCTGGAAGAAAAGCTCTTCCTGAACGGTGTCCAGTACTGCGCCTATAAATTGCAGCTTCTGCAACAGTACCAGGAGAGACTTCTCGTGGTTGATCAGGATGCCCAGAGATCAGAACAGGTCCTCGGTGCTCTGGATCGCACGTAACAATGCCTCTCTGGAGGCGGCCATGAGAAGCCAATCGTCCAGGTACTGGGAACACATAATGGCCTTGTCTCCTTAGAGGCGCTGCCACGACTGCCATGCATTTGGTAAAGACCCTGGAGTGCGGATGACGGTCCGAATGGAAGGGCTCGGAACTGAAGGTGGTGGTCGAGCTTCCAGCTTACAGGAACCTCTTGCGTCTGAGCTATAGGGATGTGCAGGTATCGTCCTGCATGTCTAGAGACGCTAAGAAGGCATCTTGCTTCAGCATGGGAATGAGACCCGGAAGAGTCACCATGCGGAATCTCTTGTATGCGACCGACACGTTGAGGTCGCTGAGGTCCAGAATCGGACGGAGGTCCCCTGTTTTCTTTGGAACCAGGAAGAAGTGGGAATAATATCCTTGTTCTCTCTGGTTCTCCGGGACATACTCTATTGCTCCCTTTTGTAAGAGCACGAGTACTTCTTGCCAGATCAGAGGCTTGTGCTGACCCGGATACCGGGAGAGCAAAGGAGGCCTCGAGGGTGGCTTTTCTGCGAATTCTATAAAGTGGCCTTTTCCGACCAACTGAAGAACCCACCTGTCGGTGGTTATGGCCTGCCATCCCGGCAGGAAGTTCGCAATGTGACCCCCGACCATGATTTCCCGTTGATCCTGAGGGGCGGGGGCCGGAAAGGAGTCAGGCTGTGGCGGCTGAGGGTCCCGCTGGCTGGGCCGGCTTGGACGCACGTAGCTTCGGCCTGTGGGTTGTTCCCTGGGCTCTGCGAGCCGGAGCCCCTCTGTATGTGGAGCGGTGGGGATCATGCTTCTGCATCCGTCCACGAAATCGGCTTTGGTTCCTCTGAAAGGAACTAAGCTTGGTAGTCTACATGGCCTGAACCGACCTCACCTTCCCTGCCTCTTGGGTTTGGTAATGATCTTCTGCTCACAGACTTGCAAATAAAACTTCTCCCTCAGCAGGCGTCCATGATATTCTTCTGGACGTCCAGGGTAAACTTGAATGTAACCAAGAGTGTCTCGGATGCATTCGCCTGAAGCTGCTGCTGGGGCGAGGAGTCCCATGAGTCATCTGCCGGCTCGTAGCACTTGGGTTGCCACATCCAACCTGTACCAAGGAGCCAGCGATCCTCCTTCTGCTCACCTTCCGGCAGTTTTTCAGCCGCATCCAGACCCTGTTCCCACAAGGCATTTTGGAACTGCACCATGTGGGTCAAGTAATTCAGGGATCTGATGGCGCAGGTAGCGGAAGCATACATGCGCCTGCCCATAGCATCCAGCTGTTTGGACTCTGGGTCCGGTGGCAGGGTGCTCAGATGTTACGGTCTCTGGGACCGGTCATGTGAGGCTGTTATGACCAGAGAGTCGGCCTGAGGCTGCTGAATCAGTACTGGTCTTCCCTAGGGCCTTGTACAGCGATCAGCTTTCTTGACATCGCCGGGAGGCGAATAATGAGCAGCTTCCCACTCTGCCCTTGGTGACATCCCGAAAGTGTGTCTACCAAGGGGTAGCCACCACAGGCTTAGGGTCCTTCTGCGAAGATACTGAAGGCGTAGCCTTCGGGTCTAGCTCTTCCGCATCCCATCCCATGTTCTCTTGGATGTGTCTCATAATATCCGAGAGCGAAGGGTCATCCGGAGAAGACTTTGGCATTTCGCGTGGATCCGGAGAAGGGATGGAGAGGGGAGATGGGGATCTGGATGTTGAGAACTCTGATCCCGTGTCCTCCGTAGAAGGCGATCGTTGGCGTCTTCTGGGTCTCTTAGGGCTGGGCGACCTGGAAGAGGATCTGGACGGAGGTCTCCGTTTGTCTGGTCTCCCCCTAGGAGGTGTCCTGTACTCCCGGGGAGGAGGTAACCGGCCTGCCGACCCCGATGGAGAGGGGGGTGCAGGAACTGGGGGAGCAACCGGTGTAGGAGGAGGAAGAGGAGGTGGAGTGGGAACCATGTCCTTCTTTATGGTGTCCCACCAGTTAGTGAACAGCTCCTTCACATCTACTAAGGAAAGGCCCGACGACGGTCCGGGTGCCGGTGGATGGTCGTCAGGTCCCGGCGTCGGCTCCACAGGGGCTCGGGTAAAGGCGAGGGTTCCCTGGGCGTCTCAACAGGACCGGGGTCGCCCGTCTGGTCCTCGGGCTGAGTCAATTCCTCCTCGGTTATGGTCTCCTGACCGTCGGATTCGAGGCTTGAGGTTCTCTTCTCAATAGGAAGCGAGGCGTCGGTCCCCTACCGGCGTCCGATGAAAGATAGCCTGGCGGCGACGGTTGTCTGGCCGACAACTGCTCGAGGGATCTGTGGCGAGAGGGACGACGGGCGACCCGGGACATCGGGTCCCTGGGTCTCTTCAGCGTGGCTCAAGGTCTTGCGGAGGCAAGGAAGCTGACCTGATGTCGGGTTCGAAGGCGGAACCCGACTTATGGTGATGGAGGCGATCCCCAGACTTGACCAAGGCCCTGGAGGACGAGGAAGGTCTGGCAGTCTTGGCCTGAGAAGAGAAGACTTCTTAACCGCAGCAGGGGAGGCTGAGAGCTGGCCCTGGAGGGGGAGCGGTCGGACCTGGAACCGGAGCTGCGTGAGCCTGAGGCCCTAGAGGGGGACCTGGAAGGGGCCTTCTCCTTTCGTATTTTAGCGTGCTTGTGGGCCTTCTTTGAAGAGTCCCCTTTGGAAGACATGGTCTTGAGCTTCTCCTCCAGCAAAAAAAACTGAAGGGCCTTCTGGCAACGGATCCGGGTTCTGCTATTAAACCCCTGGCAAAAGGAGCAGGCCCTGGTATCATGGTCGGGCCCTAGGCACGGATACGAGCAGCGTGAGGGTCGCTGAAGGGGATCTGCTTCCCACAAGCACTTCAGGGAGTGACGGAGGTGAGAGACATCAGAGAAAAAAACTTGCTTGAAGAAATCAAATTTCCTTTGGAAAGAACTTGACCACGACTGGCCAGCACGCTAGAGACTGAACCAAGGGGTCGAGGACATGCAAGTCGCATTCATGGAAAGAACTGGGGAATCGGGCAGGACCGCCCCTTTATGTACTACGTCTGACGTCGGAGGCGGGACCAACGTCGGGGGCAGTCTCCGCTGAAGATAGCTAGCTAGAATTTTTCCGCAGGGTCCTGACGCCTGACGGCTTCAGTCCTAATGGTGTAACCTGCTGCAAGAGCTGTTTCTCGAAGTAAGATCTTTTGGCATGATGGAAACATTACATTTTTCAGTAGATCTGCTTAGAGTCAAACTATTTCTAATATTAGCATGAATTCATATAACATGATGTAAATCTATCATTTCAATGAGCTGGAAGCATTATGTTCTCTTGTATCATTTCCCTTCAAGAGCATTTAACATGCCAAGTCATATTAATTACTATCCCAGTGTAGCGCACTGTTATTTTGAAATATTGATTACGTCTTTGATCATTTGTTCATTCTTGTATTCTTATATTAAGAATAGGAATGATATGTAGGCCTTCGAACCAGGGGGAGGAGATAGATAAGCAATTGATGCAAGTAATTCAAAGGGTGTTGAAGAAAGGGGAGATTGTACTACTGGAGGACCTTAATATGCCTGACATAGAATGGGGAATCTCTAAGGCAATATCTACCAGGAGTAGGGGATTACTTGAGGCACTGCAGGGATCATTTCTACAACAGCTGGTTAAGGAGCCCACAAGAGGGGAAAATATACTGGACTTTGTACTCACAAATGGGGATAGTGTTGAGATGTGGTGGTGGGAGACTGCCTTGGTACAAGTGATCCTAGCACAGTGAGTTTCAGGATACACATAAGGAGAATAATAAATAAGACCAGTACAAAGGTTCTGGACTTCAGAAGGGTGGGCTTTGAAAGAATGCGGGAGATTTACAGAGAAGAAATCGAAGCCAAAGACCAGATAGCGGATGTAGAGGAATTGTGGGGATGTATCAAGAGGGCAGTACTAAAAGCCACAGCACTATGTACAAGGAAGACGGGAAAAAAAGGAGGCCTCTTTGGTTTAATAGGGATGTTGTTGGGGCATTAAGGGATAGAAGGATAGCATTCAGAAAATATAAGAAAGCTCAGAGTGAGACAGACAAAGATAATTAAAATAAACTGAAACAGGCAGGAAAATTGATTAGAAGAGCAAAAGCAGAAACAGAGGAGAGAATTGCTAAACATGCCAAAAGAGGGGATAAAACTTTTTTTTAGATATGTGGGGGAGAAGAGGAGAACCAGACATGGGATTGTGAAGCTGGGGGGGTATAAATGTTGAGAGGGACTTGGAGAAAGTAGAGGTTCTAAATACTTATTTTTGCTTTGTTTTCAAAGTGGATGGGGAATGAAAGGGAACTGAGTTGAAGAGGAAAAGAGGAGAAGAATGTGGGATGGATCAAAGACCATTAAGTGAGAACAGAAAAAGATAAGGCAACGGGGCCTGATGATTTGCATCCAAGAGTTCCTAGAAAGTTGAGGGATGAGCTGGCATCACATCTGACAAAGTTATTTAAATTATCCCTGGACATTGGGGGGGGGGGGTTGTCCAAGTGACTGGATGACAGCAAACACAGTACCAATTTATAAAGGAGGCTGCAGGGAAGAGGTGGGGAATTACTGCCCTGCCAGCCTCACTTGAGTGGTGGGTAAGGCCAGAGAGGTGTTAATAATGGAAAGAGTGGTAAAATACTTTCTGGACAATAAACTATTGGATGAAAAGCAACATGGCTTCACTTGTGGGAGATCTTGCTAGGCAAATCTGATCAACTTTTCTGATGGGGTAACAAAGGTTATTGATCGGGGGGGCAGTTGATGTGGCCTACCTAGACTTCAGTAAGGCCTTTGACTCTGTTTCTCACCTTGGGCTAGTAAATAAGACAGGGCCTGGGGGTTGGACAGAAAATAACTTGATGGGTGGAAAACTGGCTGAAGGATAGAAGTCTGAGGGTGGCGGTAAATGGTGTACATTCTAGGATAGTGAGGGTGACGAATGGTGTTCCTCAGGGGTCAGCACTGGGACCAGTTCTTTTTAATATATATATCACTGGAACTTGAAGGGAAAATGTGTCTTTTTGCGGATGATGCAAAGTTATATAATAGAGCTGACATAGCGGGAGGGGTTGAGGACATGAGGATCTGAGCACCCTAAAGAAGCGGTCAGACATTTGAAAGCTGAAGTTCAATGCTAAGAAGTGTACAGTGATGCATGTGGGGTATAAAAATCCACTGGCCGGGTACTCACTAGGGGGGAGAACTGATAAAGCAAACAGAACAGGAAAGGGACCTGGGGATTATAATCTCAAACAATCTTAATGTAGGAGATCAATGTAGTAAAACAGTAGGTAAAGCTAATAGAATGATGGCATGCATAGGAAGGGGTATAACAAGTAGGAAGAGGGAGGTGTTGATGCCTTTGTATAAGACCATGGTCAGACTGCACCACGAGTACAGGGTACAGTTCTGGAGACCTCAATTAAGAAAGGATATAGATGCATTGTAGAGGGTTCAGAGAAGGGCAGCAAAGATAGTGCAAGGTATGCAAGAGAAGCCATATGAGACTAGATGGAGAGAAATCTATACGAGCTGGAGGTTAGAAGAGATAGAGGTGACATGATAGCGACTTTTAAGTATATGAAGGGAATAAATAAAGTAAATGAAGGTAGCTAATACAAAAGGAAAGTAGGAGTTAAAACAAGGGGTCATAATTTAAGATTGGAAGTGGGAAGATTTAAGAGCAACGTAAGTAGATGTTATTTCACTGAGAGCGTGGTGGAACCCTGGAACAGCTTACCTAAGCTTACCTAATCAGGTGGTATGTGAAGAAACAGTGGAGGAATTCAAGAGGGCATGGGACAGACATAAGGGGTTGGCTAGTGGGCAGAAATACCTGGGAAGTGGAGACAAGTAGGGGCGGGTGGGAAATGAGCAGACTAGATGGACCAGGGTGGTCCTTTTCTGCTGACACATTACTATGATACTATGATTGTGCTAATGGGGCATCTTATTGTTATTTTTAATATATGGATTTCAAAAACAATACAATCATAAAGCATACAAAAAATTGTGGTAGTATTACTGGTCCTAAAGTGATAATAGCACTGATACAGGCTCTGAACGATACTATTATCAGTCTGTAATACTATTGTTTGGCACTCTGAACATTGCAAAGAAACATAGACCTTGATGGCAGATAAGGACCGCATGGCCCACCCAGTCTGCCCATTACCCTACCTATTAGATAAGCTGGAGATCCTTGGTAACCAACAGCCTACTTCTTCCTATACCCCACCAGAACTGCCTTATGTCTGTCCCATGCATTCTTGAATTCCCCCACTGTTTTTAACTACCACAATCTCCTCAGGAAGGCCATTCCATGAGTCCACCACCCTCTCTGTGAAAAAATACTATTATCAGTAAAACTGAAGAGTGCAACCACACCAATCTCCAACAAAAGGCTACACTACCAGAGTCAATCAAACCAATGTGTCCTCTACGCAAGTCATGATTGGCCGCTTTCTCTCTCTGGGTGGGCAGAACACTCTCAAAAACATGGTGGCTTGTGGCACTGGGGGTTGAAGCACTGGATGTCACACCTCGCACTATGCCGGTGACCCGGATTCTGGAACAGACTCGGGTCACCAGGGGTCAGCCGGGGGAGGTAGGATTAAGCATACCAATGGATGCTCTCTCTTCCTGGGGGGACAGATTACAGGGCAGTGATGCCCACATGCATTGCCACCTGCGGAAGCTGCAGGCGGTAGGGCACAATTGCTTCTTAGAGGGAGTCGGGGGTGGGGAGGGTGCTGTGGACACTTGTCAGCAACGTGTGTAAGCATGCCGTCCATCTGGATGTAAGTCCTCTACGTCGGCTCCCTCGGGGGTAGGGACTGGGAGAAAACTGAAGGCAAAAAATCTCCCAGTCTCACGCAGAATGACGCTGGGTCCACGCTAAGTCAGGGGCCCAGCTGAAAAGACTGGAGGAAAGGACTCCTCGGGGCAGAGACCAGGGGAAAAAAAAAAAAAAAAAAAAACATGGTGGCCCCGTCTCTTGCTTAGCGAGAGTACTTGGCATCACAATTGCGTCAGCCACATTTCCCCCTTTTTCCCTTAAAAAAGTGGAATTAAGTGGCTGATCCTGCATTATCCAAGGAAACAAAAGGTAGAACTGCCTAGGAAATATAAACAACAAACATTCTTGCTATAAGATGCTTATGTGGGGCAGGCGGTGTGGGGGGAGAGCTTAGCAAGACAGTGCGGTGGTTGGCCAGGACCGAGAGAATCCTTCACTGCAGCGACCGATCGCCTGTAACAAAATGCCTAAAAAAATAAAGTCAGATCCATATATTAAAAAAATAACAGATTAGTGTACATTACAAGGCAGTAATTCCATCTTGAGTTTCTGGGGACATGGGAACCTCTCGAGATTCCCTGTCCCCAGAACCTCTCGATGGAATTACTGCCTTCTAATGTACATTGACCTATTATTCTATTTGTATTGACATTTAAAAATATGTTGATTATTATTTCCTTTCAGATCTAACAATAAGGCACTTAGAATGTTAAAGAAAATTCATAACTAAAAAGTAAAAAAAAACACATTTGTATGCATTCTTTTTTCATTTTAGTGGTTGCAAGGCAGAAATAAAACAACAGTCACAAAAGAGCAGAGATGCAGCTAGTGCTCCTATTGCCTCCCTCATATACTGAATGAGATCTCCTTCCAGTTAGGAGGAAGAGAACTTGGCTGAGTGAGATGATACTTAACAGGGAGCCCACACAAATGGTAGGAAAAATAGGCCAAAAATGCACTCACAAAAACTAGAAATAATCTTAGGACACATGCATCAGGTAGGTAACATGGGCAGACTGGATGGGCCTGGCGGTCCTTATCTGCCATCAACTTCTATGTTTCTAACAACAGCAAGCACACACAGGTATAAGCTCCCCTCCCAAACTTAAAGCTTACCCTCTACAACTGGGATCCCCAATGCCCAATATATTCACCTTCAGGTCCTTTTGGGAGCTACAGCTGGGTGACCAGAAGGATATAGTGCCATCTGCATCTAGAGTCCGTGGTCGGAGTCAGACACCAGATTCTCATGGCCTTTCAGCACTAGAATGCCAGCATGAATCTGTGTATGTGTGGGCAGAGTGCACACATCACTGAACCTCTTCCGAGCTCCAGAATAGGCAGCAGGGTTAAGATGGATAAAGAACTGTCCTCAGGGCATCAAGCAGCATAGCAGGAGGCTGAATTCCCAAGGAGTACACAGGGTAAATAAATATGGCTGCGGCTATGCAGCACAGAGCCCTCTGACTCCACTGGACTGCTAGGAAGGGGTCAGTTCCACAAAGCAGTTGGTGAGTGTAACCCCTAGGTGGCGCTATCCCAATGGCTACTACCCCTGCCTGTTTGGCTAGTAGCAGGTTAAGGGGCCCGAGTTCTGAAACAGGTACCTCCACCTGGAGGTCAGGGTTGGTAGTGGTCAAGCTAACCTGGGCACAGCCCTCTGGGACACTGTAACCCCTCTCTTTCCTTACTAGTGGCCAGAACAAATACACAATAATCACTTTCACAATACCCCTGATACACCACATAAGTACCCACACTGTTTGCACTTACCACCAGAGCTTTCCTCTGGCTCGGCCCTGGGGACCCCCTGTAAAAGAAGGTTATACACAGCAAATAACAGCAGTACAGTACTCTTGCACAAACTGGAACCACAGTCAGGGTAAATAAAAAAAAGAGTTGGATCTGATTTATTTAAGGGACTTTGAACAAGGGAGGGGCGTAATCAGGTTAATTTGCTTAAAGGCTCTATCAAACAGTTATGCATGCACTTCAGGGTCCATAAACAGTCACACACTCTGGGTACCCAGATGGAGAATGGTGGGCTACCCAGGAACATTGCAGACAGTTGGGGCCCTGTGATGGATGAAAACAACATGCACAACACACACTATTCACAGTTCATGAAAAGAAAACAACAAGGCAATCAGATGAAACACTTTTACATTAGGCTGTTGTTGCAAGGAGCTACCCTGATGATTACTCTCGATACCCAAGACTGGTCATAGGCTGGATGAAAACTGAGACAGCAGGTGGTTACTCTGGAGTGCCAGGAGAAGCAGGGCCCACATGATTTGCCGAGGCGCCGTTCCTGTTCAAGTGTGGAGCAGTAGGCTGATCCCCAAGCAGGTCTCTCGTCGGTGGCTTTCTCTGTGCAGTGGGGTAGTCTGGCAGGGCCAGTGTGGCATGGCTCAGGCCAAATGGAGGTGAACATGGATTCAGTCCGAGAAGGCTGGATAAAGCTTCCGGCAAGCAGAACAGAGTTTACACAGTGGGGAACCAAAATCATGACCCACTTTCAATACACAGCACATTTACATGTAAAGGATTCTACACTACCAGCAAGCAGAACACAATTCACACAGTTCACATAGTGGGGAACCAAATCACGACCCACTTTCAATACACCGCACATTTACATGTAAGGAAATTCTACTGTACAATACAAACTGCTCTCCGGTCATGATCGCAAAGTCTCTGCACAGACCAGGGATTCAAAAGCAGCTGAAAATCCTGACAGGCCGATTGCATTCAGCAAAATCTTCAGTCTTCTTCAGGTTTGAGCCTGGTAAAAAAATCAGTGGCTTACTTCGGTCTCACAAACTTGGATTTAGTCCGAAATAATTCTTTTCTCTCCCTCTCAGGGGCATCATTCAGATGTGCAGGCCACAACTCAGGCCTTTCCACAGTTCTCCCATGAAAAACTACTCAGATGGCTGCTTGACTGTCTCAAGCTCTTGCTTCTTCAGCTCCCAACTGAGATCTGATTCAACTGCCAGAAAGCTAGGGACTTTTCCCCAGAATCCAAAAGGTTTGATTGGCTGATCTGTCTGTCAGTTACAACAAAGGCTCCCCTTTCAGGTGCAAAAAGGCGCCAAAAACCCAAAACTACAATTCCTACAGATTTTGACTCCAGACAGCTCCTGTAGTCCGGCTCCATTTTAGGTCCCACCAGAACTGATTGGTCCAATTCGCAGTCCAGGACCAAGATAGTGGAGATAAACAAAACAGTCCTTGCTGCAAAGAAGGCAGGTTAGACAAACTACATTATCATGCTAAATGATTTTCAGCAAATAGTTACATCTTTCAACAGAGCTCCCTCTCAGATTACTTATGACTGCATTCCAGGCAGCCTTTAAAGAGACAGTACAGAGAGGCTATAGAGGCACTCTCTGGCAATCATATTTAAACTGCTAAAACGCAAGACACCAGCCTGGCAGTAGGTATTTAGGCAAGCTCAAGGAAGAGTTTTTGGGAACCCCCATTTGTAGGGGGAAGGTTACACCCTTCCCTGCCTGGAGAAAACTTGGCGTCCACATCAAGTCTGTACCATCATGCATCAGTTAACATAAACTTACTACTTTACTATACATATTCACTACATTTCCCTATACTTTGTCCATTCTGACAATACATTAGGCAGATTTCACACAAGTCAGTTGAACATTACTATACTAAATCAGGTAATAACTTGTTGTGCATTAAACAGAGTAAGTGGGGACCCTTCCCTACCAGCTAACTTGGGGCTAGATGGGGCAGGGGCACCATGGTGAGAGGGCAGAACAAGTAACCTGGAATGGGCCATCAAGCTCAATTTGGGCAGTGAGCTTGGAGAAACATAAACACCTTTGTGAATCACATGGAGAGGCAAGTCTTTCTTGGGGAAATAACCACAGTGTCTGCACTTTCAGCAACAGTCTTGGGACTTTCATCACTTGTGAGGGGTGCCTCTGCCTGGATGGGAACATCCAAACTTGGGGCACTGTTGGCTCCTTGCTCTGCAGGCTCTGTTTCTAGAACACTTGACTCATTTTGCGAAGGCTCAGGCACAATCAAACTGTGAGGCACTGAAGGGGGGTTGTCAGCACGCTCATGGTGTTCTTCAAATACTGGTATGTCACCAGAAAGACTCATTCCATCAGCCCCTCCCTCAGGCAAATCCTACAGTTCAACAATACACAGAGACTCATCATCTTTAGACATGATACTTGCACTTCATTTTCAGGGAGCATTGGCTCCAAGGACAAAGCTGGGGGGGGGTTAGGCAGTCCAGAAGGCCCAGCTTCATCCCCACAATTAATCATGGGGTTACCTCGAAACAGCTGACTCAGTTCATAAGAGGGGTAAGAGGCACAGTAGCACTCACTTTTGTCAAAAGTGGACTGACAGTCACTATCATTCTGGGACTGCTGCAGAGAAAACCATAAATCTGCGACCACTGGGGTAGGCTGACTGTCTCTTTCTTGCAGCAGCACGAGTCACCGGCCCAGGGGGCTCAATTTCTGGGATTCAGCCTCAATCATGACTTGGCCAATAGGTAGCAAGTGGTTACGGTGCATGGTCTTGACAGCTTTGGAGTTGTTCTCTGGGCACACCTTGTACACAGGTAAATCATCCAACTTTCCAACTACTACATGGGGAAGATGGTGCCACCGATCAGCAATTTTGTGTTTACCATGCAGTCCCAAATTGTGTAACAACACACGGTCTCCAGGTCAAAGCTCTTGAGCCTTTACTTTTTTATCATGACTCTCTTTGTTGGCTAGATTTCTATTGGTGGCCATTGTCTAGGCCAGTTGATAGGCATGGTTCAATTGAGCTTTCAGTTTTTGTATATATTGCAAGTAGTTTTCGGCTCGGACCCCATCTGGAAAGACCCCAAAACAGACATCAAGTGGCAGTCAGGCCTCTCTCTCCCGAACATGAGGCAGTAGGGGAGAGAACCCAGTAGCATCATTTTTCGTGCAATTGTATGCATGTACCAAGGTGCTAATCTGCTGGCTCCATTTATGCTTGTCTTTTGGGTGGAGGGTGCCCAGCATGTTTAGAAGGGTGCGGTTAAAATGTTCTGGTTGAGGGTCTCCCTGCGGGTGATAGGGGTGGTTCTCAACTTTCGCACCCGCCATAGAGAAAGCATTTTTTTGATTAGCCGACTCTCAGAGTCTCTGCCTTGATCAGAATGAACCTGCTGGGGGGCACCATTGTGAATGAAGAAATTTTCTACTAGCACCTTGGCCACGGTAGATGCCTTTTGATCTTTGGTGGGGAAAGCTTGTGCATACCGTGTGAAATGATCTGTAACCACTAACACATTTCCAATGTTCTACAAATCAGGTTCGGAACACAAGAAGTCTATGCAGACTAGTTCCATGGGGGTGCTGGTAGTGATATTAACAAGGGGGGCAGCCCTCTGAGGCAGAGCTTTTCTTTGCAGGTAGCAACTACAAGTCTACATGGTGCTCAACATTGGCCACCTTTTTAGGCCAGTAGAAGCAAGATTGTACTAGGTCAAGAGTTCTGTCAATACCGAAGAGCCCCATATGATTGTGGAGGGACCTCAGTACCAAATCTTTAAAGGCCATGGGCAGGACCAATTGTCGCTTGTCTACTTTGTCACTATGATCTACTGTCTCTCGATACAACAACTGATTGAGCAACTTCAACCTGGGGCCTTCTTTAAACAATAAAGCAGTTCGCAAGTCAGTGGAGCATAACTTAGACACATCTTTCCCTGCACGCAGGGCATCAAGTGCTGGCTGAATCATATGATCTTGGGATTGAGCCCACTGAATGCTGTCATTGTTAAATTGAGGTAGTGTACTAATATCTAGAGCAGAGAAGTGGCAATAAGCAGCTGGTATGCAGGTGTCAGAAGTGCCCAAGCAATCTCCTAAACAGTCCACTGTGTCCGCAGACATCTGTTCATCTCTATCAAACTTTTGGCACAATGCTCTAATGTCAGGTTCAGACAGCCTGATCCAATCAGTCTTGGAAGTGGGCCTTCGTGATAGGGCGTCAGCATCAATATGGTTCAGGCCTGGTCTGTATTTGGCAGCATAATCATAGGTTGATAATGCAGAAAGCCACCTGTGCTCAGTGGCATCTAACTTAGATGAAGTCTGTACATAGGTCAACGGGTTATTGTCAGTCTTCACCAATATCTTTGCCCCATAGAGGTATTCATGAAACCGGTCTGACTTGATTGGAGTTAGTGATTGACTGTTTGCATTGCAATATTTGTAATACTTTGAGTTATTCACTGGGCTAAGAATTTGTCATAAGTCCTGAATTGAGAGCAGGTTACAGGCTGTGTATTGGACCCAGATAGTGCCTAGGGGGTGGAAACTGTTTTTTCTTTTGTTTATCTCTGTGTGGCTTAAAAGGCCAGGCCAGACTGTGTCAGGAAGTGCTTACATCACAGCTACTTATCAGCCAATAGCTCTGGAAGAATCTTACAGACCTTGATAACAGTACTGATTTTAGCAGGCTCATTAGATAACTTAATATTCTTCAGGTGAAGCTGCCTCTGGCTGGAAGCTGCATCACTGGATTTAAGATTTGCAAGAAAGTGAGTTGTGCTCACAACAGAGGGAGGTGAACCTTACAATTTACAATTGTCTTTGGTTTGAAGCAGATTCCTTAGGAAAGTTAATATTCTTCAGGTGGAGGATACTTTTAACTGAAGGGTGAAATAAGGAACTTAGAATCATCAGAAAAGGCAGTCTTTCAATCAACAGAGGGAGGTGGACATTGCTTTACTTTTGTTATAATTGTTAAGATTTTCAGTGCAGGAAGAGTTTAAACCCACAGGGGCTGAATACTGTTTTCTGTGTCTGCCCTTCTGCACAGCTGACGTGTTTTGGGGCTGACTGCTTTCAGAGCACAAGTCACCAAGCTGTTTTGGAGCTGGGGAGGTTTACCTGTGTCTGACTTGGATGTTTGGATTTTTCTCTGTTTGATTAGCAGGGTATTTTCTCTGTCAAATTGTCGTGTAGGGCATCTTGCTGACAGGAAGGCACTCATCGCAGCAGTAGGTCAGAGTGTTTAGCTGATTGTTTTGTGAAGGCACAGTTTAGGCCACCACCACTACCTCAGAGGTTGCAAAGAAAGCACATCAGTTGGACCACAGTGAGCTCAGGGAGGGTAAGGGTGGTGGAACAGAGGCAAACCCAGTCAGTTGTTCCACTCCACAATTCATACACCATTCTGGGGGTGCATAGTTCCCCATGGATGCACCCGCAGAGGAGACTGAGGGTACAGAAACTGTCACAAGGGAGGCCCTCAGGAAGGATGCAGAGGGCACCACAGGGAAAGGAAGCAGCTCCTGGTGGGGGACTTAGTTATTAGGGGGATAGAACTGGGGGCAGCAGGGAAAACTGAAGTAAGATGCCTGCCTGGTGCCATGGCTTGGGGGGACAGGAAGCGCATCCTTAAGATCACGAGAACAGTTGAATGGGAATCTGAGCTGGACGTCATTGTCCACCTAGGGACAAATGACTTGGCTCATCATGAGATTAGAGCAGTGCAGAAGGACTTTGTAGAGTTGAGGAGGGGCCTAAGACAAGTAGCACACACAGTATCCTTCTCAGAGGTGCTGCCTGTCAGTGGCATGGGTGAGGCGAGGGTACTTTGCACCATGCAGTTTAACGAATGGTTGAAAAAATGGTGTGGAGCACAGGGGTTTGGCTTCACTGGGGACTGGGGTTCCACCTGGAGGGACACCAGCCTATACTGGCAGGATGGTCTACATCTGTCCAGGAAGGGAATAAGTCTTTTGGGCAATCGGTTTAAATGCTTCATTGGCAAGCTTTTAAACTAGTCAAGGGGGGGAGGGACTGAAAAGCAGTAGGAAAATCCCAGCCTCCCCCTACAAAACAGGGTACTAAATGAGAAAAAGACCAGGGTAGGAAGGTCAGTGGGGGATGCTGCTACAGAAGGTAAAGCCATTAAAAAATGGAGAGCAATGAGTACCAAAGCCCGTAGTCTGGGTAACAAGCTTCCTGAATTAGTGGCCTTGATGGAAGAGGAACATCTGGATATTGCGGCAGTCACAGAAACATGGTACACACAGAACCATGACTGGGACGTAAACATACCAGGATACACTATCTACAGGAGGGACAGGGAGGGTAAAAGAGGAGAAGGAGTAGCTCTCTACATAAGGGAAGGAATCAAAGCAACAGAACAAAAGGGTAAACAGGGAGGAGAAGAAGCACTGTGGGTCAATTTGGAGGCAGGCAATGGCACCACAATCCGCACAGGGGTTGTATACAGACCACCCTCTCAGGGGGAAGAAATGGACAAGGAAATGATAGAAAGTATACTTAGAATGGCAGATAAAGGGGAGATATTGCTGATGGGTGATCTGAATATGCCAGATGTTAACTGGAGTGCAGTTGCAGCAGCCACTTCTAAGAGTGGGGTTATTCTAGATGCCCTACAGGGGGCATGCCTTAGACAACTAGTATTGGAACCCACTCGAGAGGGAGCAATCTTAGAACTGGTCCTCTCAAATGGAGATGGAGAGAGGATCACAGATGTAGAAGTGGGTAGCCATCTGGGAACTAGCGACCATCGAACAGTATGGTTCACAATAAACACAGCAATAGAGTCAAGCCATACAAAGACAAAAGTACTGGACTTCAGGAGGGCTGACTTTGCCAAAATGGGTGAGTGCCTAAGGAATGCACTAGCAAATGGGCAGGAAGGAGGGGTGGAAGAACAATGGGGAATAATAAAAACTGCCATCACAGAGGTAACAAGCCTTTGTGTGAAGCAAATAAACAAAACAAAACAATGTAAGAAACCACTATGGTTCTCAAAGGATGTGGCATGAAGGTTCAAGAGAAAAGAAAGCATTCAGAAAGTACAAGGAATCACAGAAGGAACAAGACAGAGAATTGTATCAGTTAAAGCAAAAGGAAGCTGGGAAGGCAGTCAGAACAGCAAAGGCCCAACTCGAGGAAAAGATAGCCAACTCAGTTAAGAGGGATAAAACCTTTTTAGGTACATCAGAGTGAAGGAAGACTAAGGGAGGGATAGTGAGGCTTAATAAAGGGAGGGGGGTGGGCAGAGGGTGACTGTGAAAGGCAGAGATACTAAACAAATATTTTGCTCAGTATTTACAAATGAAGAGGAGAGTACCTAAAACAAACAGTAGAAACACTCTGGATACAGAAGTTGATACCAGCCCATTTACAGAAGAAAGGGTTCTGAAGAACTCTTAAAACTGAAGGTGGACAAAGCAATGGGGCCTGATGGGATTCATCCCAGAATTCTAAAGAACTAAGGTAGAACTAGTGACACCACTGACTACCCTCTTTAACAAATCATGGGAGGATGGGGTGGTACCTGAGGACTGGAGGAGGGCAGATGTGATTCCCTTCACAAAAGTGGGAGCAGGGCAGAAGCAGGAAACTACAGACCTGTTAGTTTAACCTCAGTGATAGGAAAATGATGGAATCACTTCTGAAGGAAAGAATTGTCGAGTACCTAGAGGCCAGAGGGGCACAGGACCCAAGGCAGCATGGATTCACAGCGGAAGGTCATGCCAGACGAATCTAATAGATTTCTTTGACTGGGTGACCAAAGTAGTAGATCAGGGAGGGGCTGTGGACATGGCCTACCTAGACTTTAGCAAGGCATTTGACTCAGTCCCACACAAAAGATTAATATACAAGTTAGCCAGCCTGGGAGTGGGTCCCAAGATGACAGCCTGGGTAAAGAATTGGCTGGAGAATAGGACACAGAGGTAATAGTAAATGGAGTCACTCTGAAGAGGGGGTTACTAGTGGGGTACCGCAGGGTTCAGTATTAGGACGGTCCTCTTCAATGTCTTTATAAGTGACATGCAGAGGACTGGAAGGAAAAGTATGTCTCTTTGCAGATGACACAAAGATCTGCAACAGAGTTGATACTGAGTGGGGTGGAAAGGATGAAAAGGGACTTGGCAAGGTTAGAGGAATGGTCAAATGTATGGCAGCTTAGATTCAATGCTAAGAAGTGCAAGGTAATGCACCTAGGAAACAAAACCCAGGGGAAGAGTACACAATGGGGGGTGAGATACTAACAACAACAAAAATGGAAAGGGACCTGGGGGTAGTCATATCAGATGACCTAAAGGTAGGCAAGCAATGTGAGAGGGCAGAAGGAGGGCTGGGGGGATACTGGGATGCATAGGGAGAGGCATCACCAGTAGAAAACAGTAAGTTGTTATCCCTCTGTACAGACAGCTGGTGAGACCCCATCTGGAGTACTGTGTGCAGTTCTGGAGACCCAATCTATGCAAGGACATAGACAAGATGGAAGCTGTCCAGAGGAGGGCAACTAAAATGGTGCAGGGTCTGCACCAGAAGACATATGAAGAGAGACTAAAGGAGCTTAATATGTATAGCCTCGAGGAAAGGAGGGAGGACATGATAGAAACTTTCAAGTACCTCAAGGGAATCAACAAAGTCCAAGAGGCTAGCATCTTTCAAAAAGAGAGGTGTGCAAGAACAAGGGGCACAATTTGAAGATGGGGGCAGCTCAGAGGTAATGTAAGAAAGTATTTTTCACAGAGAGGTTGTGGATGCATGGAACAGCCTTCCAGAGGAGGTTGTGGAGTCAAAAACAGTGGCTGAATTCAAGTATGCATGGGACAGTCATAAGGCAATTCTAGGGGGTGGGGGTAGAAAGAAGTAGGCTGCTGGTTAACTAGGATCTGCAGCTTATCCATTAGGTAGGGAACTGGGCAGACTGGGTGGGCCAAGCGGTCCTTATCTGCCATCAAATTCTATGTTTCTACGTTTCTATGGTCAACAATGGCCCATTTTAGCACAAGGAAGTTCAACTTATGCACAGGGTAGTTTCGTTCGGACGGGGTCAAGCTCCTACTGGTGAAAGCTATTGGTCTCAGGCCACCCTCACGATCTTGATACAGCACCACTCCTAGACCCTGCAGACTAGCGTCCGTATGCAGTATATAGGGTTTGGTGGGGTCAGCATAGGCGAGGATGCGTGTATGGGTGAGCTAATATATGATCTCATGGAAGGCTGCTTCTCAGTCGGGCATCCAGCAGGGCCCGAAGAGTTCATCTGGGCGGAAGTATACTTTTTCTGGTTCTTTAACAGCCCCTTTTTTGTATTTACAACTGGTAGGAGGGTAACCCTGGATAACGTTCAAGAGAGGGCGAATCACCTTCGAATAGTCTTTTATGAGCCTGCGGTAGTAGCCACAGAACCCCAGGAAACATTGTAGTTCTTTCAGATTATGGGGCTGGGGCCAAGTAGTTAGTGCTTCAACCTTACTGGGATCAGTCTCTATCCCTTTTATAGATACTATGTGCCCCCACATACTTCATGGAGGTTTGGAAAAACTGGCACTTGTCAATGAACAGCTTGAGGCTGAAGTCTTCCAGTCAGTCAAGGACTTTAAACAGTCGGTTCTCATGCTCCTCTAAGGTGCTCCCAAACACAATGACATCGTCCAAGTACACCAGACATTCCAGCAAATTCATATCTCCCCCTGCATGTTCCATCAGTCGCTGAAAGGTGGCCGGGGTGCCCGATATCCCCAGTGGCATCCTCAGAAACTCGTAGAACCCCAATGGACAGATGAAGGCTGTTTTGTCATGGTCTTCCAGGGTCATCAGGATCTGGTAGTATCCACTGTGAAGATCCAACACTGAGAACCATTTGCTCCCATTCAAGCAGTCCAGGGCATCTTGTATACGAGGCACAGTGTATTGGTCTGGGATGGTCTGCTAGTTCAGGGTTCGATAATCAACACATCCTCACAGACCTATTTTTCTTATGCACAACCACAATGGGAGAGGCGTATGGGCTCCTGGATTCTTGTATTATGCCAGCAGCAAGCATTTCCTGCAGGTGTCTTCTCACATCATCTATATCTGCTGGGACTAGGCGTTGGGACCTCTCTCGAAATGGCCATTCATCGTGCAGGTGTATGTGATGCTTAGCACCCTGGACACATCCCACATCCCATTCCTTCAACGAAAACACTTGGTCTCTCTGGGCAAGTCTCTTGCTAATTCTAGCCTTCCATTCAGCTGGCAACGGGGAGTCACCAAAGTCAAACAAATCTGGGGTCACTCACTCCTCACCAGGGTGCTTGTTACTGGGCAATACTGCAGTGTCTGCACAGTGTACCATAGCTAGTGTGCACCATCTGTTCACCCAGATCTCCCGATCTGACACACTGTGAATCTGGACCATCACTCGTCATGCATAAGCATGGGCACGAGCAGGCAAGATGCTGGGCTTGACCAATAATCCTGGCAATTTTCCTTTGCTTGGCGCATCCAACATCAATATTTTGTTCTTGACATCTTTCCGGAGGTGGACCTCCCCTTGAATGGTACACTGTGCATTAGGGGCCAGTACCATTGAATCGGGATCCTTCCTTCACACAATCCCCACTGGTTCATCCTGGTCTACTTCCTCAGGTTTCTGTTGCAAATCATAGGCCCTCTTGATCTGAGCCAGAATTCTCAGGGCCCTCCCAGTCCATCGCCCTTGTTTCTTGTGACACAGTTGCGCCAGTCTCCCAAACATATGGGCATTTGTTCCAATTAACAGGGGAACCCCATCATACAGTCCAGTGGGGGAAGGGACACTAGGGCCAGTGTCTCTACTTGCTCCTCTATGCCAGTGACAGTTGCAGGAAAAGACAACCAGAGGCAGACATATCCTAGATATGGGTAAGACTTGTCGCTCAGCCCCCACATATGTAGGTCTTTCAGGGATTGTAAGGGCACATCAGATAAGTGTTTGTCATGCCAGTCCTGAAACACAATGGTCACTTGAGACCCACTGTCAAGCACAGCCCAAGTAGGAATACCATTCACAGCCACATTAGTCTCCATTGAAGGGCCCACTATCTTGGACCAGTCTGGAGGGACAACAGCAGGGGGCCTGGACATACGATTTAGCCACAGAGGGGTTTGAGTTAGGATGGCCGAAACTTTTACTGCGGTTATTTCGTGCACCCCTTGACCACTGACTCATTTTCCAACACTCTCCTTGAAGCTGGTTCAGCACTTTCTCTAAGTCGTTCTGAGACTGGCATTCCCTCTTCATACGGCCATCCTTGTCACAATTGTGACAAATGACACGCTCTCAGGGCATCCTTGGGGAAAACATAGCAGGGGATGCTGGAGCATCGACGGGAGATTGTGATCCGACTTCTGCGGGTAGCGTACCATGTCTCAAAAGTTCCTTTAGGGTGGCAGTCAATTGCTTGAGCTCAGCCGAGAAGTCACCCCCCCATAGAGGATGCCTGAGGATGCACCCCCACCCCCATAACAGTCACGTTCTAACAGGGACCAGGGTCTTTGTCAACAGGGGATACCTCCATGAGAACATCCAGTTTTGCCTTTCTGACTTCCTTCAGCAACTTCTCACCCCACCATTTAGCCCACGGCGGCACACCCTTAGTGGTCTCCATTTCGGAAGGGCCTTCCGGTGCCATGATCACTTGAGCTGCACTCACCCCATAATTACAATCTCCCTTGTCCCCTTCAACCTCCTGGAGTTCTTTTATCAAGTTAAAGTAGTCAGGTGGGTTACATCTCCTATCCTGGAGCCTTAACTGGAGGATCTGCAATTTAGAATGCTTTGCATGTTGCAGTATGTGCCTCAATCTCACATGGTTCAAGTCACTGGCGGCTACCCCACCTTTCCGGTAAGTTTTCTGCAAAGCTCTTTCTAGACGAGTAACATATGCAGACAAACATTCCCCTTTCTGTTCCTTGGTATCTCATAATTTCCGCATCAAATTCTCCCCTGACTCAATGTTCCCAAAATTGCCTTCGAGTGCAGATAGGTACTTCTGAGCAGATGCATCAGGGTTTGTGGACCACGAAATTTAATGGCTTTGAGGGCGGGGCCCCTCAAACTTTTTATGATTCTTTTCCGCTTCTCAGCCTCCGCACACTACCACTCGGGTACCAAGGGGGCAACATAGTTCATCCAGGTCTCCCAGTCATCCTCCCCCTGGGGGTGGGGAGGGTGCCCGAGAAGATTCTCAGCCTTCGGTAGGAGTCGTGACTAATGGCAGGTACAGATATAGGGGCCAGCATTGGCATGGGTACAGAAGGTGGGGCAGTAACAGGTGCTGGAGTGGGAGGGGGTGTTGAGGAAGGAACACCCCCAGGTGGCAGGAATAATTTCTTAAAGTCCTCTACGGTTTTTTCTTCCTCCAGCAGCAACTTAGGAAATTTCTCCTCAGCAGTCTCAGATAATTGTGGGAGCTCATCCTCCCTGGGGTCTTTACTGTCTTTTGTTATCACTCTCCAGGCAGCTGGAACCCCTTCTGGGGCAATAGTCTGTGGCACTTTAGAGCTGTCAGCAACACTCTACCAAGGCTATGAAAGTTTGGGTGATCAAACTGGCCTGTCGACCCAGCATCACATGTTTTTTTAAACATTCAACTTTGGAGACTGCTCCCTCTACAGTGTCTTTACTGGTACCCAGGGGACTATCCAGCATAAGTAGAGCATTTTGGGGGTCGATCTCCTGCCCAGTACACCACCCCACCAACTGGTATACAGCCATTTCTATGGGGTAGCCATTAATCTAACAATAATTTGTAATTTTTGGCCACTAGAAGGCAAAAAATCCCAGTGGTGAGCCTCCAAAATGTAACCCCAAGGGTTACTACCCCTGCCTGCTTGGCAAGTAGCAGGTTAAGGGGCCTGAATTCTGAAACGAGTGCCTCCACCGGGAGGTCAGGGTTGGTAGTGGTCAAGCTAACCTGGGCACAGCCCTCTGGGACACTGTAACCCCCTATTTCCTTACTAGTGGCTGGAATAATACACAGTAATCACTTTTACAATACTCCTGATACACCACATAAGTACCCACACTGTTTGCACCTACCACCAGGGCTTTCCTCTGGCTCGGCCCTGGGGACACCCTGTAAAATAAGGTTATACACAGCAAATAACAGCAGTACAGTACTCTTGCACAAACTGGAACCACAGTCAGGGTAAATGCAAAAAAAGAGTTAGATCTGATTTATTTAAGAGACTTGAACAAGGGAGGGGCGTAATCAGGTTAATTTGCTTAAAGGCTCTATCAATCAAACAGTTATGCATGCACTTCAGGGTCCATAAACAGTCACACCCTGGGTACCCAGATGGAGAACAGTGGGCAAGCCAGGAACGTTGCAGCTGGTTGGAGCCCTGTGATGGAAGCAAAAAACAACATGCATAACACACACTATTTGTAATCCGGAGCTGGAGAGCTCAGTTCGTGAAAAGAAAACAAGACAATCAGATGACACACTTTTAGATTAGGCTGTTGTTGCAGGGAGCTACCCTGATGATTACTTACGATACCAAAGACTGGACACAGGCTGGACAAAAATCGAGACAACAGGTGGTTAATCTGGAGTGTCAGGAGAAGCAGGGCCCACACGATTCACTGAGGCGTCGTTCCTGTGCAAGCATGGAGCAGGGGACTGATCCCCAGGCAGGTCTCTTGTTAGTGGCTTTCTCAGTGCAGTGGGGTAGTCTGGCAGGGCCAGCATGGCATGGCCCAGGCCAAATGGAGATGAACGTGGATTCAGTCCGATTAGGCTGGATAAAGCTTCCAGCAAGCAGAACACAGTTCACACAGTGGCGAACCAAATCACGACCCACTGTCAATACACAGCACATTTACATGTAATGGATTCTACGGTACCAGCAAGCAGAACACAGTTCACACAGTGGGGAACCAAATCACGACCCACTTTCAATACATAGTACATTTTATTTATTTATTTATTCATTGATTGAATTGTTCCACCAGGAAAGATACACTGAGCAACTTAATGCTCATCCGATGGTACGACCTGGGGGAAAGGGGAAGGGATGTACAGACTGCAAGTTCATATACAACATAACAGATGGCGAGATTATATATACAGTTACAAAACAGAAGCATGGCAAAATGAGACAATATAGGCTGTTGCAAGAGTTACTGTGCAGGCAGTTCATAGGAGCAGCATACAAATATAATCAGTACAGGTAACAAGCATATTGTAGGATGCAAGGTTGACAATGCATACTGGCTGGCTGAGACTAAATCCAGGTAAGACTAAGGTACTGATAGTGGACCCAGATCATCGGATGGCGGGTATGCGGGTTGGACAGTTGCTGGGGCTTTCCCCTGGCAGTGTCTCTCTAGCTGCCTCACATCAGGTGCAAAACCTGGGCATTATTCTTGACAATGATCTGACCTTGAAATCTCAGGTGTCAGCAGTTATCAAGACCTCATTTTTCCATCTGAGGAATATCGTCCGGGTGAAGCATTTAGTTCCTCCTGATGATCTTTCTACCTTGGTCCAGGCCTTTGTGACTACCCGTCTTGATTATTGTAATTCCCTGTATCTAGGGCTTCCGCGGGTTGATATCTGCTGCCTGCAGCTGGTGCAGAACACGGCAGCTAGGCTGGTGACTGTAACTTCTTCGACCAGTCACATTACGCCTGTACTCCGCAGACTGCACTGGCTGCCTGAACAGTGGCAGATCACCTTCAAGGTCAGTTTGCTGACCTATGAAGCCCTACACGATCAGGGACCCTGCTACCTGAAAGATCTCCTTTACCCCTACTGCCCCTCCCGCCTGCTTCGATCTGCCAATGAGGAATTGCTAGAGATTCCCAAGGGGTGTTTAAAGACATCTGGGACTCGGTCTTTTTCTTATGTAGCTCCTACCCTGTGGAATTCTCTACCTCGTCAGATTAGAGAGTGCCTGACCGTTCAAAGTTTTAAGACAGCCTTAAAAACTTATTTATTTAGTCAGGCATTCCTAGGTACTGTTTGACTGATTAAAGCCTAGCTATAAATCTTAACTGGATTATGTTTTTATTATATTAATGTTATTTTAAATGAATTTATGAATTTTGAAGGTTGTGTTTATATATGTTATTTTAGAATCTGTACAGCGCCTTGGTTTTTGAAAGGCGCTTTATAAATAAAGCTATTATTAACACTACCGACTACTGAGCTGTCATAATTTCTCTTGACGTTAACAGGGTTTTGACCACTAGTCTTGGCATTTTAGTAGCTGCTGAAATGTGTCTGTTGGAAGCTGGACACATTTTGTTTTTGTTTCATTGTTAGTCTGTGTGTCAGTCTGTATGTATGAAATATAAAACTGAATAAACTTCTCTGTATGTATGAAATATAAAACTGGATAAACTTCAGGTCTACAGAAGAACACTACAGCCAGCCCATCAGTGAGTGGTAGTGCTACTGCTCGAATCCAGTGACCCAGGATCAGCAATGATTCTCGTCAGTCGAAGTCCGCTGAAGGGAGAAAAACTGAGGGTCCCAGAGGACATTCTCTTCCTCCAGAAAGAGAGGGCTGCAGCTGCTTTACTGCCACTTAGGTGACCACAGATGGTAGAGCAGTCAGCAGTGCATGTGAGAGGAAAGATATCGTCCATGGTCTGCATGACGCACGAAAGCTCCGACTGGATCCCCTGTGTGTACTGGTATTCTAGGGGCCGGGACTGAAAATGAGAAAACAAGTTTGCACCAGGCACAGTGATTCTGATATGCTTGGGACCTGACCACTACTACCAACCGCTTGTGGGAACCAGGGGAACTCCTGACCCCATTTGCAAGAGGGGGCAGAAGGTTGGATCCAGCACTGCTGACCTTGCCGTGGGTGGTGAACCTGTGGGCTTGAACCCCTGAGGTGAAAGTGGAACACGTGGTGGGGGGTGGGCCAGGCTCGTTTACATGGGTTAAATGCTAGTGTACGAAGAAACAATGCATTTAAAATATAAAAATATTAGCACCAGAAAGATTCTACAAAGTTATTTTTCTTTTTTTTATTGTTAACAACTGGCTCTGCTTGCCTCTAGATTTACCTTGAATGAAACATCACAGGCCACTCGGGCATTACTTGCCTTTTGGAGCACTTGGTGTCTGTGAATCGTTTTATGGCAACAGGAAACTTGTGATACTTCCCCTTGTAGATCTTGTGGGAGAATGCTGTTTCTGGGAACAGTTCGACATCAATCTCCAGATCGTAGCGCTTAATTTCTGATATCTCAGGCAATTTACGAGCAGGCTGAATCCCCATCCCTGAACCACCACTGTCTTCATGCAACAACAAAAAAAGAGAGATGCTGGTGATTTAATGTTGGTCTTCCAACCCGACAGTTTGATGCTTATGACAATTTTACATGGCTAGAAGAAAGTTCATAACCAGAAAAAAAAATCTGTCATATTTTCCAGAGTCCCAGCAATCAGGAACAATTACAAATTTGCAGACTCTTCACTCGATACAGATTGAATACATGTAGTGAAATTCTTGCTTCTTGGTTCATCAGTAAGTGAGGGAAGCCCATCTAGTCACCTATGGAAACATCCTACAAAAATCACAATCTGATTTTTTTTTTAATCCTTTTTTTTTTAATTTCTGTTTTTCTCTCTCTGCCCAGCCTGCCCAATCTGCAGGTGACCCCCTCACCCCAACCCATCACCAGCAGTCACTGGGGCTTATCCCTTGCCTACATTCCTCTGCAGCCTACTCACCTGTTGCAGGGGCGCTGGGGTTTTCCAAGCCCCTCAGTAAATCATGCTTAGTTGCAGGCAGATGCCCAGTAGTTGTGGCACCTGCATGGGGAGGGGGATCACTGCTTCATCCTGCTGTGATCGAGTGGCATTTCCGCTTTTTCATCCCGATTCCTCTGAACACCTGATGGGCTAGGAGGACAATGGCAGGCGCACATAGATCATGGTCATGTGGCCGTTAGGAGGTGCCCACCCACCCACTGCAGCTCCTGTATGCACTGCCAGCTGTGGTCACCCAAGTGGTGGTATCACAGCAGAGCACATTATTCACCCTCCACAGAGGCAAAGAGCATTCTATGGGACATTCGGTCCTCCTTCCCCAGGCTAGTCCCCAACGACACAGAATTGCTCCAGAACCCAGGTTGCCTGCATTATAAGTGGTAGTGGTACTGCTGCATTGAAGGACAGGCCCCCTTTAATTCCTATATTATCCCCAGCCTCCCATGATATACCTCCTCTTTCTACGTGCTCATCAGACTGACTGTGATCTGTCTGTTCTTATGACTACCAGTTTGGATACCTGCCACTCCCAGATGGGATATTATGGCTTACTCCTGCACTCTGAGGCCCTGAACAGTCAGTGGTGCCTACTGGACACTTTGGAGGGCGCAAAAGCTGTCAGGGTACAAGGGCCACCAAAGTGTTCAGTGGCTCTTAAGGTGGTGAGGTTGAGTGCTGTCACAGAGTTGGAAGGATAGAATTTTAATCCCTTTAAACCCCATCACCCATGGTATCTGCCAATGGCTGCCATCCTGTGAGGAGGGAAAGACTCCATGTGATCACCCACAATGTCATAGGCACACCACTCCCTGCCGCAGGAAGTACTCATACAGCAGGTAGACTTGCATCTCCCCCCAACCCTGGTCAGTGTGTGATGCCTTCGTGTTAAGTTTTAGAGTCTCAAACTCCTGTCTTGCAAATCAGGGACAGGGCTTAAAAAAATCAAGGACCGATGACCAGAATCAGAGACAGATCTTAAAAAATGGGAATAGAAGCTCAAGAGGCCTTCCACATTGTGTGACTTAGTCTGAAAAGCATTTGCTGATAGACAAATATAAAGTGACAATAATGCTTGTCATAATTTGTTAAAATGTTACACTTCATGACCATTTCCTGGGCCCCTGGTCAAGCTAACACTTTCATGGGCTTTCTACCCCTGCCTAAATTATTTATTTTCCCTCCTACCTCCCTCCACCTCCACTTCCTTTTTTTGTCCCTCTGTCATTCTATACCTCTTTCCTCCCTACCACCTTAATTAGATCTTCATCATCACCCCACTACCTACACCACCTCTTCTTCCCTACTCTCCCCCACCCTCCTCCCCCTTTATTCCACACTGACTACATAGTTAGTCTTCCCTTTCCCTCCCATCTGTCCCCATCCTACCCCCCACCTCTGCTTGCCTTCTCCCTCCCCGCACTTTCCTCCTCCCTCCCTCCCCTGTCCCTATTCTGGTACGAGACCTTCCTTCTTTCTTTGACTTAGGCACAATCCAATTATTTGCCTATATTGTTAGTTGTACAGTTCTCCTCTTTAAACAAGTGTTCTCATGTTATGTTACCATTACCTATTGAAACATTAGCCTTTGTTTTGACTCTGCACCCTGTACGTGCTTAGATTGTGTAACTATTGTTAGAATTTATGCCTGGAGACAGTTTTCAATTGTTTCCTGCTGTCTTTGTATCTGTGGAACATATCTGTATTCTTGTTTGTGTCATATTTGACGTGGAACCTATGAAAGAGCTTTTTGCTCAAAGCTGTTAATCCAAGATCTCAATAAATAAATAAATAATTTTATGCTTCACACCACTACTTTTCAGGGACAGAAACCATAATTTTAGGAGGGACAAAGGAAAATTTTGATGCAAAATCAGGGATGTCTCTGAAAATTAGGAACAGTAGGCATGTTCTAGACACCACCAGCACAGTGTGGGGTAGTTGGGATCAGCACACGATATAGGGTCTCCCATGTAGTGGTACAGTGCACCACCAGGCTGGGCAACAAATCTGATTTCTAGATGCTTCACTTATTGCCATTCTTAAGAATGCTGGCAACCAGCCATCCCATCGATGCAGCAGTAGGCTACCACTCGTGATGCCAAAAACCCTACTTCAGGAAGAAGCATAGGCAGGGAGAATGAATGCCCCAGACAAAGCTCTCCTCCCTCAAGTTGGGGGGACTCAGCATCTTGCTGCGAGACTGCAACCAGACAAAGGTCAGGTAGAGAAGGGGTGCCATCAGACGTTGGCCCAATTTGTGTGCCAATGAGGATGTGCAGACACATCACTGCATACCAGCACCCAGGGAGAAAAAAAGGAAGGAAAATGCCCTGGTCCAATCCAGCACTCCTGCAGGTCCTGCACGACCAACACAGCAGGCCACCTATCACTGTGTGTGGTTCTGGGTAAGAGGTGGATAACTGGCAAATCCATGAGAAGGTCAGTGACTCGGCTGGGGGAAGGGATGCTGAGGGACTAGGGGATGAAGGAGCAGAAACACATTGCAAAAAAATAAAATAGAATGCCAGGGATCTACACACCTTGTTGGGCACAATAAATCCTCCTCTACATCCCAACAGCTGTACTTCCTCTTTTCTCCTTCTCATCTCTGAAATACGATGAATTTGCTTTCTTTTTTACCTCTATAATTAATCCCTTTCTCCATTTCCTTTTCTGCTTTACCCTACATTTTCCATCCCCCCTCCCCCTTTTTTCATCGGCCCCAGCAAATTTGTCTCCCCTTAATCCTTTTATAATTGTTTGGTCTTTAAGAAAGTTCAGCTTTTATCTGACTATCAATAAGTAATATTTTATTCTTCCACCTTCATGTAAGAACCACCCAGGGTGTCATGGCAACACCACTTCATCAGGGCTAATGGTGGTCAAATCTTCAGGATATGTTCAAATCCTGTTTAGTTTTTTAAATAATTTTTAAGGCTTAAATAGTTGCGAGTATTACTTTATTTTTGCCACTCTCCATGCCCCCAGGAGCGTCACTCTTTCCAATGAACACACAAAATGCCAGCAGAAACAGGCCTCATGGTCTATCGAGTCTGCTTGATTGTGAAGCTAGCCCCTCAACTTGCAGCTGCCCCACCCTCCCCCTCCTCTCCTCATAACCACCCCCTCACTCTGTCCCACCCTCTCCTAAATCCTCCCACCAGTCTACACGATACTATTTCCTCGGGCAGAGTGTTCCACTTATCTACCACCCTTTCTGTAAAAAAGTGTCTCCTGATTTCCCTCCTGAATCTCCCCCTCCCTCCAGTTTCAGCTGATGCCCTCTTGTGTCCTTCCCCTTCTGATCTGAAGAATCCCTTCCATATTAATCTGTTAATACTCTTTAGGTACTTAAGGGTTTTGATCCTATTCCCTCCTGTCCCTCCTCTCTTCCAGGGAATACATTTGCAGCTCTCCTAGTCTCTCCTCATAGGATTTTCCCTGAAGTCCCTGTATCATCTTCGTTGCCCTACACTGCACCCTCCAGCAATCTGATGTCCCTTTTCAGGACTGGACGCCAGTACTGCACACAGTATTCTAGGTGTGGCCTAACCAGTGACCTGTACATGGGTAGGATCACTTCTCTGTGCCTGAAGGAGATTCCCCTTGCTACGCACCCCAGCATCTTGTTTGCCTTTGCAGCCACCTTCCTGCACTGAGCAGATCCTTTTCCTCCTCTGTGTTTACCAACTGTACCTCCCAACTAATATTTCCTCTCCTGGTTCCTTGCTCCAAATGTGCAGTAACTTGCACTTCTGGGTGTTGAACCCCAACTGCCATGTCTCCAACCATTCCTGTAGTTTGGTCAGGTCTTCCTGCAGCCCCCTCCACCCCTCTATGTCATCTACCACTAAATCGATCTTAGTATCACCTGCGAACAGACTGATCCTACTCTGGATCCCATTTGAGCAATCGGCTATGAATATCCCGAATAGCACCGGTCCCAGTACTGAGCCCTGGGGCACCCCACTCATAACGTCCCTTGATGATGAGAGTTCCCCCACCACCACCACCCTTTGCTGCCTACGCCTCAGCCAAGTAGTGATCCAGTTGACCATTTTTGTCCCCGCCTCAATGTATTCCAGTTTTCCCCCAGCTTCCCATGTGGCACTGAGTCAAAGGCCTTCCTGAAGTCCAAATATAAGACATCCACTGCTGGCCCCTGTCTAGTTCCCTGGTAACCCAGTCGTAGTATTCGACTAGGTTTGTTTGGCAGGATCTGCCCCATTCAAAACTGTGCTGATGGCCATCTTGGAGCCCACTGTCTTCCAGAAAGGTCACCATTCTTTCTTTTAGGATCGACTCCATTAGTTTCCCCACAATTAAAGTGAAACTTACCAATTTGTAGTTGCCTGGATCATCCTTCGGGCCACTTTTATGAATGGGCACCACATATGCCCTCCTTCAGTCCTGTGACACGCATCCTGTTTTCAGTGATGTACTGAATGGGTCTGCCAGTGGTGGTCCTGCCAGGATCTCCACTAACTCCCTAAGAACTCTAGGGTGAATGCCATCTGGCCCCTGCACCTTGTCCACCCTCAGTGCCCTTAGTCCCTCCAGCACCCTGAATTCTGTAATTTTATTTATTTATCTGTAGAAAATTGGATTTACAGACCTTTGAGTCAGGGACTCATTTACAAAGGCACCTCATCAAAGAGAACAAACACATACAGTGAAAAAATAGGACAGTGCACAAAATAGCAGTAACAGCATACAGGGTTACAAATAAAGCGCATTTCCATCTTACATGATTACATGATTTCAGGCGGGAGACCAGACAAGTCTTAAGTTACAAACAGAGTGCAGACTCACAATACAGATTAAATGAGTTCAGGCGATAAGTTAGAATGGTCACAGGTTACAGATACAATGTTACAGAGGGAATAGGCCTCAGGGAGACATGGGCCAATCAACAAATAGTGTAACCAAGTATGCATAGGCTGGCTTCAGCAATTCAAGAAGAACTTACTGGGTATGCATAGGCTGTGGTCAACCCACGGATGGGTATGGATGGGCCCTGTGGGTGGTGCTGGAGAGTTTGCTGTCCAGAGTTGGAGATATTGCTGTCCAGAGGACATCGTCTAAGGAGTATTGGTAAGCAGGCCCTTTTGGGAGGGGAGCGGTTAGGTGCCTGTGCAGCAGCGGGTGGCAAAAAGGTGGTTTCTGAGTGCCACCTTGAAGGGACCCATTTTTAGGGTGCTTGTGACCTTGATTGGGAGGGAGTTGAACCAGTTGGAGGCCCTGAAGCAGAAGACCCTTTGGGCTAGGGATGTCTTGGTTCTAGGCACTCGGAAGGCAGATTTACAGGCCCCACGGGTGGAGGCAGTGGAGATGGTGGGGTGTAGTGAGGCAGTAACACCAGGGGTTGGGGAAGAGTCCCAGCAGGTATGGTAGCGGATTCTCTTGTCAAGGTTCAGCAAATTGGAGGTGGAGTACAGTAGGCAGGTGTGAGTACACCTGGGGGCCTTGGTCAGTAGTCTGTAGGCCTTATTAATAGTGAGGTGGACTTTTGAGAGTGCTGTATTGTCATCGGTGGCGTAGATTGGGAGGCCGTAGTCCACCAAGGTAAGGACCAATGAGGTGATAGCCTGCCTGAGGGCCTCGGGGGGGGGGGAGGCAGTCCTTGTGATGAAAGAGCCCGATCCTAGTGTTGGCAGCAGTGGTGAGGGTGCTAATGTGAGAGTGGCAGGTGAGTGCAGAATCGAAGGTGATACCGAGGTACTTTTAGATTGAGACTTGCTCTAGGGGGTCACTGGTGCAGGGAAGAATCAGTAGGGGGGTATTTCTGGCCTTACTTTGATGGTGCGTGAAGAACATGGCCTTGGTCTTTTTTAGGTTAATGACCACTCTATGGTCAGTGAACCACCGATCTGCTTGTGGAAAGGTATGCTGTAGGGAGGCCTGAAGGGTTGCTGGGTTAGAGTGAATGGAGAACAGCACTGTGTCTTACACGTACAGAAGAATTCTGTCAGAGCAAGTGGCAGGGAGAGTGTTGAGATAGTGACTGAAGATGAGGGGCCTGAGGATGGGGCCCTGGGGGTCTCCAAAGTGAACGGGCTGGGTACTGGACAAGGTGTCGTTTATTTTTATGCATTGGGATCTTGAGGAGAAGTAGGAGTTGAACCATGTGAGAGGGCCTTCAGCGAAGCCAATGTGGAGGAGAGTGGAAAGTAAAAGGGTATGGCAGACCATGTCGAAGACCTTGGAGAGGTCGATGAACACAGTGCCCGCGACGTTGCCAGAGTCCAGAGCAGTATGCAGGAAGCTAGAGAACTCCAGCAGAGCAGTGGTGGTGCTGTGACCAGGATGAAAGCCATGCTGCTCGGGGCACATAACGTCGTATTTTACAAGGTATTCCATTTGCTGATCTGCTACAACTTTCTCAAGGACTTTGGAGAGAGGGGGAAGGATTGAAATAGGCCGATAGTTACTAAGGGTAGACTGATCACCACTCTTGTGTATGGGCATAATGACAGCAGTTTTCCAGGCCTGGGGGAATTGACCCAAGCACAGGAAGTGATTCCGTAGACTGGTGTGGGGAGCCAGGACAACATCAATTACCTGACGAAGGATCTTGGAGTCCAAAGGATCATTAATGGGACTGTTGCTATTGAGAGCTTTTAGCAGGTAGGGTCTAGCTTCCGAGGCAGAGATTGAGTGCAGATAGAAGGGCAGGCAAGGGAGGTTGGGGGGTAGGGGTGGCGGGACTGGGTCGAAAAAACAGCTCGGGAGCATGGAGCTAAAGTCTGAGAATGTAGTGTTGAGGCAGTCCGCAATGCTAAAGGAATCAGAGGTAACTGTGCCATTCATGGATAGCTGGGGGGGGAGTGGGGTTTCCCAGTTAAGTCCTTCACATTATTCCAGAAGTTGCGGGCAGAGCCCCAGGAGGACGAGAGGGTGGAGCGATAGTGTTCGGCTTTGGCCTGCTGAATAGCCCAGGTGCATTTGTTGCATTCAGCATGGTACATTTGCCTATCTGCAAGTTTGCCTGTTTCAGTAGCAATGCACCAAAGGTTATCCCTCACTTTGAGCTTCAGTGGGGGGTAATCCAGAGGGCATTTTGTTTTTTGGGCCGGGACCTAGTAAGAGGGCCATATAGGTCACAGGCCCTGTTAAAGGTGTGGGTGAAGAGGTCAAGAGCTAGGTCGAGTTGGGTGCATGGTTGATAGGGGTCCAGTCTATCTGGGCAAGGTAAGATTTGAGTTTCTGGAGGCCGTCAGGGCGGAAACGCCGGTGTAGCATAGTTCTTGGTGCCTGTAATTCTGATATCAGTCGCTCCATTCTTCCCATGGGGTATCTGCCCCCCTCTTTCTTTCGTGAACACTGAGCAGAAGTACTCATTCAGTGCCTCTGCCTGGTCCTCCTCCTTCTCCATCCACCCCATCTTTCTTAATCCTCACAATCTGGTCTTTGTTTCATCTTCTCTCACCAATGTGTTTGAAGAAGTCCTTTCCCCCCGTCCTTGATTCCCTGTGCCAGTCTCAGCTCTCTGGAAACCTTGGCTGCTCTGACTAGCCTGGTAACCTCCCTGGACTTCTTCATGTACTCATCTTTGTCCCCTTGCCCTCCTGATTTCCTAAGCCTCCAGAATGCTTTTCTCTTTGCCCTCACTCCTTCCATTACCTTCAAAGTCAGCCAGCTCAGCTTCTTAGCTCTCCCCTTCTTGCTCCGTGTCCTGGTGCAGATCTCAATAGCCTCTGCCAGCCCTTTCTTAATAATATTCCATTTTTGGCTGGCACTCATGCAAATCTGAATCCCCACCCCCACCCCAAAGATGCTCAACCAAAATTTCCCCATCCTTTTAAGGTCCACTTCCTTAAAATCAATCACCCTGGTACCAGTTCCTCCTTTTACCCTTCCCATATTGAGTGTGAACCATACTGTATGATGATCGCTCCCAGCCAGGGGGTCCTCCACACCAGATTCCTTACAGCCTCCCCATTTGTTAATACCAGGTCCAGAGTCCTGTCCTCCCTAGTAGGCTTGCGGACCAATTGCACCAGGAAGCAGTCCTGAAATGCATCTAGTAATCTCTGTTCCTTGGCATACGTGGTGGTTGGGGTGTTCCAGTCCACCCCATGGAGGTTGAAGTCTCCCACCACCATGGTGGCCCCTTCCTACAGATTCTTCTAATCTACTCAACCAGCTCCCTATCCATGTCATCCCCCTGAGCTGGTGGCCTGTACACTACCTCCACCCTCAGTGTCTTTCTTTTAGAGTCTTGAAACTGCATCCATAGGGCTTCTGTCCTGCACTCCACCCCCTCCTCTCTCATACACCTTAGCCCCTCCCTCACGTAGATTGCCACGCCCCTCCCTTTCCCCCTAATCCTGTCCTTTCTGAATATCCTGTACCCTGGGATCATCATATTCCAGTCGTGGTTCTGGGTGGCCCATGTCTCAATGATGGCTACAATGCGCACCCTCCCCACAGCCAAGAGAGCCTGTAGTTCAGTTGATTTGTTACCTAAGCTTTTCGGATTCAGTGAGATCACCCTCCAACCTGTATCTTTCTCATCTCCCACCTAATCTTTCCTTGTGTCCTCACTTCATGCCCACATTGTGTTACTCCTCTGCCCACCAGACTCACTCTCGCCAGAACTGTCCACCATCAGATCTCACGTTCCCTCTGGTGTCTGGGTTTGTTCTGTCACCCCTGGAAATCCCTTCCTCCTATGAGGGTGAAGGAGGTGAGCAAGAAGCATGCCACCAAAGTCAATATCCAGGCACCAGAGATGGGTAGTTGATAGGCTGCAGATGAAGGTCAGGTGACATGGGAGAGCGCAGAGGGAAGCCATCGCCCAAGGCTTCAGGGTCGGTATTTTTGGCCGTTCTCCATACCAATCCCTACCTTCAACCTGAAGCTACACCACATTGGTGCCGTGGGTGCACGGCCTGCTACCACATAGTCAACGATGCCAACAATGCTCCCCACAACCACCAGGTGCTGATCTCCAAGAGGTGATTGCCCCCCCCCCCCGTCCACAGGAGGAGAGCGCCCATATGAATTCTCTTTCAACTTCCTTGCCAGCCTCTGCTCCTCACTTCCTGGTGTCAGGGCAAAAATCTGGATTGTCATCGTGTCAGCAGTCCCTTTCCGCTCAATGCCACAGAGCCGGCTTGAACATATCATCTTGAAGATTTGATCACTCTTAGCCCTAATAAAATAGTGTTTCCATGAAACATTGACTGATTTCTACATAAAGAGGAAGAACAAAGATTAAATATTTATATTCAAGTAGAAGGTGAGCTTTCTTTATTCATTTTCCCCTGCTGGAGTTCCTCCTCTGGATTTGCCCTAAATTCTTCTAATGGGAAATGGGAATCAAAATAATACTCGTCTGTCAGTCTTCAAGAAAGACATTTCTTGATTGCATCCCTTCTTTTTTGCAATAAAGGACTTTATTCTCCTTCACAGCCTGGTCCCTTTGGCTCCTCCAGTTGCCCAGCCCCAACACCCACTATCTCAAGGACTTATCTGAGACTACACTCTGCCACAGACTACCCTTTGTGGCAGGGCCAGGAGAGGAAGGGCTATCTTTCACCCCCACCCAGCACATAATCCAGACAGATGCCCAGGGTCTTTGTGGTGGTGTGGGGCCTGTGGTCACCAAAATGCATAATCCTGCTAGCTGCTTGTACCTCTTCCCCCAAGTCTCTCCACCCACCTCCCCTGAATTCGGGTGGAGCCCCTACAGGCCTTGTCATGCTACTGGCATCCCCTGCGGAGAGACAAGCACCCTACCCTACTGCAGGGGTTGTTAGTGGGACAGAACTCCATGCCATTCTTCCCCAGGCTGGGAGCACTGCTGACCAGCGGTGCCTCCACAGCCCCTGTGCCTCTCAGCTGCCTCCCCAAGCTTATTCCAAAATTCAGGTTGCCTACCCACACAAAATATTACCTATTGGGCCATCGGGCATCCCTAATCTTATCCATTCTAATTTTGTTTTTTGTTACTATTCCTTCTCTAGTGGTAAAAATAAAGCTACTAAAACACCAGTTTTGAAGAAATTTTTACTTGGCTCTGATGTTTTTTCAAATGTCATCCAAAGGGCCTTTCATTTTTGGGCCCAGAAATGGCTCAGTGAGCTCCCCACCCCATCCTACCTGAAACAAAACTAGGTCCTTTCAAGATCCACTTCAAAGACCTGCTCCTATCACTTTCCACTTGTGACTGTCCCTAGTCCTTCCTTTCTCCACCAAGCATCCTAATCGAACACTTTTCTCACCTAATAGCAGTTTTCCTCCCTCCTTTCACTACTAGGACGCCCTTGTATCTCACCCAGTGCTTTGTCTGGTTAAGTTTTAGAATTGCTATACTTGTTTAACATTTGATGATGGGCCTGTTTTTGCCCCTATTTTACTTATTGTATGTCAAATTCTTATGTACTGTATGAGTAATTACTTGTATTATGCATATTTTTTTCTCTCCTATGTAATTATTGCTGTATCTATGACACGGAACCTTTGCAAAGGAGTCAATGACTCAAAGATGTGTTTCCGATTATTTGTAATAAATAAAAAAATATCATAATTTGTTTTTCTGGCTCCGATTCTCAAGAAGGCAGCTTTTAATCAGCTTTCTTTACACATTTTACTATAAACATACTCCATCCCTTCCAATCTGGTTGTTGACCCAGTCATAGTACAGAGACTGCTTTTATCCAGGATGTGAATGCATCCTTCTAGCTTCTGATCAAGGTTCTTTCACTCCAGTCTTCTTATGCAATCTCAGTGTTGCCTCAGATACAGTTTGTCACTCTTTCCTTCTCTCTTTCCTAGAACTACATGCTGGCTTTTCAGGGTATTTTTCTTTCCTAGTTTCAGTCTTCTCTCTAACCATTTTCAGTTTCTAACGATATTTCATCCTCGATCCTCCGCCTACGCACTCATTTATCTGGTACCCCAAAGAATCCTTGATCCTATTTTATGTCCCACCTTTCTTCTAACTGTGCTACATTATTGCTCAGTTTTGCACCCCGAAATACCCTGCAAAATAAATCCTTGGACAAGGTACAATATATTTGAAACAGGTCTGTTGAACAATGTACCCTTGTATCTTAATTGTTTTGGTTTACTAAATTTTCATTGGGTTTGAGAACTGTAAAACAAAATGTGCTCTCCACTAAAAACTCACTCCACACAGAACACCTAAATGGCATGGAATGTCATATATGATGACATTAATGAAGAAAGAGTACTCCACAGGGAAAATAGGAATGCTCTGGCACATTGTTAATTTTGTTATTATTGATTAAGTTATTTAAAAACTGGTGCCTGGGAAAGACACAGTGAGTCAAAGCTCATTTCAGGTGTGACACAGTGAAGGGTGGATGGGAGAATACATAACATAGACAAAACCAAAATACTAGTAAATACAGTGCATATTAATTCAAGTTAGTGCATGTGACAACACTGTCCAAAAAAAAAGGTATAAACTATAGTACCATGATATATAACGAAAACGTATATGAATACTACAGTATATACAAATGTCATGTCTTCTTATGTCTGACCTCCTCTCATACAGGGCACTTGGAAATTCTTGTATGAAGGTTGTCCATGCTGCCAAATCCCTCTTTTTTAAGGCAAACCTCCAGAGCAACCTTAACTCCCCTGCCAAATTCTGGAAGGTGATTCACTCCCTTTTTGACTCTCCTGCCCAGTCCACTCCTGTAGTCCTCATAGTTAATGGTTCACCTGTTTCTGAACTTCCTTCTGTAGCTGCTCACTTCAACAAAAGTTTTCACTACCTGTGCTCTCTCCTCTCTCCTGCCTCCTAGTTCCTCTCCCGTCCCCCCTTGAGGTTTTTATTTCCCCATGTTACTATTCGGGACACCTTTCTAGCCTTTTCCTCGGTTAGCCTGTCTAAATCTAGTCCTGATGACTGGATCCTAAACTTCTCCTCCACTCAGATCCTGCCATCACCGCTCCCCTTACTAACATCCTCAGCCCCTTCCCTTACTAACCTCCTCAACTTCTCCCTATGTGATATTCCTCAGCCGTGGAAGATTGCCAAAGTTCTCCCTCTTCATTAAGGGAATGACATCCCCTCCACTGACAACTTAGGTCCTATCTCCCTCCTCTCTCTCTTACAAAGCTGAAGAGAAACTTGTCTACTCTAGACTTGCTGACTTCATCTCTTCATCCAGCTTCCTCTCCTCATTCCAGTCTGGTTTCTGGAAATACCAGTCCACTGTCTCCTCCCTGCTACATGTCACTGACTTCATCCTCACTGAGATGGAGCAGGGGCACATCATGGTGGCCATCTTCATCGATTTGGCCAAAGCCTTTGACTTGGTGACCCATCCACTCCTGCTGAACAAGCTGAGCTCCACTAGCCTCTCGGCTTACACTGCTGAACGGTTCCATTCCTACCTCATGGGTCCTCAACAGTTGGTACAGGTAGAAGGCATACTGTCACATCCACTACCCATCCAGTCTGGTATGCCTCAGGGCTCTATCATGGGTCCCATCCTCTTCTCCATTTTCCTGAATGACCTCCATTATGCCTGTGCCAATTTGCAAAGTTACATAAATGCAGATGACACAGCTATCTACATATCTGGCCCTTTAACCTTAATGGTGGAAGTTTTGCTCCAGCAAGACTTCCACAATATCCTGCACTGGTTCCACTCCAACCAACTCCACACCTTCTCCCATCCTCACCCTCACTCCTCTGCTGGGCACTCTACCTTCTCCTATTACATTCCCTCCCTCTGGAACCTGATCCCCTCCTCTCTCTGTCTCACCCCTCCCCATCTCTTTTAGGCACCAGCTAAAACTTCTTCCCGACCCCATCTGCTCTTGTCATTACCCCTCCATGATCCTTCCCTGTTGGAGCTCCTACCATTCCTGTTGTTGGGCCTCCCGAGCTCCTGGGTCCTACCTCAGCCAGTATCAGACTCCTTCCTTTTCTGCATCTGCACTGCCATTCATTACATCTGTTTTGGTCTCCTTATTTGTACATTAAAGCTGGTAACTGTATCTTTGCTTTCACTTTTTATGTGCACTTGTATTATGTTAAATTTTACTTTGTTTATACTTTATTTTGCACCATTTATTAATATTGTGTGTACCTTTATTAGTGTATATGCAGTTGCCTCTCACCTGGGCTGCACCTGGAAATAAGCCATGCTGTAGGCCTCTCCTGGTTACTAATGTTCAAATAAATAAATACCAGGTACAAAATAAACAAGGTACAATATAGATAGGGAGTGGGAAAGCAGTCTTGGATAAGAAGAATAAAGGACGACCCAAGAGCGGGTTCACACCCCAGAATTCCTGTAAGTCCTCTCCTGAGTTCCATGGGGGGGGACATCTTCTGTAAACCGAATTACAGGCTTGCACATTTCACTGCTCGACCTGTGGATCAATTCTTACACTCCCTGGACTCGGATGCAGAAACTGTAGCCTTTCAGCTAAAAGGAAACTTTTCTTTTAGGTAACTGTTAGATTGTCTCTTGTTCTTGTATGCTGCCATCTTTACTTTCTTAACTAAATGACATTCTGCATCTTGTTACTTACCCTGCATGCATTACAATCCCCTAGGCAGGATGGGGTCCTCAGAGGGCAATCAGGAGCGGGAACAGGAGTAAATATAGTGAGCTGACAGCAGCTGCTTGAGTGAACAGTTAGAGGAGGAGAGGCACTGAAAGGGTAAATTATTCCAAAGGGAGGGAAGGTGGCCGAGAAAGACAGTTTGCCCTGCAGTAGATTTGCAATGAGGAACAGCAAAATATGGTGAGTAAGCAGATTGGAATAGGAAGGTGGATGGGTGGACATGCAGAAGCTCATTTATTGATGTCAACCTAATAATCGATTTCACGTTAAGTATTGATTAGTAGGTTAATTTCCATAAAAGCTCCAATTATGTTAGCAAACAAAGTGTCATAACATTCCTGTATTAGCTGTGGAGTGCTCTTTCTCCATCGTCATCATCCCCTATGATGTTTCTTGCCACCTTGGGAGTTTTAAATAGAGAGATTGTATGTTTACAGTTTTCAAAAGTGATGAAAATGTATAAAAATCCTAGTATAAAAGATAAAGTGTACAATGTTCAACAGGGCTATTCTTTTATTGTACATCACCCTGGGATCTATTTTGCAGTGCATTTCAGGGGTACATAATGTCTTTAGGTGTCCTTTAATCTGGCCTGCCATTTCCATACTAATAAATAACTTTCATTCTTTTTTGATTCCTTCAGTGATCCTCCATGGTATGGTCTCGTTGATGTCCCTTTTCTTTCCACTGTAACATTCAATAGTAGAACATTGATGCATCATGACTAGTTCTGCTTGGAGAGTGCTTTTTAATATCCTAATGGAATCTAACAGATAGTCTGACTATCTGATTTTAGATCTGAGATCCTGTCAGATTACACATGGATGTCAAATCCAAAGTCAGATAGTGGGATCTAAGGACAAATAAAGGGATCTGAGTTCCGATATCTGCCTTGGATCCCAGATCATCACATTGGATAGTTGGTATTCTGTTGGATTCTAGTGTCACAGTATGTGGGAATAAACTTCAGACAAGGCAAATTTACAGGTTTAAAACACACCGTGGTGTGATATTTTTTTTTTCACTTAGAAACATAGAAACAGAAACTCTGATGGCAGATAAGGACTGCTTGGCCCACCTAGTCTGACCATTTCCCTACCTACAGGATAGGCCGCAGATCCTAGTTAACCAACAGCCTATTTCTCCTACCCCCAACAAGAACTCCCTTATGACTGTCCCATGCAGTCTTGAATTCTCCCACAGTTTTAGACCCCACAACCTCCTTAGGAAGGCTGTTCCATGCATCCACTACCCTCTCTGTGAAAAATACTTCCTCACATTGCCCCGGAACCGCTCCCCCATCTTTAAATTGTGTCCCTTGTTCTTGCACATCATTTTTTCTGAAATATGCTACCCTCTTGGACTTTGTTGATTCCACTGAGGTACTTAAAAGTTTCTATCATGTCCCCCTCCCTTTCTTTCCCGAGGGTATACATATTAAGCGCCTTTAGTCTCTCCTTGTATGGCTTCTCTTGCAGACCCTGCACCATTTTAGTTGCCCTCCTCTGGACTGCCTCTATCCTGTCTATGTCCTTGCGGAGATGGGGTCTCCAGAACTGGACAAGGTACTCCAGATGGGGTCTCACCAACTGTCTGTACAGAGGGATAACAACTTCCTGTTTTCTGCTGGTGATGCCTTGCCCCATGCATCCCAGTATACCCCCAGCCCTCCCTACTGCCTTCTCACATTGCTTGCTAACCTTAAGGTCATCTGATATGATTACCCCCAGGTCCCTTTCCTTTTTTGTTGTTGTTACTACCCCCATTGTGTAACCTTCCCCTGGGTTCTTGTTTCCCAGGTGCATTATTTTCACTTCTTTGCATTGAATCCTACCTGCATACTTTTGACCATTCCTCCAACTTTGCTAAGTCCCTTCTCGTCCTTTCCACGCCTCCTTGTGTATCAACCCTGTTGCAGATCTTTGTGTCATCTGCAAAGAGGCATACTTTTCCTTCCAGTCCCCTGCAATGTCACTTATAAAGACATTAAAAGGACTGGACCCAGTACTAAACCCTGCGGTACCCCACTAGTAACCCTCTTTCTTCAGCTTGACTCCATTTATAATTACCTTCTGTGTCCTGGTTGTCCAGCCAATGTTTTACCCAGGTTACTCACCCTGAGACCCACTCCCAGGCTGGTTAATTTGACTATTAATCTTTTGTATGGGACTGTGTCAAATGCCTTGCTATAGTCTAGGTAGACCATGTCCACAGCACCTCCCTGGTCTACTACTTTGGTCACCCAGTCAAAGAAATCTATTAGATTCTTCTGACATGACCTTCCCGCTGAGAACCCATGCTGCCTTGGGTCCTGTGCCCCACTGGCCTCAAGGTACTGAACAATTCTTTCCTTCAGAAGTGACTCCATCACTTTCCCTACCACAGAGGTCGAACTGACAGGTCTGTAGTTTCCTGTCTCTGTCTTGGTCCCACTTTTGTGAAGGGGAATCACATCCGCCTTCCTCCAGTCCTCGGGTACCACACCATCCTCCCATGATTTATTAAAAAGAGTAGTCAGTGGTTTCATTAGTTCCTCCCTTAATTCTTTTAGAATTCTGGGGTGAATTCCATCAGGCCCCATTGCTTTGTCCACCTTCAGTTTTAGGAGTTCTTGCAGAACCCTTTCTTCTGTGAAAGGGCTGGGATCGACCCCCCCTATCAAGAGTGCTTCTGTTAATTGGATTAGGCACTCCCCCCTCCTCTTTCGTGAATACTGAGCAGAAATATTAATTCAGTATCCCTGCTTTTTCACTGTCCCACTCTGCCCACCCACCATTCATTATATTCAGCCTCACTAACCCTCCCTTTATCTTTTTATTGAAATTCGGGTATATAAGAAAGAACACATCTTATACAATAGAAGACTATCCTCCAAGTAAGTTATAAAATATCACTTAACAAAACACAGTATTTAGAGTAAACATATTGGAGAAGCATTATATACATGTATTGATAATAAAACACAAACCTAGACAGGATATAAGTGGAGAGCAGAAAGGTTACAATCAATAGGGTATTATAGGATCAGAAATAGCAACCATGTATGAAATACATTCTAGGGCAGGCTATAGCAAGGCATTCAGTAAACTGCAAAAAGTGATAGATGTGGTAATATGAACAATGTTCAGTAATGGAGAGGTGAACATAAGAGAAAAGTGTGCAAGAAAAGAAAGAAGAGAGAGAAAAAAGCAAGGAAGAAGGGAAGGAGGGGAAAAAAGAGGAGAAATCTGTGCACAAAAGTTTTGAGAAAACCTAATCTGAGAGCAAAATAAGAAGGAGGGCTAAATATCCCTAAGAATTAGGGTCTAGAAGAGCTAGGTTCATGCACTTGAAATAATCCTGCCAGCATCTGTCATATACAGTGAGTCGGTTATGAGTAACATGAGATAGTCTAGAGAGGCAAACTGAGAGAGGCTTTGAAGAACATCTGAAAGAGAAGCCACCAGAGTTGATTTCCATTTCATAAGAATCAGACGTTAGACCAGAAGAGAAAGTATGTTTAGCAATCTAAAATGTGCATGTGAGAGGAGACAGCTATTGGGGATAAGGATGCCTAGAAGGACTAGCTTGGGGTCAAAAGGTAGTTTTTGTCCTGTTACTCTGGAGGCAAGTAATCAGACTTTATGCCAGAGCTTATTATTGGGAGCTTAAGACCACAATATATGAAGTAGATCCCCGTTGGCCAAATTGCAGCACCGGCAATTATTATTATTTAATAGGCCCATTCGTTGAAGCACAGAGGGGTTCTATACCAAAGATGTAGGATTTTAGTTTGTATTAAAGAACTACGGGCATCTTTAAAACTATTATGTGCAATATGCCAACAATTACTCCATTGTGCGTCTGAAATATTGTAGTTAAGAAGAGTACTCCATTTATTTTTGGCCTGTATAGACTGATCAGGTAGATTATCAATAATGTCTTTGTAAATGGAGCTATTTCATTTTACTGATAAATTAGTCCAGTGCGAGATGTATGGGTTTAGAAGAGTATGCCTATACACTAAACTAGAGAAAGAGTAATAAACTGTCCAAATTTGTAAAAACTTTCAGAAGTCCTGTTTAGGAAGTTTCCATGTGACCTGCAAGTCACAGAATGATCTAAGAGTGAGTGAATTCTGGTCCAAGATATCTCCAAGAAAGAAAATGCCTTTGTTCTTCTATGTACGACAGAAAATTGGGTGATCTTTTAGAGTAAGCAGTGGATTGCCCCATAAAGGGGCATAAAACCAGTGTGTTGGATTGAATTTCAGGAATTTGTGGGTTAGTTTCCAATAAAGAACAGAGGATGATATAGTCGGTGAGATTTTAGTTTAGAGGAAATGGGATTAAAAATGAAGGAAGTGGGAACTCCTCCCAGGCACAATGCAGATTCCATTGCAACCCACAGTGGTGAGTGAGGGGAGGTTTCTGAAACCATTTAATGGTTTGGGCCATTTGGAAATCCCAGAGGTAGCCTTTGAACCAGGGGAGTCAGAATCCCCCTTTTTCCAATGTGATCGAAGTTTGTTGCAGTTAAATCTCAGTGGTTTCCCATCCCAGATAGAGTTACATATTAATTTATCAATTTTAGCGAAAAAGGAGGATGGTAAGACTAAAGGAATATTGGTAAAGAGTTAAACAATCTTAGAAAAAATTGACATCTTAATGGCTACAATTTTCCCAATGAAAGAGAGATTAAGAAGCTTTCATCTGTCCAGAATTGTTTTGATGTTATCAAATAATGGGTTAAAGTTAATGTTCCATATCTTCCCTAAGTTACTAGTAATTTTGATTCCTAGATATGTTATGCCCTGTGGTGACCAGCAGAATCCAAGAGGTATGTTCATAAAGGCTTTACAGTGATTGTTAAGGGGCATAGTTTGTGATTTGCCATAATTCAAAGCAAGACCAGAAATTTTTGTAAAATTATTAAGCAAATCAACCAACGGAGGCCCAGCCTCATTCAGGTTTTCCAGTAAGTTTACGAGGTCATCCGCATAGGAAAGAGAGAGAGAAACATATCTTGAACTGCTCACAGGTATACCCATAATGCCAGAAGATTGATGTAAACAAGCAGTCAGGGGTTCCGTGGCTAAAATAAACAGGGAAGGTGACAGGGGACAGTCTTGTCTAGTTCCCCTTGCTAGATGAAAGTAAGAGGAAAGGGTGGAATTAATAAGTACTTTAGCAACAGGGGAGTTATATAATAGCTTGATCCAGGAGCAAAAGGTATGAGAAAGACCGAAATAAGACAAAACTTGATGAAGGTAGTCCCAGTTTAAGGAATCAAATGCCTTCTCAAAATCAATGGCTATGGCTGCAGCTGGTGTCTTGAGGGATTTGGCTTTGTGAATTAAATAAGGAACGTAGGTGATCAGAACCAGATCTATGTTTAATAAAACCAGCTTGTGAACGATGAGTTAGCTTGGGAATCAAGGATTCAAGTCGAGAAGTTAGTAGTTTAGCAAATATCTTCCCATCCATGTTTAATAAAGAGATGGGCCTGTAACTTGTGGGGTGAGTAGGGGATATTTAATTTTCAAAAGTTAGAAAAACAAATGAAAACAAAAAAATTGAAAAGAAAATCACTACTTAAAATCAGTAGTTCCTCCCATAATACAGTCCTGGATCTTAGAGCTACAAAGACCCTTCTCATCTGCATTCAACAGCTTGTCTGCCTGTCTTCTCTGCCCTCAGGGCTGAGCCACACTGGACTGCACTGAAGTGAACTCAATAAAGGGGTTTCTGTATCTTTTGGTGGGTCACCTGACTGAGCCCTTTTCTATTTACAAGTCTGGACATGCTGTTTCATGTCTGAACATGTTGTTTCAAAACCAAGGTGGGGGGGGGATTGTTTCAAGGGATTTCCTGGTTGAGTTAAAGGTACAGTGTATATCTCCACAGATACTGACTCTGTATCTCTGACCCACAGTGATTAAGCACTTTTATAAAGCATACCACATTGTCATACATAGAACCGTATTCAGTAACAGGTTTATAGTGTGAATGTATGAAAATACCTTAAAGATTTCTTAGAACTGTACTAATCATGATATTATTATGGTTTTATATGGCTATTCTAATCATTTTTCTTTAAAAAGGCTTTATTAACTGTATTTATTCCTGCTATCTAAAATAGTCTTCATGCTTTTTGTAACAAAATGCACTTATGCACTTTATACAACGCCTCTCTGGGTGTTTGGCATCATTCTAGGGACTGAATGGATGGAAATGGAAAAAGAATGAAAAGAGAGAACTATTAGGAAGTTTAGTAGGGACAGTAAAGAGCTACACTAGGTGGCCAACCTAGGGTGGGGGGGGAGAAGAAAAGCAGAGAGAAAAGTGTTAACTGTTGCTAGGAAATAAGGAGTTAGAAAAGTGGTCCAGTCACAGTCGAGGGTGTAGCCTAACTCCGCCACACAACTCCCTCCTTTAGAAAAAAACAGTTCTCAAAACTATACTAAATGTCTTTGCCTGCATCTCCTAATGCTGACCCACCCGCCTCAACCTGACCCTCTCTCCCTCCACTCTTGTCCAGTCCCCCATCCTCACCCCCTCATACCCCTTTTCCCCTCTCCTCAGTCCCTACTCCACACACTCCTCCCCCTGCACCCTTAACAAAGCCTACCCTTGCTGCTCCTACCACTTCCCAGTAGCCCAAGCCCCTTCTCCCTTCCCTGTCTCTATGCTTTTCCCACTGCCTGCCTCTCCTCTCCTCTCCTCTACTCTTGCTGCTTACTTCACTCTCCTCCCTTCTGTGGACCTACACCTGACAAAGCTTACTCTGGCTGCTTATTTCACTACCCCTCAGTAGTGAACCTGCATGGCGGTCTGAAAGTGCTGTACCTTACCCAATGAGTGATGACACTGTTAGCACTTCCATGCTGTAAATATTTCCCTGTTTGCTGTTACATCACTTGTGTGTACTATGTAACCTCTGTTAAGTGATGTCACATTATGTTATGCCATGTCTTGTACTGTACTGTACTGACTGACTTGGAAACTTTGTAAATGAGCCCTTGGCTCAAAGGTATTAATCCTAAACTTAAATAAATAAATAACTAAATAAATCAGTTTTTGTGTTTCATTCATTTTGTGGTAAAATAGTTCCTCTGCCTGCATTACAGTATTGTTTTTTGGGGTTTTTTTTTTGAGGGACGCATTTTTGTCCTACTTGAGCTCCTGTAGTTTTCTGTATGGAACTGGTTGTTATGGCTACCCTTGTATTTGACTACACAGACGCACAGTGGTAACAAGTTTGTTTTGCTTCTTTTTGTTTTAGTTTTAATTATTTAGGGATTCAACTTTTTTTTTCTCAACTCCTGCTTTTTTGTAGCATGACTGTGACTGTGGGCTCAGTGGTAGGATCGGGATGGTGGCAGGGCTAAGCTCATCAGGGAGCCACCAGAATGAGGTACTGTATGATTTTTTTTTTCAGTTTTTTCTGCAGCACAGATAAGTAGGGGCTCATCTCATTTGAAGGTTAACCGAGGGAGAGAGACAGACAGATAAAGCACGTTGCCTCCGGTACTGCCAGTGTATGTGATAGGGGCAGTAGCACTCTGCGACTCTCCGTGTCTCGGTGAACTTCAGCTCATACAGGCCATGCTTATTTTCTTGGCAAGTGTGTGTTTTTTCCTCCTTCTGACTGTTAATTCTGCCAAGGGGAGATGTGGAAATTGGCTGGTATTTCATGGCTCACTTAGTAAGTGGAAAAAATTGCAGCTGCTCAGCTTCCACATTCGGGGTGCCCATGGTTACCTTAAGCAATGGAGCACCCTAAATTGGCACTTGTTTTTATGCAGGCTCTGTTGAAAAATAAATGCATGTCTAGCCATGGCTTTCAGTCAATCAGGATGCTTTATTTTTCAAGTCCATTTTCTAATGAAACATAAAAATCATGATGACAAAAAAGACACAGCAGCCATCCAGTCTGCCCATCCTACCTATCTACCCAACGTATGCCCTAGTAGCTTCTACTCAGCATACCTTCCCCCTCAACTTTCTAATGACAACCATATGCCTGTCTGAGCATACTCAGGGCCCCTGAAATTCTGCTATTCTATGGCCATAGAATTTGTTTTCAGAATTTACATCATGCCGCAGAATATATAGTGCCACAGAATTCACTGTTCTTGGAGAATTTTCATTCAAATATACAAATTTTCCATAGTGCCTAGCTTCCTTCCCCATCTCGTTTATCTTGAAGTCCCTCCTCTATGCTCAGCATGTGATGTCATCAATGACATCACATCATATTTTAACCAATGGCAGGACTGCGTTCTGCCACTGAAATGAATAAATCATGCTACAGAAATCAGAAAATGCTGCCGCAGAAGCCAGTGAGCTCTGCCACAGATACCAGGAAAAAGTGCTGCAGAACACCAGTGGCCCTGAACATATTTTGCAGTCATCAACTATTCTGACATCTACCACTGCTGTACACAGATTATTCAAATTTTCTACCACTCTTTCAGTGAAAAAAAAAATACTTTCGGATGTCCCTTCTGAAATTACCCCTCCCCCTCCGGTTGCAGTGAATTCCTCCTTGTGCATGTTCTTACTTAAAGTGAATAGCTTATTAGAAGCAGATATTTGTAAGTTTCAATCATGTCCCCCCTTTCCCTTCTAACCTCTAGGGTACTTACTGAGTTCTTGCAGCTGCTCCCTGTAAGTCTTTTCCCCGAGTCCCTGGATCATTTTCATTGCCCTACATTGTACTCAGTCTGCTTCCACTTTCTCTATATCGTCATGAAGGTATGGACTCCAGAACCTACCACATTACTCCAGGTGTGGTCTTACTAATGATCTATATTCTAGAAAAATAACTTTCTAGTTCTTACTACTAATTCCTCTTCCTATGCTTCCCAGCATCTTGTTTCCTTTTCCTACTACTTTTTTGCACTGTTTTGAGCATTTAATATTTTCTATTATTACCCCTAAATATTTTTATTTTCTTGACATGATTTGTTTTGGGGCTCTTTCTTCCATTGTGATTATATCGCAAGGCAAGGCAAATTTAATTTTTCAGGTGCCCAATCCCAGAGGCTCTGGGCACCACACATCAAATACATCAAAATACATCAAGGAACAATTAAAACTCTATAAATAAAATATAAAACATTCCAATTAAATACTTAAAATCATTCCACCAAAATGGGGGTCTGAAATAACAGCAGAATTCTAGGGGCCACTGCGTAAAATATCTCAGCGACATTTATCTAAAGGACCATGTCTGGGAATGCCCGGCTGAATAAAAAGGTCTTAAGGTGGGCTTTCAATGCCTCAACTGAGGAGGTCTCCCTTACTGATGGAGAAAGCGAAATCCACAGGATCGAGCTGGCGTATGAGATTATAAAATGGCCCCTAATTCTTTATTTTAATGCTGAGTTATGAGGCTCCTAAAATTGAATAGTACAGACCTGGGAAGAGGGCACTGAAATAATGACGATCATGTGATCACAGCTGGTTAGTCACATGACTTGGTTTATTTTGTTTTTGAAAACCAGAGTAGTTCACTAGGATATTGGGAGCGATGTATCAGTACTCAGCGTGTACCTGGCCTGCATAGCTCCACACCTGTGGACAGGCGTGAGGTGGCTGGCATTCCCAATTACTAGCTACTGTTATGCACCTGTCCCTGGCCCCGGCTCCCCAGTCGCAGCTGTGTGGGGGTGGATTGGAGGAACCAGGTGGACATTCAATCAGATACCTGTCCTGGGTCCTGAAAAGGATCCCCTGCACCACACAAGTAGGGGATTCTGGGAAGTGATGGAAAGGGAAAAAATAAAGTTTATGGGTCAGTGCCCAAATGGCTGCCCCCTGTCCTCCCTATCTGCCCAGAGGGATGGGGCAGCATGGTTGGGGGGTGGTTGTTTCTGCCACGACCAGTGGTCAGAATCTGAGGGGGCATGCAATGAATACCACAGGGTTCCTGGTGCTGTATCCTGCAACCCCCTTGCCTGGTATTCCATGCCTTCTTGAATGGCGTGGAGTTCAGTCATGCCCCCAGACAAGCCCCCAGACAGGATGGATGCATAGCTACATGACCAGCCAGGGGATCCTGTGCAGATGGGACCTTCCTGTGAATGCTGCTGGGGGTGTGTGTGTGTCTGCTAGATAAGGTTACCACCTGTCCTGATTTTCTCAGGACAGTCCTGATTTGGGCAGCTGTGTACTGCGAAAAAACATGAAAAATACTAAATGTCCTGATTTTATAGTAAAAAAAATATTTTCTAACTTTCCACTAAATGTTGCAGAAAACTACAGTACCTTAACTAAAACACCTTAAACTGATAAGAATTAATAGAAGCAACTAAGAAACTACAATACATAGCCTTAATTCTGATTATAGAGAGAAAACAAGTCTGTTGCATCGGTCAAGGTTACCTACTGTCCTGCGAAAAATCACGTTTCAGTACGAAATGTCCCACTTTGGGCTTCTTAAAAGGTGGTAACCCTACTGCTAGACCCCTGGTGCATGGCATTCTAACTTATTTATTTTATTTATTTATCTATTTATTTATTCATTCATTCATTCTTTCTCGGATTACAATACCTTTGAACACATAACAGCTCTTTTACAAAGGTTCCACATCAGTGGAAAGGGTGTCAGACATACAACAGATGGTATTACATAACATTTTGACAAGAAAGTATTTAAAATGACATTAACATTGCAACTAACATTAAAACTATGAATCAGTAGGGAATCAAAAATAACCTAATAAAAGAAGGCCGGCCTAGGTGCTTTGTCAAATAGGTATAGATAGATTTGGGTGAACAAAAGTTCAGGTAAGTGAAGATAAACAGTGGAAAGAAGGTGGAGGGTGAGAGGGATGAGGTGAAAGAAGGATCGGGGAAGGAGGCAGGAAATAGGGCAGAGGGGTTAGGGTGAAAGTGGTCATTCGCAGAGAAAGGGAGAGAAGTAGGTACACAATGATGTGTCAGTACTGCTGAGGTAGTGCAACAGTCACAGGAACGGTTAGCTGTAAGGTGCTGACAACTTAGGTTTGCCTACGCACTGCAGATCTGCAGCACACAGGAAATCCACATTTAAGTGTGTAGACCTGATTGATACTGTATAATCAGGTACAACCCTTAACAAATCTTACACAAGCAGTGATGAAACCAAAAAGAGAACAATTTAAAAACACTAAGTTACTTAACTTTAAAATTGGTTTAACGTAAGCATTTTTTTAATCAGCACTTACTTGCGTCAATCATGTCTCGGATTTCTTTCAATCCAGCTTCCACACTGTCTTTTGTACTTCTCACCTCACCCTTGATCTCTGTAACAAGAAATGTGTAAAGCAGAGGAAGAGAACTGGTTGCCAGGGTCTGGAACTTGAAGGAAGTAAAAAATTACATTTGCAGCTATATGGTTGCAGAAGAGTCTCCATTATAAAATGGGTTGGACGTTCCCTGCTTCCCAATTGTTTAAATAGGTTCTGAGACCCATATTTTAGTCCACCAGAAATGCACTGATTGGAACAAGTTCAGGGAATGGTATTTGGAATCTGTGCAAATAACATACAGAATTCATGACCCACTTCACTCATCCCTGATTGTCATCACAAACATGGCTGCCACATTTACTCAGAAAAAAATTCAAAAACACCCTAAAAAATAAAACTTCTTTTAAGTTTAAATAAATAAATTGATAATTAAACATGCCTTCCTCTTGACCCCCTCCTTACACACATAAACAAATTAAACCAATGAAGTATTATAAATTGAGTTTGGCAATCATGATGAGTGATTTAAGCAATAAGGTATGACCAGGTATTATGCTAATGTTTTAGTCAATCACCCACTGGGGGCATGTACCTCATGCCACGTGCCCCCAGGGGGCGAGTAACAAGAACATCAACATAAACCCTGGGAGTACCTTATTGCTATTAACAAAATAAGGTCTAGTAAAAAATATCCATATAGTCATGTTTTTTAAAACCATCTGTGAATTTTTACTTACGTTAGTCGGTCTGCAGTTCTTTGTGAGCTTGAGTGCACTCATGCTGCAAGTGCAAGAGCTGGAGTCAATGTAAGTGCGGTCGCGTCCCTGTTGCCAAGGAGACCATCTCAGGCAGCAGTATGAAAATAGTATTATAAATGTTATCGAAAGAACAACTTTTAAATTATACAAGTATGTATGTAAGCACCCTATCCTTTGAGTCTCCATGGGTTACAATGGCAAAAAAGAAAAAAATTCTCGAAAAACAACAACATTTCTGATCAAAACACCAGGGTTACAATACAAACTCTCTGTATGAACTTAAGAGCCAGACTGCAATCAGTATTTATCTCACTGAGGAATGGGATGAATCCAACGGTGTAAAAAAAAAAAAAAAAAAAGATACAGGATAATTCTGTTCAAACAGGGTATACTACTGAAACATGGCACATGGTACTGATGGTGAAACAGGGTACAGGGTAATGCTGCTGAAGCAAGGTATGGGATAATGCTGCTGAAACAGGTTATGGGGTGATGCTGCAGAAACAAGGTACAGGGTAATGCTGCTGAAACAGGGCAAGGGGTAATACTGCTGAAACAGGGTACGAGATAATGCTACTGAAACAGGGCATAGGGTAATACTGCTGAAACAGGGTACGAGATAATGCTACTGAAACAGGGCATAGGGTAATACTGCTGAAACAGGGTACGGGATAATGCTGCTGAAACAGGGTACAGGACAAAGCTGCTGAAACATGATATGGGATAATGTTGCTGAAACAGTACAGGGTGATGCTGCAGAAACAAGGTACAGGATAACGCTGCTGAAACAGGGTACGGGACAATGCTGCTGAAACAGGATACAAGACAATGCTGCTGAAACAGGGTATGCGACAATGCTGCTGAGACAGGGTACGGGACAATGCTGCTGAAACAGGATACGAGACAATGCTGCTGAAACAGTGTATGGGACAATGCTGCTGAAACAGGGTACGAGACAATGCTGCTGAAACAGGGTATACGACAATGCTGCTGAAACGGTACAGGACAATGCTGCTGAAACAGGGTACGGGACAATGCTGCTGAAACAGGGTACTGGGTGATGCTGTAGAAACAAGGTACGGGGCAATGCTGTTGAAAAATGATATGGGGTAATGCTGCTGAAACAGGGTATGGGACAATGCTGCTGAAACAGGCTATGGGACAATGCTGCTGAAATAGTACGGGGTGATGCTGCAGAAATAAGGTATGGGGTAATGCTGCTGAAACAAGGTACGGGACAATGCTGCTGAAACAGGGTATGGGACAATGCTGCTGAAACGGGGTACGGGACAATGCTGCTGAAACAGGGTTTGAGACTATGCTGCTAAAACAGGGTATGAGACGATGCTGCTGAAACAGGGTATGGGGTGATGCTGCAGAAACAAGGTATGGTGTAATGCTGATGAAAAACAATATGTGGTAATGCTACTGAAACTGGGTATGGGATAATGCTGCTGAAACAAGGTATGGGGTAATGCTGCTGAAACGGGGTACGGGACAGTGCTGCTGAAACAGGGTATGAGATAATGCTGCTGAAACAGGATACGAGATAATGCTGCTGAAACAGGGTGTGGGACAATGCTGCCGAAACAGGGTACGAGACAATGCTGCTGAAACAGGGTACAGGATAATGCTGGTGAAACAGGGTATGGGGTGATGCTGCAGAAACAAGGTACGGGGCAATGCTGCTGAAAAATGATATGGGGTAATGCTGCTGAAAGAGGGTATGGGACAATGCTGCTGAAACGGTATGAGACAATGCTGCTGAAACAGGCTATGGGACAATGCTGCTGAAATGATGCAGGGTGATGCTGCAGAAATAAGGTATGGGGTAATGCTGCTGAAACAAGTGCAGGGACAATGCTGCTGAAACAGGGTATGGGACAATGCTGCTGAAACGGAGTACGAGAATGCTGCTGAAACAGGGTTTGAGACTATGCTGCTAAAACAGGGTATGAGACGGCTGCTGGAAACAGGGTATGGGTGATGCTGCAGAAACAAGGTATGGTGTAATGCTGATGAAAAACAATATGTGGTAATGCTACTGAAACTGGGTATGGGATAATGCTGCTGAAACAAGGTATGGGGTAATGCTGCTGAAACGGGGTACGGGACAGTGCTGCTGAAACAGAGTATGAGATAATGCTGCTGAAACAGGATACGAGATAATGCTACTGAAACAGGGTGTGGGACAATGCTGCCGAAACAGGGTACGAGACAATGCTGCTGAAACAGGGTACAGGATAATGCTGGTGAAACAGGGTATGGGGTGATGCTGCAGAAACAAGGTACGGGGTAATGCTGCTGAAAAATGATATGGGGGAATGCTGCTGAAACAGTGTGTGGGACAATGCTGCTGAAACAGGATACGAGACAATGCTGCTGAAACAGGGTATGAGACGATACTGCTGAAACAGAGTACGAGACGATGCTGCTGAAACAGGGTACGGGGTGATGCTGCAGAAACAAGGTACGGGATAATGCTGCTTAAAAACGATATGGGGTAATGCTGCTGAAACGGTACGGAATAATGCTACTGAAGCAGGGTACGGGACAAAGCTGCTGAAACATGATATGGGATAATGCTGCTGAAACAGTACAGGATGATGCTGCAGAAACAAGGTACAAGACAATGCTGCTGAAACAGGGTACGGGACAAAGCTGCTGAAACATGATATGGGATAATGCTGCTGAAACAGTACAGGATGATGCTGCAGAAACAAGGCACAGGACAATGCTGCTAAAACAGGGTACGGGACAATGCTGCTGAAACAAGGTACAGGACAATGCTGCTGAAACAGGGTACTGGGTGATGCTGCAGAAACAAGGTACGAGGCAATGCTGCTGAAAAATGATATGGGGTAATGCTGCTGAAAGAGGGTATGGGACAATGCTGCTGAAACGGTATGAGACAATGCTGCTGAAACAGGCTATGGGACAATGCTGCTGAAACAGTACGGGGTGATGCTGCAGAAATAAGGTATGGGGTAATGCTGCTGAAACAAGGTACGGGACAATGCTGCTGAAACAGGGTACGGGATAATGCTGCTGAAACAGGATAAGAGACAATGCTGCTCAAACAGGGTACGGGATAATGCTGCTGAAACAAGGTACGGGGTGATGTTGCAGAAACAAGGTACAGAGCAATGCTGCTGAAAAACGATATTGGGTAATGCTGCTGAAACGGTACGGGATATTGCTGCTGAAATGGTAAGGGACAATGCTGCTGAAACAGGGTACAGGACAATGCTGCTGAAACGGTACAGGACAATGCTGCTGAAACAGGGTGTGGAACAGTGCTGCTGAAGCAGGATACGAGACAATGCTGCTGAAACAATATGGGATAATACTGCTGAAATGGTATGGGATAACGCTGCTGAAACAGGATACGAGACAATGCTGCTAAAACAGTGTACAGGATAATGCTGCTGAAATGGTACAGGGAGATGTTGCAGAAATAAGGTATGTAATAATGCTGCTGAAAAATGATATGGGGTAATGCTGCTGAAACAGGGTACGGGACAATGATGCCGAAACAGGGTATGGGAACAGTGCTGCTGAAACAGTACAGAGTGATGCTGCAGAAACAAGGTATGGGGTAATGCTGCTGAAACAGGGTACGGGACAATGCTGCTGAAACAGGATACGGGACAATGCTGCTGAAACGGGGTATGGGACAATGCTACTGAAACGGTATGGGATAATGCTGCTGAAATGGTATGGGATAATGCTGCTGAAACAAGATACGAGACAATGCTGCTAAAACAGTGTACGGAATAATGCTGCTGAAACGGTACAAGGTGATGTTGTAGAAACAAGGTATGGAATAATGCTGCTGAAAAACTATATGGGGTAATGCTGCTGAAACAAGGTACAGGACATTGCTGCTGAAACAGGATATGGGATAATGCTGCTGAAACAGGATACGAGACAATGCTGCTAAAACAGTGTATGAGATAATGCTGCTGAAACGGTACAGGGTGAAGTTGCAGAAACAAGGTATGGGATAATGCTGCTGAAAAACGATATGGGGTAATGCTGCTGAAACAGGGTACGGGACAATGCTGCTGAAACAGGGTATGGGACAGTGCTGCTAAAACAGAATACAAGACTGCTGCTGGAGCAGGATACGAGACAATGCTGCTAAAACAGTGTACGGGATAATGCTGCTGAAATGGTACAGGGTGATGTTGCAGAAACGAGGTATGGGATAATGCTGCTGAAAAACGATATGGGTGTAATACTGCTGAAACACGGTACGGGACAATGCTGCTGAAATGGTATGGGATAATGCTGCTGAAACAAGATACGAGACAATGCTGCTGAAACAGGGTACGGGACAATGCTGCTAAAACAGAATACAAGACAGTGCTGCTGGAGCAGGATTCGAGACAATGCTGCTGAAACAGGATATGAGAGAATGCTGCTAAAACAGTGTACGGGATAATGCTGGTGAAACAGGGTACGGGGTGATGCTGCAGAAACAAGGTACAGGGTAATGCTGCTGAAAAATTATATGGGGTAATGCTGCTGAAACAGGGTATGGGACAATGCTTCTGAAACAGGGTGTGGGACAATGCTGCTGAAACAGGGTATGGGACAATGCTGCTGAAACAGGATACGAGACATTGCTGCTGAAACAGGGTACGGGGTGATGCTGCAGAAACAAGGTACGGGATAATGCTGCTGAAAAACGATATGGGGTAATGCTGCTGAAACGGTATGGAATAATGCTGCTGAAACAGGGTACGGGACAATGCTGCTGAAACATGATATGGGATAATGCTGCTGAAACATGATATGGGATAATGCTGCTGAAACAGTACAGGATGATGCTGCAGAAACAAGGTACAAGACAATGCTGCTGAAACAGGGTACGGGACAAAGCTGCTGAAACATGATATGGGATAATGCTGCTGAAACAGTACAGGATGATGCTGCAGAAACAAGGTACAGGACAATGCTGCTGAAACAGGGTATGGGATAATGCTGCTGAAACAGGATGAGAGACAATGCTGCTCAAACAGGGTACGGGACAATGCTGCTGAAACAGGGTACGGGGTGATGTTGCAGAAACAAGGTACAGAGCAATGCGGCTGAAAAACAATATTGGGTAATGCTGCTGAAACGGTACGGGATATTGCTGCTGAAATGGTAAGGGACAATGCTGCTGAAACAGGGTACGGGACAATGCTGCTGAAATGGTACAGGACAATGCTGCTGAAACAGGGTATGGGACAATGCTGCTGAAGCAGGATACGAGACAATACTGCTGAAACGGTATGGGATAATACTGCTGAAATGGTATGGGATAATGCTGCTGAAACAGGATACGAGACAATGCTGCTAAAACAGTGTATGGAATAATGCTGCTGAAATGGTACAGGGAGATGTTGCAGAAATAAGGTATGTAATAATGCTGCTGAAAAATGATATGGGGTAATGCTGCTGAAACAGGGTACGGGACAATGATGCCAAAACAGGGTACAGGACAATGCTGCTGAAACAGGGTATGGGAACAGTGCTGCTGAAACAGTACGGGGTGATGCTGCAGAAACAAGGTACGGGATAATGCTGCTGAAACAAGGTACGGGACAATGCTGCTGAAACAGGGTATGGGACAATGCTGCTGAAACGGGGTACGGGACAATGCTGCTGAAACGGGGTATGGGACAGTGCTGCTGAAACGGTATGGGATAATGCTGCTGAAATGGTATGGGATAATGCTGCTGAAACAAGATACGAGACAATGCTGCTAAAACAGTGTACGGGATAATGCTGCTGAAACGGTACAAGGTGATGTAGAAACAAGGTATGGAATAATGCTGCTGAAAAACTATATGGGGTAATGCTGCTGAAACAAGGTACAGGACAATGCTGCTGAAACAGGATATGGGATAATGCTGCTGAAACAGGATACGAGACAATGCTGCTAAAACAGTGTATGAGATAATGCTGCTGAAACGCGGTACAGGGTGAAGTTGCAGAAATGAGGTATGGAATAATGCTGCTGAAAAACGATATGGGACAGTGCTCCTGAAACAGGGTATGGGACAATGCTGCTGAAATGGTATGGGATAATGCTGCTGAAACAGGATAAGACACAATGCTGCTAAAACAGTGTATGAGATAATGCTGCTGAAATGGTACAGGGTGATGTTGCAGAAGCGAGGTATGGGATAATGCTGCTGAAAAACGATATAGGGTAATGCTGCTGAAACGGTGCAGGACAATGCTGCTGAAACAGGGTATGGGACAATGCTGCTGAAACGGTACAGGACAATGCTGCTGAAAGAAGGTATGGGACAGTGCTGCTGAAGCAGGATACGAGACAATGCTGCTAAAATGATATGGGATAATGCTGCTGAAACAGGATATGAGACAATGCTGCTAAAACAGCGTACGAGATAATGCTGCTGAAACGGTACAGGGTGATGTTGCAGAAACGAGGTATGGAATAATGCTGCTGAAAAATGATATGGGGTAATGCTGCTGAAACAGGGTATGGGACAATGCTGTTGAAACAGTGCAGGACAATGCTGCTGAAACAGGGTATGGAACAATGCTGCTGAAACGGTACAGGACAATGCTGCTGAAAGAGGGTATGGGACAGTGCTGCTGAAACAGAATATGAGACAGTGCTGCTGAAGCAGGATATGAGACAATGCTGCTAAAACGATTTGGGATAATGCTGCTGAAACAGAATATGAGACAATGCTGCCAAAACAGCGTACGGGATAATGCTGCATAAACGGTACAGGGTGATGTTGCAGAAACAAGGTATGGGATAATGCTGCTGAAAAATGATATGGGGTAATGCTGCTGAAACAGGGTATGGGACAATGCTGCTGAAACAGGATATGGGACAATGCTGCTGAAACAGGGTACGGGACAAAGCTGCTGAAACAGGGTATGGGACAGTGCTGCTAAAACAGAATACAAGCCAGTGCTGCTGGAGCAGGATACGAGACAATGCTGCTGAAACAGGATATGAGACAATGCTGCTAAAACAGTGTACGGGATAATGCTGCTGAAATGGTACAGGGTGATGTTGCAGAAACGAGGTATGGGATAATGGTGCTGAAAAACGATATGGGGTATACTGCTGAAACAGGGTACGGGACAATGCTGCTGAAACAGAGTATGGGACAATGCTGCTGAAATGGTGTGGGATTATGCTGCCGAAACTGGATACGAGAAAATGCTGCTAAAACAGTGTACGGGATAATGCTGCTGAAACGGTACAGGGTGATGTTGCAGAAACGAGGTATGGGATAATGCTGCTGAAACAGGGTATGGGACAATGCTGCTGAAGCTGGGTATGGGACAATGCTGCTGAAACTGGGTACAGGACAATGCTGCTGAAACAGGGTATGGGACAATACTACTGAAACAAGGTACAGGGTACTACTGCTGAATCAAGGTATGGGGTAATGCTGCTGAAACAGGGTAATGCTGCAGAAATAGTGTTGGGGTAATTCGGCTGAAACAGGGTATGGGTGAAGCTGCTGAAATTGGTATGGGAAAATGACCGACAATTCACTCCATACTGCCAACTCAGTGGTTTCATATATTAATACTGCTACAATACAAAACAAAAATCGTGTCAGTGGATCAGTATCTCTAGAGAGTAAACTGTTGCAGAAAAAATGCAATGTTGCCTCCATGCCACTCGCTCAATCCATACCACCAACTTGGTGGTTTCAGCATGAGCCCTGCTGCTCCGCAAACAAAAATGAACAATTCCTGGCAGTGTGTACCTACCATATCTGCATTTTTCTTCTAGCTGAACATGTGCTGCTAGCCAGAGACTGCAGCCACGGGTACCAGTTTACATTTTTTTGTAATAGATGATAACTGGACCCTTGTTACAAGTTTAAAGAGACCAAACAGGGAAAAGCAGGCGATCATCTACTGATCCCACTGAACATTAGATATGAAGTCCTACAGGGAACTGTGAATTCTTCACAAAGGACCCCAAAAATGTGGTCTTACCAGTGCAAGAGTCAAACAATGAAAGAAACACTGAAATGCTGGTGGACTCAATTCTTAGATATACAGATAGAGAAACCTGCCCCAATAAAAAGGGGCTGCTGTAACTACAGGATGCTACCTTCCTGAAGCAACAGCAGGGAAACATTTAGATGGCTTGCTCAAAAGAGCTAGCTGAGCAGAAACATAGAATCCATTGACAGTAAAGAGCTACTTGCCCCACCCCAATCTGACTAAGTGTTTCCTGCATATTCTGCCTCCTCAGGTCTTATCTGGTCTCCAGCAACCCTACCCTTCCTCTGTTCTACTTTTTCTATTAAGTGATACAAGTGAGCAGCATGGAGCCATGCTGTGCACAGAAAATGGTACCTCATGTCATGCTACATGTCTGCTACTTCTGTTTGAGATGGTGGTCTGTAAAGCACTCCCAACTCTGCTAATCCGTCCCCCATTCCAGGACTTCCTGTACCCACAATGTTCCCATATCACTGTCCCCCAAGTCTCCTGTCCCCCGTGTCCCTGGTACCCTCCTTCAAGGCCACTCCTCCTTGGCTCCCCTGCTTATCTGCTGCATGTCTCTAGAAAACTACGTGCCCAGGAAAGGATAGTTGCCAGTTATGGTTCTGTGTAGTCCAGGTCTCGGTCACAGCCGCCACATCTAACTGAGCCTCTGCCACCAGTGCCTGTAGGTCACAGATCTTATTCACCAGGCTCCAACATTCATGCACACAGTTTTCCAGAGCTCCTGCCTCCTCCCCTTGTAATTTATCATCTTTCACTTTGTTTCATTCTGCCCCTGGGCCTTGTTCCCAGTCTCTTCCCTCTTTATGTTACAGTGGCTCTCCGTCCCCGCTGTACTACAGTCCCTTCCCAGAGTCCCTGACTGTCTTTTACACTGCTCCAATTTTCTTACCTCTCCTATGCACTTAATTTCCTTGTATGTATCTCCCACCACCCCCCTTCTGTTTTTTTCCAGCATATTCCTCTCTACTGCAATAACATCAGGGGGCAGACTACCTGGCCTCCCTCAGTTCTGTAGGTGTACTTATCCTCAATTGTACCTTCTCCCCCTCACCTAGTTTAAGTTGGTTGTGGTTTGATCTGTGAACCTCTTCCTCAATACATTGGTGCCTTCCACATTAGGGGACAGTCCATCCATTTTGAACAGCTTCCAGTTATTCTAGCAGGGACCATGGTCTCCCAAATGAAACCCCTCTCCCACGCACCATCCCTTCAGAAACATACTGCACTGAGAAATCCTAAACTGCTCCCTTTATTGTAATGTGGCCTCACAGAATCTTGGAGAAGGTTACCACTCCTGCTTTTTTCCAGAATGATGTTCTTAGAGCCTAGAAGTGCTCCTTTTCTTTTTCCACACTCCTCCTGGCCCAGTCATTTGTGTCTACATGCATCACTGTGTCCGGCCTCCTTCTGCTTTCCAATTAGTTCCTCCACCCTGATCCAGAGTCTGTCCACTGTAACCCAAGGGTAACTGTAAACTTCTCCCTAATTTTGTGTGCAGAACTCACAAACCTCACTGTTACCTTGACAGTGGAGTCCTTTATCACCAACTTCTTTCTGCCCCCTTTGCCCTGCCCCCCAACTTGTCTGTAATGGATAACACCCCTGCTGCAGGTGTGCTACTCCCAGCCATCTCGTTATTAGTTGTGGAACCTTCACCAGAGACAAGAATCTGTTGGAGGTATGCGCACCTTGCTTCACAGCTTGCCCTCCCCCTTCACCTTCTCCCTCCCCCCCCAACTACTGCCCAACCAACTCCACCAGACCTTGGAATCCTCTGTGGCAGTGAAGCATGTAGTAGTCCTATTACCTCACTAGCTTTGGCTTTCAAGAAGCATATTTCAGCCCTTGCAACCTCAAGCTCAATCCTCAGGGTATGGAGTTTCCTGCAATTTAGGCAGCAGCTATGCTCCAAGAGCACACTGGATCACTACTGTCTCATATCCCTGGTACAAATTTAATGTTAATGTGCAAAGACATACAGAGACTATATGAACTATTTTTCATACTGTAACACTTTAAGTTTCCTTAACTACACTGTAGTTACAGTGTAACTACACTGTAACTACATTGCAACTGCAGTGCAGTTACATGTAACAAATAAATAAATATAGTGTAATTACCCTTGCAGCACACAATTGAAGGTTACCTACCCTGCAGTTAGATTGAAACTGACACTTTAAAGTGTGAAATTTTCTACAATTTAGTTTTTTGCCTCCTTCATCTCTACTGCACCCCGGTGGCACCTACTCCTAGCCCTGTACCCAGTCCTCCCTAGCATTCATCCCTTCAACCCTCCCTTCCCCCAAGGCAGGGCCTACCTGTTTGATAAGCCAGGGTCCATAGGCTCTTGGTCATCCTGCAGCACAGCTGGAGGTTTTCCTGCTTCTGACTCCCCATTCCCTGAGGCTACCAGAGTTTATGGGAATCCAAGTGCACATGCATGCCAATGCATGGTGATGTGGTTCGTGGCCAGTGTCCTCCCCTCCCCACAGTGATCCTCTACAGCCCTACCACCAGTGGTCACCTCGGTGGCAGTAGAGATCCCCCTACCCCAGAGGAGGAGGAGCGCATCCTCTGGGACACTCAATTTACTTAATTTATTTCAAATGTTTCACCAGGAAAAACATACAGCGCTTGTAACAGCTCATTTCCAGATGCACTCTTAATCCTCTCTCCCTGGACGCCTTCCCACCCTGTCCTCAGCTTCTCACTGAACCCAAGATGCAGGGGCTCAAGTGGTAGCACTACTGCTGTGCCAATGAGCTGACTGGAATATATGAAACGTTACACATCAAGTGAGCGCTCCCGACCAACTGGAGCATTCCTTTCCCTGTAAGCAAGATGCTCTTATTTTGTAAAGAGCGTCTCTCTATCACACTGGAGTTGGGCGCATTCAGGAACAGGTTTGTTTGCTTATGCAGTATAGATTTTATCCAAGCCCCTACTGTCATTGTTGATGGACATACCCTGTGGTAGTGTATTGTTTTAAAACAATTCTAATGGTTTACCTTAAATATGTTTGATTCCATGAAACTACCTTACTATGGTAGAAATATGGCATTTATTGCCCTTGTCATAGGGCATCATTTTCAAAACTTATTTGTAGGTGGCTGTGCCACTTGTGGTTTTTATGACATCCTGGGTGTGTGCTAAGCATTGCCAGCACCACCAGTGGCTATGGGAAATTGAATCTGGCTAACTTTCTATGTTTCCAGTCACCATTTGGCGAAGGGATATGGGCATTAGAAATTGTTTATTGTTTAGTTAACCTGATATAGTGTACAGCCAATGAGCCATTTCCAAAATCTTAAAATGTTTTTTTTTCCATTTTTTTTCCACAAACTGAGAGCAGATCTGCACATTTTGCACAACAATGTGGGTCAAAATGGATGGGATTATCCAAAAAACTGGTGCAAAGTAGGGTTTTTCATGAAAAACTGACTCCCAAGTGCTGGGAGGAGGATGCAAGTGAGTGTCGGAGGTCCGGCAACAAAGAGATAAGTGTTTGTTGGCAGGAGCTTTATTTGTGGGGAATTAAAATGTTTACAAAAAAACCCTGTACTTTGAGGACTGTGTGGCTGAGAGGAAGGAAGGGGACGCAAAAGGGAGGGATTGCGCGAAGGCGCCGGTGCAATAGGAAGCAATGTGTGTTCGGTGGGCAGTGGTTCATGATTGTGTGGAGACTGATTGGAGAGAGAAGAGAAAGAAAGTGGTGACCTAAACTCACCTTCCCATCCCGCAGTGCTCCTCCACCTGTATTGGGGAGGTGCAGCATTGGGATTGGTAGCGAGCACGGTCAGGTGCATCCTCTCAGGTGAAGCAAGCATACCTATGATTTGTAGGGACAGGCATTTTCTGTTTCAGCAAAGAAGAGGGTGTAGGCAGAATACGATGGATATATACATATTTATTTAATGTCAGATATGGTCTTAAGAGGAAGCAAGGCAGGTGTTTGTTAAAGACACGTTCGATAAGAAGGTCTATCTACTGGGGGGGTATTCGGGGATTATAGTGATGCTGGGGTGGGTAAATGGAGGGTGTTAGGGTAGGACACACTAGGGAATGGAGAGGTACTAGCGGAGAAGGATGGGAACAGCATAGGAGGGAGGGCTGCAGGGGGCAGCAGTGTGCTAGAGGGACCATTGGGGAGAGGACAGTGGGTTGCAATGGTTGTGGGGCAGCAGTCTGGATGAATGTATTATGGAAGCCAGAAGGGTGACTGATCTGTCACAAGCTGAGGAGTCTCGAGGAAGAAGTGCAGTGGCTTGGTAGAGAGTAGGGGTGGTTGGGGGGAAGGGGGAAGACAGCTGGGGCAGTGAGTATCAAGAGAGTACCACAAGGGTGGAACAATGGTCGGGGGGTGGGGACGGGGGGAAGGTAGAGGCACTACAAATAGGTGGCCTAGCACGGGAAGAGGGGGCAAGGGCACGAGGAAGGAGCCCACACCAAGTACAACAGAGAGGGCAGGTAATAGGTTTGTGGTGCTGGTGACACTGGAGGAGGAAGAGGGGGTGAGGGATCTCTGGAGGGAGATGGTAGGGGGAAGTGGGGGGTTGCACTGGGGACAGTAGTCAGGCCAAGGATTGTGGTAAGGGTAGAGGAGATGGGAGCACAGCTGGAAGGATGGACGAAGGCAGAGGGGGTAAATAGGAGAGGAGCACTGCGAGGGACGAGAAGGGGAGGGACTTAGCAGAGGAGGAGAAGGAGACCAGGGTGGAGGGGAAGGATGGGGAGAAGAATGAGGGAACATTGAGAGGGAGCGGGATAAAACTTGAGCCAAGGGGGGCGCCAGATCCACTGGAGGGGGGGGCAAGGAAACAGCTGGGGCGGACTACTCTAGCAGTAGATACCAAGGTACAGTATAAGGGGAGGGGAGAGGGAGGAGTATTAGTGCTGGGGAATTCCATACTTAAAGGGATAAGATGGGGCGGTGAGCGGGAACAGCATAGTCGCACCTGGGTGGAGTCCACACCTGGCCTAACTGCAGGCAAGGCAAGGCAGTCAATTCTTAAGTGTGCAAGGAGGGGAAGGAGGAAAATGCATCTCGTGGTGCACGTGGGTACAAATGACTTGGCAAGAGAGAGACAGTGGAAGTAGTGAAGGAGAGGTTTGAGGTACTGGGCAGGCTACGTGATGAGCTGGGGAAATCGATGACTTTCTCAGAGGTGCTCCCAGTACCCTGCGCTAGTATGGTGAGGAAATACGAACTGGGAAATTCAACACCTGGCTGAGGGATTGGTGTCGATCCAAGGGATACGGGCTGGTAAGGACACCTGGGGAAAGGGACCTGGGGGTAATCATATCAGATGACTTAAAGGTGGGCAAGCAATGTGAGAGGGTAGTAAGAAGGGCTGGGGGGATACTGGGATGCATAGGGAGAGGCATCACCAGTAGAAAACAGGAAGTAGTTATCCCTCTGTACAGACAGCTGATGAGACCCCATCTGGAGTGCTGTGTGCAGTTCTGGAGACCCAGTCTCCACAAAGACATAGACAAGATGGAAGCTGTCCAGAGGAGGGCAACTAAAATGGTGCAGCGTCTGCACCAGAAGACATATGAAGAGAGACTAAAGGAACTTAATTTGTATAGCCTCAAGGAAAGGAGGGAAAGGGGGACATGATAGAAACTTTCTTGGCAATCTCAAGGGAACCAACAAAGTCCAAGAGGGTAGCATCTTTCAAAAAAAGAGGTGTGCAAGAACAAGGGGGTACAATTTGAAGATGGGGGGGGGGGTGTCTCAGAGGTGATGTAAGGAAGTATTTTTTCACAGAGAGGGTTGTGGATGCATGTAACGGCCTTCCAGAGGAATTTGTGGAGTCAAAATAGTGGTTGAATTCAAGCATGCATGGGACAGTCATAAGGCAATTCTAGGGGGAGGGGGTAGAAAGAAGTAGGCTGCTGGTTAACTAGGATCTGCAGCTTATCCATTAGGTAGGGAAATAGGCAGACTGGGTGGGCCAAGTGGTCCTTATCTGCCATCAAACTCTATGTTTCTATGGTGGGGGGCTGGGACAACACTGACTTTATGCAGGGGACAGGCTACATTTGAGTGGGGTGGGCAAGGGGGTATTAAAGCAGAGGAGAGGGGAATACATAGGTACAAGGGTAGATTTAAACTAGGTAGGAGGGAAGCAAGCGGACAAATGGTAGGCAGGAATCCTACAGAAGAGAGCCAAATTACCCTCCCCCCGGCCAGTAGTGAGGACCTAGGAGTAGTGGTACAGGGGGACTAGGAGGGGGTATTTCAGGGAAGGGAAGGGCAAGGACAGGTTGGAGGGTGGTCTCACTCAATGTGAGATGCCTTGGTATCAAATCAGCAGAATTACAGCTGCTCTTAGCAGTAGGGAGTGTGGACATTGCAGCCATCACAGAAACGTGGGCCACCCAGAACCAGGAATGGGATCTGATGATCCCAAGGTATAGGTTATTCAGGAAGGATAGGGCTAAGGGGAAAAGGGGGGTATATGTACTGGAAGGGATAAGGTGCATAAGGGGGAGGAAGGCAGAACAGAGGCCCTATGGATGCTGCTTCATAATGCAAGAAGTGGGACAGTGAGATTGAGGGTGGTGTACAGGCCGCCAACCCAAGGGGATGATCTTGATAGGGAGTTAGCCAATCAAATCAGGAGGGTCTGTAGGAAAGAGAACACTGTGTTGGTGGGGGATGTCAGCCTACCAGGGGTTAGCCACCCCTGTTGCGTAGAGGGCTGAGGCACTGGTGCCTTACCTCTCACCACGCTGGCGATCCGGGTTCAGGAGCAAGCTCGGGTTGCCAGGGGTCGGCCGGGGGAGAGAAGATCGAGCATCTACTGGACAGCTCTCTTCTCTCAGGGACGGACGGGTTATGAAGTGCAGGCACTAGCGACACCACGCGGAGGCATGCTGTTCTGTAGCCAGTAATCACAAAAGGGCATGGGGAGAGGCGACAGCAGACGTCAGCGGAGTGAGTGTGGGAGTGCACTCGTGCCCACGCTTGATGTCACTGCACGTCCGCACCTCTGGGGGAACGCAGAACAAGGAAACACCCCTCTCGCTAGGAGGAAGGCATCACTCCTGCCACCACACCCACGCTGAATTCTCCTTCCCGAGCCCTGATTGCCTCCCTCCTTCACAACCGCCCACCTGGCACTGCATAGCAGGAAGTTCGCCGTGGAGCTGAAGGCGACCCCATCTCGGGGGCATAACCAAGGGGTGCCAAGTAGGTGTGTCCCGGGTGAGTTGGAGGAACAGGTGCATCGGGACCAGGACATCACAGCAGGATGGGAAATGGTGGGGTGACTGATGGGGCCCCATGCGAGAGGTGACCAGAGGGAAATAAAGTTGACCAAAAAAACAAATGCCAGGGGTGAAGTGGAGCACCTCAGCCACCACGAGTGCAAATGACAGGTCATATCGGAGGCACTTCAGGACAGATTCCTGGTTCAGATGGTCCATGAGCCAACTAGATTGGACAAGACTCTGAACTTAGTTCTATCAAACGAGGAGGCTGTAATAGATCTGGGGGTGGACGACCCCTTGGTTGGGTGTGACCACCACACAGTATGGTTCATACTCAATATGGACAGGGAAACAGGAGGTACAGGGACCAGGGTGGTTGACTTTAGGGGGGTGGACTTTAAAAGGAAGGGGGACATCTTGGGCAGGCATCTGACAGGAATTCAACCACACATGGATGCCAGCCAAAAATGGGAAATTATTAGGAAAGGGTTGGTGGAGGCTACTGGGACATGTGCAAGAACAAGGAGTAAGATGGAAAAGGCAAAAAAGCCCAGCTGGCTGACACAGAAGGTCATGGAAGGGGTGAGAACCAAAAGAAAGGCATTTTGGGGACTCACGATTTTTGGGGGGGATAATAGAGAGATCTATATGAAGAAGTCAAGGGGAGGTTACCAGGCTGGTAAGAGGAGCCAAGGCTTCCAGGGAAATGAGATTGGCGCAGGTAATTAAGAATGGAGAAATCGACTTCTTCAGATACATCAGTGAAAGACAGAAAACCAAAGATCAAATTATAAGGATTAGGAAAGACAGCTGGGTGGAGAAGGGGGTAGACCAGACGGAAGCCCTTAACGAGTACTTCTGCTCTGTGTGCACAAAAGAAAAAGGGGGTCAGACACCTCCTGGGAGGGGGGTTGACTGATATAGAGATTACAGAGGATAGGGTACTGAAGGGATTAAAGACACTGGGAGGGGACAAGGCTCCAGGCCTAGACAGTACTCACCCTAGGGTACTCAAGGAACTAGCAGAGACCCTGGCAGGACCACTGGCTGACCTGTTCAACACCTCCCTGGACACAGGAAGCATACCATAGGACTCGAGAATGGCCCATGTGGTGCCCATTAACAAAAGTGGTCCTAAGGACAAACCAGACAACTACAGACCTGTGAGCCTCACATCAATTGTGGGAAAACTCATGAAGATGATCCTAAAAGAGAGGCTGGTGATTTTCTTGGAGAACAATGGTCTCCAGGGCACGGGGTCATAATGTCACAAGACATTATGCTGCATGCATATACCGCACTGCCAACACAGCATGATATATGCCATGCGGCATAAGTCTTTTTTTTGTGAGGGCTCACATTCGCGCCCTCCCAACTAAAATAACTAACTCGGTGGGGGGAAGGGGTTGACAATTACATCCACAAAGTACGAAAAAAATAAAATCACTATGCATCTGGGACCAGTAATTGAACCCGGTGCCAAATGCATTGCCTGGTTCCCTTGTTGCCAGTAGCTTAGTCCATTGAGCTACGTCAGTTTTTCGGTGGAAACCTATCCCAGCAGAGATCTTATCCTCTGCCTGGGACAGTGAGAGGGTGCAATACCGCACACACACCCATTCGCACTTTTGCACCCTCTCGCTCTACTACACTGCACTGTTGCAGTTTCGGGGATATGTCATACACTATTAAGCATACAACATTTTTACCCAGTAGGGGTCTCCAGGACAGTCAGCAGCATGGGTTTGTCTCGGGTACATCCTGCCAGACAAACCTGACTGAATACTACAACTGGGTGACAAGGGAACTGGACAAAGGCCATGCAGTGTATGTCCTGTATTTGGATTTTAGCAAGGCCTTTGATTCTGTGCCACATGGGAGACTGGGGGGTGGGGGCTGTAATTTACAGGGGTGGGAATAAAGATGGTTAATTAGATCACCAGTTGGCTGAAGGAAGGCAGCGAAGGGTGGTGGTGGGGGGGACTCTCATCAACGAGGAATGTGACGAGTGGGGTGCCACAGGGATCTGTATTGGGACCGGTGTTGTTCTGGATATACATAGCTGATATCTCATACAGGGTCCAGAGTAAGATCAGTGTCTTCACAGATGACACAAATATGGGAGCAATCGTAGATGACATCGAAGGGTGGAGGGGGTTGCAGGAGGACCTGACCAAACTACAGGAGTGGTTAGATGCATGGCAGTTGGGGTTTAATGCCAAAGAGTGCAAGGTATTACACTTCAGGGTTAATAACCAGGGGAGGAGCTACCAGCTGGGGGGGGGGGGTACAGCTGGAATGCACAGAGGAGGAGGAGGATCTAGGGGTGCTTATAACGGAGAGTATAAATAACTCAGTGCAGTGCAGGAAGGTAGCAGCAAAAGCCAACAGGATGCTGGGGTGTATCGTGAGAGGAATCTCCTCCAGAAATAGGGAGGTGATCCTGCCTCTATACAGGTTCTGGTCAGGCTGCACCTGGAAAACTGCATGCAGTACTGGCCATTCATGAAGGAGGACATCAGATTGTTGGAGGGTGACAAAGATGATCCAAGGATTAGAGGGACACTCCTATGATGAGAGACTGTGTGAGCTGAACATGTACTCCATGGAAGAGAGGAGGGATGGGGAACATTATCAAAACCTTCAAATATGTAAAGGAGATAACTAGTACAGAAGGGATTTTCCAGATTAGAAGGAGGAGGGTCACAAGGGGGCACCAGCTGAGACTGGAGGGAGAAAGATTAAAGAGGGAAGTCAGGAGACATTTTTCACAGAAAGGGTGGTGGATAAGTGGAATACTCTGCCTGAGGAGGTAGTAGCCTGTAGCACAGTAGATGGCTTTAAGAGGGGGTGGGACAGTGTGAGGGTGAGGTGATGATGAAAAGGGAAGGGGTGGATGGGGCAGCTGTACACCGAGGGGCTAGCTGTGCATTCAAGGAGACTCGATAGACCATGAGGCCTGTTTTTGCTGGCATTTTCATATGTTCGTATAGCAAGTTTTATTTTTTACTAATGTTTTCCATTAGAAATGGAAACTCTTTGGTGCTAATGTTGGCTAATCCAGTTCACGTGTGGCTACAACAACTTAGTTATCTTATCCACAATGGCTTAAGTTTTTAAATCTTAGCACTCACCCAAATCTCATGCTCTCACTCTTGGAATAAATTCCATATTTCTAGTATGGCCATGATTGCATTTTCCTTTTATGGGTATAATCTGTGGCAGACAGAAGGCTTATTAATGTATAGCTTACCATCTCCGAGCTGAAGAAGAATTTCCAGTTGTTGTTTGTCCAGCAGTGCGTCTTCCTTGTCCTCTTTCTCACAGTTAAGCTTCTCAAAGGCCTTTTTTAGTGTTCCAATCTCCTCTGCATGCAACAGGAGAGAGAGTCCCTGATAGGCGCTTGTCAAACGCTCATTGATATCGGTAAACTTCTGCTCAATCTGCGAAACCTGTATGACCTTCGTTAGCCATTTTTCTTTGGTATTCTTTTCAACAAGGTCTTTGGCATCATCCAGAGTATTCTTTAGCCCCTGAAGAACACTGTTGACATCCTCTTCCTTGTCTTTTACCCCTCTGGTCTGCAGTGCCTCCACAGATTCTACCAGGATCTTAATTCGATCCCTGAGGCGAAAACAACGCTTCCGGTTTGCTCTCACTTTATTGCAGAGGGTGTATATCTTTTCTGCCACACTCAGAACTGGCTTTATGTAATCCATTTCTGAAAAACAAAAGAGGGACACTTGATTTTCTTCCCATATTCCTTTGTTCCCTTGGAGCTTCCAAGCAGGGCTTCTCTGTCCTGTCCCCACCCCTCCTGACTGTTTACTGCCTCCCCTAGCACCTGTCCAACCCAGGACCCCTTAGCCGTCCTTCACTCACCTGGAACATTATCCAGTAGTGTGCCAGCAGTTTCAGGCAATGGCACAAATCTGGACAGAGAGGGCAGGATGTCATGGAGTCGCTCCCCATTCTTTGCTGTGCTCTTGCTTCCGTCCCCTGGCTGCGGCAACACATTGGTGTGCATGCATGGAGGCACGCACTATATTGTGGGACCTTAGCCCCCTCCCTACTTCAGTACTCAGACACCACTCTGTCCCCCAGGCCTCCAACTAGGGGCCGCCAAGGGCTGAAATGCTAGCCCCCCCCCCCCCAGGAGAGGAGGGCAGTGCTCTGGATGCTCAATCCTCTCCCTCCTCAGCCAACACCCAGTGACTCAAGCTCATTCCCAAACTCGGATCACCAGCATGGCAGGGGATAAGGTGCAAAGCGCCTTAGCCCTCCATGCCAGTGCACTGGCTGAAATCTTATATTTTTTTCACATGAAAACTAATACAAGTATGATCAAGCAGGGAACAAATGATTGCTACAGGATACCACAAAAGTGAAGGTCCTCTCTACAGACCCATACAGCAACGGGGAGACAAAGTAATGAAAACTTTATAGAAATATGGGATATGCTATGGGCTAGTTAAAATATATAACTTTTATCTGAGGTTTCAACCTCTATTGACTTAACAAGTGGTGCTGCTTCAAGGGCATTGATACTAAAGGCAATTTAATTTATGCGCTGTATAGTTCATCTTTAGGAGTGTGCAGTTTGATTTTTCTGATTCTGACTGTCAGGTACATCCAGGCCAAACCAGGTAAATCAAAACCAGAACTAGAACCACAACTATATATACATTTCTAGGGATATGGATATATTGTTCATCCACACTGTCTGGCAGGTTCCTTGCTGCTTTAAATCTTGCCGGTAGGTCTTCAAGCTGGCTCCTCCCACCCACCTGGGTGGTAAAACTCTCGGCTCCGCCCCACGATGCCAGATCTTCCTTACCACTTGGAAGCTCAGGTTCCCTCCTTAACGCTCTGCATGATAGACTGGATCCTAATTCTTTGGTTAGCTGGAAACTCATTTTAAAATTTTCAAGACTTGGTCATCTTCTTCCTCATGGCTGTGATGGACAAATCGACTCCAGTTCGGCGGTGCCCTTGTGGGCAGAAGATGTCCAGGACGGACCCTCACTCCACGTGCATCTACTGCCTCGGCCTATAACACGACCTGCAGGCCTGCGAGTCATGCCGTTCATTTTCGGCCAATGTCCTGGAGGACCGCGCTGCCCAGTTACAGCTTGGGTGCCCCAAGAAGCGCTACCCGCCGGTTAAGTCAAAGAAGGCCCATTGGGCGGTTACCGCAGTGGCTGGCTTGACTGAGCAACTCGAGCAGATGATCGCCCTCGAGGAGGAGGCGGCCCAGGCTGCATCATCCTCTTCCTCGGTCGCGGCATTTATCCCGCTCTCACTGGGTACCTCGTATACAGCTTCGTTCAAGGAGCTTTGCCAATCCCTTTCCACGAAGGGAAAGGGGCCATTGGGACATTCCTCTCGGTCCAAAAAGAAGGACTCAAAGGGTAAGTCCCATCGTCAGCGTTCGTGGGAGCGGAAGAGGTCTCCTTTTCCGGACAGCCGACTGTCGACTTCGGTCGAGGTTGCGGCTAAGGCCGCTGGCTTCACAGTGTCCCCGTCAGGCTAGCCACACAAGACACCCATTGATGTGGTCGAGATTTTTCTCGACCCATCGGACTGCTGTCGACTGGTGAGGCCAACAACCCTTCTTCACCGGTTCCCCCGGTGGAGACTGGGGACCTGCCTACGCCCCCGGTGCTGCAGTCCCCGGTTAAGGCTTCTGAGCCGAGGGAAGAGCGGGTGTCCCCCGCTCCTTCCCAGACCCGTCCTCAGAAACACCGAGGATCTCAGTCTCGGACATCGTCTCGGTCCAGCAGATCCTGCCAAAATCGGCGGTCTCGGTCTCAGCACCGAGGTAAGTGGAGCCACCGCTCATCCTCGTCTTCCTCCTTGGAAGAGGAGAGGCTTCAGCGCAAATTGCGTTGACGTTATGAGGAGCTAATGTAGCAGCAGTTACTTCTGTCCGGGAACAAGCCAACGCCGTCGCCTTCCCCGGGCATCAAGTGGCTGTCACCCGAGCGGCCGAAACAATCCCTCACTGTAGTCGAGGTGCCCAAGCCTGGGCCAGTTGTTCAGCCGAAACCAGCTGCCCTGCTGATTGTGGTGAAACCTCCGCCTCCACAACCAAAATCGGGGGCGCCGACCAAGAACTCTTCGTCGGGTCAAGGCCTGTCCCACAGGTTGTCGGTCACCCTCACTCCCAACCGTCCTCGGCAGGTGGAGGGTGGCTCAGGCCCCAGGCAGCTCTTTGCGGACTCCTCTGAGTCCAATGACCACTCCTCCCTGTTCTCCAGGCCCACTGACCTGGAGTCCTCTGAGGGCCAGTTGATGGACGAAAGCCCATCATCCTTCATGGGTTTGCTTCAGCTCATCTCGGAGTCCACCAGGATGCAGCTCGAGCCCGTATCCAAGTGGGTCAAGTATCCCCTGCCGGAGATACTGGACCGAGGGGATTCTCCCACGGAGGCCTTTCCGGTGGCTGAAGCCATTGTTGGCCCAGCCTTGGAGCTCTGGCAGCGGCCTGCTTCCTGTCCTGCACCTTCGGCCAGGATGGCCAGGAAGTATGCGGTCCCTACCGGCTCTTTGCCCGGCTTTTCGGAACACCCCTCTGCCGAAGGGTTGGTCACCGACAGCGTTTTACGGTGTTCCGGGAACGCTAGAGACGTGGACAGGCCCCCTGACAAGGAGTCCAAAAAGCTGGACTATGCCGGGCGCAAGGTGTCCTCCCTTGGCTTTCGCCAGACCAGCTCGGCTGTGCTGATGGCACACTTCTCCCACACCCTCATGGGCTCCCTGGATGAGGTGATCCCTCACCTCCCGGCCGACCTGCAGACCACGGTCCGGCAGGTGCGGGACCAGGATAGGGCAGTGGCTAAGCAGCAGCTCCAAATGGCTCTGGACATAGGAGACTCCTGTGCCAGATCGGTTGCGGCCACGGTGGCCATGCGCCACAGAGCATGGCTGAGGATATCCACCTTCACGGCGGATACCCAGCACAAATTGGCGGATGTCCCCTTCTTGGGGACCGACCTCTTCTGCCCTGGAGTGGAAGGTCACCTCCAGCGGATCGAAAAGTCCAATGCCACTCTGGACTCGGTCACCTCTGCCCAGAAGGACAAAGGCCGCCAACAGCAGCAGCACAAGTCCTTTCGTCCTTCTGTGCCTGCAGCACGTCCGGCCCAACAGCACCAACACCAGGGCCAGCAGGCTCATGCTTGGCATCCCAAACCCAAGCCCACGGCTTCCTCCAACAGGAAGCAGGGAGGTAAAGGCCCAAGAGGTCCCTCGGCCAGTCCCTCCTCCAAGCCTGCCCAGTGACGGGTTGAGGGGTCTTGCCCCCAGCCTCTCCCCCCGGGTCCCCCCCCCCGTGGTGGGGACGGCTCTGCCACTTCCTTTCCACCTGGTCCACTACCACCATGGATCGGTGGGTGTTGGAGGTGGTAGGAAAGGGCCTGCCTCTGGAGTTCAAGCAGGCCCCACCCTTCCGAGCCATCACCCCTTGGGGGGCTTCAGGGTCCGCAGCCTCTCTGTCAGCTCGCTGAGCCGATATTGCCCTGCTCCTTGAAAAAGAGGTGATCAGGAAGGTGGCGGATCCTCCTCCAGACCCGGGGTTTGTGTCCAGGTACTTCCTGGTCCCAAAACGGATGGGGGGCTGGTGCCCCATTCTCGACCTGCATGACCTGAACAGGTTCCTAAGGTTTCGGACCTTCAGGATGGTCACTCTGGCTCAGATAATCCCATCCTTGGAACGAGGCATGTGGTTCTGTTCTCTGGACCTTCAGGATGCATTCTTTAATGTCCCAATCCGTCCGTCCCACCAGAGATTCCTCTGCTTCAGAGCAGAGGGATCCCTTTACGAGTTCCAGGCCATGCCCTTCGGCCTTTCCCTAGCTCCCACGGTCTTCACCAAATGCATGGCAGTGGTGACAGCATTCCTGCAGTGCCGAAGGGTCCTGGTGTACCTCTACCTGGATGACTGGCTGATTGCAGCCACCTCCAGAGCGGAGGTGGAGCAGTCCAGAGATCTGGCCCTCCAGGTTTGCTCTCAGGTTGGCCTCCTCATCAACGAGGCCAAGTCGTAACTCTTGCCAAAGCAGGTGATACAATTCATCGGGGCAGAGCTCGACTCTCTACGAGCCAAAGCACGGCTCCCAGTGGACAGGGCCAAGGTTCTTTCCTCCTTTGCCCAATTATTTCAGGTTGGGCAATCGCGCCCTGCCTGGGACTTCCTGCACCTCCTGGGCCTCATGGCAGCCTGCACCAGCGTGGTCCGTTGGGCCCGCTGGTACATGCGTCCCCTCCAATGGGGGCTGGCCAGTCAATGGTCACAACACTTCGATCTGCTGGATCAGCTAGTGACAGTAACCCAGGAGATGTGGAACGCTCTCCAGTGGTGGACCGTTCCAGCACATTTGCAGGAGGGCATCCCATTTATCCGCTCGAGCAGCCGGTCTCGCTATCGACGAAGCCTCTCTGATGGGTTGGGGTGCCCATCTGGGGGAGCACAAAGCGACAGCCTCTGGTCCCCTCGGGACTCCGATGCTATATCAACCTGCTGGAGCTTCGAGCGGTTCATCTAGCCCTCACCGCCTTCGCTCTGTTTCTATGGGGTCAAGTGGTTCAGGTCCAGACGGACAATACCATGACCATGTACTACCTAAACCGCCAAGGTGGGACGCGCTCCATGCCCCTGTGCAGGGAAGCTCTCCGCATTTGGTCACTCATGCACAGCCTGGAGGCAGATCTCCTCGCCATTCATGTGGCAGGAGCCTCCAACACCCTGGCCGATGCCCTAAGCCAGATAGGGTCTGCGTCTCACGAGTGGTCTCTCCTGCTGGAGGTAGTACAAGATCTCTTCTCCCACTGGGGCATGCCTCAGGTGGACCTGTTTGCCTGCAGGGAGAATGCGAAGCTGAGACTGTTTCATGCCCGTCCCCTCAGTAGGGCTCGCTGCAGGGGGATGCCTTCTTGAGGCCGTGGATCCTGGGCCTCTTCTACACCTTTCCCCCATTTCCCTTGATCCACAAGGTGCTTCTCAAGGCGAGGAGGGACAAGGCGCAGGTGATTCTGGTAGCCCCAGACTGGCCCTGCCAGTTCTGGTATCCAGATCTCCTCAGTCTCAGCTCCAGGCTCCTGAGGCGGCTTCCAACCTGCCTGGACCTGATCTCAGTCAATCAGGGAAAGGTATTTCATCCGGACCTTCAATCCCTGCACCTGATGGCCTGGTTCCTGAGCAGCTAGAGTTCCAGGCCTTGGGTCTCTCCAACGAGGTCCTCAGTGTCATTGAGGCGTCCCTTAAGGAGTCAACCAGAAAATGCTACGCCTTCAAATGGAAGAGATTCTCCATTTGGTGTCAGGGCAAGGGCCTGGACCCTTCCTCCTGTTCCTTGGCAAGCATTCTGGACTACATGTGGTCCCTTTCTCAGCTAGAGCTTCGGTCGGCGACCCTTAAGGTGCACCTGGCAGCCATTCTGCTTACGGGCATGGCAGGAAGCAATCAGGGAAACACGGAGAGGTGGTCGGGCACTTTTTCAAGGCCTTGATCTACATATCTCCTCCGGTGCCAGAACCTCCACTTCCGTGGGATCTACTGTTGGTATTGGCTAAGCTCATGGTCAAGCCAGTCGAACCGATGCACAGGTGTGACATCTCTTGCCTGTCATGGAAGACCGCCTTCTTGGTGGCTATCATGTCAGCCAGAAGGATGGGAGAGCTCCAGGCGCTTTCCATAGAGTCTCCTTATCTGGTCTTCCACAGGCACAAGGTTGTCCTGCATCCCCACCCGAAATTCCTTCCGAAGGTGGTGTCGGAGTTTCACCTTAACCAGGTGTTGCCTCTGCCAGTGTTCCACCCCAGTCACACCTCGGAGGCCGAATATAGGCTCCATACTTTGGACTCTATAAGAGCGCTCGCTTATTATAAGGAGCAGACGGCTGAAGTTCGGGGAGAGGTTTGCCAGCTGTTTGTCACCTACGCTGAAGCCGCACCTGGCAGACCTGTAGCCAAGCAGACAAAAGGCAGGTGGGTCACCTCCTGCATAGATTTCTGCTATAGGTTGGCGGGCATGGAGCCTCCCAGAGGGATAAGAGCTCATTCTACCCGCCATACTGCTGCATCGGTGGCTGCTTTCAGGGATGTCCCTATCCAGGAAATCTGCAGGGCTGCTACCTGGAAGTCAGCACACACCTTCATCACCCACTACCACATTGACCTTGAGTCACGCCGGGATGCTGGTTTTGGGGCCTCAGTTCTCCAGTCTTTATTTCCCAAGTAGGGGGTGTGCGCCTTGCCTCCCTCCTCCCAGAGAACTGCTAGGAGTCTACCAGACAGTGTGGTTGAACAACATAGCCATGTCCCTAGAAATACCGGTTATTCACCTATAACAGGAGTTCTAGGAATGGTATATGTTGTTCATCCACACGACCCACCCGACCTCCCCGGCTTCGACGCACAACCTGGTTTCCAGCGGGCTAGATCTGGCGTCATGGGGTGGAGCCGAGAGTTTTACCACCCAGGTGGGTGGGAGAAGCCAGCTTGAAGACCTTCCGGCAAGATTTAAAGCGGCAAGGAACCTGCCAGACAGTGTGGATGAACAACATATACCATTCCTAGAACTCCTGTTACAGGTGAGTAACCTGTATATATATCCCCTCTACTTGGGGCTTCTGGGGGGGTTGATATCCATTGCCTGCAGCTGGTGCAGAACGCCACAGGACAGTTGTTGACTGGGATTTCTCGTTCGAGTCATATTACTCCTGTGCTGCGCAAACTGCACTGGCTGCCTTTACAGTGGCAGATCACCTTCAAGATCAGAATTCTGACCAATAAAGCCCTGCATGGACTGGGTCCGAGCTATCTGCAAGAGCTCCTGACTCCCTACAGCCCTGGCTGTCCTCTCTGCTCAACTGACGAAGGGTTGTTAGAGGTTCCCAGGGTTCAGCTGAAAACATCTGGGGCACAGGCTTTTATGTTTGGTGCCCCTTCCCTGTGGAACTCTCTACCTCATCAGATTTGAGAGTGCGAGGCTGTGGACAGCTTCAAAGCAGGCCTAAAACCTACTTATTTCAGCAAGCATTTAGTATTTATTGATAATTTTATTCTGATTTAACTTTGTATTGTAAATAATTTTAGACTGTTGTTCTGTTCTATATGATATTTTAACTATTTACAGTGCTTTGATTTCTAAGATTGTGCTTAAATAAAGCATATTATTATTATTATTATTATTAAAGCATATTATGTTAAAAATTGGGATTTGGCAGGCAAGAGCCACGAATAGCTCCTGTGTGTTGGCATTTTCCAGCTGACCAGGAGCTACTCTGACAAACCCAGAAGCTGATGGTAAAATATATTAAAACTTGACAAGACACAGAGTGGCCAACTAGGAGGCAGTGTGGCTACTAGGTACTGATCTAGTGATTAATAACAGCTTGGGAACTGAGAAATTGCAGGGTTAATCCCTACTAGTGCCAGATACTCATTGTGTGACCCAAGATACTTATCCACCCCTTATCCAGTCCCCGCAGCTATGAAAATGGGTAGAAGCAGGACCCCACTGGAAACAAGATGTGGCATCTCAGTTGGACTATCCTAAATGAAATATGTAAAAAAAAATGAAAGAGCTCAGTAGTTAAGCACATTGCCAGAGTATTGTAAATCTGGAGTGTATTTTCCTTGATAATCTGGCTGTCATGGGATGGGGGCTGTGACTCTTATGACTTCTGTGCTTCCTCTGGTATCCCAAATAGCTGATGAAAGTGTTTTTTTATAGGTTTTGTGGGGAGGGAGTTAAGAGTTAAATATATCATTCCCTTTTTTTAGCAGTTCAAGCAACTGTTTCAGCTGCCGCTTGGGGTACTTGCTGGGATAATTCTTTAAAATATAACATCTGCCACCTCAAGCATTCTGTTTAATCTGTGAAAATATACATAATTTTACAAGGCAAAGGAGGCTTTAAGGCTTTACTTAGTAAAAGCAGGCATTATTTCCTCATCTCTTTCCTGTGCTTTCAGAGGTGCCTTGTTCACATGTTAACCCTCCTCCCCACTCCGGTTATGTTTTTGCATATTTCCTAACTTCTCATGATCCAACTTGGTCTGTAGGCACTTTCACGTCCTGCTTACTTTTCTGTTACCCATCCGTTTTGTTCCAACTAATGTTTCAGCATTCCTTTTACAAACAGTGAGTCCCAGTTTGTACAGAATGTGTTTCCCTGCAATGTATTTCTGTGCAGCTTAGGAAGGAGGGGAATATCTGAGCTCTGCTTAATGACATGCAGGCTTGAGTTTAGAAGTCAGAGAAAGCACAAGAGGAGAATGGGGCATGGACAGGCATATCCACTCCCCAGTCTCATCTTCTGCTTTCTATGACTCGTGTCTGATTTCAAGCCTGCATGTCATTAAGCAGGCTCAGACACTCCCTTCCCTACACACAGAAACACACTGCAGGAAACACATTCTGTACAGGCTGGAGAGCTGTTTGTAGAGCTACTGCAGTTTACTGTTTCTCAAAGCAGCAGGCACTGATTACTAAAATACATGCGAACTGGTGCTCAGCACCCCTTATTTCAAGCTGTGTGTATATATATATATATATATATAGGGGATACATGATGGGCATAAGTGTGATATGGCAATTATTATCACTCCTGCAGAGTGAGATATCCAAGCTCACGATGCAGGAGTGACAATATTTGCCATAGCGCACGATATGCCCATCATGTATTCGATATATACAATAGGGCCAAGAGTTTCAGAAGTTTTGTTATGCTGTCTTGTGTTCTGTTCCTGTTAATGTGTTTGCTCATTCTGTGTGAGCTTTTCAGAATGGGCTGGCAGTGTTATTAACTTTGAGATACACGAGTGTGTTTTGCAGTGCTAAATGAGTTAGTTTTAGATAGGAATGAGAAACATACTTTTGTGAAGCTGTATTGTTTAGCAGTCTGGCTGCAGTGAAGTTAAATGCATCACAGTAATTGTAATGAACTAAGAGGCAGAGTGTCAGAACAGCTGATACTGTTTTCAGTGGTAATTAAGTTAGCTGCAGGCAGAGTGCAGAGTGTTCTGTGAAATTGTGCTCTTTAGGATTCTGGCTGCAGTGAAGTTGAAATTGTCACGGTAATTGGATGAGAATCGGAGTCTGAGGATAAAGTGAGAGTGTGTTTCAGTGGTAGTTGAGTTCGCTGCAGGCAGTAGTTTAGGCTGTGCTGTTTGGAATTCTGGCTGCATCAAGTTGAGAGCATCACAGTAATGAGCTGGAAGTTGGGGGGGGGGGTAGGTGTGTTTTGTAATGCTCACTGAGTTAGCTGTAGGCAGCAGTGAGACCTCTCAGGTAGTTCTGCATTTGTGTCTATGGTAACAGCACAGGTGTTTCTTTCATGCTGAGGGGAAAGCTGCCTAGGGTGATGATATCAGTGACCTTTGTGACCTGTGTGTGTAAATGTCTCGTATCATCACAGTAGAACAGAGGGTAAAAATATCACACTGCAGTGGATGACACACTGTTTTATCTCTCTCATTTACCACTCACCCCTAGTGTGTGTGTGTGTGTGTGTGTATACATATATCTATATATACTGTATGTACGTGTGTGTGTGTGTGTGTGTGTGTGTGTATATATATATATATATATATATATATATATATATAACTCCCCCTACAAATGGGGGTTCCCAAGACCTTGCCTATTGCTCACAGTCTGGTTGCTGTTCGGTGTTACAGCTGTTTTAAATGGTGTTGCAGTGAGTGCTTTTAAAGCCTCCATGTACTGTCTCTTTAAGGGCTGCCTGCCTGCAGTCATAATTAGTTTGAATGGGGGGACTGTGTGTTCCTATGCCTGAGTCCCACCCAGTCAGCTGATTAATCGCTCTGTTTCTGCTATCGCTACTTGTGCAGAGTGAGCCCTTCTGAAAGATGTAACTAATCGCTGGGAGTTATTTAGAGCAGTAATAAAAATGTAGTTATTCTAACCTGCCTTCTTGCAGCATGGACTATTTCTGTTTTGCTCCACCATTTTGGTCCCAAACTGCCGAACTGGACCAATCAGAGTGTGAGGACTCTAAAATGGAGCCTGTTATAGTGGATCTGTGTGGTGCCAGACTCTGGGAATTGTAGTTTTGGGCTATTGGCGCCTTTTTGCACCAACTGGAGGAGTGTGCTGTGACTGACAGTGGAACCGACCAAATAGATCTTGTGAATTCTGGGGAAATGCCTCGAGCTGTCTGCTGGCATGCCAGATTCAAGTTAGAAGCTAAGAGAGAAAGAGCTCTCCTAGTCTAGGGGTCATGTTGCGCAGTAGTTCATGCGGGAGAACCGTGGAAGGCCTGAACTCTGGCCAGCTTGCTGTTTTCTAGAGAGAGAGAGAGAATTGATTCAGACTAAATCCAAGCTATGTGCTGTAAGCAAGCTGCTGAAACAGAACCAGGCTCAACCTGTAGAAGACCAAGGATTTTGCTAAACGTGATTGGCCTGTCAGGACTCTAGCTACCTTCAAGCTCCTGGGAATAGCAGTGATTTTGCGATTGGGATCAAGGAGCAGTCTGCCTGGTACAGTGACTTTTTTTACATATAAATGTGTTGTGAGCTGGAGGAGGGTCATGATCTGATTCTTCCCTGAGCTGAGGTGTGTGCTGAGGAAGTTGCACCCAGACCAATTCGGACTGAATCCGTTGCTGCCTAATGCAGTTAGGGTCTGCCACGAGGGTCTTGTCCTCCTGCCTTGCTGCACAGTGATGATTCATCAATGAGGGGCCTGCCAGGGGATCAGCGCCCTGCTCCACGCCTGAACAGGAATGACGCAGAAGCGACTCGTGTGGGCCCTGCTTCCTCTGGCAATCCAGAACATCCATCCACCGTCTTGCCCATCGTCCATCCTGTGTTCAGCTTTGGGTACCGTAAGTAACTATCAGGGTAGCTCCCCTGCAACTATCCTCTAAATCAAAAGTGTGTCACCTAATTATTTAGTTGTGTTGTATTACAAATTGTGTGTGTGCATGTTATTTTTCCATCACAGGGCCCCAACCAGCTGCAACGCCGGCCTACCCTGGGCAACGGTCCTGGCTAGCCTGTCTTTTCTCCCATCCTGGGTACCCAGAGAGTGTGACTGAGTTGGACTCCAACTGCATGCACCATAGTGTGATTATCAATGTGTTTTAAGCTAATTAACCTGATTACCCCACCTCCTTGTTACAGATCCCTGAATAAATCAGATATTTTGTTCTTTGAAATCTACATTGACTGTGGTGTCAGTATATGTTGGAAGTACTGCATTATAGCTGTGTGTATTGCATAACCTTATTTTACAGGGGGTCCCCGGAGCCACGCTGAAGGAATCAGTCCTGGGGCTAAGTGCCAGATTTATGTGTATGTGTTTTGCATATCTGGGGTATTGGGAAGGTTACATTGGTGTATTGAGAGGACCACTAGTGGGAGTCGAGGGAGGTCACAGTGTCCCAGAGGGCTGTGACCTGGTTAGGCTAACCACAACTAACCCTGACCTCTGGGTGGAGGCACTCGTCATTAAACCTAGACCCCTTAACCTGCCACTAGCCACACAGGCATTGGTAGTAGCCCTTGGGGTAGCACCACCTACGGGTTTTTATTTATTTATATATATATATATATATATATATTAATTTATGTGCAGATGTATGTTATGAGCTTTTTTCCCACACACCTGAGGTGTGCGATACCACTTAAACCCCAAGAGCAATGCTCAAGAGTTGTGAAAACAAGTAATAACACATCTGCACTCTTTCTTTTTTATAATTACTGGTAATTAAAAATTACTCATTTTGTTTCCCACAATGCACTAATATGAAAAGACAAGACACTTAAGTAAACTCAAAACGCAGGGGTTTTTTTGACACTACTTCACGAATGAGATTTTTTTTTACCAGAATATACACTGCATGTGTGATATTGTACTTATCACTGTTCCATGCAGAAACAGAGATGGCAATTCTACAGTGGTAATAGCGTTTATGCACTCGTACAGAAACAGCGTCAGCAATTCAGAGGTGTTAAGAGAGTTGGTGCAAAAAAAATTAAAAACAGCAACAAGGTATAACAATAAGCGGCATGTTAAAAACATCAGGGCCCAATATTCAAAAGTTTGCATGGTTGCAAAAAGGTGTTTGCTAAAGCAAACTTGGTGTTGCACCAGAACGCAATATTCAAAAGGGTGGAAATACTGCAAAATTATATATGCCAATGCAAAGAGTCTGGGAAATAAAATGCCAGAGCAGGGCAGTGGAGATGGGGTAGAACTGCATGTAAAGCAGGGGACTGCAGCAACAGAAATAAGTAGCCAGTGGGAGGGGGTATCAGGTGAACTGGAAACACTGTGAGAACTAGCAGCAACAGCAAAGCAGAAACAAATCCGGATTGGGGTGGTCTACAGGCCACTGGGCCAGAATCAAGTGACAGAGAACTGGTAGAGACACTAAAGTGTGACCAGTCTACCAGAAATGGTGGTAGCTGGAGATTTCAATATGCCGGATGTGGACTGAAACGTTCCAGTCGTGGCTAGTGCTAGGAATAAGATTCTGTTGGATGCCTGCCAGGAGGCAATCCTAGAGCAATTAGTTCAGGGTCCAACCAGAGATGAGGCCCTGCTGGATCTGGTGCTCACCCAACAGTGAAAGTATTCATAATACAGCAGTACTGCAAGTATTCAGTTCCAGCAATCACAGGGCAGTAGAGTTGGAGGTCCAGGTGGAGATAGGCAAAGGGGCAAATGGAATAAGCATATGGGACTAAAAAAGTGGACTTCAAGAAATGACGGAAAAATTGGAGAATGCATGAAGAAAATAATTAAGATAGGCGGGCTCAGGAAAAAAAAAAGGAACACATTAAAAAAGGCAATGACAGAAGCAGCAGATGGCTTAACTCCAAAGATATTAAAAAGGAAAAGAGCTAAGAGGCCAATGTGGTTCACAGCCAATGTAAAGGTGGCTGTAAGAGCCAAAAGTTGGGCATTTTCTAAGCATAAGAATAGTCCATAGGGAGGAAGACAGGGTAAAGAATCTGGAAGCAAGAAGAGAAACCACTAGGAAGTTGAGGTAGGCCACAGCTGAGATGGAGCTCCAGGTGGCAACAGAGGTGAAGAAAGAGCATAAGGCATTCTTTCGGTACATCCAGCAGAAACACAAGATCAAAGGGGCTATAGTGAGACTTTCTGGGATTATTTTGTGTATACCGGCTCCAGATTGGGGTGGCTGGTATGGTCACTACCATGGTTGCTGTGGAGGTGTTGTCCTCGATATAAAGGTGAGGTTTTGATTGGTTGTTTTCACTATAAGGGAGGGCTGGAGAGTTTTAAAAACATTGTGGCTCTGGTTCTCGCTTAGTGAGAATTACTGAGAGACAGAATTGCTATGGTGATTTTTTTTTTAATTACTTTTTTTCTGTTTATTTCTTTGTGGGTTCTTTTTTGTAAATTAATTTGTGTGGTTGATCCCGCCTTCACTGATGGTGGAGTGGAGACATGAGCCTGTGGAGTCTGTGGCTGTAACGAGAGAGGAAGATACTGGAGGAGCGAGAACAGCAGGGCAGTCAGGGAGCCAACAGTGTTCTTTTTTCGAGGTCAGTGGCAGGGTGTGGGTTTGTTTTTTTTACACGTGGGATTGATTTCTTTTTTTAAACCTTATTTTTGAGCAGTACAGACAGGACTGGAGAATCTGAGGGATGATGAGTGAGTGGGCAGGGGAAGAGAGTGCAGTGCAGTGTTTTGAATCTCCGTAGTGAGTGGGCGGGGAAGAGACTATAGCACAGTTTAGAATTTGTCCCCCTGAAAAACAGAAAGCAAGCAGTTTGATATGTTGGCACTGTGGAAAATCACTGTTTGCATTTGAAGTGTGTGTGTGTGGTGCTGTCAGGAGTCAGTTAAGGGTTAAGGAAGCTGTTGGAGCTCGGGAGAATGACTAAAATATTGCAGAAGTAGTGCCGGCAGGAGAGAGGATGATTCAAGTTTGGGGAGAGGATTTTGATTGACAGCTTACGTTTATCCCACATATGTAGGATACATTTTGGGTGCTGAGATTTATCCCACATATGTGGGATAAATGTATCTATGTGATGGATTTTGGCTCCACACCTATTGCAAAAATCCATTTATCTCCACATATGAGGGATAAATCTCAGCACCCAAAATTTATCCCACACTAGTGGGATAAATGCAAGATGTCAATTCATCTTGCCGGCACTATTTCAACTTCCTTTCACTTTCATTTTGCAAGTACTTTCAGTACTTCACACACACACACACACACACACACACACACACACACACTGTACCTGCACCTCTACCTCTGAAAACTATCTTCACTTGCCTAGGTCATTCTTTTCCTAAAATTGTCAAAACATTTACTAAAAAAAGTAATACATTTATTAAAAATATATTCAGGTCATCTCCCTTCTCGATCAGCATTCTCTAACAGCAGGACCCACTGACTTACACCTGTGCCTGACTGGACCAAAAGAAAACTAATGTTTTTTGTATTGTTTTTAAACTTCCCGAACTTTCACCCACCAAGCATAACAGATACTGCTGCACATAAACTAAAATCGCACTTTCACTGTTTCACTCTCATTTCCAAACTGCTGAAGCAGCCCCCGAGAGCCAACTGAGCTGCCACACCATTCTTTGCAGGCTCACTTTGCATTAATTTCCATAGAGCACTCTGCTTCACAGTGCTGACTTTTACACTTCACTCATTACCTTTTCTCTCTCTCTCTCTCTCTCTCTCTCTCTCTCTCACATACTTGGCACACTCCTGCAATACTGATACGCTCCCACTGCCATTTGAAAACTTGCTCAACTAAACTAATTACAAAACACACTACTAACTGTAAAAAAAAAAAAAAAAAAAAATATTTTGTAAATGGAGCATTCAGCGTCCTGACTCCCGGTAGTACAGAACAATTGCTCGATAAAGTGAGTAGAGAGCTGCCATGTTTTTCCCTTTGCAAAGCTTGCACAGCCCTGCATTTCCCAGGCTTTCTGCCACTAGAAACATGTGCTACTGCCCTGATCTCGGTGTGAGGACGTCCCTTCCCTAGCAGCAACACCATGTATGACCACCAACGTGGCAAAGAACAAAAAAATCCCATGTCACAGGGGACTCGTGAAAATAACTTGTTTATCTGATGGTCCCCCATTGCATGTCCCTTATAAATCTATGGGACCTGGCAGTTTATATCTGAGAATGTTATAAGAGGTACCAGGGGTTATAACAGGGCCAGTAGCAGACATTTTCAATTGTTCACTAGCCACAGTTGTGGTCCCTAAGAACTGCAGGACAATGGATGTGGTTCTGCTACATAAGAGTAGGAAGAGGGATGAATCGGGGAACTATAGCCTGGTTATCTTAATGTCTATATTGGAGAAAATTGGGGATTCTCTACTCAGGGAAAATCTGGTTTACTTCCTAAAAGGAACAGAATGCAGGACCCCAGACAGCATGGGATCACAAGCTGATGGTCTTGCCAGAAGAATCTGGTTGAGAACTTCAACTGCGTAACCAGAGCAACAGACAAGAGCAGGCAGTTGATATGGTATGCCCAGATTTTAGCAAGGCCTTTGGACTCACTCCTCCACAGGAAGCTGGTCAAAAAGATTGGGGACCTTGGGGTAGATGAAAAATGGCAAATTGGGTAAAAGCTGGCTGGGGTAGAACAAAAAGGGTTATAGTCAATGGAGAGTTTTCAGAGGTTAGGGAAGTGACAAGCATGTACCTCAGGGTTCAATACTAGAACCAGTCCTCTTCAATATAATCTTCTGTGACATAGGTGTAGGTATCAAGGGTAAGATCTGTCTCTTCACAGATGACACAAAGATCTGTCCAAGGGCAGACACGGAGGGAGGAAGGAAGCAACAAAGTAAGGGAGGATATCGGTAGGTTGGAGAGCTGGTCAAAGACTTAGCAGCTGAACTTCAGCGCTAAAAAAATGTAAAAAAAAAATGCACATTAGCAATAGGAACCCAAGGGTGCAGTAATAATTGGTGGTGTGCTGCTGGAAAGCACTACGAACGAAAAGGATTTAGGGGGGCTGATACGGGAAACCCTAAAAATGTTTGCACAATGCAAGAGGGCATTGAGCAAAGCAAACAATGCTAGGATGCACAGGGAGGGGGATTATCAGCAGAAATCTGGAGAGGATCCTCTCACTGTGCAGGTGACACCTGGAATACTGCAAGGTACTGGAGCCCATCCCTGAGGAAAGATTGCAACAAGGTGGAGGCAGTACAGTGCAGGACAACTAAGATAGTCCATGGCATAGGGGAAATGATTACGAAGAGAGGCTGTGGGACTTAAATATGTGCACCCTTGAGAAGAGGAAGGAAAAGGGTGACATGACTGAGACATGCTGTACAAGTACCTGCACCGATAAATAGAGTGGACACCAAGGAGCTTTTCTCCTTGAGTTCAAACATGGAGACGAGAGGAAATTGACTGAAGTTGGTGGGGGAAGAGTCAAAAATGATGCCCGTAAACACTTTTTCATAGAAAGGGTAGTGTACCAAGAGGAATAAGCTACCAGAGGAAGTGGTACAGGCCAAATCAATCAGCACCTTCAAGCAAGGATGGGATAGGCATATGAACTAGGTTAGGAAAAAAAAGGGGGGGGCAATAACAAATGGGGAGGACTGCCACTATAGCAAGGCAGAATAGTTAAGTAGGGTGGGCAGACTAGATGGGTAAAGAGCCTTTTCATGCCATCAACATGTATGTTATTTGTGTAGGACAATATCTGGTTTCAGTTATTCAAGTAGTTTTCTAACTAACTGATGGCTGGTTGACTGAAAACTAGAGTCTATTGCTTGAGCAAAAGTACTGCATTATCTACCAAGCTGCCCCCCTTATGTTAACTACTGTCATTGATCACTGTCATCCATGTCTGTACTATGCTGTTATCTACCTTCTACTCATATTATATACTCCTGATGTTCTTGTATGGACCCTTGTAATGCCTGTTGTTCTTGTACGTGCATTGTAATGCCTGATGTTCTCGACTGTACTTTGTAATTCTCCCAGGTCGCACCTGAAAATAGGCACTTGGCTGTCTAGTGTGCTTACCTGGTAAACAAAAGCAAATAAATAAATAAAAGTTGAAGGCCTTAAAGAAATCCACAAAGATGGCCCCGGTGAGAAGGCCATTATACATGGCTGTTTGGATATCATTGGTGACTTTGACCAATGCAGAGATTGTAGAATGCCCTTCCTGAAGTCTGACTGCATGTGAGAGAGGAGACTGTGCAGACTGAGGTGCTCAGTAAGTTGTCAGTGAACACACTTTTTGAGTACCTTGGAGAGGGCAAGGAGAAGCAAACTGGGTCTGTATTGATTCCAATTCTGTTTAAACCCTCCGTTGTGTAGGAGCACAAATCTAACACATTTCTAAACTATAGGCATCTCACCAGAGGCAAGGAAGAAGTTTAACATCATGGCAACTGATCCCCAGATATGTTGTTTCACATGTTGGAGAAGATTTACATCAAAGGAATCCGCACCAGCACTCTTATTAGGGCAATGAAGACCACCTGGGACTGAAGTAAACCAAGGGATAGAAAGAGCAGTTGCTGTTTTCCATACTATACTAACTTATTCACAGCTACCCCCCTCCCTTTTCCCATTTTAGGATTTGCTGCCCTAAATTAATCCGCTGTTTTGTTCTATTCAAATCATTATGTCCTTGTTGAGTCACTGTATTCAGTGCACGCATTTTTGTCACTGCCTAGGGTTGGTTCATAGCTGGGGTGACCTAGTGGAGAGGTGAGGAGGTACTGCTACCAAAATAGGTTCTACAGTAGTATCACAAGATACACTTCAACATTTTTCTGCGTGGAGGCACTGCACAACTTTCTAAATTAACTTGGATATGAACACCCCCCCCACAAAAGGAGACACAGAGAAACCAGACACCTCAACCTTGTGAAGCCTGCAAGGCAGGACAGCCACTGAAACATCTATGACAAGCTAATGGCATTCTAAGGACAGAGTGCCCCTCAGCCCTGGGGAAATCCCTTCACATTAACACTACGTAGTAATGAGGAGACAGTGCTACAACTAAGCACAGCAGCCCACAGGAAGTTGTAGGATCTTGAGGCAAACCACAGGGCAATGGGGTGTAGTGACTCGCTGTTGTTAGGGAGGGGGTCTGCTGAACACCAGGACTTTGTGATGCCTTTGGGAGTGGATGCAGGGATCCACTAGATAACCAGGAAACTGGGTTCTGGGCCAATGTGGAGGGAAACTACTGGCCTACAAAGGTAAGGGGAGATAGGAAGGGGTGGCAAACCATTTCGTAGCATGGAAATGCATCATGTGACTCGTGCCATGCAGTGTGAGCCATTCAGTATAGTCTAGCCAGTTAGCAGGTCCAAACACAGCTGGATTTTCAATTTGCCAGGCTTTCAGGTTTTTCTGGCTTGACAACCATCTTTATGCACTGTACAAAAGCCACGTCATTCCAAATGTCTGTAGCACAGTAATTGCTTCCTAGGGAATTTTTCGATTTCTTAGAAAACTACCTTGTGGCTTTAGCCCAAGGCATTCATTTTCAATATAATAAGTTAACTGTTTACAGTTATAATTAATTTCTTCATTCCAATCCTCTGTCTTGGTCTTTGTGAACTGAAAACAAAACAACTGCTTTGGTGCTTATTTGTTTCTGAAAGACATTATAGTCTGAATACACAGTCTCCACTGAGGACTGTGGAAAGGAAATGCCACTGAATCACAAGTCTTTTCTCTGTAAAATAAAGACAGAAAAGGTGACTTTATGGTGCCAGTTAGAACAGAGAACATTCGGGTAGTCAGTTCCGTGTTGTGCCTTGGCTATGAAAACTGTTTAATCAGTGAACAGTTTTACAAAATATTAAAAAGGTGCAGGCCTAATCTGACGTTTGAAACTAACAGAGAGTAGCAAAAAGATGTCCCAGACCATGAAGAAATCTTAAACTATTGGTGTCTGTGCATTAAACACCCGCCATGTATCATGAGTTAGGTGTACTTGTACAGCTGGGTATGTTTACAGACTTAGCCAAGGATATTCTGTGGTCACAGAAAAAGGGGTACCCTTACCCAATAAAAGTGAAACCACAAGCCTTGAGGTCTGGGCAAACTATTCTTCAAGTGTGTCAGGTATTAGTGAGTTCACTGTAACAGTTCTAGGTAATATAAGGAAATTTCCTGTTAGTATTAATGTAAAGAAAGGCCAATAAATGCCTGACCAATCTGCATTATTTATTTATTTATTTAAACACTGGAAACTGGGAAAGGCAAACTGGGCACAATTTTAAGACGAATGTCGCAACTCTCAGGTGTATGCGAGTTGCGACATTCACCGCTACACTGGGGACCATGTGCACTATTCCAGAACAGGCAGGGTCCCCAGCACTTATTCCCTGTGACTTGCAGCAGCCACAGGGCTGTGCCACGGGAAGGGCACACCTGACATGGATGCCGCAAGCCACAGTCTGCAGGGCACAAATGGCGCAAGATATGACCCCCCCAGAGCCCCGCATCCCAACACCATGTCTCTGCCCCACAGGGCTGTGGAGGGGTTGGGAGGGCCACAGGACCACCCTGGGGTGCCTGGCATGTGAGGGGATGGGAACTGCCCCATGGGGGCACTGTACGGGGTTGGGGATGAGGGGGTGCCAGTGGCCCACAATGGGCAGCCCTGCCATGGGGGATGTGGTGGATACCCTTGGGGGACTGTGGGGGGTGGCAGGCTTGGTGGTGCATTCCCGTTGGACATAGGTACTTTTGGACCAGCTAGTAGCTGGTCTAACTGTACTTACGCCACGGTCTATCGGGTCCCACTTGGAATCGTGCTGTGCGATTCTGCCAGCCGCCCTCTTAGAATACTGGCGTAATTGTTGCCAGAATCCCCCTTGTGCCATGTCGCAGGGGGCTTACGGCGTAGTCTGTGGCGTAACCCACATTTGGTGCAGGCCACCTCTTGGAAATGCATTGGACATAACGAATGTCGCAAGGTGCAGTTTGCACCATAGGGTGTGGCACAAGTCGCCTTGCGACATGCGTAACCCATTTTAGAATCGGGCCCTCTGAGTCAGAGCTCCTTGTTTCCAGATGCAACGCGAAATTTGTGCCTAACCAGCAGTTTGGTGATATGGGTTTAAAGATCCATTCCACACCTTGCTTGTATAAGAGCAGTCGAGTAATGCATATTTTGGTGCATAATCCTACAACACAGCCTATCAGTATAGAAGCTAACTGTGAGTTAGGAATAGTAAAGGCAAATCTTTTATGATTTGGAATGAACTATTCCTGAAAATATTGCTCATAGAAATGAGACAGATGGGAATATTAAATCTTTACATAATGGTTTATTTGTTCTGCCAGAAATCTGTCCAGTTGGTTAAGAAAGAAATACATACGTATACAATTGAAAATGATTATCATGTACTGTCAACTACTGTTAATGAAGCAGAACAGCTCAAAGAAGTACGTGCAGTTGACGCTGAAAATGTTTCTGATATAAATGAAGATAAGGTTAGTGTTAGGTGAAAACTTACCATATCCTGATTTTTTAAAGAACAAGCTGAACAAGCTATACAAGCATGCAGCTGTAAAAGTTAAACAGAAAAGGAAGTTGTTCATAAAATATTTTTTTCAGTTCAAAGGAATGTTCTCAAAAGATGCTTATGACCTTGTGGTAATTGATCTTCACGTTACCAGAGTACCTACAGACCACAGTAAAGGTCCAGTTTATGAGCGCCAGTACAGAATATCACTAGCATCTTATGAACACATGCAGCAAATATTGGATACTTTGATGAAGCAAGGAATTATAAGAAAAGTGAATTCTATTTATAATTCACCCATTTGGCCTGTACTAAAACCTACAAGTGGAGACTCACAATTGACTATGTAAGCAATAACCTATGACAGGGTGTGTGGGTACTGGGAATTAATCAATACCCGAGGTGCACAGAGGCACAAGGCCACAGGCTGAGTGCCCTCACAGTACCCAGGCTATTGATTAATCCCCAAATACCCGCACACCCTGGAGTGGGGTATTATGTTTATAACATAGGGTCACCCCATGCTGAAATATCAAACCCTGTGTCAGTAGCATTAAAAAAAAAAAAAAAAAAAAAAAGTGCTTTCATGGTTGTATCCTGCCATCCGATAAAGTAGTCCCATATTAGAAGATGGTGCTATGCACAGACAACACGGGAGGTGTCATTTTACAAATAGAACAGAATTTTCTTTTAAAGTAGGGTCGTGGTCAGCCCGGTGGCATAGAGGGCGGAGGTGCTGGTGCCTTATATGGACCCACAACGGTGACCCGGGTTCAGGAACGGACTCGGGACGCCGGGGGCTGGCACGGGCGGGAGAGGACTGAGCGTCCGTTGGGACTGCTTTTTTCTCCCGGGTGTGGGTTAGGGAGTCGGCAGTCAGCAGCGGCCTCTGGTGGAGACCAGGAGCACTGCATGACGGCAAAGGAGGGATGACCACAGAAAAACGCTCCATGTCACGCCAGATGATGGCTGCCTGGCTCTCTGAGCCTGTCAATGCCTCCGACGCCTTCCACCTCAGCAGCGCCTCCCCAGGCCAAGATGTTGCGCTGGTCTGCGGCCCCCTGGCTGGTGCTTTCCCCTCAGAGGAGGGGGACCCATCCGGTGAAGGGTCACGACGGGTTACCTGGGGAGATCGCTGTCATTTGAGAGCGGAGGCTCTGGGAGGGGAAGCAAGACGGGTTGGCAGAAGCATTGGTTCGCCTGAAGGAGAGGCTGGCATGGATGCAAGTTGGGGAGAAAAGAAATAACACACACACAAAAAAAAAAGTAGTATAGCGCCGGCCTGGTGGTGCTGAAGGTTGAAGCACTGGACACGGTACCTCGCACTATGCCAGCGACCCGGGTTCAGGAAAGGACTCGGGTTGCCAGGGGTCAGTGGAAAGAAGGAGGATTGAGTATCCCTATGGATGCTCTCTTCCTTCTGGGGTGGGACACCAGGGGTGCTTCAAGCACTCAAGCGCCCCTGAAGCGGTGGAAGCCTGCAGTTTTGAGGCACTGGCAGCTCTGCTCCTAAAGTCGGGAGGGGGACACTGTTAGAGCTTGGCAGTCGGGCGCAGGCCAGCACATAGAAACATAGACTTTGACAGTAGATAAGGACCACTTGGCCCACCCAGTCTGCCCATTTTCCTTCCTGTTGGATAAGCTGCAGATTCTAGTTAACCAACAGCCTACTTCCTGCAACCCCCACTAACATACTAACATACTAACATACTATTTGCCAGCAGATTAGGCCTTATGGTCTATCAAGTCTGCTCGAACCTAGATCCTTAGTTGGGTGCCGAGACCCTCCCATCCCTTGTGCTCCAGAAACCCCTATCATCCATCCCCACCCCCCCGGGACAGGCCATCATCTGATACATCCACTTTCTGTGTCTGTCCCACCCTCTCTTAAAGCTCTCCACTGTGGATCTCTGAACCAGCTCACCAGGCAGAGCATTCCAAGGGTCCACCACCCTCTCAGTGAAAAACCTCCTCCTCTTTTCCCCCCTCACCCTTCCACCTTCCAACTTCAAACCATGCCCTCTGGTGATGCCTCCCTGCTTTAGTCTAAAGATCCCCTCCATGTTTACCCTATTTATTCCCTTGAGGTACTTGAAGACCTCAATCATGTCCCCTGTCTCTCTCTCCTCCAATGAAAACAGGCAGAGCTCCTCAAGTCTGTCCTCGTAAGTCAAATCCCTAGCCCTCGTGATCATCTTTGTTGCCCTCTGCACCCTCTCCAGGAGCTGTATGTCCCTCTTCAAGTGTGGTCTCCAGTACTGTACACAGTACTCAAGGTGTGGTCTAACCAGTCCATTGTACAGCGGCAGAATCACTTCCTTGCTCCTAGAGGTGATCCCCTTGCGATGCATCCCAACATCCTGTTTGCCTTGCTAGCTGCTCTCCTGCACTGCTCAGTGTTATTCATACATGTATCCACCATGACCCCTAGGTCTTTTCCCTGTTGAGGCTTCCAGCACCTCCCTCCCAGGGTGTACCTGTGTTTAGGGTTTCCCGACCAAGATGCAACACCTTGCACTTGGTGATATTGAAATTTAATTTCCATGTGTGAGCCCAGCTTCCAGGGTGTCCAGGTCCCTTGCAGGCCAACCTCCCTCTTCTCCCTCAACTACTGCTCCCATCTTGGAGTCATCCGCGAAGAGACTCATTTCACACCCTATACCATCCCTGATGTCTGATATGTATGCATTAAACAGGATTGGACCCAGGACCAAGCCCTGTGGTACCCCACTACCAACCTCTGTAGGGTTTGAGAGCTCCCCACAGACCACTACTCTCTGAGTGCGCCCAGCTATCCAGTTTTCAATCCATCTGACCATCAAAGGGCCTACTCCTAACCCCATCAGTTTCTCCACCAGACCATTGTGGGGACAGAGTCAAAGCCTTGCTGAAGTCCAAGAATAATACATCCACAGGCTTACCTCTGTCCAGTTCTGATGTTACCCATTCATAGAACTCCACAAGGTTGGTTTGACATGATCTACCTGGCACAAACCCATGCTGCCTACTATCCAGACCTCCACCTCCTCCAAGTAAACCCCAATCGTTCCTTTAGTATACTCTCCATTAATTTTCCCACCACCGAGGTTAAACTGATGGGTCTATAGTTTCCTGGTACTTCCTTGACCCCCCTTTATGGATTGGTACCACATGTGCCTCTCGCCAATCCCTAGGTACCCCTCCCTGTCTCAAGTGACCTGTTGAAAAGCTCCATGAAGGTACAGCCAGTATATCCGCCAATTCCCATAGTACTCGGATGAATGCCATCCAGCCCAGGAGATTTGTCTTCTTTAGGGCCTTGAGGGCAAACCACACCTCTTTGGTGGGGATGGCATCATCCGTCCCTCCACCTTACTGGTCTTTTATCCTTATCCAGATGTGACACCCTGGGGTACCTTTCCTCCCTTTTGCTCCATTTCTGTTGCTCCCCTGATCCCACTCCTGCTGCTTCTATCCCCTTTGTGCCTTGCTTTGTAGATATCCCATCCCCCTCCCTAGTGAACACAGAGGCAAAGTACTCGTTAAATACCTCTGCCTGGTCCCTCGCCTCTTCCACCCACCCTCCTTCTGATCTCAATCTGCTGAGATGGCCCTTAGTTTTTCTCCGCTCCCCAATGTACTGGAAGAACCCCTTTTCCCCTCCATGTATCCCCTGTGCTAGCCGTTGCTCTTTACTGGACTGGACACTACAACTGCCTTATGTCTGTCCCATGCATGTTTGAATTCCCCCACTGTTTTAGACCCAAAAAACTCCCCAGGAAGGCGGTTCCATGCATCTACCACTCTCTGCGTGAAAAAAAATTTCCTCACATTACCCCTGAGCCGTCCCCCCTCTAACTTTAAATTGTGCCCCCTTGTTCTTACACATCTCTTTTTCTGAAAGATGCTACCCTCCTGGACTTTGTTGATTCCCTTGAGGTACTTAAAAGTTTCTATCATGTCCCCCATCCCTCCTTTCACCAAGGGTATACATATTAAGCTCTCTCAGTCTCTCTTCATATGGTTTCTGATGTAGACCCTGCACCATTTTAGTTGCCCTCCTCTGGACTGCTTCCATCCTGTCTATGTCCTTGCGTAGATGGGGTCTCCAAAACTGCACACAGTATTCCAGATGGGGTCTCACCAACTGTCTGTACAGAGGGATAAGCACTTTCCTTTTTCTACTTGTGATGCCCCATGCTATGCATCCCAGTATCCCCCTGGCTCTCCTTACTGGCTTCTCAGCATGGACATATGTCCTTTGCACCGGCGTCCCAGGGGGATGGGAGAAAAACAGGGGTAAAATGAAAAAAAAGAAAAACTGGCCCTATCTGCACAATGAAACTGGGGATTGGATGCCTTGGGGGATTGCCCTGGCGGATGGAGTAGGAGGAAGAGGTATGAGGCCTCTTCTGAAGCCATGGGAGCCAGGCAAGTAAAAAAATAAATAAATAAATAAAGTAGTGTCACAAATTTTGGCACTTCGCAAAAATAGTGTTGCAATTTATGGCAGTACCGTGGGTGTTTCGTGAAATAGTGCCTCAATTTGCAGCACTTTCATAAAAGTAGTGTCGCAATTTGCAGCACTTTCATAGCTGTAGTGCCAAAATTTGCAGCATTAAAATCCGCCGATAAAAATAAAAGATGTTTTTGGACACTTTCCAGGAAAACGAATGCCAGGATCGTGTTCCTCGGGCCCCAATTAGGTAAACACAACTGTTTGTGTTTACCAAGGGGCAATATTTTTTTAATTATTAAATTTTTTCTGCATCTCTAATTGAAAACAAGATGGCAAAAGCACAAAACTACTTTCCCATTTGCAAAATCAATATGTGCTTTCGCGAAAGAAAAAAGTGCTTTCACGCAGCACATCTAATTCTTCCAATAGGATATGATGAGAAAATTTAAAGTTGAATAACTTTTGAACGGATTAATATTTTTTTACCAAATCTTCAAAAGCCACATCTGTGACGCAACCTCATATACACTAAAATTTTCAGACCAAACCCCAAGCCGTTTCGGAGATGCAGCAAGGCAAAGGATTTGTACCTAAATGGTTATTTTCTCTTTTTTTATATGGTATTTCTCCCCTGATCCCAGTCAGCCCTTTCTCCTGCCATCCTCCCAGCCCTGTCCCCGCAACATTGGGCATGCATGTAGACATATGCATAGGCGCATTCCGAGTATCACAGCTGGGCTTTTTGGGCAAGATTACTCTGTTTTAGGCTTCGTTTTTCCAAAAGAAACAATTTCCCACTTGAAAATTCCTGAAACTGTTAATATATCTGATTAAATGAAGGGTGATGGTGTGAGCAACTCCCACACCACATGCTCACTCGGAGCTCCAGCAGCTGTTCACAAATTCTCGCATTCACCTGACATCTCCACTGTTCATGCTCATTCTAAGTGCCCTGTGTGGTGTTTAACTGTTGCTCCCATGATCACTTGGAGAAAAAAAAAAGCCAAGTAAGGGTATAAAACTGCTGCTTTCGCAGACGGTTGGGTAACTCACTATGTCTCTTTTTAACTCACTGCTGGAAACTCCCGAAGTGGCCTAATGAGCTCTCACGTGCACTTCACTACAGCTCTCGTGCTACTGGCATACAAATGTGAAAAAAAATGTCAGCTCCTGATTCAAGAGCATCTACAATACCGGTGAATGGGACAGAAGGGGGCTGACAGTCACTCTGCCTTCCTCTGCCACCCAGTTGTCTGTGTGTCATACACATACGAAAGTTAACACAAACAAAGTCTGCTACCGATTCAAGGGCAGCTGCAATACCAATGAATGCCTCAATGGCAACAGGGAATTATTTTTTTTTTCTGCAGTAAGAAAAAAATTAAAGAAGAAATTATTCAAACTGACAAAAAAACTGTGTTTGTTTCTCTATTTTTTCGTAATATAGGGGGACATTGTATAATCACAATAATTTACTCCAGGATATGGGTCATGCTGGGATTTACTCACTCCTGGTGCGGATTTGGTCATTCAGCCTGCGGCCTTGTGACCAGACTACACCAGGCGTTAGTAAATCACAGCATAACCCACACCCTGTCGTGGATTATTGCTTATCTAATAACTATACATTATACATGTGGGATAGATGTCATTATCAACTAGTGCTCAAAAGGTTAACTGTTGCTGGCTTAGTGGTGAAGAGGGCTGAGGCACCTAGAGCTCCTTACTTTTTTTCATGCCAGCAACCCGGGTTCGGAAACAAGCTCAAGTTGTCAGAGGCTGGCCGAGATAGAAGAGGACAGAGCGTCCAATGGACTGGTCTTCTCTCCCGGGGTTGGGAGGTACACTGTCTTGCTCCTTGACTGCCACCCAGTGGACGAGCAATGTAGAAGGGAGGGGCTGCAGTTCTGTATCATGTGTGCACTTCCACGCACACACGCTTGCATGCCACCATGGCTGGGGACAGGAAGAAAATGGAAAAAAGGGTGGCACTGGCTCCATGAAGGCCTGCCTTCCCCTGTTCCCGCATTGCTGCCTGGCCACTGTTCCCCAGTTCTGCATGAGAGTCACTGGGTGGTGGAAGAATAAACCTCCCTTCCTAACCCCACCACTGGAGCAATCCATGGGGGAATTTACGGGGCACGGTGAGTCGGAGTGTTGGGTGCTGGGCAGGGGAGGCTGAGACAGGACTGAACACTCTGCCACTGCTAAACTCATGGGAGAAAAAGCTCTATGGCAAAAAAAAGTTGAGTCTTGATTAAAAATTACATATCAAATAATACACGGGGTAGTGCGCATAACGAGAATTTTATACACACACACACACACACAAGGTGTTTGATGCTACATAAATCCAGAGACCAAAGCTCGAGGGGTTTATACAAGCATCCATCACTAATGGTGTGTGTGTGTAAACTTCAAGTTTTGCACACTACCCCATGTCTTTTTACGGCTGCATGGGCTGAGCTCCACAGATGTTATGCCATCACAATGTCTTTAGAAGAGCACTGTCGAGGCATGTGACCGGACCGCTGTCCAGTGTGCTTCCATAGTGTTCTGTCAAATGTCCAATGGTGCTGTTTATGTGGCCCTTCCCCTCTGTGGGCCGCATAAACACGCTCCCTTTGTGGTGCACTACTTTTTCTTCTCACTGCAGAAGCGACATCCGCCATGCCCTAGACGGTGGCACCAACTCAAACTGCACATATGCGAGTATCGCGCATGTGCAGTTCTGTTGCTACCATCTTGGACATGGCAGACTCCAGTGTGGCAAGAGCATGGTGAGAGCTCTGAGTATTCTCTCACTCGCTCTTGCTGCACTGAGCAGCCTTATTGTTGTATATAATTGCTGGGTTGTGTTTTCTTACCATGAAAACACTACCTAGAAATCACAGAAAATGGGAGTTCCAGTAGCGCGGTCATGCTGGAGCGAGCTTTAAATAACCATTAGGGGCAAAGCTCTAGAGTGTGCAGCTGGTGCAGCTGCATTGGGGCCCATGGGCTGCCGGGGCCCAGATGCTGCACGACCACAATCATGCAGTGACTGTGGGCAGTTACAACTTTGTAAGAAAAATCCAGAGTCAGACTTTGGGCTGGAGTGCCTCAGCCCAGTCAAAGGGTAGCCAAGACATGTTTTTCGAACTTGATCCACCAGGGGTGACTGCAGGGCCTGACACTTCAAAGCACCACACCTCTAGGAGATGGCGATCCAATGGGATTGTGGCACTTCATGGGCTGGCTGGTTCTTCTCGTAAGGGCTGCATTTCCCCATTCCAGCCTGGCTGCCTGCCAGATGTCCTGATGCTCTGCAGCTATAAAATGTGGTCCAGCTGCAGGGCGAGTAATTCTGGGACTGGAGGTGAAACACAGTGAGCCAGCAGCGAGCAGGGAGGCAGCTAGGGCCCAGCAGCAAGTTGGGCTGAACACGGGAAGAGGCTGACCGTGTTCCTGCAAACCTCCAGCCTGATCTCTAAATAAAGACCTAATGGTGGAGTTTTGTAAACTCCAAAGTCAATGTTTTAAAAATGATCAGTGGAATGTCAGAACCTGAAAAAAAGTTCTGATACTCTTTTAAAGAAAATGGCAAAGATTCTGAAATGTTCTGAACTTATCCAAACCAGTTCTTCCATCTCTAGTAATAAACCTTTCATTTCCTTCAGAAGGTAAAATAGCATATACTTAGGGTCTTTCATACAATCAAACTCTGGATCTTACAAGTTTATAACTTTACCAAACAATAATCCTAATGTTATGTATCAAGCAAAACATTATAAGCATGAAACAATACCATTCTTCGCATAAACAAACAGTGTATTTGTAAAATTAGAAGGAAAGTGAGTCGCTTACCTAACCAAGAGACAGCCGTAAGTTTTTACTTTCAGTTTTGCAGTTCCAGACCTCCTCCAATGAATGAGAAGAGTCAGCAGAGCCTCAGGTTTTAAAGGCACAGTACCCTTTTTCTCATAGCATGATGAGCAGATTGCACTCTGACAATAAAAATGTGGAAAACCCTTATTATGGTACATACAGCATCCAGTATATATACAATGTATTTCAACCACAAACAATGCATCACAAGTAACTCAGTTATTTACCACCATGTGAGCAAGACAAATGATGTTAGTGACTGAGCATGTCAGAAATTTATGTCACTCATGTTAGAGACACAAATCAACTTAGACACTGAGCATGCTCAGATATTAATTCTCTCACGTGAGATGCCATTTATGTTTTGATACTCATTTCATTGCAGTTGTACATTTGTTGTATTTGTTCTCATGTATGTTTGCTACTGAACCGAGTGACTCATTTTAAATATTTATATAAATATAAATACTTTATTTGTTGTATTTGTTCTCGTGTATGTTGACTACTGAACCAAGTGACTCATTTTGTTTACTATTCGGAAGCAGTTCACATAGAAATATAGAATTTGTCCACAAAAGGCCCGCTTTTGGCCCACTCAGTCTGACCCATTTTTATGTTGTCTTGCGCCTGCACAAGAAACGTAGTGCAGTAACTTCGGAAGGCGTGGTCCGGTTGTGTCCTGTGGCACCACTGCTTTTTGGGGCTGGGCTCCGTGGCACGAATTAGATTGCAAGCTGTTTATGACAGCAGTGCAAAAGCATGTCCACTACCTTGAAAGGTTTTAGCCGCTGCAATGAGGGAGCTCCACCTCATTGCAGGGCGTGCCTTTCCCGGTGTAAGTTTCAGTGCGACATGGCGGTGGCTGTGCCATCCACCTCGCACAGTCCCCAGAAAAGCCGACTTAGGGGGGTGCCCAATCCCCCTGTCGGCATCATCATGCCCCCTTCCCAGTTCATCTGCCGACGGGGGAGTCCAATCTCTGTAGTATCATCCCCCCGACACTCTTTTTTATTTACTGACGGGGTGCCCAACCCCATTGGCTACAGTCCTCCCCCCGAAAAAAACCCGCAGGTGACACCCACCCTCCCCAGTTCATTTGCCAATGGGGAAGCCCAATCCCCGTCGGCATCATCTCCCCAACACTGTTTTTTTATTTGCCAATGGGGTGCCCAATTCCCATTGGCTCCAGTCCCCCTCCCCAAAACAACACATGGGTGACATGCTGGGAGCCCACCCCAGCATGTCAAATGTACCTGTAAAAACAAAAACCTTTCTGCAATGTTTGTTTTTTCCCCTGTAAAGTAGAAAATGGTCCCTCGCAGTCTGCAGCCCCCTTTCCCAACCCACACCCACCCACTGCATGCCTCACCTCCCCACACACACACACCCTCACCCCATACTTACCTCCGGAGCCTGGCGCGACGATCTTCTGTGGACCGGGAACACGTCTGCACTCTTCAAAGCCAACCGCAAACTGAAGAAATGCCGGTAAGCTGTATAATGGCATAAATAGGTTTTTTTTCAACTTTGATTTTTGGGAATTTTACCACCAAATTTTCATCAAGGGGTTATTGGGACCTCTCCTCATGAATTCAGTTACTGTCATGGCGTTATAGGTCCCGAAAGGTGATTTGTGGTCACTGTGCGGAATCCTCCTTCGGGACCAATTAATGAAACGACAGTGCCACTGTTCATGAGGTGGCCTTTCAAAAAGCCTATGTTGCAAATTTGGTGAAAAAATCCAAAAAATGACTTTTCCAAGCGTGCATTGCGCAGTTTCCACACACACTCATAACTTCATGAATCTGTAATATTTTTACTCCAAATTTAAGCATCACCATTTTTTCCACACCTCCTTATGAACAGTACAGCTGTAATTTTTCACATCCTGGCTGAAATGTGTTTTCGCACTTCCAGCGCAGAAAAGCATGTTTGCTGTGGGAAATCAGTGTTCGGGACAGAGTAAAAAAATCACAGTGATACTGTTCATGAGCAGAGGTCCTAAAATGCCTATGTTGAAAATTTGGTGACGAAAGTCCATTAAATGACTGTGCTATGAGCGTGCGTTGAGCAGTGTTCACGCACCCTCCTCATTTTTCACATCCTGGCCGAAATGTGTTTTCACACTTCCGGCGCAGAATAGTGTGGTCGCTGTGGGAAATCAGTGTTTGAGACAGATTAGGAAAATCATAGCAACTCTGTTCATGAGCAGAGGCCCTAAAATGCCTATGTTGAAAATTAGGTGACAAACATCCATAAAATGACTGTTTTACAAGTGCGTGTTGTGCAGTTTCCACTCACGCTTGTGTAACCCCCTTACAAATGGGGGTTCCTAGAAATGCCAGTCTGGGTTTACCTTAGCCCATTTTGTTCTGTCCTTCTCCCGCTGTCTCGTGGGCTTCTCTTGACTTGGCCTCTAATTTTTCTTGCTTCCCAGGTCCTGTTTGCCCTCGTGTGTGCCCCAGCTTGCAGTCAAATGAAAATCCAGCCCCTCGGGGCTTAAACTGCTGACCGCGGGCTCCCGCTGCAAAAGCGCTGCATCCAGGGCAGCAGCAGTCGCATTGGCGCACATAGCGCCTTTGATGTGGAGCCGCTTGTTTTGCGGTTGCCTCGGGGACTGTGCCGTGGGTCCCAGGATCCCTTCCATCTATTTGGGACCCGGTGACCATGGACAGCCTGCTGGGGAACCGCTCAGATGGGAATTAAAGGAGTTCTAACCGGGGCTCATTTGAGTATGCCTGTGCAGGGCCCCGGTCATCTGAATAATGCATAACAGTGTGTTTGGCTGCCTCCAGGGTAGCTATGTTCAGCTCCAGCTGAAAAGTAAAGAATTAAAATGTTTTACATAATGGAACTGTTGCTGCTTGTTGGGAATATACTGTGCATGTGGGGAAAAGTGTTTAAAGTTAAAATGAGTACTGTTTCCCTGGCAATTCCAGTATCTGGGACTCTGTGTGTCGGCCTGTCAGCTGCTGCAAGGGGAGCTTGCATAAGTGCATTAGCGACAGGAAAAGTAAATGAGCCATGTTTTTCATCTGTGCAGCGACTGCAAGTACAGCCTTTAAACTATAGAACTGTGGGGCATTTGAGGCAAATAATTACTTCTTTCTGCCTGCAACAGGACATTATTTAGGACTGTATCTAATCTGCTATAAGGGACAGTGGGTTAAGCAGCCATTGCCAGCAGTACAGCCAATTGGAATTGCAGCAATAGAAAGCCAAGACTTGTGGGACATTCTCTGCATCTCATGGGTAAGCACCCAAGTGATTATGGGGGCTTACAGGGACATTATTTTAGGTGCAAATTCCACAACCCAATTGTGCTGCGAGTGTTCTGATTGACAGGTCCTTCAGCAACTTGGAGACATGTCACCCCATCCCTGGTACAAATCAGGAGTTGAGCTAGGAGCTCTATAAAGAGACAATGTTGCTAGTTTGTCTGGAGATTCAGAGATACAGGGCTGAGAGATTTGGAGAGAGAGCAGCAGAGCAGGCTAAAGCCTGCTGGGAGCCCCCCTTGGGGGAAGGGCTCAGGCTCCAGCCATGCCATCAGGCCTGGGCCACTTAATTCAAGCCCTTTCAGTCTTCAGAGGGCATTTGTTATTTTCTTCAGTTAACTAGTTACAGTAATTGTGCTTTCGGCAACAGCTAGTCTGGAGGTTGCCAGTACTGTCCTCCAGAGGCTAGCCTACCCTCCCACGTCGGGGAAAGATGTGGACCGAAGAATCAGATGTCCAGCAGCGGTGAGAGCGCTGACCAGACCAGATGACATCATGCAGTGGTGAGATCACTGACCAAGTACCTCAGCGGTGAGAGAGCTGTACAAGTCTTCAGGATGCCTTCAGTTGCGGATGAGACCCAGGGAGGACCTGAGTAAGTACCCTCGTACCCCCCAGTGTGAGGGAGAAGCTAAGCAAGTAATCTTGGGGGCTCCATGCCCCATTAAGAAGTGTGTGCTGTTAAGTGTGAAGTATTGAAGTCATCAGTCTGGGCTACTAACCCCATAAGAGACTGCCTAGTTCAAGTAATGGATGCATCTTGTCTGTGGCCCAAATGGCTAAGTTGTAGGAGCAGCAAGATGCTGGGCTTAGTGAATCATATAAATGTATAGCTATGGGTTAGAGTCCTGCCATCATGGAGCTGTCTGCCAAAGACGCACTTGTCACTTCGTGAGACAGGAGGACCTAGAGCATATTAATGTCGAAGATACCTTAAAGAGAATGTGCCTGTGTCTGCACAGAATTTTGTCTAAGAGCGCTTGGTATAAGGGTTAAATGACTAGACGTGCTGGATAGGACTCCACTTGTGGATAATGTTCTTGGTATATAGAATGTACTGCATGTGACTGCCTGTGACTAAAGTATGAGATGCTTGATAAAAGTATCGTTGCCAACTTACTCTGGATGGATGCCTTTTGGTATATAAAGTACTGGATGTGACCGTGTTTAAACTGCGTTTAGGATGCTTGACAGGAAGCATCACTCTCATTGCATTGGATGGGACTTTCAAATATTGTGCTGAATGTTCTGGATGTAAGATCCACCTGGTTTGTTCTGGAATGTTCAGAAGTCTGCGAGTGCAGGGCAATCCCTGATTTGTCTGCACGTGCAGGGCAATCCCTGCCACATCTGTTAAAGTGCAGGGCAATCCCTGCTGTGGTTGTAAATAGTAATTTGCTGCTTTACAAAAATCTGGTTCCAAGTTGCCCCCACCCTCAAATTAATAGCCGGCCACCTCGACCAGCTGCATCTCCATCAGGCCTGCAACATCTTGGACTGTGGTATCTGTTTAACCAGTATGGTATGAGATTGCGGGGTTTCTGCTGTATCTGGGACTGGTACCAGTGTGGGTAATATTAATAATTATGTTTAACATCTGATTTATAGGCAGCTAGATGGCCAGGGCTCTGGATGTCTTAAGTTGAATGGTAAAATGTGATTTACATCTGCCTGTTAATATGTAGCCACCCAGCTGGAGGGTTTACCAGCAAAAATCTAAATAACATCTGTACATGTGTAAATACGGTAAGATAACCTCTACTCCTCCTGTTTCCCTTTCCTAGCTCCTTTATTCCCCCCGAAAATAAATATTTTGTTGTTGTTGTTTGGAATCCTGTGTGAGCATATTATTAGAGAGAGCCTTTAATTCAAAATGTGGGGAGCTGTATCTTGGGGCATGTCTGGGGAAGGTAACTGGTCACCGTGGGTGGTGTAGCAGCTCAGGGGACTACACCCAGCACCATCTCACCCACGTAAAGCACCCTGAGTGGAGGCACTGCGCAAAGGTTTTAAAAAATGTCATTAGCTAGCGAACCCAAACCCCTTAGCCTATGTCCAAGGTAGTAGGCAGGGGTGTAACACTGGGGGGGTGGCACCGCCCAGGGGTTACACTTGTAACTTCGATAATTTTTATTATTTGTACTTCAGATTTTAAGCATTGCCATTTTTTCACACATCCTTATTAACAGTACAGCTTTCATTTCCCACATCCAACCTGAATTGTGTTTTCGCGCATCCGGCACGCAGTGGCGCAGTCGCTGGAAAAAAAACATGTTCAGAACAAAGTAAGAAAATCACAGTAACACTGTTCATGAGCAGAGGTCCCAAAATGCCTATGTTGAACATTTTGGTGAAATAAATCCACAAAATTACTATGTTACAAGTGTGCATTGCGCAGTGTCCATGCACAGTCGTAAGTTCGAAAATTTGTAATATTTTCATTCCAGATTTTCAACATTGTCATTTTTGCACACCTTCTTATGAACAGTTCAGTTATCATTTGTCACATCCGGCCTGAAATGTAGTTTCACACATCTGGCGCACAATCACACAGTCGCTGTGGGAAATCAACGTTCACTTAGATTAAGATAATTATAGTGCCACTGTTCATGAGCAGAGATCCCAAAATGGCTATGTTAAACATTTGGTGAAATAATTCCACTAAATGACTGTGTTATGAGCGTCCGATGTGCAGTTTTCACACACGCTCATAACTTCAAGAATGCTTAATATTTTCACTCCAGATTTCCCACATTACGATCTCTTCACACCTCCTTATCAGTGGTGCAGCTGACATTTTCATGTGATGCAGAATGGCGTGGTCACTGTGGTAAATTAACGTTCAAGACAGATTAACAAAATCACAGGGGCACTGTTCATGAACAGCAGTCCCAAATGCTTTCATGAGGTGGGGTCACAAAAAGGCCATGTTTTAAAATTTGGAGTGCAAATACCAACACATACCTTGGGCATTAGGGTTTCTAACCATTAGACTCTAATGATTAGAGCCACTGCATGAAAAGGGGCTAACACTGGACTGACCAACTTCCAAGGCATGACAAACACAGGAAAAGTGCTGCTCTGCAGTGGGTGATGTATTATGTTATTATGCCCCATGAAAGCTGATCAATAAATAAAAATGATGGCAATACATGCTTTGTGTGTCATGGAAACTTCACTTTTTCTGGACAAAAGCCACCATTTTGGTTGGCCATTTTGTGACATTGTAAGGGAACTTGCACAAAACTGTTTATTGTGACTGAATTGTGATGTGCCCCTGAATAAACAGTTGTTATACACAGTTTGGTCTCCTGGTTTTATTTTATAAGCATTTTTTGTGTGTTGCAGCAACCAGCCCCACCCCCAGGTAGCCCCAAACATTTGGACTTGAATGTAACCCATTATGTCCAACTATGTTACATTCACATCTCCCCCTTTAAACTGGCAATTACTGTTTTTTTTTTTTTAATAAATTTTGCTGTCTGGCAGTCTTGTCTCATTTCTTCCAGAACCCACACTTCCCTCAGTTCCTCCCTTTCCCACGTCATGCTCATGATATCATCAGTTAACACTGATGACCTCCTTATGTCCACCCCCTGGGACATTCATATGAGTCTCGGGGGGGAATGGGTGAGTGGCCTCTCGTACCAGCGTGTTCCTGTGAAGTTGCTAAAAGTGGACTGGACTTGTGGATGCTTTAAAACGAGCAATCCCAAAGTCGCAAGCCCCTTTCATTTCCAGCCAGCATTAGTGGAAGATTTTTTGTCCCCTGCAGAGCCCCGGTTACATGGCGATCCTTCATCCAGAGAGTTACAGTACGTGACAGATTACCTTCATCACCGGGTAATCCGCAAGACTCCTTTCTTACACCGTGGCCACTGTATGGGAGCAGGGAAATTTGTGTATTATTTTTTACTTTTTGCTCCCTTTTAGAATGTTTGGTTCCCATTTAGGATGTTCAGCTCCAGTTCAGGATCTTGTTTTTTGGTGGGCTCAGCAATCGGGTAGGGCAGAAAATACTATTCGCCCTTTGTGTGGTTACTGCTTTTGTGATGGGGGCCAGTAGGAGTTCCGTTAAGTTGTTTTTTGTGGAAGTCAGATACTTCCATGAGTCAAAATCTGGAAGTCATTCCAAGTTTTTGGAAGTCAAAATACTTCCCAGATCCTACAATTTGAGAGCCAGTATTCTGAGAAAGATCAATTTATGGATGTTAATACAAATATTAGTATTAAAATACAATTTCTTTTAGAAAAATCCATAATTTCTTAGCTTATGTGCCTTTGGTTTTGGAAGTTATCCAATTCAGTTTTTTTTACATTTGAAAGTCAATGACTTCCTCCTCCTTTATTTTGGAAGTTTTTGCCTTATTTTTGGGAGTCAAATACTCCCAAAATAGAGTTAACCAAAGCTCTGTCAGTACCCTTTAATAATTTGGTGTATTTGGAGCAGTGAACATCAGGTCAGAAATGCATGCAGTGCAGTATCATCTGTTCACTAAGTGAACTCTCCGAAACCTTTCCCTGGCAACATGCACCTGAAGAACCCAGACATAAAGTAGGGAATGAGCACAGCCACAGTGACTTGAGTCTTTATGCGTGGCCTGATTTATTTATTTTTCACCCAGATGGAAAGGGGGTGGGGGCCAAAAGTGTGCTTGCTCAGGGAAGCTTAATTCATTCGGTGCACAGTATTATGTGCTTGGTGCCATTTCAACCTGGGTGACATGGTTAATGTTGATGTCCATGAACACAGCCCACAAAGTGGTCATTTGTTTGGCCAACAGCATGGTCTGTGATGGGGCATATGGCTTGGAATACAGATTGTGGCAGTTAAATGATGCACATTAGAAATGCTTGGGGGCATTTTCTGCATTGGGCACATGCTCCAGGTCCATGGCCCTGATCTCCGCAAGGCTGTATGGCTTGTGTCAGTCATTTTTGTTTAAAGTCTGAATGGCATGTCAGATTTCTTGGTGCTTTTTTGGTTTTGGGACCTGATCCAGTGCATAGCTGTCCGATGCCAGGTCTTTGGCAGGGTAAGTGTGTCTTTTGTTGTTGGGATGGGAAGGGGACATGCTGCATGGCCTGGGCCTTTGTTTGGAAGCCTGCTGTGGTGTGTCAGCCTCGATCAGACCATTTGGAAACCAAATGGTTTGATCGAGGCCTACATACAACAGCAGACTGCCAAACAAAGGCACACACCATGTGGCCTGGTGTTTTTGTGATCCGACTCGGTACACGTTATAGCAAACCTTATGTTACCACATGTTTGTGGCTCAGAATGCATTTTAAATTATGCTGCATTTCTTTTGTTGTTGCGAGGGGGCATGCTGCATGGCCTGGGGCTTTGTTTGGAAGCCTGCTGTGGTGTGTTGGCCTTGATCAGACCATTTAGAAACCAAATGGTCTGATCGAGGCCTACACATGACAGCAGGCTGCCAAATAAAGGCACACACCATGCGGCCCCGTGTTTCTGGGATCTGACTCGATACAAGCTGTAGCAAACATTATGTTTCCACATGTTTGTGGTGCAGAATGTATTTTAAATTATGCTGCATTTCTTTTGTTGTTGGGGAGGGGGCATGCTGCATGGCCTGGGCCTTTGTTTGGAAGCCTGCTGTGGTCTATCTGCCTCGATCAGACTTTTGGAATCCTAAAGATTCACATTTGGGTTCCAACTGGTCTGCTCGAGGCCAACACACCACAACAGGCTTCCAAAGACACACGCCATGTGGCCCGATGTTTGCTGATGTTTTTTTTTGGGGGGGGCACTGTTTCTTTGTTTGGAACTAACAAGCTTGCATGCACTTTTAGAGTTTTATGTCCCCAGTTACATGCACATCCAGACTTTTATGTCCCCTGTTACATGCACATCTCCAGTTTTATGTCCCTGTTACATGCACATTTTTGAAAACATTTTTTTATCTGAACACGGAGAGTGATTTATTCTGCAACATAATAAATATTCATTAGGTGAATACCAGCATACAAAAACAAAAAAAAAAATTTGATAAGTGAGGCATCTTAAAAAAGATCACCAATGTCACAATTTGGTAGCCCTTTTTCGTGCACTGACTCCATACATCTCACCCTGTACAGAGTAACAGGCATCAGTGGTGTGTCTTTGGATTGTCTGCTGTACTGCTCATGCCATTGGTTCTCCACCTCCATCCTGCAGCCACTGACAAGCATCAAGGTGTGCCTTGGACTCTTCAGCCCCAAAGTTCAACCCATTCTTCTATGCTGCACCCATCTCAATGTACTTCCTTATGAAATGGGGTTAGCATAAGGCCAGATGACCCCGAGGCATAACGTGACACTTGTCAGACTCTGCAGGGTAGGGTGAGGTGAAATAGCATGAGCGTTATAGCCAGCAACCCAAACGCACACCCCAATGCCTGTCACTCTCTGCAGGGTGGGGTGGGATTGATGTTGGTTCTATACTTCACTGCTACTTCTATTATGTGTCTCTCTAACTACTGCACTATCACTGCCAAAACCAGCAATACAACATTTGGCATTGACAAATGCTTGTTTTTTTTTTTTTTAGAGTTCAGCTGCATTCCTGAGAGAGCCAAAGACTAGTCAATACACAGATAACTTTGTTGCTTGCATAATGTATTTTAAACTGCATTCATTCATTGAGTCAAAGCTGCAAATGATCTGGTCATTTCTGGAAATGAGCCTCGGCTCAGTGTGCTTTCCCGGTTACCAATTCTAAATAAATAAATAATACAGTGCAGACAGCTAGCCAATTCACTGATTACAGAAGGAATTACCCCAGTGCTTCGCTATAGAGGCTACCCTCCATTTTATACTTGGCTCCTGGGTTTCTGTGCCATAGCTGCATTGCATTTTTTGGCATTGAACACCACCTGCCATACCCTTGACCACTCCTCAAGTTTCCTCTAAGTATCAACCCTGTTGCAGATCTTGGTGTCATCAGCAAAAAGGCATACCTTCCATTCTGCAATGTCACTTATGAAGATGTTTAACAGGGCTAGCACCAGTACTGAGCCTTGTGGCACTCTGCAGGTCACTCTCCCTCGTGAGTGCCATTTACCCCTGCTCTCTGCTGCCTACCTGTTAACCAATCTTTTACCCAATTTACAGCTTTGATTCTCACCCCTAGACTTTCCAACATCTTTATCAGTCTTTTATGTAGTACAGTGTCAAAGGCTTTGCTGAAGTCCACATTTGTCTGACATGACCTCCTCTTTGTGAATCCATGCTGTCTTTGGTCTTCCAACCCCCTGGATTCAAAATATTCTACTAGCCTTTCTTTTAACATGTTTTCCATTAATTTCCCCACCACTGATGTGAGACTGACCAGACTATAATTGCTAGCCTCTTCCCTACTGCCACTTTCATGGAGCAGAACTACATCTTCTTTCCTCCAGTGTCCTGGATCCTCTCCTGTTTCCAGTAATATGTTGAATAAGGCTGCCAGTGGTACAGGAAGCTCCTCCTTGAGTTCCCTTAGCACCCTTTGATGTATCTCATCTGGTCCCATGGCCTTGTTCATCATGTGTCATCATAAGCAACACTCTTAAACAGACCAGCCAATGCAACACAGCTTATAGAAAGGCCAACAGAATGCTGGAGTGCATAGGGTGGGGATTCGACAGCAGGAGAAGGGAGGTGATACTTCCACTCTACAGGTCCCTGGTAAGGCCCCATCTGGAGTACTACGTCCAGAATTGGAGTTCACATCTGGAAAAGGATAAAATCAGGTTGGCGGCTGTCCAAAGAAGAGTGACCAAAATTATTCTGGGCCTTCAAGAGCACTCGTACGAGGAGTTTCTGGAAGCATTAACTATGTTTTCACTGGAGACAAGGGTGGGAGAAATTATTAAAATGTACAAGTTCCTGAGAGGAATAAAAGAGGTGCCATCCTCAGACTTGTTCAACAGAGTCACTGACTCAAATACTAGAGGGCACGAGTGGAAGTGGAGAGGTGGGGCTTCAAACTGAGGTAGTGGAAGCAAAGTCCATGACATCATTCAAACTTGGGTGGGAGAGGGCTAATGTGAGAGCAAAAGCAACAGAAGTAGGTGGTATTAGGCAGAATGGGGTTAGGTCCTGGGATCTGAGTAGGTCCAAGGAACACATGGGCAGACTTGCTGGACCCGTTTCTTTTTCTATGTTTCTATGTTTCACTTTCCGATTTGCAAGTCCCTTCAAGACTTTTTCCTCTGTAAATGGACTTTTGTTTAAATCATACATTGTATAAATACATTATTCTAGTGTACGTACATGAATACATTATAGTGTAACCCACCCCAGTATCTCCTAGTACCTCCCACTTGCCTGCTGACGTCTGGATCCTCCTCTGCCCCAGCCCAAGTGTTTATGGTGCCCTGGTGCTCTCTAGTATTCCCCCAAACGAGCCCTTTAATTATTTTAGCCCAATTTGGGCTTAAAACTTTAGCAGCGATCCATCGTTGCTCACTGCTAACTCCTGAGCAAGCGAGCGATTGCACATGTGCACTGGAGAGCACTGAAGTACTGGCTGATGGTTTTGTGCTTGTCAGGGGAGCTCTGCAGTGGTCCCGGTGCCCATCCTAAGCTTAATGGGGACCAGAGAGCCCAAGGAGGCAGGCAAGAAGCCTCAGTATTAGTTTTAAATAAAGTTGTCTCTGGGCATAAATTAGGGCTAATAAATATGCGTAAGCCCCTTATAAATATTAATTAGGTACTGCCAGCCACCTGGGGAACAGTATTTTGATAATTTAAAATGAGTGGGCTCCTTTAAGAAAGTATAGTTAGGGCTACCAAACTGTGGGGGAATTATAAAAAAAAAACTTTAATCCAGAACTTTGAACTTGTGAGACTGCATAAACGGAACAGTATCTTTAACTGCAACCACCATCTTGTCAGCTTTCTAGCCAATCACAAACTGGGATTTTAGCCAAAGCGGCTACAGGACAGCAGACAGTATAGCTGTGTAAGTGACAGATCCTGCCAAACCAAACTGGTAGAGTTCTGTGACTGGGTAACTAGGCAATTGGATGAGGGCCATGCAGTGGATGTCCTGTTCCTGGACTTCAGTAAGGCATTTGACTCGGTGCAGCATGGGAGGCTGGTGAGTAAGTTAGAAGGCACAGAGGTGGGTGCAAAGCTGGTGATATGGGTAGGGAACTGGCTTCAGAGAAAGCAACAGAAGGTGGTGGTGGATGGGGAGCCCTCATCCCCAAGGGTAATGACAAGCAATGTTCTGCAAGGCTCAGTGTTGGGACCAGTGTTGTTCGGGATATTCATTGCAGACATATCATTGGGCATCAAGAGCAAGACCAGTCTGTTTCAATCAATCAGTCAATCAATTAATCAAAATATTTGTTTATCCAGGCGATCATCATTGAGCAATGCTCATTTACAAGATGGAGCTGAGTGGAGTATAGTAACATATTTATACAAAGCAACACAATTATATACAGTCAGAGCAAATAGGTACAATTATTATAGAGGGCATCAAAAAAAAACATTAGTTCATACAAGCTTGAAGTAGTTCAGGCAATAGTACAAGGTGTGAACAACATGTACATACACACAATAACTGGATGCAGCAAAGAAAGCAAGGTTAATTAATATAGTAGACTGAAAAACACTTGGGCAACTGAGAGGGGGTCGGGAGAGAGGGGAGGGAGTGGAGGGACTAAAGAGGGTACCAAAGGAGAAACAAGGTAGGGTGGGGAGGGGGAGTGTGCAGGGGTTGAGGGAGGAAAATAAGGTGGAAGACACAGGAAGTGCAGAGTAAAAGGGAAGGGGCAGGAAGATTGTCTCAACCAGGGGGTACTTAAAGCTCCTACCCTGAGGATGGGAGACTAGGAGTAAGTTGGGGTAGAATAGCAGTACTAAGGAGGGATGGGAATGCAAATGGAGAAAGTGGGACATCTAGGGCTTGAGGGCGCAGAAGGCAGGACACAAATGCCTGTGCCTTATGTTCGAATCCGGGTGGGGTGGGGTACCAAGGCAGGCACTGATGCAGATCCTGGATAAGAAAAGCAGCTGCATACTTCTTTGATTGTGTGGGAATATAACATCTTGAAGGCAGTCAAGCAGACAGGAATGCTCAGTTTGAGACTTTTTTGCAATTTGTGCCATAGGGAAGGCAGTGCAAAGCTTATGGTCGCTCTGCCAAAGCAAGATTTAGCCTTGGGTACTTTGAGTGAGATAAATGAGTAGCTTCTTAGCGCATAGTTCCCTATTACACTTTGTGGTAGACAGCTGGAAATATAATGTGGCAGTTTTTTTGGAGATAGCTCTAAAGGTCCAGAGTGCAGCATTTCTGTCTCACCTGAACTTAAGGGAGATTCACCACACATGGCAAAGGGAAGTCCCGCTATGAACCTCAGGGCTCTATGGTATAGCATGTCCAGTTTTGCCAAGGAAGAGCTAGGACACTGGCTGTATAGAAAATCTGCGTGGTCTACCATTGACAAAAACGTTGATTGGACCAACCACAGCTTAGCATCTCTAGTAAGAAATTGGTTAATTCTAAAGAAAAGTCCCAACCTCTGCTGTATTTCTTTTTAGCAGATCCTCAACATGTTCTGTAAAGGAAAGTCAGTGGTCTAGCCACACTCCCAAATACTTGAATTTTGTGACAAATTCCAATTTTTCTCCTAGGATTGTGGTAATCTGGGGTACTGATCCTATGGTTGCCGGATTTACTGCATGGATAAATAGAGAAAAGAGCATAGCTTTCACTTCTTTGGTGTTGAGAAGGAGCTTTTTGTGTAGTAGTTGGCTCTGCAGTAGGTTAAATTCAGACTGGAGGTCTTCACAGGCAGCTTCAGGCATTAGGCAACTTAAATAAAAGACTGTATCATCTGCAAACAGATGAATGTTGGCTTTGTTTATACACCTGTCGATATTGTTAATGTAGATTGCGAACAGGAGGGGACCTAGTATAGATCCCTGAGGCACCCCTCTTTAAAGGGGTTTAAGAGGTGACAGATCACTTTTGGCTTTGACCTGCTGAAGGCGTCCTGATAGATAGTCAGTAAACCAACGCAGTGATGAGGAGTCCATATCTATAATTCACAAGGATGAAAGGAGCTGGCTATGATCAACAGTGTCGAAAGCCTTGCTTAGATCCAGAAATACAGCACAGACAAAGTTTCTGTTATCGAGATCACTCTGCCAATCATTGGTCACTTTAGCAAAGGCTGTAATAGTGCTATGTTTAGCTCTGAATCCAGACTGCATAGGATTTAACAGAGTCATAGTTTCAAGATAAGATTTCAGCTATGCATTCACAATTTTCTCCAGTAATTTGGACAATACTGGAAGAAGGGAGATTGGCCTATAGTTGTTGAAATCACAGGGGTCCCCTGATTAAAACAGAGGAATGTCATGCGCTGTCTTCCATATGGGTGGCAGAATACCCTGAGACAGTGGTAAATTAAACAGGTGAGTAACAGGCATGGCTAGTACATGATAGGCAATCTTTATGAAGTATGGATCTAGGGTGTTGGCACCAGCACTTTTCCTGGTGTCCAGCTGTAGCAGGAGATCCTCAACCTCTTTTAATGAAGCAGGTTGAAGGGGGAATAACGAGGTAGCGGCAGAGGATTCAGGATAATGGTTGCCAACCTGAGAACGTAACAAGCATGCAGGGGAATTGTCAAACGCTAAGCCTGCAGTGGCAAAATGATTATCAGAAAAATCTAAGATCTCCATCCTCTCACTGATAGTTGTGTTGCCAGAGATAATCTTGGTCAAAAGGGAGTTTCCTGGAGAGTGGCCCGACAGTTCCTTAACAGTTTTTCAGAATTTAGTTGGGCTCTTGACAGCAGAGTCGAGTTCAGAGTGAAAAAAAGTAGCCGTTGATTCTCTGATCATTTTTGTGCATAAGTTTCGTATCCTCCTGAAGTGACTAAAAACCATAGGGGTGTTGAATCTGTGTGCCTTTTTCCAAAGCTTATCCCTTTCTAGCAGCACGGTCTTGATTTCTGAGGAGAACCATTTACAGGTTTTATTCCTTATGCAGACTTTAGTCAGAGGTGCATGCTTGGTGAGTGCCCCCAACAAGATGTCATGAAAGATGTTGTATGCAGAATTAACCATTTTTGCCAAGTAAAAGTCCTGCAAGTGCAGTGAGTGTTTAAGCTCATTAAGATAAGCGAATACATCGAAGATGCGTCTAGACCCCTTTATAGATAACTTTGTTGTGATTGATGGTTTGTTGACTGATCTTACTCCAGCAATGAAGCAATGGTTGCTGACGTCAGAGAAAAAGGTACTAGCATGGGAAAAAAGATGAGGTTTGCTCACCATGATAACATCCAATAGGGTACTGTTGCTGGGGTTCTTTTTATTAGGGCGTATTGGGTCAACAATAAATTGTGTTAGACCATGGGCATCACAGAAGGATGCAAGTGGAGCTGATGCATTGGATAGCCAGTTGAAGTTAAGGTCCCCTAGGATGATAGTTTCTGATAAACGTGTCCCAACCTGTCACTTAGATGTGGCAGAAGCTGTAAACCAGCGGACGGGGGCCTATAGCATCCTGTTACACAAAGCGCACTAGTCTGTGTGATCACCACCTTGCGTGACAGGCATTCAGATTCATTAGCAACAGAGGACGAGTCAATGGAGGAAGCCATGAATTTGTCCTTAACATAGATAGCCACCCCCCCCCCTCTGGATTGCCTGTCAGCTCTGAACAAGGCATAGTTGGGGATGTTTACTTCCCTGTCAGGGGTGGCTGGTCTAAGCCAGGATTTGGAGATCACTAATACATCAGGAGAGGTTTCATTCACCCAAGCTTGAATCATAGTGAACTTTTTTTATGAGCTGCATACGTTATTAATGTATAATGCATAATGTTTGCCGATGACACCAAGATGGGTGCAGCGGTGGATGGCCTAGGGGCATGGCAGGGGTTGCAGGATGATCTGGACAAGCTGCAAACCTGGTTGGACACCTGACAACTGGGGTTCAATGCCAAAAAGTGCAATGTGCTGCATTTTGGGGCAAAAAACTGAAGAGGATTTACCAGCTGGGCGGAGAGCAGCTAGCCAAGACAGAGGAGAAGGATCTGGGGATGCTCACTACAGGGTCAAAGAACAACTCCACACAATGTAGAAAGACACCTGTAAAGGCCAACAAAATGCTGGGTTGAATTGCAAGGGGTATATCCTCGAGGAGGTGATTCTGCCACTGTATAGACCATTAGTTAGATGGCACCTGGAGTACTGCACGTAGTACTGGCACCGCATCCAAAAAGGGACATCAAATTACAGGAGGGAGTGCAGCGCTGGGCAGCAAAGATGATCAAGGGGCTGGGGGACTTACCATACGAGAGGAGGCTGAGGGAGTTGAACATGTACTCGCTGGAGGAGAGGAGGAACGGGGGGATATGATTGAAACCTTCAAGTACATGAAAGGAACAAACAAAATAGCAATGGAGGGGCTGCTCAAAGTAAGGGAGGGGAAGGACACCTGGGGCCATGATATGAGATGGATGGGAGGAAGGTTCGGGAGGGAGATGATGAGACACTTTTTTACAGAGAGGGTGGTAGCTAGGTGGAACATGTTACCAGTGGAAGTGTTATCCAGTAGAACAGTGGACTGCTTCAAAAGGCCCTGTGACAGGGCAAGGGGAGGTCAAGGGTGGTGAAGGGTGGGAGGAGGGAGGGCAGCTGCAGAATAAGGGGTGCTAGCTGCACATCTGAGCAGACTTGATAGACTACTAGGCCTTTATCTGCTTGCAAATTGTGTATGTTTGTATGTACTAAGGACTTTGGGAGATGAACAGGGATAAAGTTTGGGTGCCCAAAATCTAACCAATAAGAGACCTAGGACTGTGGCAAACAGTTTGGGCAGCCAATCAAAGTTTACTGATTTGGCTGCTGTTTTTGACAGAGGAGAGCTTTGCTTTCACAGCAAGTAACAGCAGTCTAGAACTTTACAGCTTTTTTACTATTTGCCCTCCTTCTCACCCCTTCACCCTAAGCCAGTTCTATTTTTATAGCCACTGGATTTGACTGACAACAGGAAATTCCTGTTTGGCAGTAGGAAATGAAGGATCACTGAGACACATTAGTTTCATCAACCTTAAAGGAACCTAAAAATAACTCTTCTTCCCTCGGCTGCTGGAGGTCTGAATCCAAGCACGGAAGAAGGAGACTACTGAAGACTACAGGAAGTTCCTGTCCCAGAACAGGAAGGGTGAGAGTTATAAGGGCACATAGGTAGTAGGAAAGTAAGTGCAAAAATACATAGAGGGAGGAGACAGTAAACATACAAAGCAACAGGAGGGGGACACAAAATAAGTCAAGCTGGGAGTGGTGCAGTGCAATGGCTATGGGGCAGCAGTGTTCCGGGAGACATTCTGGAGGCTGCGATGCTGTTCTGTTTGCATGCACCTCTCTGGTCTGAGGGAGGAGGTTGCCCATCTCCAGGCTGACCTGGCTAGGATTCGTGAAACCTCTTCCCCCAACCAGGGACCACCAGGGCCACCACCGCTACCTCAGAGGTTGCCTAGAAAGAGGAGTGGTTGGACCAAGGTGGGCTCAGGGAGGGAGAGCGTGGTGGAACAGAGGTGCATCCCTCCAGTTATACCTCTCCACAATTCATATGCTGTTCTGGTGAAGAGTGATTCCTCTATGGAGGCACCTGCAGTGGAGACCAAGGAGGATGCTGGGAACCTCCACAAAGGAGACCCACAGGAGGGTGACATGAGACCCCACAGGGGAAGGAAACAACTCCTGGTGGGGGACTCAATCATTAGGGATAGAAGTGGGGGAGGAAGGGGATAGGGAGGTAAGGTGCCTGCCCGGCACCACAGCTTGGAGGGACAAGAAGCGAATCCTCAGGATCACGGGAGCAGCTGCACGAGGGAGGGAGTTGGATGTCATTGTCCACCTAGGGACAAATGACCTGGCTGTAAATGGGATCAGAGTGGTGCAAGAGGAGTTTGTAGAGTTGGGAGGGCCTTAGACAAGTAGCATGTATGGTAACCTTCTCGGAGGTGCTGCCTGCCTATGGCAAGGATGATGCTAGGGTATTCCGCACCATGGGATTCAATGAATGGTTGAAAACTGGTGGAGTTCAAGGTTTGGCTTCACTGGGGACTGGGGAGCCACCTGGAAGGATGCAGGCCTATACTAGCATGATGGTTCGCATCTGTCCGGGAGGGGGTAACAAGGATCCTAGGTGATAGGTTTAAATGCTACATTGGCAAGCATTTAAACTAGCCAAGGGGGGAGGCACTGAAAAGGAGCAGGGAAATCCAAGCCTCCCCCACAAAACACAGTAGTCAGAGAGGTAAACACCAAGGTAGAGAAGTCAGTAAGGAGCAGAAGAGGGGTAAATGCAGAAAAAGGTAGTAAAGACAGGGATGGGGCTAAAAGGGGTAAGGCCATAAAAAAAAAAAATGGAAGGCGATGAGTACCAATGCTCACAGTCTATATAACAAGCTCCCTGAACTAGTGGCCTTGATGGAAGAGGGATGCCTGGAAATTGTGGCAGTCACTGAAACATGGTACACCGAGCACCATGACTGGGATGTCAGCATACCAGGATACACAATCTGCAGGAGGGACAGGGTGGGTAAAAAAGAAGGAGGAGGAGTAGCTCTCTATATAAGGGAAGGGATTAAAGCAACAGAACTAAAGAGTAAACAGGAAGTTGATGAGTCACTATGGGTCACCCTGGAGACAGGAAATGGCACCACAATCCGCGTTGGGGTTGTGTACAGACCCCCATCTCAGGGGGAGGAAATGGATGAAGAAATGATAGATGGCATCCTTAAAATGGCAGAAAAAGAGGAGAGATTGTTCATGGGGGACCTGAATATGCCAGATGTTAACTAGAGTACCTTTGCTGCAGGCACATCCAAGAGCAGGGTCATTCTTGATGCCTTACGGGGGCATGCCTCAGACAGCTAGTGTTGGAACCCACTCGGGAGGGAGCAATCTTAGACCTGGTACTCTCAAATGGGGAAGGAGAAAGGATCTCAGATTTAGAAGTGGGTAGCCATCTGGGAACAAGTGACCACCAAACAGTGTGGTTCACATTAAACACAGTAACACAAAGAAAAGCAGCTCCAGCTAAAGTTGTGCCAGTGTAAATTAATAGCCAAACAAACAAAAAACACAGCACCAACACTTCTTTAGTAAATGTTACTGTATTAAACTCACATAGAAAAAGGTGAAATACAGTGGCATCATACAAGGTGACAACAGCTCCCAGAACACAAACAGCCCGACCAGTTTCACGCCAAAAGCGCCTCCTCAGGCCACTGTATTTCACCTTTTTCTATGTGAGTTTAATATAGTAACATTTACTAAAGAAGTGTTGGTGCTGTGTTTTTTGTTTGTTTCACATTAAACACTGCCATAGAGTCAAGCCATACAAAAACAAATGTATTGGACTTTAGGAAGGCTGACTTTGGGAAAATGAGAGAGTGCCTCAGAAAAGCACTAGCAAATAGGCAAGAAGGAGGGGTGGAGGAACAATGGGAAATAATCAAAACTGCCATCGCAGGGGCAACAAGCCTTTGTGTGAAGCAAATCAACAAAACAAAACAAAGGTCTCAAAAGAGGTGGAAGGGAAGGTTAAGAAGAAAAGGATAGCATTCAGGAAATATAAGGAAACACAGAAGGAGCAGGACAGAGAACTTTATCAGTTAAAGCAGAAGGAGACAGGGAAGGCGGTTAGAATAGTAAAGGTACAAACTGAGAAGAAGATAGCCAACTCTGTTAAGAAGGGGGATAAAACCTTTTATAGGTGCATTAGAGAGTGAAGAAAGATCAAGGGAGGGACACAGAGACTTAATAAAGGGGAGGGAATGTGGGCAGAGGGTGACAGTGAAAAAGCAGGGATACTGAAAGAATATTTCTGCTCAGTATTCACAACGGAAGAGGAGGGGGAGGTACCTAAACCAAACAAGAGAGAAACTCTGAATAGGGGGGTCAATACCAGTCCATTCACAGAAAAAAGGGTTTTGGAAGAACTCTTGAAGCTGAGGGTGAGTAAAGTAATGGGGCCTGATGGGATTCACCCAAGAATTCTAAAAGAACTAAGGACAGAACTAGTAACACCACTGACTACTCTCTTTAACAAATCATGGGAGGATGGGGTGGTACCTGATGACAGGAGGAGGGCAAATGTGATTCCACTTCACAAAAGTGAGAGCAGGGCAGACGCAGGAAACTACAGACCAGTTAGTTTGCCCTCAGTGGTAGGGAAAATGATGGAATCACTTCTGAAGGAAAGAATTGTTGAGTACCTAGGGGCCAGTGGGGCACAGGACCCAAGGCAGCATGGTTTTACAGCAGGAAGGTCATGTCAAACGAACCTAATAAATTTCTTTGACTGGGTGACCAAAGTAGTAGACCAGGGAGGGGATGTGGATATGGTCTACCTAGATTTTAGCAAGGCATTTGACACAGTCTCACACAAAAGATTAATATACAAGTTAGCCAGCCTTAGAGTGGGTCCCAAGGTGGTAGCCTGGATAAAAAACTGGCTGGACAACAGTACACAAAGGATAATAGTAAAGGGAGTCCACAGTGATGAAAGGAGGGTAACTAGCGGGGTACCGCAGGGTTCAGTACTGGGACCAGTCCTCTTTAATGTCTTTATAAGTGACATTGGAGAGCACCTGGAAGGAAAGGTATGTCTCTTTGCAGACGACACAAAGATCTGCAACAGGGTTGATACACAGGGTGGGGTGGAAAGGATGAAAAGGGACTTGGCAAGGTTGGAAGAATGGTCAAATATGTGGCAGCTCTGATTCAATGCAAAGAAGAGCAAGGTAATGCATCTGGGAACAAAAACCCAGGGGAAGAGTACACAATGGGTGGTGAGTTAATAACAACAACAAAAATCAAAAGAGACCTAGGAGTAATTATATCAGATGACCTAAAGGTGGGCAAGCAATGTGAGAAGGCAGTAAGGAGGGCTGGGGGGATACTGGGATGCATAGGGAGAGGCATCAACAGTAGATAACAGGAAGTTGTTATCCCTCTGTACAGACAGTTGGTGAGACCCCATCTGGAGTACTGTGTACAATTCTGGAGACCCCATCTACGTAAAGACATAGACAGAGTGGAGGCTGTTCAGTGGAGGGCAACCAAAATGGTGTAGGGTCTGCACCAGAAGACATTTGAGGAGAGACTAAAGCAGCTTAATATGTATATCCTTGAGGAAAGGAGGGAGAGGGGGGACATGATAGAAACTTTCAAGTATCTCAAGAGAATTAACAAAGTACAAGAGAGTAGCATCTTTCAGAAGAAGAGATGTGCAAGAACAAGGGGGCACAATTTGAAAATAGAGGGGGGACAGCTCAGAGGTAATGTTAGAAAGTATTTTTTCACAGAGAGGGTTGTGGATGCATGGGACAGCCTTCCTGAGGAGGTTGTGGTGTCAGGAACAGTGGGAGAATTCAAGAATGGATGGGACAGGCATAAGGCAGTTCTAGTGGGGGTAGGAGGAAGTAAGCTGTTGATTTACTAGAATCTGCAGCTTATCCATCAGGTAGGGAAATGGGCAGACTAGGTGGGCCAAGCATTCCTTATCTGCCATCAAATTCTATGTTTCTATGTTTCCCTTTATTTAAGAGGGACTGATCAAACTTCAGGGAGAGCTGTTAGATGGCCTGAGATTTTTGGAGGACTCCAGCTTGAACCACCGAGGAGCTTGCAGGCTCTGTGGAGTTCTGGCATGCAAGAGATCTAGTTTTCCTGCTGTGCATCCTGGGTCCCAAAGTGGGGATTAATTGCCAGGAACCACCTAACTGCAAGATAAAAGGTTTGCCCAATAAATTGTCTGATATTGTGAACTGGCCAGAAGCCAAAAGAGGAATCAAAGAATTTGATGTTTCCAGAAGTAAATGTGCTGAATGCTTATTGCGGATCAAGGCCTACCGTCCAGGGACTCCTGATTGCCAGAGAGAAGCCTGCCTTTACCAGTGACCAAACATGGACCAAACTGTCTACCAGCTGAAGGTGTCACCAGCAGATAAACTGAACTTTGCCAGAGACACTTTGTTGAACTCGGGCCTTTGTCCATTCTGGCCCCCATTGCCTGTTCTTGCACCTGTTCCAGTATTACCAGTGAGAGACCAGATTTGGGGATCCAGCCCCTGCACAGAAAGTCACCGCAGGTTGCGGCCACCTTCAGGGAAAGGCCATGAAGTGGAGGTGAGTCGTGACGACCCAGTTTGCCTATGCGCAGCAGCTTCCAGCATCAGGTCTTCATTTCACCAGGCCATCCTAAACTGACTGGTACAGTGAGTAAATCCAGGGTAGCTCCCTGCAATGGGCATCTTAATCTTCTTATGGTATCATCTATTTGTTTTCTACTTAATGTTAATAGTTTTCAATAGACTGGGCCAACTGGCTGTGGATACAACTAATTTGTTCTGCCTTGCATAAGTTGATAATTATTTTCTTCAAGGGCCCCAATGACAGCTGCAACCCCGGGCAGCAATTCTGGCCAGCCAGTATAGATCCTGGGTGCCCAATAACTAAGGGACTGTTTATCACAGAGAATAAACTAATTATGTTCATTAATCTGGTCTATCAGAACGGTAATCATTTGCCTAGATTTGCTCCCCCTCCTTCTTCACGTTCCCTTAATAAACTTGATTTGCTGTGTCACTTTGAATTTAGCTTGTGAGCGTATTATTACTTGGCTTAAAGTGATAGACTCTTTACGGATTGTGTTAAAAGTGCATGCTGTATTGCAAACTGTTTTTACACGGGGTTTCAGGGCATACACCAGGACCAGAGACCCTGCTGGTAAGTGGGACAACTGTGAGCATATTATTAATGTTACTTGCAAACTGCCTATCGAATGCTGCTAAGGGTCATTGTCTGTGTCAAGGTAATTGGTCACTATGTGGGAATGTGGGTGGTTATAGCTTCCCAGTGGGCCATACTAGTCTAGATAGAAACCCACAAAATTATTACTCTGGGTGGAGGCACCAAAATATTGCGTTTACTGAGAGTAGGGAAACCCCGGTACTTATCAGTTTCGAACCCAGACCTCTCAACCTGTTGTTAGGAAGACAGGCAGGGGTAGTAACCTTTGGAGTAGCACCGCTTAGGAGTTACAGTTGTGTTATACATACATTGTATAAATCAAATATGCAATGGCATAACACAAAATGAACCATTTAGTTTCATTTGTGGGGAGGAGGGACTATATAGCCCACTTGTGGCTTCACTCGTGAGTTATAGTTCCACCCCACTTATGAAAATGAATGGTTTATTTAATGACATGCCATTGCATATTTCATGCATTTGTCTTTGCATTTGCAGCAAAAGCACCATCTAGCTTGCAAGTCTTCAAGTCCAATCTTGCAGCTACGTTACAACTCACTGTACTTGTGTTCCGCAATCCCCATCTACCTAACCAGGTTCATGTTGCATAAAAATAATGTTCATACTCTTTGTTTGCAGTGACCCCACTTGGTTAGCCTGTTTTGATTCCTGTTTGGATGTACAAATCTTTGCAGTTTTTTTTCTCCTGTGTATATTTCAGCCTGTACCTGGCTATTCCTGTTGAACTATTTTAACCTGTTGGCTGCTACTATCCTCCCTGGGATCCCCATGAAAATGAGATGCTACATCTCATAGGGTTATCCCAATCTGGAGTAACTTCAAGTAAGTGTAACCCACCATCCAAATGATGGGCTTACCTGAAGTCATCTCCCTGAACCTTGCAGTGTTCCCCTGCCAAAAGAGGGTCCCAGTTGGTGTTCTGCCATTAAGAGCCTGGCTATTGTGTAAAGTATTGCAGTAATCTTTGTTCCTGCGTGAGTGTGTAGATGAATGCCATCACGCTGCCACTTTAAGAGATTCTGCCCTGCCATTGCAGTAAATAATCTGTGCTGGGTATGGGCGTTCCAAAGCCTGCAACTGGCCAGGCAGCACCCTGATAGGTTTCATTGTACAGTCGCTTGGCAGTATATGCGAAGCCTGATTGAATGCTGTGATTGTTTATTACTAAATCTAGACTGTTGTGTTTAAAATTAACTTTAATGTTTGGGATTGTTTACATTCAAAGCAGCAGCCGCCATGATAATACTTTGACCTCTGTTTAGGCCAATTAGAACCCTCAAGGGTCCTTAGGGGTCCTTATTACAGTGTTTTGGGGAGAAACTGTTAACTTTATCATTGGTGCCCATTTTTAACCAATCGGAGCTCCGGGACAGTGACTGACAGTTTGGGCAGCCAACCGAAATATAGAGATCCTGGTCTTCAGTAGTGGTGACTGTTAAAGAGAGAGAGAGAGATCAACTCGAGCTCTCAAATAAAGAGGGAGGCTCTGTGGCTTAGCTGAGAGATGTGGGGAAAAGGCCTGCTAGCCTTTCTGCGTGGACGGTGTGGACTGCCTCAAAGCAGAAAATGCACTTTTCATCAGCTACCTAGGCTACGAAAGACAGCGACTTATTGAGCAAGTGAATCCTGTGCTAAACTAACTCAGAGTTTGAGGAATTGCTGTAAGGATCATTTAAGAGACTCCTGTGAGAAAGTGGAGCCTGTAACTTTTGTGATTATCTCCTGGTTTGTTTCAAGAAGAGGGGGAGACCTAATTAACTTGTATCCTGCCTACAGTAAAAGACTACAAGCCCAGTGCTGGTTAAACTGAGAGTGCTGTGTAAACTGCATTAGAAACTGAACTGCATGTGCTGGGCCCGAGTCACGGAAGGTCCACAAGACTGTCACTGCAGATTGGAAGCCAACTTGGCTAAAGACCAGATAAGGAAGTTAGTCCTTGCAGACAGAAGAATCGCATGTTGCTGCCATTTTGAAGGGAAAGACCATGAAGCAGAGGTGAGTCAAGTGGATCCTGGTCCCCATGATCATTCCTGGCAAGGGGAAGGGGAGGGCTAAGCAGGGAGAAGAGGTACCAGAAGTGGAAATCACAGCAGAGAGAGTGAGGGAAGCCCTCAGCTCCCTTAAGACAGAGAAAGCACCGGGGCCGGATAAATTACATCCTAGAGTGCTGAAGGAACTTGCAGATGTCCTGGCGAAACCCCTGGCAGAGCTTTTCACCATCTCTCTGAGGACAGGGTGGGTGCCCCAAGACTGGAAGGTGGCGCATGTAGTGCCTATCCACAAGGGGGATCAAGGGAGCTGGCAGGGAACTACAGGCCTGTCAGCCTGACATCGGTGGTGGGCAAGGTGATGGAGGGCATTGTCAAGGAGAGGCTAGGGGGGGACCTGGATAAGTCAGGGTGCCTGGACGATAGACAGCATGGATTCATCCCAGGGAAATCGTGTCAGACAAACCTGGTGGAGTTCTATGACTGGGTGACAAGTGCCTTGGACCTGGGTAGACCAGTGGATGTCCTCTTCTAGACTTCAGCAAGGCATTTGACTCTGTTCCTCACGTGGGCCTGTTGGATAAGCTAGGAGAAATGGGGGTTGGAAACCAGATGATCAGATGGATAGGCAATTGGCTCTAGGACCGGACCCAGAGGGTCGTAGTTGGTGGGATAGTCTCATCCCCAAGGAGGGTCATTAGTGGGGTCCCACAGGGATCAGTCCTTGGGCCCCTTCTGTTCAACGCCACCGTATCTGACATAAGGACAGGAATCAGGAGTGAGATGAGTATCTTTGCAGATGACTCGAAACTGGGGGCAGTGGTGGATGGGGAGGAGGGGAAGGTGGCCCTGCAGGGGGACCTGGAGGCTCTGGAAAGATGGTCTAGAAAATGGAAGCTGAGGTTCAATGCAGGGAAATGCAAGGTACTCCACCTGGGGGCCAGAAACCCAGGCCAAGTGTACACCCTGGGGAAATACTACAAGTCTCAATGGCTGAGAGGGACCTGGGGTGGTGGTGGATGTCAAGATGAACAACTCTGAGACTTGTAGGAGGGCAGCAGCCAAGGCCAACAGGATGCTGGGATGCATCACTAGGGGATCACCTCAGAAGGAGGGAAGTGATACTCCCTCTGTATAACTGCTTGGTGAGGCCACACCTGAGTACTGCGGCAGTTTGCAGGCCACACTTAAAGAGAGACATTAACCTCCTGGAGAGGGTCCAGAGGAGGCAACAAAATGATTTGGGGCTTGGGGACAGGACCTATGAGGAGAGCTCAAGAGCTAAATATGTACACACTGGAAGAGAGAAGGGACCGGGGGGACATGATAGAGGTCTTCAGGTACATGAAGAGGGTAAATAGGGGAGGAACAGTCAGGGTGCTTCGAAGGAAGGAGGGGCATGGAGGGCATGGGTGGAAGCTGGAGGGGGGAAGATTCAGGGGAGAAAGGAGGAGGTGCTACTTCACTGAGAGGGTGGTGGAGCCATGGAATGCACTACCTAGGGGGCTGGTGGAGGCAGAGACAGTGGAGGGGTTCAAGAGGGGGTGGGACAGGTACAGGTGAAGGGTTCAGGAAGCAAAATCCAATGCAGCAAGAATATCCGGAACTGGGAAGGGAGAAGCCAGAGAAGGCGAGGGGGACAGCAAGGTCAGCACCCAGGGTGGGGGCTGACCAAACGAGCAGACACGAAAGACCGTTAGGCCTATTCTGCTGGCATTTTAGTATTTTAGTATTTTATTTTTAGTATAAGCAGGAAACCAGCCTGACTACAGCTATTGTTCCCACTGGTCCTGGTACCATGAGTAACCTCGGGGTTTTAACCTTGCAACCAACATTAAAGTATTTGTTGTTATCTGATCTGTTCTCCAAGTTGTTGTTGTGGTTTTACTGTGTTTGCTGGCCATTGGGCCTGGAGATTAGAATTTCCTTTTTGAGTTAAAAGCACTGGTGAATGTAGTTACAGAATAAAGTAAAAGAATCAGTAACCAATTATTTATTTAAAGGCCCCAACCAGCTTCAACGCTGGCCACCCTGCAGCAATGCTCAGGCCTACAACACCTTAGATCCTGGGTTCCTAGATTTCAATAACTGAATTAAGTCAGCGATGCATGTTTGTGATTGTCAACCTACCACTAAAACTGATTTACTTTCTTTGCAGTATTCATTGATGTACGTAATCATTCCTTGTTAACATCCCCGAATAAATCAGTTTGTTCTTTGAATGTTAATTTGTTTCCTGAGCATATTATTACTGAGTGGTGGGAATTAAGGAAGGTACAAAGGTGTATTGCTGTTATTACCAAGTTTCCTTTTTAGGTGCACAGGGAAGTCAAGGAAGCCAGACCCTATTGGTAAGAGTGGTAACCATGAGCATATCATTAGCGCTCACCAATGATTGTCCTTTGAATGTTAAGCAAAGAGTTGTGTACAACTCTATGTATGGGGCCACTGGTTGAGGCTGCGGGTAAGTACAACTTCCCAGAGGGTTGTGCTAATTTAACATCTAACTCACTTGAAACTTTCTCTGGGTGGAGGTACCATGTCAGTAGCATTACTGTTAGAACCCAGGCCCGTCAGTCTGCAGTTAGGAAAGCAGGCAGGGGTAGTAGCCAATTGGGAGGTGGCAACTGGGTTACATCTTTGGAGGCACTGCTGGAATTACTGGCCCCTAGTGGCAAAACCACAAAATATCAGTCAGATCACACATAGAGTCTGGTACAAAAAGGGACAAGGTTACCAGTTTTGGGTTTGAATTTTCTGCTAGTAAAATGGCTGTGAATCGGTTGATGGGCTGGTGTGAGGCATAGGAGGTAGACCCCCACTAAGCTTCACTACTTTAGGACATACTCATGGGCACGGACAAGGGTACCACAGAAGGAGCTTTGGATAAAGTTAATTGTTTGGACCGAGCCACTGTGAAGGGATGAATAGCTGATTTGCTCACCCAGTCCTAATAGCACTAATTGAGTGTAGCAACCCTGTAGACAATGAAAGAGTGCCCGGTGGTATTCTCCCCAATGAGACCTCAGGGGTTTGGAAAGTTATCAGCATGTATAGTACATCATCCACTCCCAGGGGTCCCCTAGAACAGGAGGGTTGAAAGAAAAGCTGGGGAAGTTAGTGCTTGCCGAGGGACAAACTTTTGAGAACTTAAAAAGGGTTTTTGGGCCAATAAAGGTGTCCCTCCCTCAGCTCCTGCCACTGTGCCTGCACCTGCCCCAGCACCAGCGTCCATGCCCTCAATTAATCTTGACTCATATCACAGTTTACGAGTATTTTTTGGCACTCTCCCTTCACCTCATGGGGAAGATGATGTAGAGACATGAATGGATTATGCTTCACCCCTTGTACAAGAGTGGCATTGCACCAAGGCAGAGAAAAGGAAAAGGAAAAGGCTCATGGAAAGTTTGAGGGGCCCTGCATTAGAAGCAATTCAGTTGTTAAGGTCCACTAACCCTGACACTTCTGCAAAAGAATATTTGTCAGCTTTAGAAGGTGTTTTTGGCAGTACTGAATCTGGGGAAGATTTGATGTTGAAATTCAAGTCCAACAAACAGTGGAAGGATGAGCCATTGTCTGCTTATGTTACCCAGCTAGAGACAGCACTGAAGAGAGCTCATAGAAAAGGTGGGGTGCTGACCACTGACTTAAACTGAGTGATGCTGGACCATATTCTGAAATCTGCCAGATTCTTCAGCATCTGAATGCTGAAGTTATTAAAGTTCCAAGATAGAAGGGATGACCAGGAGATTCCCTGGGTTAAGGAGACAGTTGCAGCAAGGTCCCTCGTGCCTTGTCTCTATACCCAGGGTATCCTCCAGACCAAGAGGAGAGGTTGCTGATGAACAGGCCCCAACCTTTCATCTTGTTCGGGCAGTGCTCTGCAATGCCAGGTTGATGGCTAACAAGACCGCTATAATGGGTGGCCTTGTTGGGTCTGTCAATCTGGCTTGCATTATGAAGACCTGGCTGGGAGAAACCTCGGGCCCTGTGCTAGAGACAGCTGTTCTGGCTGGGTACTCTGTTGTGCACTGCCGTAGGAAAGACCACGGGGGGGGGGGGGTTGTGACCTGTTTCAGATCGGAGCTGGGCCTGACGGTGCACCCAGTTGGGGAGACCAGTTCTTTTGAGTGTGTGGCTGTGCGGTGGGGTCCCGGAGTGGAGTTTAGAGTGCTCTTGGTCTACTGTCCACTTGGATGGGACTGGGACTTCTTGCAGGAGGTGACGCTCTTTGTCACTGAGAGGATGTTGGAGTCACCGAGATGGATTATTTTCAGTGACTTCAACACCTGGGTAGATGATGTGATGTTGACTGGGGCCAGAGACCTTTTGCTAAATATCGGGGCTCTGGGCCTGATCCAGCATGCCACATCCGGGATCCACAAGTCCGGCCATGGGCTTGATCTGGTGTTCCATGTGGGTCTTGCAATTGGCACCTTGAAGACTGATTAGGTCACCTGGTCCAATCATTGCACCATTGGGTTCAGCTTTAAAAAAAGCCTGACTGTCCCACCCCCTGTGGAAATGGTCCAGTTTCACCCTTTGAGGGGTGTTCAACCAGAGGGATTGATAGAAAAACTGCACATTTCATCTGTGTCTGAGGCTTGAACTAGAGGTCTGGGAGAAGCAGTGATGGCCTATAACACTACTGTTGCTGGGGCCCTGGACCGTGTGGCGCTGATCCGTTTATGCCCCCTTGTCTCACACCTTGGCTCCCTTTGGACTGATGGGGAGTTAAGGAAGTTGAAGACAAGGGGCTGAGGTTTGAGAGGCATTGGAGGAAGACTGGGTCTCAGGAGGACAAGCTGGTTCTGATGACTATCAGAATGTAATCGTCCAGAAAAAGGCAGCTTTTATGTCTAGGACGACTGAGAAATTGACCGGCTCAGCTCTTCCGAGTTGTAGACAGGCTATTATATCTGGCCTGTCTGGAACCCATTAGAGCTTTTTCAACACACAAATGTGAGGAGTTTGCTCGATTCTTCTCAGACAATGTGTCCTCTGTGAGATCTGGGATTGCTCCAAGCAGAATTCAGTCCTCCAGTAGTGATGTTTCTTATGTGGGCGATTTCATTCAGCCATCCTGGGGTGAGTTCCGGCCGGTGATGATGCAGGAGGCTGTCAGATAATCCTCGGGCTGAAACCACCGTTCTGTGACATGGACCCAGGCCTGATGCGGCTACTAGTTGGCTGCATCGAAGCCCTGGGCCTGGTCTTTGCTGGGATAGTTCAGAGTTCCTTGTTGGCTGGGGTTTTTCTGGAGTCTTTAATAAAACAGGTCTGGTTAAGCCCCTTCTGAAGAAACCATTGCTGGACCCTGATGTCCTGGCAAATTACCAGCCTACCTTGAACCTTCCTTTTTTGGGGAAGGTTCTTGAAAAGGTGGTAGCAGAACCGCTAGAGGGCTGTCTCATAGACTTTCAAATTTATGAAGCTTTCCAGTCTGGATTTAGGGCCTTGCATAGCACAGAAACAGCATTGGTCAATGTGATGAATGACCTGCTCAGGGCGAGGGATTGGGGAGAGCATACAATTCTTGTCCTCCTCAGTTTCCCCTCAGTGTTTGACACTGTGGACCATGGGGTATTGTTGGACAGGTTGAGGGAGTATGTGGGACTGGCAAGGTCATCAGCTGGTTTGAGTCCTTTCTCCAGGGCAGGTCTCGGAGGGTAGTGATGGGAACTTGTTCCTTGAACCTGAAAGCCCTGCCCTGTGGAGTCCCCCAAGGTTCTGTCCTCTCCTCCATGTTGTTCACAGTGTGTATGCTGCTCCTGGGTGAGGTCATAAGATGGTATGAGCTGAGTTTTTATTGTTATGCCTGATGATGCTCAGCTCTACCTGTCTCACACCTGGTAGACCTGATGCTGTTGATGTGCTAAATAAATTCCTGGCCAAGATCCAGGCTTGGATGGCATTGAACTGGCTGGGACTAAACCCTGGGAAGACTGAGGTACTGGTGGTAGAGTTGAGTCAGATGGTTGGGCTTGGAGCCTCAGGTGATAGGTTGGGCCTTTATATAGGCCCAACAGAGCTGAAGGTTTCATCAAGGGTGAAGAATCTGGGTATTGTGTTTGACAGCAAGCTGACATTTGATGCTTAGGTTTTGGCTGTTGTTCAGACTGGATTTTACCATATCTGGAGCACCCCTGGATCAAGCCCTTTGTCCCTCCCAAAGACCTGGCCACACTGGTCTATGCTTTTGTGACCTCAAGACTCGACTACTGTAACGCCCTCTACCTCTGCGTCAGAGGTGGTATGCTGCGGCACCTGCAGCTGTTGCAGAATGTAGTGGCACGGGTGTTGACTGATCATTCCAGGTTCAGTCATATCACTCCAGTGCTATGTGAACTGAACTGGCTGCCAGTGCACTGGTGCCTCACCTTCAAGGTAGCATTTTGACCTACAAGGCCCTACATTTTTCAGGTGTGGGCTACCTGAAGAATGTCCTGCATCCATTCTTCCCATCTCACCACTTCATATCAGCTACCGGTGCACTCCTGGAGATCCCCAGAGTGAGGTTAAAGAACTCTGGGATTCAGGCATTTGAGGTAGCTGCCCGGCATCATGGAATTGTTGCATCTCTGGGAGTCACTGTCAGCTGAAATTTTAAACAACAACTGAAAACATTCTTGTTTGTACAAGCTTTTGGTGTCTGAGGATGGGCCGCTTAAGAATTTGAATGGTTCAGCTGTTTTTAATTATGTCTGAGATTTTATATGCATATCTTTTTATTACTGTTCCTGTTCTGTTATTTATGTATGTATGTATGTGTTTGCAATCCTATTGTAAGGGTGCCCTGAGTCTTCAGGAAAGGGCACCCTAAACAAATAAAATCTACTACTACTACTACTACTACTACCCCTACCCCCTGCTCATTGCTGGATTATGAAAGTAATCGGGGAGGCTGAAAATGAGGAGGAGGTCTGGGATCCTTATGCAGGTGCTGTCAGAGTAGCTCAAGTAACTGAGAAGCCCAATGAGAAATAAGCTGCTATTGATCCACAGCAACTTGAAGATTTGTTGAAGGAATTAAGGGAAGTGAAAGCAAGTGCCCAGAATGCAGTTGAAATGGTAAAAGGCCAGACAGCTCGAATGCATGCTGCTGAGGCAGTCAGTGAATATCAGACAACCATGACATGTGAAAGTGCTCAAGTTCTTAGTGGGGAAAACAATAGTGATATGCTAAAAGAAATGAGGGAGCTGAGAGCTTTAGTGGCTGACCTTGCTAAAGTGTCCAATCCAAGTTCGGCATGGAGAAGGCCTAGTGAATCTGAAAGTGCTTATAGGCCTAAAGATGACCCAAAGCCCTGTCAGTACAGCAGTGGTAAGCCAACAGAGGAGCCTGCTCAAAACCCAAAGTCTCAGGCCTGCTGTTTTCTGCTGCTGCTGCTGTTGTGTTGAGGATGGTCACACAAAAAGGGTGTGTCAATTTACTGAAGACCTGAGAAAAGTAACTATCAAGCTGCTTAATCAAGTTAGACAGAGTAATATAAAGCCTTCCTCCAAGTCTTCTTACAAACCTTATGTGGCCAAATCCACAGTTCAGTCTTCTGATAGTTATGTTCATGACTGGGCAGAGTTGGTGGGTCCCTACATGGAAACCACAGTTCATGTTGAAGGAATCCCTACCAGGGCAGTGCTTGATAGTGGGTCTCAAGTAACTATAATCTTCAAAAAGTGGTACAACCAGCATTTATCTAACCATCACTCTGGATAGAGGGGTTGATATCAGGCCTTTCACAGAAGAAAGGGTTCTGAAAGAACTCCTAAAACTCAAGGTGGACAAAGCAATGGGGCTTGACGGGATTCACCCCTGAATTCTAAAAGAACTAAGATGAGAACTAGTAACACCACTGACTATCCTTTTTAACAAATCATGGGAGGATGGTGTGGTACCTGAGGACTGGAGGAGGGCAGGTGTGATTCCCCTTCACAAAAGTGGGATCAAGACAGAGGCAGGAAACTACAGACCTGTCAGTTTGACCTCAGTTGTAGGGAACATGATGGAATCACTTCTGAAGGAAAGAATTGTTGAGTACCTAGAGGCCAGTGGGGCACAGGACCCAAGGCAGCATGGATTCACAGCGGGAAGGTCATGTCAGATGAAACTAATCAATTTCTTTGACTGGGTGACCAAAGTAGTAGACCAGGGAGGGGCTGTAGACATGGCCTACCTAGACTTTATCAAGGCACTTGACACAGTCCTGCACAAAAGATTAATTAATAAATTAGCCTGCCTGGAAGTGGGTCCCAGGGTGGTAGCCTGGGTAAAACATTGGCTGGACAACAGGACACAGAGGGATATAGGAAACGGAGTCCACAGTGAAGAAAAGGGGGTTACTAGTGGGGTACTGCAGGGTTCAGTACTGGGTCCAGTCCTTTTTAATGTCTTTATAAGTGACATTTCAGAGGGACTGGAAGGAAAAATACAGGAATAATGCAGATGACGCAAAGATCTGTAACAAGATTGATGCACAAGGTGGGGTGGAAAGGATGAGAAGGGACTTGGCAAGGTTGGAGCAATGGTCAAATGTATGGCACCTCAGATTCAGTGCAAAGGAGTGCAAAGTAATGCACCTCGAAAACAAAAAACCAGGGAAAGAGTACACAATGGGGGGTCAGATACTGACAACAACAAAAATGGAAAGGGACCTGGGGGTAGTTATATCAGATGACCTAAAGGTGGGCAAGCAATGTGAGAAGGCAGTAAGGAGGGTTGGAGGGATAATGGGATGCACAGGGAGAGGTATCACCAATAGAAAACAGGAAGTTGTTATCCCTCTATACAGACAGTTGGTGAGACCCCATCTGGAGTACTGCATGCAGTTCTGGAGACCCCATATCCACAAAGACATAGACAGGGTGGAAGCTGTCCAGAAGAGGGCAACCAAAATAGTGCAGGGTCTGCACCAGAAGACATATGAAGAAAGACTAAAGGAACTTAATATGTACAGCCTCGAGGAAAGGAGGGAGAGGGGGACATGATAAAAACATTCAAGTATCTCAAGGGAATCAACAAAGTCCAAGAGGGTAGCATCTTTCAGAAAAAGAGATGTGCAAGAACAAGGGGGCACAATTTGAAGATAGAGGGGGGATGGCTCAGAGGTAATGTAAGGAAGTATTTTTTTCATGTAGAGGGTTGTAGGTACATTGAACAACCTTCCTGAGGAGGTCGTGGAGTCAAAAATAGTGGGGGAATTTAAGAATGCATGGGACAGACATAAGGCAATTCTAGTGGGGGGTAGGAGGAAGTAGGCTGTTGGTTAACTAGGATCTGCAGCTTATATATTATGTATGGAAATTGGCAGACTAGGTGGGCCAAGCTGTCCTTATCTGCCATCCAATTATATGTTTCTATGTTTCATCAATTACTGCCCCTTGATGGACCTAATGTTTGGGGCTTGAGTGAAAAATCGTATCCGTATTTCGGTTATCTCAATGTCTGGATATCATTCCCATCATCTGTAGATGATGTATGGGATCCTGTGGAGACATTGGCTTTGGTCTGCCCTCCATCCAGACTGCACAATGGCATACCTGTATTAATAGGCACCAATGCTCATATGTTCAGTCATCTTGCCCAAATGTGTCAAGATAGACAACAGAAGAGGACTGGTAGAGCCCTACACATCCATGCCATAGTAAAGAAAGCATACAACCTACAATTGCATCCTAGAGGAGGAGAAGGAGGAGATAACGATGAGCCTGTGGGTATTGTATGAAAAAAGGACCCTTCTACTCTCATGCTGCCCCCAAATGCTAAATGTAGCGTTAGCGGAGAAGTTCTGTTGAAAAATGACGCCACCAATCAGATACTGATGCTGGATGCTCCTGAAGATGGGATGCTGCCCGATGGATTACTGGTCAAGCCAAGTGTACTTCCTGTCCGAGCCCATACTTACGACTGACAAGTTGTGATTCAAGTTCAAAATGTCACAGACAGGGACATTACACAGTAGTAGCCACAGACACTGCTAGCTATTTCCCAAAATTTCTGTGATATTTCCAGAAATATCTGATGCTTTTTGCATTTAAACAGTAGGGGCAGCAGAGAGAAACTCTTCAGAAATTTTACGAAATATCTGAAAATAGCTGGCAATGACTGTGGCTACTACTGTAGTTTCTAGAGGATGCACCCTAGCTAAGGTCTGCTGCACGGACACTGCTGTGTTACCTACCAAGACAAGAAATGACAGAGAATGTGAGGTGTCCACGGGCATGTTTGACTTTGGGGAGTCACCTATTCCAGATGGCTGGAAAGCTTGGATCAACCAGAAGCTGGCACACAGAACCAAGGTATTCTCTCTTAAGGAGTGGGATGTTGGATGTGTTACTGGTGCTGAACATCACATTTATCTCCATGATGGCTGACCCTTCAGGGAGAGATCTAAAAGGCTGGCACCAGTCGGCATAGATGATGTAAGGTGTCACCTGCAAGAAATGCTCACTGCTGGAATAATCCAGGAGTCCCGCAGTCCATATACCTCCCCAATTGTAGTGCTATGGAAAAAAATGGTTGTGTGAGAATGTGTGGTGATTACAGAACATTAAATAAATGCACTGTGCCCGACCAGTACACTATGCCAGGCATACAAGATGCATTGGACTGCTTAAAAAGGAACAAGTGGTTTTCCGTCCTTGATCTAAGCAGTGGATATTATTAGATCCTAATGGTCCCATAAGACAGGGGGAAGACTGTATTCATTTGTCCATTGGGGTTGTAAGAATTTCTCAGAATGCCCAGGAAATCTCAGGTGCACCTGCAACTTTCCAGAGACTCATGGAGTGTGCAGTGGGTGACATGAACCTTTTTGAATGTCTAGTCTACCTTGATGATGTAATTGTATTTGGAAAGACTTTAGAAGAACATGAGACATGTCTGTTCAAAGTACTTGACTGACTGTAGGAGTTCAGCCTTAAACTATCAATAAACGAATGCCAGTTTTTCCAGAGTTTGGTAAAATACGTGAGTCACATTGTCTTCCATGGGCATCCAATCAGATCCCAGCAAGGTAGAAGCTTTGACAGAATGGCCCAGACCAAACAACCTGAAAGTTGCAGAGATTCCTTGGATTCTGTGGCTATTACCGCCAATTCTTTAAAGATTACAGCAAAGTAGTACAGCCATTGCTCAATCTGACTCAAGGGTATCCCCCACACACAAGAAATTCAAGAGGGGTACTGTCAAAGAGACTGTGAAAATGTATTTCAGGCCCCATGAACCTTTTGGTCAGAGATGGACCCTTGATTGTAACTCTGCATTTGAGGAGGTCATCTACAAATTGACTGACTCATGCTCCTGTACTAGCTTATGCTGACCCTACAATACCCTATGTACTACATATGGATGCCAGCCTGAGTGGCTTGGGGCAGTGCTCTATCAAGAGTATCCTGAGGGGTTACGTCCCATGGCTTTTGCCAGTAGAAGCCTGTCCCCTTCTGAAAAAAAATATCCAGTCCATAATCTGGAATTTATTTGCTCTTAAGTGGGCCATAGTAGAGCAATTTCATGAATACTTGTACGGGCAAAAGATTCTGGTTAAGACCGATAACAATCCACTAACGTACGTTAAGACCTCAGCTAAACTGGATGCCACCAGGCACTGATGGCTTTTAGCTCTCTCCACTTTTGATTATGCAGTAGAGTATTGTCCAGGTTTAAATCATACTGATACAGATGCCCTCTCGTGTAGACCTGCCACAGATCACAAGTGGGCCCACCTTTCTGAACAGTCTGTGAAAGCATTGTGTCACAGGTTCGACAAAGATGAATCTGCAGCTACAGACAATGTCGACCATGTGGGGGATAGCCTGGGACCACCAGACACCTGTGTGCCACTGACTTATTGTAATTTCACTGCTCTGGACCTAAGTACCCTGCCCCAGCTAACAAAATCTGATCTGCAATGAAAGCAGCAGTGCAATCCCATGTTGAGAAAAGTCATCTCTGTTCTGAAGCAAGGAGGGGATGTTTCTGCTATGCATTCCCCTGACCTTGATACTAGTCTGTTGCTGTGCAAATGGCCCAGATTAAAACTAAAAGAGAAATTGTTGTACTGAGAGACTGCTAGTACCCAAGATGAAACCAAGATGGTGCAGGGTATGCAGGGAAAGTCATATGAGCAGAGGTGTAAGGAGCTGGTTCTGTACATACTGGAGACAAGGGGAGAAAGGGGAGACATGACTGAAACTTTTAAATATGTAAAGGGGCTTAATAAAGTGGGAGAAGAGGGTTTACTTAAGAAGAAGTAGGGGGTCAGGACTAGAGGGCACAGCCTCAGACTGCAATGGACAAAAATACAGGGACAATGTGAGAGGGTGTTTCTTTACAGAGAGGGTGGTAGAGCCCTGGAACAGACTACCAGATGGAGTGGTGGAGGCTAAATCAGTGGAAGAATTCAAGAGAGTATGGGTCTGAGTATTGAGGGGGAGGGCGGGCGCTGGCAGGGAAGGGGAGATGTAGAAAGAAGAAAAGGCGGACTAGATGGGCCAGTATGGTCCTTTTCTGCCATCAAGAGTCTATGACATGAGCCGACCAGAAGTCAACTGGTTTTGCTCTCCAAGCTCAAGACTTTTGTTCTGAAAGCCCTGCATAACAATGTGGGCATCTAGGAACTGAAAGAACTCTGGATTTGGTTTGGTCTCACTTTTACTGGCCTCAAATTAATTCTGATGTCAAATGGTACTGCAAGAATTGTAGTAGATGCATACAAAGAAAAGTCCAGCCTCACAGAACTGCTCCAGTGGTCAACATAATAGCCAGCACCACAATGGAACTTGTATGTATAGATTTCCTTAATTTGGAGCTTGATTCACGAAATATTGCCAATTTATTGTAGTCACAGAACATTCCAAAAGATATGCCCAGGCCTATCCCACTAAAGACCAAAAGGCTTCAACAGTGGCTAAAGTCCTGGTGGAAAAATCTTTCATGCATTACGGCACTCCCAGCGTATTCATTCTGACCAAGGCAGAGATTTCGAGAGTTGGCCAATCAAAGAACTGCTATTGCTCTGGGGTGTAAAAAAATCCCAAACTACTCTCAGCCTGAGCAATATAATCGCACATTACTGGACATGCTAGGTACACTCGATCCCCAGGAGAAACCTAAATGGAAATCAACAAATCAGTGCGCTGGTCCATGCGTATAATTGTACTAAGAACGATGCAACTGTTTTTCACCACATAACTTAATGTTTGGCAGAGAAGCTCACCTTTCCGTGGATGTGTGTTTTGACGTTTCTCTTGAAGGTACCAGATCAGAAAGCTATCTCCAGTATGTTAAAAAACTCAAAGAACATTTGAACTACGAGTACCAGCTAGCTAACACTGTGACTGCAAAAAGAAACTTAGCCAACAAAGTCTGTCATGACAGGCATGTTAAAGCCATGACCTTCAGCCTGGTGACCATGTGTTAATCCACAATCTTGGATTTCAAGGCAAGCACAAAATAATTGACCCTTGTGGACATACCCCCTACATTGTGATTGCCAAGCTGGATGAACTACCAGTCTGTAAAGTGCGACCAGAAGGGGACAATTGAATTACAAAACAGTACATAGAAATCATCTGCTGCCTATTGGCAAAACAGTACTTAATGAAGTTCCAGAATCCGAAACTCCAAAGGGTCCTGTAACCAGGTCTGCTTCTTGGAAAAAGTGACTCTGTCTGCCACTTTGTACCAGCCAGTTAGCTCCACAGATAGAGAATGGTGCAGTTACTAATGATAACGATTCTGAAAGTGATGATGAAGAGTTTTGTCCTGCCTATTATCCCTCTGACGAACTTGCAAAGTTGTTTCAAGGCTTGCCTGCTGTTGCTCACAGTAATGCTCCTGCAAGCCCTGTGATTCTCAATAACCTTGATCTGTTGGTAGTGCCTGAACCTCTAGACAGTGATATCAGCAGTGTAATTTCTGAGATCCATGATTCCCTTTGCATGGTGGAATTGTATGGCATAAGTACAATCTCCAGTGAATACGTCAATAGATCAGAAAACACAACTGCTTTAAATGGGCTAAATGAACTGTTTTGGACAAAAGAAGGTATTGCTGTCCCAGAGACTGCTAGCTGTATTTTGGATGAGTCCAATTTTGTAGATATGCCCCTCACAGATGAAGATGAGCACAAAAAGACTGAGAGCGATGGTGATGTTCCAAACCCAGAGCCGAACAATACTAATGATAAGCACACATGGCAATATTCAACCTTTTCGCCTATGGATCATCCCCACAAGCGCTGCCAGATGACAGATGATACCTATACAACTTTCTGAATAAGTCGCGACACAGTGGTGATACCCTGGATTTAAAGCTCCTCTGCCTCACATTAGATGAGGTGCTCTCCCCGCTAACTAAAATCCTCAACAAGTAACTGCCCAGGCCAATTCCCTGTGCCCTGGAAATGTGCAGTCATAACCCCATCCTGAAAGGAAGGGACCGCACTTCCCCAAACAACTACTGACTCATTTCAGTCCCCCCAAAAGCCTTGGAAAAAATTGTTTCGGACCAACTAACAGACTACCTCACCAAACACAACCTGTAATCCCCTGCACAACACTGCTTCTGTATGGATCATAGTACTACCACTGCTCCCCTCGAATATATGTCCTTCATACATCATGCCCTCTACAACGGCCACTTAGTAGGCTCAATCTATATCTACCTTACCAAGGCGTCTAACACTGTTAGTCATGCCTTGCTTCTAGACACACTTCCCTCCTTGGGCCTCTCCCAAGACTCGGTCTCCTGATTCTCAGACTACCTAGCTGTCAGGACCCAACAAGTAAAAGTTGGCTCCACTATTTCCTCCAGCCACTCTGTCCTCTCTGGTGTCCCCCAAGGCTCGATACTCGGCCTCCTCCTGGGTAAAGAATTGGCTAGAGAATAGGACACAGAGAGTAATAGTAAATGGAGTCCACCTGAAGAAAGGAGGGTTTCAGTGGGGCACCGCAGGGTTCAAGAGTTAGACTCAGTCCTCTTCAATGTCTTTATAAGCGACATTGCAGAGGGACTGAAGGAAAAGTATGTCTCTTTGCAGATGACACAAAGATCTGCAACAGAGTTGATGCACAGGGTGAGGTGGAAAGGATGAGAAGGGACTTGGCAAGGTTAGAGGAATGGTCAAATGTATGGCAGCTTAGATTCAATGCTAAGAAGTGCAAGGTAATGCACCTGGGAAACAAAAACCCAGGGGAAGAGTACACAATGGGGGGTGAGATACTAACAACAACAAAAATGGAAAGGGACCTGGGGGTAGTCATATCAGATGGCCTAAAGGTGGGCAAGCAATGTGAGAGGGCAGCAAGGAGGGCTGGGGGGATACTGGGATGCATAGGGAGAGGCATCACCAGTAGAAAACAAGAAGTTATTATCCCTCTGTACAGACAGCTGGTGAGACCCCATCTGGAGTACTGTGTGCAGTTCTGGAGACCCAATCCAAGAAGACATAGACAGGATGGAAGCTGTCCAGAGGAGGGCAACTAAAATGGTGCAGGGTCTGCACCGGAAGACATATGAAGAGAGACGAAAGGAGCTTAATATGTATAGCCTCAAGGAAAGGAGGGAGAGGGGGGACATGATAGAAATGTTCAAGTACCTCAAGGGAATCAACAAAGTCCAAGAGGGTAGCATCTTTCCAAAAAAGAGGTGTGCAAGAACAAGAGGGCACAATTTGAAGATGGGGGGGCGGCTCAGAGGTAATTTAAGGAAGTATTTTTTCACAGAGAGGGTTGTGGATGCATGGAACGGCCTTCCGGAGGAGGTTGTGGAGTCAAAATCAGTGGTGGAATTCAAGCATGCATGGGACAGTCATAAGGCCATTATAGGGGGTTGGGGTAGGAAGAAGTAGGCTGCTGGTTAACTAGGATCTGCAGCTTATCCAGTAGATAGGGAACTGGGCAGACTGGGTGGGCCAAGCGGTTCTTATCTGCCGTCAAATTCTATGTTTCTATGTTTCTCTTTTCCAGTCTCTTTTTAAACTCCCTTCCCAACTCATGCCCTGGTAACCTGCTTCTTTATGTGGATGATGCTGTCATTTTCACGAGTCATCCCCACCCCACCCCCTCACACCAACTCACCCTACAAGATTTATTCAGTAATATAGAAAAGTAGTTCTTGGCCCACAGACCAATCCTCAATTACAAAAAAAACAACAAATCCATGCTTTCCACCCACCGCCAGAACCCAAACTGTGACTACCACCTGAACCTCCATGATGCCAATAATGCCCCACTTGAGCAAGTATCCACCTTCAAGTACCTGGGTATTATCCTCTACACATCCCTCACCTTCTACCCTTATACTCTTACTGCTTTAAATTCTGGACTTAAACCTCAACCGTTGCCTGAGGTGTCATTTAAGTCCTCCCTTCTGTCATTGTACAAATCAAGGCCCCAATACCACGATCTGTCTTTGCTTCAAATATTGGACTTAAACCCCAACCATTGTCTGTGGCATCTGTCGTGTTTCTCCCTTAGAACAGTCCTTCCTCCCTAGGCCATCATGTCCAACCCTCTCCTATCTCATCTGACCTTCCGTCCCCACTCCCTATACCCCCTCTCCTTCCCACCCCACTTGCCAGGACCATGCCTACAGTACTTATCAAAGGACTCTTACATCTCAATCTTCTTCGCACTTTGACGCTAGAGGAACTACCACTCCTGTGCACTATGACTCCTCCAGTGATATTTACTGTATAAGCTTTAGATCATTACCTTATGTCCATATATCTGTATGTATGCAATTGTATTTAAATGGCACTACCTCCTGTTGAACCTATTGCTATGTTCTGGTGGAAGTATCTTGTTACATGTGATGGTTATATGTTATTATGTTGTTATTATTACTATGTAATTGTTATGTACGTTCACTCAACCTGTTATGTCTTAACCCTGTTGGCAATTGTTTTGCCCCAGGTCCATCTTGTAAATGAGCTTGTCTCAATGATGTTGGGCCTGGCAAAATAAAGATTTTGATTGATTGAGTGATACTCAGCATCTTTCCTCTGCTCTTAATTCCAGGATTGGTCTCCTGTATCACAACAAGCACTATCTTACCCCTGAAGCTCTCCAAATTGCAGTCACCTCCTTGGTCCTCTCCCTCCTTCATTACGGCATTGTAATATATGGTGCTGCTGACCCAACGACCCTCCGCCATGTCAAAACTGCATTAAATAAAACCTGCCACCTAGTCACAGGTTGTGATAGATGCACTTACACCTGTGAGCTCTGCAAATCCATTAACTGGCTAAACTTTAATGGGAGGCTAAAATATCATACCTGCCTTCTCGCACAAAAAGTTCTCCTTGGACAAGCCCCACCCAGTCTCCACCCTCTCATCATGCCAGCCCTTCCCTCCAGAGTATCCAGAAGCAACCCCAGATCACCACTCTTTGTGCCCCACTGCCAGACCTCCCTAAGTCAAAGGGCATTCCTTCATTGGGCTCCAAAATGGCTAAATGACCTCCCCGTTTCTATCACATTGGAATCTTAGCTAGGCCCTTTTAAAATGGCACTCAAAAGTCACTTACTAGAGAACACCTTGTGTGACTGCCCCAAGCCTGCCCAGGCCCTACTGGATCCCCAAAGGCTTATCGCTAGTGTTTCCACTTGAACTTAATGTTAAAGTTGCCCTACTGGGCTTCTCAATTTATGGATGACGGGTATATTTCTATCCTAGTAAATGTATCTGCTGAATGTACAATTGAACTCTGGGTCTGCCTGACCTAAGATTACTTGACTGTTTTTTTTTTTTTCTCTTTTTCTTTCTCCATACAATGTAATTGCTTCTTGCCATTGTAACTACATGTAGTTGTTATAACCACTATACCACTAAGTACTCTTTGCCACTGCATTGCTTGACATGGAGCCTTTGCAAAGGAGTTTATGACTCAAAGGTTGTAATTCCAATTATGTATAAATAAATAAATAACTAATCAAGAAAGTGCAGTGGTGCCCACTTCTTCAGATGCTGTTTCGTTTACTGGACAATGAACCAGGAGTCACGAACCCAAATTCTAATGTAGAAGTGCCAGCACCAGTGCCAGTACCAAGTTTACCCCGTCGCTCAGAAAGAACTGTTAAACCCATTTTTAGGCTTACATAAGACACTCCAGAAAAGCCTGTAGATCTACTCATGAATGTTGTTCACAAAGGGGTATATATTACAGCTAATTGCTTGCCCAGAATAGTGTTCTCTGCCTCCAGAAAAAGCAAAGCCCTCTTTCAACCTTATAGAGTTCATTCAAATAGAAAAGGGGAATTGTGTGAAGCAAACTGGTAAAATACCTAAGGGACCCATGTTTGTATAATGCACTTTTGAAAAATGTCCACTCCAGTGCCATGTAAATTTAAAAGTGCATAATGAGTAACAGTTGAGTTAAAGGTCATGACCATGTCTCAAGTATCATGGGATATCCTAAAGCTTAAAGTGACATCCTATGAAATAGCATGCTATATTGTACATAGTTAATTCCTATTTGCGCAGATGTTTTATATGTGCTATAGTATGGTGCAAATACGTGTATAATCAAATGTAATGTATATATTGCATTGCCTTTATAGACTTGGTGCAGATACCAAGTTTCCTGGACAAGGGAGAGTGTAACGCACCCCTAAAATGGTGGGCTTACCTGAAGTCATCTCTCTGCCAAAAAAGGGTCCCGGCTGGTGTTCTGCTATTAAGAGCCTGGCTAAGTCTAGTATTGTAAATATTGTCCAGTGTAAAGTATTGCTGTAATCTTTGTTCCTGCGTGAGTGTGCAGATGAATGCCACCGTGCTGCCACTTTAAGAGATTCAGCCCTGCCATTGCAGTGAATACAACCAGACAATGTAGGAGGTTCAATGTCCAATGATGGAGCCAGGCAAAAGTGCACAAAATCCAAGGAACAGTGCGCTCGGCTGCTCGTACCTCCAGATACAAAATCCAACATTAGGATACTTTAAGAAAATACTTTATTAAAGTGCAGAAGGACAACAGTAGCACCCTCCTCCAGACTGAGTCAATGTTTTGTGTCCCACAGATGCTTTTTTCAAGACGTCACAAACAAGAAACAGATGCCTTACAAATGAGGTAGAGTTGGGAAATATAAACATGAGACTGGGGGTAACGGTTCGATGGCAGGATGAGGGCAAGGAACTAGCTGCAAGGCAGGAGGGGCCTACGAGAGCAAGGAAGTGTGGACCAGCAGCAAAGAGGGAGGTCTCATGGAAAGAGGAAGCAGGTTGCAGGAGTGGGGAGGTAAAGGGGGAACAGGCAGGGCGAAGTCCCTGTGTAGGGAAGGCGGATAACAGGGTCATGATTGTTGGAGACTCCATGGTTAGGGGTATTAGCTGGGGGGGAAAGGGTGGTAAGGGGAGTAGGGTTTGGGTTAGTTGTTCATCAGGAATGACAGCAGCAGAGGTAATTCACCACATCTTCTGATGGGGAAGCAGCAAGATGAAAATACCCATCTGGTGTTCCACATGGGGGCAAATGACCTTGCTGGGCACAGTTTGATGGAAGTCCAGGCAAGATCTGAAGCCCTATCGAGGTTCTGTAACAGCCTAAGATTTAGTTCTGTGGCATTCTCAGAAGTACTACCAGTCCCAAGAGCTAGCTCAGACAGGAAGTAGTGGATAGTAGAGTTCAACAGCTGGCCCTCTGGGATGGTGTGCCCAGAAGGGCTGTGATATGGTGGGGAAATTGGGATCCACATGACAGAGTGAAAGCCTCTTCGCCCCAGACAGGCTGCATCTAAATAGGGAGGATAAGGAGGTGCTCAAGAGTGGACTAGAGGAGCTCATTAAGACATATTACAATTTAAACTAACTTGGGGGGTGTTGGATAGTTCAAACCATACAGAAGAAAAGGGGGGGGGCACTCAGCCCCCCCAGAAAGTGAAATTAGGGCTCCTAGATGGGTCTAGGATTGAGGGTACAAAAAAGGAGAGGAGTATCAAGGCAGGTGGGGGGGGGGGGGGGATAGGGAAGCCAGAGGATGGAAAGTCATGAGCACAAATGCCAGGAGCTTGGGTAACAAAGTATCAGACCTAGCAGCTGCCATGGCAGAAGCGGACCTGGACTTGGTAGGAATCACAGAATCATGGTGCCATGAAAGACAAGATTGGGACTTGAACTTACCGGTGTATACGCTGTTTAGGAGGGACAGGGTAGACAGGAGAGGGGGTGGAGTGGCCCTCTATGTGAGGGAGGGGATTCAGGTGACAAAAATACAGGGTAGGTGGGGTGATGCAGAGGCAATATGGGTCTCACTGACCACTGGGAAGAGTGAGGTATTGTGTACAGGAGTAGTATATAGGCTGCCAGGTCAACAAGAAGGGGTGGACAATCAGATGGTAGAAGAGATTCTACGAATGGCAGCTAAAGGTGAGGTGCTTCTGATGGGGGACCTCAACCTGGCGGATGTGAAATGGGACACATGTGTGGCAGCTTCATCCAAAAGCAAAGTCACTATTGACTCACTACAGATTGCCCAGCTCAGGCAGTTGGTCATGGACCCAACTAGGGAAGGGGTGGTGCTAGATCTGGTGTTAACAAATGGGGACAGGGTGGGTGAAGTAAAGGTAGGGGGCAACGTCGGCACCAGCGATCATGGTACCCTGTGGTTCAAGGTGTGCACATCGGCCACCTGCAACCAGACCAAGCTGAAGGTGCTGGACTTGAGATGGGTAGATTTTAGCAGGATGGGTAACTATGTGAGCCATGCACTAGAAGGGATGGATCAGTTAAGGGGGATGGAGAACAAGTGGGCCAGGATAAAGGGAGCAATAATGGGGGCCATGGCCCTCTACGCAAAGAGGGTGAGCAAGAACAAGAGGAAGAGAAAGTCACTGTGGTTCAGCAGGGAAGTAGGGGAAGCCATCATAGCTAAGGAGTGAGCTTTCTGGAAGTTTAAAACGAGACAGAGTGACCAAAACTGTAAGGAGTATCAGGAAAAGCAAAGAGAGGCAGGGAGGGTGGTTAGATGAGCAAAAGCAAGGACAAAGGAGCATATCGCCAAGGAGGTCAGGAAGAGAGACAAGACCTTCTTCAGGTATATCAGTGAGAGAAGGAAAGGGGAAAGGGGGATACCAAGTCTGATAACAGGAAGGTGAGAGGGTAGAGGGGGACAAGGAGATGGCAGAAAGGCTGAATAGCTATTTCAGCTCAGTATTCATGAGAGAAGAGGACTGGAAAGGAGACTGTGATAGGTCTCCACAGAATGTAGGGGTAGGGGTGGATGTGAGTTTCTTCAAGGAGGAGAAGGTATTAAGAAAGCTTCAAGGCTTGAAGGTGGACAAGGCCATGGGACCAGGTGGGATCCATCCAAGAGTATTGAAGGAACTGAGGGAAACACTAGCAACCCCCTTGACAACTCTATTCAATGAGCCCCTAAGGTCGGGGGAGGTTCCACAGGATTGGAAATGCACTGACGTGGTGCCCATTCATGGGGCAGGGGCAGGAAGTGAGCAACTATAGGCTGGTGAGCTTGAAATTGACGGTAGGTAAGCTCATGGAAAAACTACTAAAGGACAGAATCCTCACCTACCTGGAGGCAGGGGGCCTCAATGACCCAAGGCAGCATGGCTTCACAAAGGGTAGATCCTGTCAAACCAAATTGATTGAGTTTTTTAACTGGGTCACCAAGGTGGCAGATCAAGGAGGTCGATGGACGTGGCCTACCTGGATTTTAGGAAAGCTTTTGATTTGGTACTGCACGTGAGGCTACTATGCAAAATGAGCAGCCTGGGGGTGGGAGAGGTGATTACAAGGTGGGTGAAACACTGGTTGGAGGGCAGAAAACAGAGGGTGATGGTTAATGGGGTGTCCTCAGGGGTGATAGAGGTTACCAGCGGTGTCCCTCAGGAGTTGGTATTGGAACCACTACTGTTTAACGTCTTTATTAGTGACATAGTGGAGGGTCTGGAGGGGAGAGTTAGTCTATTTGCGGATGCCATGAAGGTTTGCAATAGAGTGGACATGCAGGAGGGGGTTGAGAGAATGCTCAGGGATCTGAAAAGATTGGAGGAGTGGTCCAACATGACCAAGTGCAAAATCATACATAAGGGTAGAAAAAACAATAAAACAAAGTATAGTTTGGGGGACAGGCAGCTTGAGGTATCTGAGGAGGAAAGCGACCTGGGCATCCTCATATCACAGGACTGAAGGTGGCAGGGCAGTGCAGAAGGGCAGTGGACAAAGCGAACACAATGTTGGGTTGCATAGCAAGAGGGGTTACTAGCAGGAGGAGAGAGGTCATAGTTCCCTTGTACACCCAGCTGGTCAGGCCACACCTGGAGTATGGGATCCAGTTCTGGAGGCCTTACCTGAAAAGGATGTGGAGAGGCTGGAGTGAGTTCAGAGGCGGGCAACCAAGATGGTGGGGGGTATAGACTAGTTGCAGTATGAGGAGAGGCAGAGAGACCTAAAGATGTACTCACTGGAGCACAGGAAGAATAGAGGGGACATAATTGAGACATTTAAATTCTTAAAGGGGATCAACAAGGTGCCTCTAGGGCGCTTATTTCAGTTAAAAGAGTGTCCCAGGATAAAGGGCCACAATCTACAAATTGAGGGGGGACTGTTTAATGGAAACATTAGGAAACACTTTTTCACCGAGAGGGTGGTGGACTCCTGAAATGGCCTGCCTAAAGCGGTGGTGGATGAGGAAACAGTGGGGGGCTTCAAGAAACTTGGGACATACATAGAGGGCTGTTGATAGAGGGGGAGAGAGAAATCCAGTGAAAGCCTAGAGTAAAACTGGCCAAAATGGGCAGACTAGGTGGGCCAGGCAGTTCTTTTCTGCAATCAGTTTCCTATGTGTCTATGTTCCTTAACAGCAACTACCATATTTACTATAAAATACTATTACCATAAATATTCCTGTATAAGTGCAGTAAAAAACTTTATAAGTGCATACATCGTTAAAAATACCTAAAAATATGTACCAATGTGAGGCAAAGATACACTACTTGTATGCAGGTTATTTTGCCTTATCTAGAAACCCAATAATAAAGTGCCACAAATAATGATTAAAAGGGTTTCCTAAATGCAAAAATAATTACATAATAAATAACACACTGATACTGCACCATAACCCCCTCCCCCCATCTTATACAAAAGACCGAATATTCCATTACATCCACAGGAAAGACCAGATTACAGAAAAGAGTATTTACATGCCCTAATAATTAAATATACAGGAGTTTGCCAGCAAACATATATCTCTTAGTTGAGATTTCGTAATTTTTTTCATCATTTTTTATGCAGCAGTGGGGCCAGCTGGAAGTGTTCATTCAAACTAGGATACCGACCAGCTTTGAGTTTGTATTGCCAGTATGTCTCTCTCTCGAGCAACTTATTATCCAGGTCACCCCCTCTAGTACCAAAAGTCACTTTCCCTATGCCTGTAAACATAAACAAGTGACCAATCCCCTTTTTTATGTTTGCCTGCATGCATGTGCAAGAAACATAGTGCCATCATCGGAGTTTTCGGAGGTGTGGCAGCCCTCTTCCAATTCAGGCAGTCTGTTTGCAGGCGTGGCCGCAGTTCTCCAATGCCTGCTCGAGCTATCTATGGCAACTCCAAAATGCAGTGGAGTACAGTTGAAAGGGGGAGCTACATTAGTGAGCAGCGATAAGATATCGCCTGCCCATGCGCGCTCCCCTACACACACACACACACACACACACACACACACACACACACGCACGCGCATACTGCGTGCTGCCCCCCCACGCACATCGGCAGCTGGCCAATCCCCGCCGGCTGTGCTGCGCCCCCAAAGCCCACATGCCACGCCTGGGTGCCCACCCCATCATGGCAACTCATTGTATAGCCAACGGGTGCCTAATCCCGCCGGCTCCACTGTCCCCCCAGCAGGGTGCCACGCTGGGAGCCAACCCCAGCATGGCAACAGATGCCATGGGCCGACGTGGTGCCCAATCCCCGCTGGCTCCACGCCCAACCAGCCATCTCTGTGCCATGCTGGGAGCCCACCCCAGCGTGGCAAACGCCCCGTGCCGCCATTTAAAAAAACAAAAAACCTGCAAATAAAAACTGTCCCTCGGCACTTCTCCCTGTCCCCTCCCACAACCCGCACCCACCCACTGCGCACCCTGCCTCCCCACACCCCCTCACCCCATACTTACCTCCAGACCTCGGCGCGACGATCTTCGGTGGACCGGGAACACGTCTGCACTCTTCAAAGCCGACCGCGAACTGAGGAAATGCTGGTAAGCTGTATAATGGGATAGATAGGGTTTTTTCAACTTTGCTGCGTATCTCAGGCATTTTTTGGAATTTTTGCACCAAATTTTCAACATGGGGTTTTTGGGACCCCTTCTCATGAATGCTGTCACTGTCATGGCGTTATTCGGGCCCAAAGGGTGATTTTGCAGTCACTGCGCGAAATCACCTTTCAGGATCGATTAACGAAATGACACTGCCAGCGTTCATAAGGTGGGCTCTCAAGAAGCCTATTTTGAAAATTTGTGAAAAATTCAAAAATGGATGTTTACTTGTGCCGCAGTGTTACGCAGTTCCTACACACGCCGTAGTTCGTAATTTCAACAATATTTTCACTCCAGATTTTCAACATTGCCATTTTACCACACCTTCTTATGAGCAGTACAGCTGTCATTTTCACATCTCACCCAAAATGTGTTTCCGCCCATGTAGTGCACAATGGTGCAGTCGGTGTGAAATCAATGTATGGGACACATTAAGAAAATCACAGTGACACTGTTCATGAGCAGAGGTCTTAAAATGGCTATGTTGAAAATTTGGTGAAAAAATCCCCAAAAATGACTGTTTTATGAGCGTCCGTTGCGCGGTTCCTACACAGGCTCGTAAGTTTGTGAATTTTCAATATTTTCAATCCAGATTTTCAACACTGCCATTTTATTACATTTCCTTATGAGGAGTACAGCTGTCATTTGTCACATCTTGCCCAAAACATGTTTCTGCCCATGTAGCGCACAATGGCGCAGTTGGTGTGCTAAATCAATGTGTGGGACACATTAAGAAAATCACAGTGGCACTGTTCATGAGCAGAGGTCTTAAAATGGCTATGTTGAAAATTTGGTGAAAAAATTCCTAAAAATTACTGTTTTACGAGCATGCGTTAAGCAGTTCCTACGCACACTCATAAGTTTGCAAATTTTCAATATTTTCACTCCAGATTTTCAACATTGCCATTTTATTACACTTCCTTATGAACAGTACAGCTGCCATTTTTCACATGTCGCCCAAAATGTGTTTTCGTACATGTAGTGCACAATGGTGCAGTTGGTGTGCGAAAGCAATGTTTGGGACAGATTAAGAAAATCACAGTTACACTGTTCATGAGCAGAGGTCTTAAAATGGCTATGTTGAAAATTTGGTGACAAAAGTCCATAAAATGACTGTGTTACGAGTGAGCATTGCGCAATTTCCACGCACCCTCGTAACTTCATGACTTTGTAATATTTTCAGTCCAGATTTTCACCAGTGGCATTTTTCCACATTTCCTTATGAACAGTACAGTTGTCATTTTAAACAACATGGCCGAAATGTGTTTTCACACTTTCAGCGCAGAGATGCGTGGTCGCTGTGGGAAATCATTGTTCGGGACAGATAAAAAAAATCACAGTGACACTGTTCATGATCGAAGGTCCCAAATGCCTGTGTTGACAATCTGCTGTAAAAAATTCCCAAACTAATTACATTACGGGTGTGCGTTGCACAGTTTCTATGCATGCTCGTGACTTCACCAGTTTTTTTAATATTTTTACTGCAGATTTGCAACATTGCCATTTTTACACCTCGCCATGAACAGTACAGCTGTCATTTTTTACATCCTGTTCCGAATGTTTTTGTACCTGTGGTGCTAAATGCCGCAGTCGCTGTGCATAAGCAGCTTTCGGCTAACAAACTGATATTGCCACTGTTCATGAGGTGGGGTCACAAAAAACCATGTCAAAAATTTGGAGTGAAAATACCAATGAATGCCTGAGGTATTAGGGTTTCCAGCCATAACGCCCAACCCTGTAGAGAATGACAGGCATCAGGGTTGTGACTTGGGACTCTTGCCTGTAATGCTCATTCTATTCCACACCCTGCAGCCAGTGAGAGGCATCGAGGTATGCCTTGGACTTTTCGGCCCCAAAGTTCACCCCATTCTCCTATACCGCACCCATCTCACCATATTTCCTGATGGAACAGGGTGCGCATAAGGGCCAAAGACCCCAAGGCACTCCGTGACACTTGTCAGTGTCTGCAGGGTGGGGTGTGGTGAAATGGCATGGCCATTATGCCTGATGACCCAAAGGCACACCCCAATGCCTGTCACTCTCTGCAGGGTGGTGGTGGGGTTGGCTTCAGTTCAATACTTCACTGCCATTCCTATTACGCAGTTCTGTAACTTCTACTCTACCACTGCCAATGCCAGCAAGCAAACATTCGGCATTGACAAATGCTTGTCTTTATGTGTGTGGCTAATGCATTTTCAGGTGTGCCAATTCTGATGTGTCTAGCATGGTCCAGTATGCTGGTTCTGAATTTCGTCTTAGTGTTCCCTACATAGAAACTATTGCAACTGCACATTGCTAGATAGACAACAGCCTCTGTTCCACAAGTAATGAAATTGTTTACATTGTACACATTGTTGCCTTGTAAAGTAGAAAAGTCTTGTCCCACCTTCATATACTGGCACACTGTGCAGTTCCCACATTTATGGTTACCAGCCGGTAACTTGCTGCTGTCACTTATTTCTCTAGTTCTTTCAGCGCTATGGACAAGATGGTCACTCAGATTCTTTCCTCTCCTGTATGTTATGACTGAACCCACTTCTACAATGTTCTGCAATGCTGGTTCAACTTCCAGAATACGATAATTTCTTCTTAGGATCTCTGCCACTTTGTTGCTCTGTGTATTAAAGGTAGTAACAAAGTTAGTACCCTTATGTCTCCCATCATGTCTTACAGTTTTTGCAGTTAGCAGTGTCTGTCTGTCAAGGGCATCCCCTTTATTCTTTGCCTCTGTAAGACATTCAGTGTTGTACCCCCAGCCTTGAAACGAGCTGTAAGATTTCTTGCTCCATACTCATATCCTGTCACAATACTACAGATTCGCTTGACCCTTGCATACTGAGCCATAGGAATGTTATTCACAACATGCTTTGGGTGGCAACTACTGTAGTGTAACATAGCATTCCAATCTGTTGTCTTATGATGTGTATCTGTAACCAAACTACCCACCCCATCATTCCTAATTATTAAATCCAAAAATGCCACTTCCTCAGTACTCGTAGTAAGGGTAAACTCCAAGTTCTTATTACTGCTTTCTAAGTACATCACAAAATTCTTCAATTCACAAGTCACCTTTCCAGATGATGAACACATCGTCACACAATCTTTTGTTCAGATCCAGATGTGTAAAGAAATGAATAACATCTGGATCATACATAGATAGCCTAACTGCACTATTTCAGATTTAGTCCTGTATCTGCTTTTATTGCTAAGTCTGCCTACCTTAGGGGTCAGTCCCTTTGTGCTGTTTGTTATCCAGGCTCTCAGACAAACCTTCCTCTCTCTGGCAGTGTTCTTTTATCTGAGTCCTGCAGGTCGCCGTTGCCTCAGCCGGCACTCACACATGCGCAGTGCCTCCTCAGCCTTAGGCTGACTCCCTCTCCCACTGCATACTAATTTTCTCCCTTTGTTCTCTCTCCTCTTAGGCAGCCCAGTATCACAACTTGCCCTCAGTCTCTCCCAGATGCCAGCGTAGCGCTACTTGGGGAAGCTCCTGGAGCCCTAAAGGTAATGCTCCCTTGCTGCACTGTTTCCATGGGGCATTAGCCCATCGATGCTTTGTGTTGACTGCCCCACCCTAGCCACCCAACCAAGGGTGTCCCCTAATTTATTGCCCCTCCCAGGTCATGTGATTAGTCACATGATGTCAGGCTAGTTTTTCTAAGTGCTCACTTTTCCATTAGCCCATTATACTCACTGGCAACTAGGAATCAGTATTGCCCCTCCTTTGGGCCTGCTCTCCTCTCTGGCTCATCTCCCCATGTCACCTGCTTCTACCTCCTCCATCACTGTCCCCTGCCACTTTCACTACCCCTTTCCTCTTACTCCTGTCACCGGATTTGAACCCTGCACCTTTTACACTCCAGGCGGTGACACTGCCATTATGCCACTGCAACATCCCTTCTTGTCCTGCCCCACTGACTCCTATCTTCACTCACTCTCCCACTACTGCCATTTCCCACAGGATGGTTGTCCTCACCCCCCACCCTCAGTCTTCTACTTCCTAATTCTTCCTGCCCTCGCCTCAGCCCCTGGGCTCTCTACTTCTCCACTAGAACCCCACCCTGGCACTCCTCCCCTGCCTGTCCTAAGCTTGCTCTTGCCCCCCATGGTCCCCCCACTCCCTTCTCCCCCTACCCCTCATACCACTTCTGGCTATCTCTGTTCATTACATTGCACATTTATTCTCTCTCCATACCCATTGTGGACCCAAAGCTCTCGACAATCTTTAATGGGTTACATCTTCCCTTAGCAACCAAAGCTCTCGCTACTCAGACCCCTGCTTCTACTCCTTATGCTGATATCCGAGAATGTGCATCCTAATCCTGGCTCCGCCCCAACCCAACTCCCACCACCATGCAGCTGATGGCCTACACATAGCCTCTATCAACATCTGTAACTTGTTGAAAAAAATTGACGCCCTCCAGGGCTGGATTGCCCAACACCAACTGGACATACTCTCCCTGGTCGAAACGTGGCTTTCCTCAAATACCTCCGACTCTGCGATCGCCATCTCTAGCTACTGCATCTTCCAGGCTGACAGAACAGGCAAATGGGGTGGAGGCTGTGCCATCTACAGCTGTGACACCCTTCAGTGGCAAGCCCTCCCTCTTGAACAATTAGACAATGGTGCCCAAACCTTCTCCCTGAAGGTTTCTTCCAATACTGCCACTGTCCCACTCTTTGTTACCTCTGTCTATATCCCTACCCGGAATCAAAAGCCTGCCTTCCTCTCAGTCCTAAACTGCCTCTCCCTCCTGCCCCCTAAGTTGGAATGCCTTGCTCTCAGTGATTTCAATGTTAACTGGCTTTCCCCTACCTCCACCCCCCTAAAAGATGCCATCGCTGCACTGGACTATTCCCAAGTTGTTCCCCCTCCAACTAGGCATAACCCCAAAACTGGCTCTGCCACCCTACTTGATCTAATTCTGACCAACTGCCCCTCTAGAATTACAAATGTCTTGGTGCTCCTCAATGCCTTTAAGTAACCACTCCTCCATATCCTGTATCTGGCCCTGTAAGAGACCTAAACCAAAGTCAACTACAATCCTCCGGTGCTGCCTCAAGCCTGGGAAGCTTCCACTCCCCAAACACTATCTAAGCACCTTGGATTGGTCACCCATCTACAGTGCCACTGATCTCGACGTGGCCCTAGACTACTTCATTACCTCATTTAATGCTGCCTGTGACTTTATGCCCCCTTCCTTAAGTGCATAGTTAAGGGACCCCCCCCCTTGGATTTCACCATCCCTCCTCGACCTGATGCAACAACACAACTCCCTTTGGCATATAGCCCTGGCCACAGGGAAGCAAGCTGACAGGCAACTCTACTGCTTCTTGAGAAACAAATGCACCTAGGAAATACGGAAAGCCAAGGCTGAGCACTATAAGGCCTTCTTCGCCTCCACCTGGGGGTCTGTCAGGAAATTTTGGGACAACATTAAGGAGCTAAATGGGAAATCCTTGCCCCCCCCCATCATTGACCAAAATGGCTCCACAACCACAGACCCCAAGCACGTGGCCAACATCCTGAACACAACCTTCTCAACCTTATTGCCATCCCCCCCACTTTTGACTCCCAAACCCACAGGCACCCCCTCTCCTCACCCCCACCCCATCTGCCTCTGGACTGTCTCCACAGCAGAAGTCAAGCTCTACATCCTAAATGTCTTGGGCCACTAGTGGTTTAGTGGGGACTCCCTTGATCTCAAAATCCTGTGCCTTACCCTTGATGAAGTCCTCTCACCCCTGATGCCCTTTGCCTCACCGTGTCCTCCTCCATCTTTGCCCTTGTTGACTATGGTATCCTAGTATATGGAGCTACCAATACCACATCCCTCCAAAGGGTTAGGATCTCTATCTATCAATCAATCAATCAATCAATCAAAACTTTATTTTTATAGCGCCTTTCAAAAACCAGGGTGCTGTACACTTTAAATACACAAATATAAAAACTGAATAAAACAATAATACACCTTAGTTAAAAACAATCTGGGAAGGCTAATGTAAATAAGTTTGTTTTTAAAATAGATTTAAAACTACTGATGGTCAGGCATTCTCTTAACTGATGAGGTATAGAATTCCACAGGGTTTGTGCCGTAAATGAAAAAGCACAGGCGCCAGAAGTTTTTAAGCGAACCCTGGGAATCTCTAGCAATTCCTCATTGGCAGATTGGAGAGGATGATTGGGGAGTTGGGAGTCAGGAGATCTTTCAGGTAGTTGGGTCCCTGTTCATGTAGAGCTTTGAAGGTAAGCAAGCCTACCTTATAGGTGATGCTCTACTAAACCGGCAGCCAGTGCAGTCTGCACAACACAGGCGTAATGTGGCTGGTCCTAGAAGTACCAGTCAACAACCTGGATGCAGTGTTCTGCACTAGCTGCAAATGGTGGATATCAACATCAGACAGCCCTAGGTAGAGGGCATTGCAGTAGTCAAGACGGGTAGTAATGAAGGCATGGACCAGTGTTAGAAGGTCATCCAGCGGAACCAGGTGTTTCATCTTGGCGATATTCCACAGATGGTAAAATGAGGATTTAACCACAGCTGACACCTGAAATTTCAGGGTCAGGCTGTTGTCAAAAATAATGCCCAGGTTACGCACCCGATCTGAGGTAGTGAGCAGAACACCATCAAGCCATAGGCCCAACGCATGCCCAGCCCCCAAACCCACCCCCGGGCAACCCGAGTCCACTACCAACACCTCAGTCTTATCCGGATTCAGTCTCAGCCAGCTAGTGCTTTTCCAGTCTTTGATATCAGAGAGGCAGTTGTTTAGCATGGAAATCGCATCAACCTGTCCGGGCATAAAGGACATATACAGCTATGTATCATCTGCATAGCAGTGAAAACTTAAGCCGTATCACCTAATGGTATCTCCTAATGGCAGCATGCACACTGTGAACAACATGGTGCCAAAATGGAGCCCTGTGGCATCCTGCAGGACAGGGGAAGGGTGTCAGAGGAATAAATTCCAATGACCTCCCTTTGAGACCTGCCAACAAGGAAGGATCAAAACCATTTGAGGACAGTACCCAACAGTCCACAAAGGATTTGCAGGGACTTCAAAAGCACACCATGGTCCACAGTGTCAAAGGCTGCTGAGAGATCGAGAAGGACCAAGATGGTATGAGCCTTTCGATCTCTTGCCATCAGAAGATCATGTAATACCCGGACAAGGTGGTCTCCATGCTGTGTCTTTTCCTAAATCCAGACTGGAGCACTTCATAGACATCGTGGGTCAGAAGGTGATCATCCAGTTGCAACGCAACCACCTTCTCAATAACCTCATCCACAAAGGGCAGGTTAGAAACAGGCCGGTAGTTAGCTGGGGATTTTGGATCCCATGAGGGCTTTTTAAGGAGTGGTCATATGACCGCTTCCTTTAGGGGATCAGGAAAGACCCCCCCCCCAGGGATCTCCAGACAATTTTAGCTAAGATTGGGCAGATAACATCACACCACACTAAAAGAGGGGTAGGGCCCAGATCTAAACTACAACTGGTTGGGCGCAAAGTCTGGACAATCTTCACAATGTCCATGAATTCTGGCCAGTTGAAATCTGTCCAGACAGACCGGGTGCTCACCACCTCCCATCAACCTCCGCAAGCCCTCATAGGGAGAGCTGGGCCGATTCCAGACCTGATGCTGGCAACCTTATCTGCGAAGAATCAAGCTAGCTCATCACACTTAACCTGTGAAAAAGCTCTTTCAAACTGGAGGCAGATTGGGTTGCACAATCTGTCAACAGTTCGGAAAAGCTGAGCTGGTCGATTCTCCGCTGAAATCTCCCTGGACAGGAACTCTGCCTTCTCATGGTTACCTTGTCCTTTGCTGCGATCGCTCCATGCACACCTGCACCCTCTATCATTTGGCCAACTGGCTTAACTTTGATAGTAGGTTTAAATAACACACCTGCCTCCAGCTAAAAAGATCTGTACTGGATTATCCCCCTCTAGGCTCTCCACCTTTTTACAACCAGTCTGTCTCTCAATTGCAACCTGTGCCTCCACTAAATCCACTTTCCTTATTCCCCACCATAGGACCTACCTCGACCAAAGATTCTTCTCCTACAGGGCCCCACTTTGGATGTACACTGTCCCCGCCACCATAACCTCTGAGTTTAAGCTTGGCCATTTCAAAACCCTCTTCAAGGGCCACTTACTGACCTCCAACTCCTGTGACTGCCAGTAGGCCTGCCCCCACAACAAAGGATTTCCTCCTGCACCTTCCGCCCCTGCCCCCCCACCTCCCCTTCTCCACCTGTTCTCCAACTGCCCCCCCCCCGCCTAGTACTACTGGCACCAACACCCCTGCCCCTCCACCATAACCTCGGAGTTTAAGCTTGATTATTTCAAACCCCTCTTAGGGGCCAACTACGACCTCCAACTCCTGTGACTGCCAGTAGGCCTGCCCCTCTCAAAGGAGTTCCTCCTGCACCTTCCACTCCTGCCCCCTACCTCCCCTCTCCACCTGTTCTCCAACTGCCCCCCCGTCTAGTACTACTGGCACCAACACCCCTGCCCCTCTCCTCACCTACTGGCCGTAGCTTGATGCTGTGTAACCTAACCCTACTATGTAACCTGATTGAATGTCACTAGTTACCTGATTGTCTACCCTATATTATCTCTCAATGAATGTATTATAATTCCATGTATTGTATTTCTATTATAATTCCATATATTGTACTGTTTGTATAATAATTCTGTGCATTGTATTTGTCATCTGACGTAGAACCTTTGTAAATGAGTCTCTGACTCAAAGGTTGTAATTCCAAAATCTTAAATAAACAGATAAATATACGAACACTTTTTCCCATTGGGACAAATAGATATTGGCATACTTGGGGGCCACTGCTGCCACCATTACCGTCCCTTTTATCCGATGAAACATCTGTGTTCTAAAAATAAAATACATTATTGGTTAATACTTGTTCTGTTAGTCCTACCAAAAACTCAGTCATCCCTCTGGTGTGTGTGTGTGGTGTTATCACATAAAGTCTCTCTCAGTGATTCTAATCCCTCCCCATGGGGTGTGTTCGTTTAAAGGGATTTAACATCTAAAGTGACTAGAGTCCAATTTGGCTCATGTCTGCAAGTATGTCTAGAACATGCACTGTGTCCTGAATGTAAGCTCCTAATTTCTGAGCAATCCCTTTTATGTGGTCATCAGTGTACTGTGCATGGCCAGATTAATGGAAGTGGGGGCCCTACTCCAAGTCATATTTTTTGGCCTGGGGGCCCCTAAATGCCAACATCCCACTCTTCTACGGTGCTGGGCTGGCAAGGCAGCAATGATCAGGGTACTCAAGCAGGATGTGGTTTATAATGCTGTGTTATGCCACATGACTTGACAGGTCACATGACCTTGATTATAAACAACACAATTCAGAATGACCAATTACTGCATAAAGAAATATTTTAACGGTACAGTATTAACATTTTGCAACTTTTCACTTTTTAGTTTCCTATAACTTGTCTTGTTTTTCCCTTATCACTGCTGTACCTTGTAACTATTTTTGTTATTAATAATTATGGATTAATTATTAATTATGGATCCTCTTTTCTTCCTTTTTTCGTCTCTCCTCTGAGACACACCTGGACATAAGACTTCGATTAGTGTGCCCTGCCTTCCCAGATATTAAATTCAGATTCCACATAAATAATTTAATAAAAATGGGGATTGTAGCTGCCACAATCTCCCTGCTCATGCCTCCTTAAATACCTTTTCTTTCTGCCAAAACCAAAAAACTGAATCGTGTATTGAAGCAGTTAATGGGGCTCACAGCTCCCTCGCATCATTTCCCTGCTCAAGACTGCTTTGAGCTCCATACCTGAGACATGCTCAAGCTCCTTGCCTCCACAATGCATCTGCCACAATCACCCTTTGTGCAGCTACCTTTGTCCCCAATTCTGTCTGTTCTCCCACTGTCTCCTCTCCTCCATCTCCATTGTCATTTATTGTTTTGTTGTCAACTTAAACGTTGCTTTGCTGCCAATGCTGAGTTGTCACTTCCTTGCCACCACTCCAAGTCATGGATGCCAGAGCAGCTAAAGAGAGTTGTGCCAAGAAGACTGAGCCTTAAGAACCCTGCAGGACCTGCAGGTGTTGACTGCAGTCACGTCAGAGATTAAGTTTCCTAGAGCAACCTACTACAACTTCCCAGTAATGTATATGACTCCAATCAAACCAAGACATATCTGTGCCAGCAAGAGCAAGTCCCACAAGTTAGTTCCCCTCAGGTGACTTATCAGCACCCCATGGTCCACTCAGTGCCAATTCAAATCTTATTAAAGACTCATCAGTACACTATTCCGGCTACTGAGCAGTCACAGACAGACCATGACCAGAGGCAACCACAACTTAGTTTGTTTCTCCAATGCAATAAAACGAGTTATTTCTGCAGCACAAATGGCTTGGACACTGCAGAACACAGATGACTAGTCAACACAACATACCTGGTGTGGCCTGACTGATGTGAATGTGAATGTAATGAGTCTAGTCTGTCCTCTTGATTGTTTCCTCAAGATCACACAGGCGGCGGTGACACGACTCAACCCTGCAGTGCGGCCTGGCATGGGAGGACTCCTCACAGTCACAGAGGACTAAGGGCCCAACTAGCAGCAGCACTAACTGATCCTGGCTAGTGGCTACACAGAAAACACCAGCAGCATGCAACGCTGCACTGAAGCCGAATCCAACTCCAGGTGACCCTCCGTGGCCTGCTCAGACTCTCTCTCTCTCTCTCTACTTCTGTGTCTTTAGGCAGAGACTCTTCTTCTTTGATAGATGAGACCAGCCACTGGCACCAACAACTGACCTCCACAGCTCTCTCTCTCTCTCGTTCTCCTCCTCTACTCCTCATTACTGCCCGGCCACACACTCTGATGCCACACACACGAATGCACTAATTCCAGCTCCCCAGTAGCCACACCTCCAAAGGACCTCTGATGGACACGATTGGTTGTGTGTTGTGGGGTCAGTGTGGATCAGAGGTGAAGTCGGAGCTGCCTGTCAGAGAGACTGAGAGGCTTGCTTGCTCAGAGCAGTTGCAGGGGGAAGGGGTCACCACTCACCAGGCTGACTCAGTGGGGCGGGGGGGCTGACTGACTCCAAGAAGGGGGGGGGTGCTTTTTGGGCAATTCGTCCCATCGGTGGTCACCCAGTACAGCCAGGATTAAAGAAAGTAACTGTAAAAAGGTTAACAGTGGGGGCCCTCCTGAACCTCGGGGCCCTACGCCATGGCATAATTTGCATACAGGTTAATCCTACCATGGTACTGTGCCAGGGGTTCAGTTAAAGAACCATTGCTAGAATTTATGGGTCTAGCTGGAGGGTTTTGTAAATCTTTGTGTATTTTTGGGAGGCCATAGATTACAGCTCATCTGGAATTACATACTGTTAAAAAATCACAGATTTGTGGACTAATGACCCCATTGAACACTGCCTCAAAAAGAAAACTTTCAATTTGTTTCCTGAATTTATTTGTCCACAGCTGTCCTGGTGTAGAAAGAAGTGTTGGTTAGTTGTCTTAGCTTTTCACAGGTATACTTATTCTTTGTCCATCACCACAAAATCCTCGCCTTTGTCTGCAGGCTTTACGGTGATGGTTCCATTGTCTTCTGACCTTTTAATAACATCCTTTTCCTCCTTCGAGATGTTGTAAAAACCAGGCCTTGGACAATTATTCACAAGGCTCTCCACTTCTTTCTCGCATGCCTTCAAAAACACACCGATTGTTGGATTCATCAGTGGTATATATGTTGATTTTTTCTTCCATTTCCCCAACTCCTGTCTTTCATCCTACATTTCTTCTTTATTTGTCACATCCTGAGTTTCCTCTTTGTTATATAGAATCTGTAGATTCAATTTTGGACAAACCTATGGAGATCAACAACTGTATCAAAATCATTAATTACATTAGTGGGGATAAGTGAAAGGCCTTTATTTAGCACATTTTGCTCAACTTCTGTAATTACATATCTGGATATGTTGACCACCAGTCCATTATTCTCAGCTGTGGTCTCAATTTCCCCAGTGTCCTTAACTAACTTGTATATCTCCCCCTCCTCCTGTAGTTCCTCCTGTATGCTGTTCAGTTCTGTTCATCATCTGGAAAGGTGACATGTGAATTGAAGAATTTTGTGATGTACTTAGAAGGCAGTAATAAGAACTTGGAGTTTACCCTTACTGCGAGTACTGAGGAAGTGGCATTTTTGGATTTAATAATTAGGAATGATGGGGTGGGTAGTTTGGTTACAGATACATATCGTAAGACAACAGATTGGAATGCTATGTTACACTACAGTAGTTGCCACCCAAAGCATGTTGTGAATACCATTCCCATTGCTCAGTATGCAAGGGTCAAGCGAAACTATAGTATTGTGACAGGATATGAGTATGGAGCAAGAAATCTTACAGCTCGATTCAAGGCTGGGGGTACAAAACTGAATGTCTTATAGAGGCAAAGAATAAAGTGAATGCCCTTGACAGACAGATACTGTTAACTCCTAAAACTGTAAGACGTGATGGGTGACATAAGGGTACTAACTTTGTTACTACCTTTAATACACAAAGCAACAAAGTGGCACAGATCCTAAGAAGAAATTGTCGTATCCTGGAAGTTGAACGAGCATTACAGAACATTGTAGAAGTGGGTTCAGTCATAACATACAGGAGAGGAAAGAATTTGAATGATCATCTTGTCCATAGTGCTGAAAGAACTAGAGAAATGAGTGACAGCAGCAAGTTACTGGCTGTTAACCATAAATGTGGGAACTACACAGCATGCCAGTGTAACCCCCAGGTGGCGCTATCCCAAGGGCTACTACCCCTGCCTGATTGACTACTGACAGGTTTAGGGGCCTAGGTTCTATGGTGGGTGCCTCCACCCAGAGGTCAGGGTTTGTAGTGGTTAGACTAGCTTGGTCACAGCCCTTTGGGACACTGAGACCCCCTTTTATTCCCTCTAGTGGCTCACACAGTACACAAGAGTTACAGTCCCAATACCCCACATATACACACTGTTCACTCATAAGGTACCACTTACTCTCGAGATGGATTCAGCAGCACGTCTCTGAGGACCTCCTGTAAAATAAGGTTAAACAACATGCCCAGCAAAATACAATACTGTTTACACCAACATCACAGACAGTATATAGTATAACAACAACAAATCTGATTTATTTAGGGGACAGTAACATGGGAAGGGGGAATCAGGTTAACTGGTGGCATTAAATCACAGTACTGTGCACACATACAGGGTCTGAAAAGTCACACTCTGGGTACCCAGGTTGGGGGAGGGCTAGCCAGGTCTGTTGCCCAGGGTTGGCTGGCAGGTGCAGATGGATAGGGCCCTGTAGAGCAAAGATATGCACAATACCCAATTGTAATCTGGAGCCGGAGGGCTCAGTCCATGAAACAGTGAAACAGCAAGAATTAGGTGACACACTTGTGATTGAAAACAAGCTGCAGGGGAATACCTGGATTTGTACTCACAACACCCAAGCTGAGGATCGGATGAAGAATGTCCCTCTGAATTGCCAGAAGAGCAGGGCATGAGGACAAGGTCCTTGTGACTGGACCTCACTACAGTTGATAGCAAATGGATGTAGTCCAAATTAAGCTGGGGGCTTACTTCCAGCTTCAGCACACAATTCACTGTACAGGGGATTTGAAATAGCAATTCCCCACAAGCACTATGCACATTTATATGTGAAAGGAGAGTACTATACCATGCAGGCTGCTCCTTGATCCCAATCGCAATTACTGCAAAATACCCGGGAGCGCACACAGCAGCTTCAGTTCCTGACAGACCGAGCGCAATTCAGCAATTTCTCCAGTCTTCTACAAGGTGAGCCTGGTTTCCACACTTCTAGTGCTTCTTTCTCCTCACAACTCAGATTCTGTCCAAACTGGCACTCACAAAGGCTGCAGACCGAAACTCAGGGCCTCACATGCGTTTTCCGCACGAAACTATACACCACAGAAGCACACAGCTCCTTCTCTCTTCACTGCCACAACTAATCTGATCTTTCCAGTCACAGAGAAGGGCATTTCCTTTAGCTCCACACTATTCTGTTGGCTGATTCAGCTGTCACTCACAATAAGACTCCCTCTGTTGGTGGAAAAAGTCGCCAAGGTCAAAACTACATTTCCCAGAGTCACAGCCCATAAAATCCCCTTGTGCCTGGCTCAAAATTACGAGTCCAAGTTCTGATTCATCCACAGGCTCCATTTTAGGGAACTCTTAACCCAATTGGCCCAGCACAGCAGTTTAGGTCCAAAATGGAGGGGTAACACACACAGAGTCCCAGTTGCAAGAAAGGCAGGTTAGACAAACTGCATTTTACTTAACACTCTAACTGGTTTCAGGCAAACAGTTAGATCTTTCATTTAGGCTCCCTCTGCGCTCTAAGCGACTGCAGAAATGGAGCGATTTGACAGTAGCTCGGGCAGGATTCGAGCATTAAATACATAGTCCCCCCATACAAACTAATTAAGTCTGCAAGCAGACAGCTCTTAAAGAGACAATACATGGAGGCTCAAACACTCAAATCACTTGGAACCACATTTAAACAGCTCAGACATCGAACACTGCCCAGACTTGGAGCATTCAAGCAAGCTACTGGGAAGACTTTTGGGAACCCCCATCTGCAGGGGGGTTACACAAGTATATGAAGGTGGGACAAGACCTTTCTACTTTACAAGGCAACAATGTGTACAATGTAAACAATTTCATTACTTATGGAACAGAGGCTGTTGTCTATCTAGCAATGTGCGGTTGCAATAGTTTCTATGTGGGGAACACTAAGAAGAAATTCAGAACCTACATACTGGACCATGCTAGACACATCAGAACTGGCACACCTGAAAATGCATTAGCCATACACATAAAGAAAAAAGGGGATTGGCCACTCGTTTATGTTTATGGGCATAGAGAAAGTGACTCTTGGCACTAGAGGTGGTGACCTGGATAATAATTTGCTCTTGAGAGAGACATACTGGCAATACAAACTCAAAGCTGGTCAGTATCCTGGACTGAATGAACATTTCCAGGTGGCCTGACTGCTGCATAAAAAATGAAGAAGAAATTATGAAATTTCAACTAAGACATACTGTATATATTTGCTGGTAAACTCCTTTCCTGTGGAACATTAGGTCTTTTGTATAATATGGGGGGGGGGTGTTATGGTGCAATATGAGTGTGTTATTCATTATGTATTTATATTTGCATTTAAGAAACCCTTTTAAACATTACTTGTTATGCTTTATTTGTGGTTTTCTAGATAAGGCAAAATAACTTGCATACAAGTAGTCTATCTTTGCCTCACATTGGTACATGGTTTATAGGTATTTTTAATGGTTTATGCATGTATAAAGTTTATTTACTGCACTTATACAGGAATATTTATGGTAATAGTATTTTATAGTAAATATGGTAGTTTGTGTTTGTAAGGCATCTGTTCCTTGTTTGTGATGTCTTGAAAAAGCATCTGAGGGATGCGAAGCATTGACGCCGTTTGGAGGGGGATGCTACTTTTGTCCTGCATTTTAAAAAAGTATTTTCTTAAAGTATCATAATGTTGGATTTTGCATCTGATGGCACAAGCCGTCGGGCACACTGTTCCTTGGATATTGCAGTGAATAGCCTGTGCTGGGTCTGGGAGTTCTGAAGCCTGTGACCAGCAGGGCAGCACCCCGATAGGTGTCATTGTACAGCTGCTTAACAGTATATGTAAAGCCTGACTGAATGTATTGATTGTTTATTACTAAATTCAGACTGTTGTGTTTAAAATGAACTTTATTGTTTGGAATTGTTTGCATTCTAAATAGTAGCTACCCTGCTGATACTTTGACCTCTCTTTAGGCCAATCGGAATGCTCAAGGTTCCTTAGGGTCTGTATTGCAATGATTTCTGGGTGAACTTTATCCTTGGCGCCCGTTTTTAACCAATCGGCGCTCTGGAACAGTGACTGAAAATTTGGGCAGCCAACCGAAATATAGAGATCCCATTCTTCAGTTGTGAGGACCATTGAAGGGGAGATATCAGCTCGAACTCTCGGAAAAAAGGGAGGCTCTGTGGCTTAGCTGAGAGATGCGGGGGAAAAGGCCTGCTAGCCTTTCCATGTGGACTGTGCGTAATACCTCAAAGCAGAAAAAGCACTTTTCATCAGATACCTAGGCTAGGAAAGAGATTGATTTACTGAACAAGTGAATCCTGTGCTGAACTAACTCAGAGTTTGAGGAATTGCTATGAGGATCATTTAAGAGACCCCTGTGAGAAAGTGGAGCCTATAGGTTTTGCGATTGTCTCCTGCCTCATTTCAAGAAGAGGGGGAGACCTGCTTAGCTTCTATCCAGTCTACAGTAAAAGATTGCAATCCCAGTGGTGGGTAAACCGAGCATGCTGTGTAAACTGTATCAGAAACTGAACTGCCTGTGCTGTGCCCAAGTCATGGAAGGTCCACAAGACCGTCACTGCAGATTGGAAGCCAGCCTGGCTAATGACCAGATCAGGGAGTCAGCCCCTGGGGAGAGAATTGCAGGTTGTGGCCATCTTGAAGGGAAAGACCGTGAAGCGGAGGTGAGTCATGTCAGCCCTGGTCCCCATGCTCATTCCTGGCAAGCAGGAAGCCAGCCTGACTACAGCTATTGTTCCCACTGGTCCTGGTACTTTGATTTACCTAAGGATGTTAACCCTGTAACCAAAATTAAACTGTTTGTTGTCATCTAATCTGTTCTCCAAGTTCTTGTTGTGGTTTAACTGTGTTTGGCGGTCATTGGGCCTGGGGATTACAATTTCCTTTTGGGTTAAAAGCACTGGTGAATGTGGCTACAGAATAAAGTAAAAGAATCAGTAACCAATTATTTATTTAAGGGCCCCAACCAGCTGCAACACCAGCCACCCCGCATCAACGCTCAGGCCTGTAACACCTTAGATCCCGGGTATCCAGATTTCAATAACTGGATTAAGTCAGGGGTGCGTGTTTGTGATTGTCGATCTACTACTAAAGCTGATTTCTTTCTTTGCAGTAACCATTGATTTACCTACTCATCCTTTGTCAACATCCCCCAAATATATCAGTTTGTTCTTAAATGTTAATTTGCTTCCTGAGTATATTATTACTGAGTGGAGGGGATTGGGGAAGGTATAAAGGTGTATTGCTGTTATTGTCAAGTTTCCTTTTCAGGTGCACAAGGCAGTCAAGGAAGCCAGACCCTGTTGGTAAGAGTGGTAACCATGAGCAGATTATTAGCCCTCACCAATAATTGTCCTTTGAATGTTAAGCAAAGTGTTGTGTACAACTCCATGTGTGGGCCCACTGGTTGGGACTCTGAGTAGGTACAACTTCCCAGAGGGTTGTGCTACTTTGACATCTAACCCACTTGAAACTTTCTCTGGGTGGAGGCACTGTGTCAGTAGCATTACTGTTAGAACCCAGGCCCCTCAACCTGCACTTAGGGAAGCAGGTAGGGGTAGCAGCCTGTTGGGATGTGGCACCCAGTTTACATAAGTATATCCCATATATGTATTTTTTTATATCTATCCATCTTATACATTTTCATCTTTACCCAAACAATCTACTTTGGGCTCTTCCATAAATGTATTGTACAGCGGTGTGCATGTGACTGTACACGTGTGTTTGTGTGCATACAGATCTGAGCAGACAGGGCACAAGGGACATTTCCAGGATCTGAAAGAATTAGGGGGTTTGAGCTCTTACACTATTCAGTGCATTAAAAAAATCACAGAAATAGGTAGGTGGAGGGGGTCTGGGAGTCAACTAAGCCAACAGAAAATCTTGTTTTTTTAGATGCCTTCCTGTACATTTTAAGTGGTTTGGGGTGTTCTTTCCTTTATGTTTGTGATGTTCAGTCCTGGAAATTTTCTTTGCAGTTTCAGCCCTATATAAATGATTTACACACAAACCACCTGTGGCACCCTGCTGTACCAAGAGACCACAACAAAAAGAAAACACTTGCATTTAAGCTGGTGTTGTACTCTTATTGCTGTCTTCATTGATGCTATTAACAATGCAATGCCTTGTAAAAAACACATGGAAATCCTCCCCTCCACTCCCAGTGCATGTTGGAAAGCCAATTCTATACAGCTTGAACCCAGAATTCTTAGCTGTCAACCCAAGAGGCTGCTATACAAGTGGCTTCATCTTGTAGTATACATAGGGTTATCATTGTTCAGTTGCAGACAATGAACTTACTTTTGATTAACTTGACTACCTAATCTAAGCTACAGTACAACCATAAAATCCTCCACCTATGCCCCCCACTCGTAAGGATTCCTTCTGATCCTACTGCTCCTTAATTCCCATCCCACAGTTCATCCTATTAAGTATGGGGCCCAACATGCTACCAATCTTGCATGTCCCACTGGGGTGGGTCACTCCCCTTTTCTGACTAACCAGATCATAGCAGAATAGAGAACACTGAATGCAAGTTTTGCAGCATAGGCAGGGATCTGCCCATCTGCTCTGTGCGCCCTGTCCCTGTGGATGTGGCCTGCAACTGGCTTGGGTGTCATCCTGATATGAATGGAGGAAAGTTTGCCCTCTAATTGTCCATCAAGGGCAACAGTCCTTTACCCAGTCCTTCCATCCACCCATGAATGTGCATGACTGAGCAACTCAACAACCACAGGAACCCTCACCAAGGGGGACAGTGCCTGCTGGCCTTTGCTACTTATGTTCTGGTCTCAGAATGTGCCTCAGGTCACCTGCATGACAAACCAATTACTCACCACTCACTGTCACAGTGCTGGCATATTTATCGATTTGTTGATTAAGCAGCATAAATCTCCCACTCTATAAAAAAATGGTCTTACATTGGATAAAGAGTAACTACTATACTCCTAGCTCTATCCCAGCTGTGTTTATTGAAGCTGTTAATGGTTCATATGGTCCCCCAACATCTGTGCCTCCTGACACAGTACAGTAGTATAGTTCTGACCTCAAACGTAAGTGAGTCCATGAAAAAAACAATACAGTAAACAGCACTGGTGTTTCTGGGGTGGCGTGGACTGAAACCCCTCACATATTTCATTCTACTGTTGACTCCTCAGCATTTTCCCTCAGGCACTATTGCTGATTTGAGAAATTTAACTTGGCCTGACTTCTACCCACTGTTTCTTTGCCTGTGTGCTCCCATCCTCCATTCACTTGTTTCACAGGCTTCTATGTAACAGTCATTACATGCTGAATAAGGGGACAATTACTTCACTCTAACTCATTATGATGTTATGGTGACATGGTGACAATCTCTGTTTGAGGGGGGCTGGAATATCTTGATCATCTTACTGCAATAAACCTTACTCAGGACAGCTGGAAATTTCCAGTTGTGCCTCCTCTGTTGGCAAGTTTTGAAAATAAAGTTTGGGCAGACAGTGCCATTACACAACATCCAGTACTGTTTAAACATTTAGTTTTCTGCTAATGCTCACTTATAAAATGAGTTGGAAATGTCCTACTTCCTAAGTGACTAAATAAGCTCTGAGACCAATATATTAATCCCCAGAAATGCATAGGTTGGAACAAGTTCAGGCAGTGGGAATTGGAATTTGGGCCAATCATATACAGAACTCATGAGCCACTTCACCCATTTCTAACTGCCATTATAAACATAGCTACCACCTTTACTCAATGAAACGATACAAAAACCTAAAAAGCAAAACTTCCTTAACTTAAAAATATATGTATTCTTTCCTGTCATGATACCCTCCTCACACACATAAAAAACCAAAATGAAGTACAATTCACAGTTTTAATTCCTGGTGTTTCTTTGGTGACCACGAGGAATCCCCCGTCTATCCTTACCAGCTTGTCAGAGCAATGTCTTCTGCTTACACCGCTTCAAAAATTATCGAGACCTTAACTCCATGTATTTCATATGCCTACTTATGTATTTTCTCCACCTCCCCCCTCCTCGGGTCACACCTGGAAACGAGCCTCGGCTCAGCATGCCTTTCCTGGTTACCAAATTTGTAAATAAATAAACGTATGGCCTTCTGTTTTGTGTGAGGACCTGAGAAGTGAGCATTTTGACAGAGGAATTCTGCAGCTGTTTCGATTCTTATGTTCAATAATAAACATACATTCCATCTATTGAATGCGTGGAAAGACAATGATTGTCAGATAGGGAGGGACTCCTTTTCACTAGTTACAGTTAACAAAAAAGAATAACTGTTTTTTCTTTTTATTGTTGTTTGTTTACCCATTTTATAAGTGCAAGAAGAGACTTCTGTTCATTGGTTGTCTGGGATTAATGCACTTCCACATGCTAAAGGCACTTAGCGCCAGAGACAATGCTAACATGCACCAAAAGGGCAAAAGTTTCATCCTGCCCAAAACTGATCTCTTTTCCTTTTGCTGGTGGGTCCAAATTGATGCAGCTACTCTATGATAACATCTTAAGGAATGGAATGTGAACTGTTCAAAATCTGCTATTGATTATGTTTTGACCCAGTAGGTTTCTCATTAGACCCGTTTCTAAGGATGTATTTAATTTCCTCACTGTAAACAAGCCCACATGGGCCTGCTTTTACACTCTACCCAAGATCCACAAGAATCTGGTGGAACCTCGAAGTAGACCCATACTGTTGGGTATTGGCAGTCTACTTGAACCTCTGTCACAATTTGTCGATGCTCATATCAGTGAATTAGTTAGCTAGTTACCCTCAAGTCTAAAAGATACAACACACCTTTTGGGTATTTTGGAAGATTTACAACTGGAGGAGAGCTAGCTGCTAGTGTCACTTGATATAGAAGCACTGTACACCAACATATCCCACAGTTAGATGCTGTAGGCACTCAGGCTCTGGTTGGAGACCCATACCACTTATAATTCTGAGGTAACAGACTTCCTATGTGAAACTGCCCGTCTGGTCCTACAATTGAATGTTTTCTTGTTCTGAGATGCTGCTTATTTGCAAACCAAAGATACAGCTATGGGGGCAACTTTTGGCCCCAGTTATGCAAATTTGTATCTGGGATACTGGGAAATAATAAATGTCAGCAGCCCTGAGACCAATCCTTACTACCATAGGTTGGATCTCTGGAAGTGTTTTATTGACATTTTTATTGTGAGGAAGGGGGATAAGGCAGAGCTGGATATGTACATAAAATGGTTGGAAAGTACAACCCAAATTTGTGATTTACAGCAAGTGTAAGTCACACCAGGATATGTTCCCTTAATCTGGAAATAAAAAAAGATGATGGCACAGTTAAGACTAATCTATATAGAAAGTCTGCAGATCGGAACACCCTGCTTTATGCTTCCAGTTGCCACCCCCAGCACATTATTGAAAATATTCCTAAATCCCAGTACATTTTGGTGCATGCCTTTGTGACTTTATGCCTTGACTACTGCAATGCTCTCTACCTAGGGCTTCTGAGGGTGGACATCTGCTGCCTGCTGCTGGTGCAGAATGTGGCAGCCAGGCTATTGACAGGCTTATCTAGATCTAGCCATATCACACCTGTACCCTGTGGGCTGCACTGGCTGCCAGTGTGGTGGAGGATCACCTTTAAGGTCAGTTTGCTGACCTACAAGACCCTACACAGATAGGGACTGCGCTATTTTCAAAACCACCTGTGTCCCTATTCCCCCCCTCCATATGCGCCATTCCACTGTTGAGGCATTGTTAGAGGTTCCTAAGGTCCATTTGAAGACCTCGGGTGTGAGATCTTTTGCATTCATGACCCCAACCCTGTGGAACACTCTAACTCCTCATGTTAGAGAGTGCCTGTCCACTGAGACCTTTAAGACTGCCCTAAAAATGTATTTATTCAGATTAGTGTTTTTAGATGCTTTTTAACTTCTAATTGGGCATTGCTGTTCATTTTAACTGGATTAATTTTGATTATTGACTTGTATCTATTACTATGCATGTTTTAAATAGTTCCTTGTAGAGGCACTTTGAAAATTTTGAAAAGCGCCTTTTAGAAATAAAATTGACTTTGACTTTACATGAGGATGAAAAGGAATTGCAACAGTGAAGAAGACTGCAATAGGAACAATCAATAACTGAGAGCTAGGTTCCAGAAAAGAGGCTACAAAAAGGAATGTCTTGATAAAGCAGAAGCAGTGGTGGGGCAGATGGAATGGAGTGACCTTTTAACTCCTAAAGAGAGGAATGTGGAGGTGGACAGACAACTCAACTTTGTAAGTGCATGCAGCAAAAGGGCAGCAGCAGTCAGACAAGTTGCATTAAAACATTAGGGAATTATAGTGACTGACTCTATTTTAGGTAAGGAGGCTGCAATTCCACTGAGATTGAGTTATAAAAGAGGTAACAACCTAGCAGATCTCTTCACACACATATTTATCAACCTTCACTAGTTTCCCCCAAGTACCTTGTTACCTAAGCCCCCTAAAGGAAACCAGATATGTTGACATTGCAAATACTGTGCTATTATGGAAAAAACTACTACCTTTTCTAGCAGTAATACTACTAAAATGTTTGAAATTTGTAGTTTTATTTCTTGTAATTCCACAAATGTGGTTTACCTAGCTTGGTGTAACTGCTACAGTTTTTATGTAGGTAAGACTACCAGATTATTGAAATTGAGAGTGGGAGAACATTTATTTTATTTATTTGTTTATTTATTTATTGGAGAGAATCAGAATTACAATCCTTTGAGTCACAGACTCCTTTGCAAAGGGCTCCACGTCAGTACATAAAGAACAAAACATAACATTTACTGTCATTATACATAGGTACAGTATATACATAGTTTCAAGAATCCTGAGGTGGAATTTTGGTCTCAGCTGTGATAATAGATAGATTACAGATTTGGAGGGTCGTAATTGAACCCTGAGTCAGATTTTTATATACATTGTGATTGTGGGACATGAGGATGTGGTCTAGGGTACGGTTGGGCATATTATCTCTGTCGTTATGGATTTTCTACATTTGCTGTAACTATATGGACTGCTAGCAATGAGTTTCCTTTTGTGTTTTGGAGATGGTGGAGGTAAAACGGTTGCTGTCACAGGCGGCTGATACAAGTAGGAGGTCCTTGAGACCAGTTTTAAATTGGCCAAGACTAGGGGCTAGGGAGATAGTGGCCGGTAGGCTGTTTAGCCATAGGGGAGCCCGGTATTGGAAAGACATTTGTCCTAGGGTGGTCCTACAGTGGGGAACTAGGAGAGAGGTGCTAGTGGTGTGTCTAGTTGCCCTTCTGCGTGGAATGGTCTGGATGAGGTGGTGGAGGCCTATGGGTGCTAGCTTCATGTGCATTTTTTTTGCTTGGAGGACGGTGTGGTACTGAAGCCTAGCTTCGAAGGTGAGCCAGTCAGCATGTTTGTAAAGCTCACACATGTGGGTGTCTCTATCGCTCCCAATGGCCAGTCTGCAGACTTTATTGAGAGCTGTGTTGATGCTACGTAGGGCCGTTTGGTCAGCAGAACCATAAATCGTAATGCCATAGTCGACCAAAGATAGGACAGAGGAAGTTACAGCGAGATGTAGGGCCTGGGGGGGTAGGCAATGCTTGTGTCTGTATAAGATCCCTACTCTGGTGTTTACAGCAGAGGAAAGGTGTTGGATGTGCGTGTGGTAGGTAAGGGAGGTGTCCAAAGTAACACCCAGATATTTGAAGCTAGAGACCTGTTCAAGAAGGAGACCCTTGGAGTCTGAGATGAGTAGGGGAGCACTGCTGAGTGGGCTTTGGTGGTGGGCAAAGATCATTGATTTTGTCTTGCTGTAGTTGAGTACTAGGCGGTGCTCTTTAAACCAGGATTCAATTTCAATAAAAAAGGGTTGTAGGGCTGATTGTAGGGAGTTAGACTGGGGGTGTTTCCAGAGCAGTACTGCATCGTCCACATAGAGCAAGAGCTTCCCATTGCATGATTGAGGGAGGGAGGGAATTTAGGAATAGTGTGAAGAGCAATGGGCCGAGAATGGACCCTTGGGGGACACCCGATTGGACTGGTCTTTCGGAGGAAAGGGTGGCGTTTAATTTTAACCTATTGGGTCTGGCCAGAGAGATAGTCCTTGAACCAGGAGGTGGACTCAGGGGAGAGGTATAGGGAGGTAAGGGCATGTAGCAGGATTGCATGACTGACGGTATCGAAGGCTTTGGTCAAGTCGACATAGATTGCTCCTGCTATGGACCTCTGGTCCAGGGCCTTGTGAACGTATGAGGTGAATGCCAGGAGGGCAGTGGTGGTGCTGTGCCCCCTCTGGAACTCATGTTGCTCATGGCAGAGCAGCGAGTATTTGGTTAAGTAGTTGGTGAGCTGGTCTGACACAATTTTTTTCTAGCGCCTTTGGGGGGGATCGAGATGGGTTGGTGGAGGTGGGGTCACCACTTTTCAGTATGGGGTAATTATCCTTTTTTTCCATGGCATGCAGAACTGGCTGAGGGGTAGCAACCAGTTTAGAATTTTGGTAAGATGTGGCAGAGTTTCATCCAGGGTTAGCCTGAGCATTTTGAGGGCAATAGAGTCACTGCTATAGCGCACATTCATCAAAGCTTTGGTGAGGTAGCTTTTAGCCTCACTACAAGAGATGATTCTCAGCCGGAAAGGTGGAGGGGCTGTGGTGGCGGAGGTGTCTATGGGGTTGTTAGGAATTGGGTCAAAGAAGTTATGTGGGAGGAAGTGGCTGAGGTCTGAGAAGGTGGTATTAAGGGCATTGGATATGGCAATGGGGTCCGAGGAGAGGTCTACATCCACTAGAATCTGCGACGGTGCAGAGGAATCTGATTTCCCGTACAGCTCTTTTATATTGTTCCAGAATTTTTCCCTGAACCCCAAGTGGTGTTGAGAGCGTGTTTGTAGTAGGTGGCCTTGGCTTGTCAGATGGCCCAAGTACATTTGTTTCTGGCCTTTCTGTAGAGTTGCCTGTCCTGGGGTAGCTGTGAGTCCAGGGCTCGATGCCAGAGGCTGTCTGTATGGTGCATCAGATTAAGCAGGGATTGTGAGATCCAGGGGGTATCCCTGTGTTTTAAAATATGCTTTGAGAAAGGGGCAAAAATGTCACAGGCGGCATTAAAGATGGTGATAAAGGTGCGGAGGGCAGTATCCACAGAGTGAGCATCATGGATGGGTGACCAGTCATAGGAGATAAGGTACGTTTTCAGGTGAGGGAGGGCACCTTTTTTGAGGCATCTTTGGACTGTAACCTTAGGGAGGCTAGGTGGGAGTTTATTTGACCACCAGCAGGTGACAGGGGAGTGGTCACTTAGCGCGTCAGGGAGCACTGTAACCTGGGAGAGGTTATTGGGGTGGTTGGTGAGGATGAGGTCAATAAGAATGGATGTCCCTGTTCTGGGGTCAAGTCTGGTGGGAGATAGGACCACCTGAGTGAGGTCATAGGCTAGGACAGCATCTTTATAGGGGGTAGATATGGTGGATAGCCAATTCATGTTAAAGTCACTCATTATAATTAGTTTGCTGTTGGGAGGGAGATGGGTGATGCTGGAGAGTATTGAGTCAAAGGCTGACTTTTGGTTAGTGGGTGGGATGTAAACTGCGATAATGTATAGTGTTTTTACATGATTGCCAAGTGTGATCTTAATGGCAGTGGATTGGGCACCATGGGTCGGCGGGGGAAGGGAGACTGGTAGGGCTTGCAGCATGGTTTTGACTTAGATGGCACATCCACCTCCCCATTTGCTTAGTCTGTCTGTTCGAAAGATGGTGTATCCACTGAGGGTAACAGAGGCATCAGGGATGTTTTTCGAGAGCCATGTCTCTGATAACACTAGGACATCTGGGGCATGTTGAGCAATCCAGCCCTGTAGTGGCATGAATTTACTTAGGAGGCTGCAGATATTGAGAGAGGCTAGTTGTAAGCTGCCTAGCTTGTCTGCTATTGTAGCACCAGACATAATGACCCTGGATTAGGATGCACATTGCCTGACATTAGGAGGAGGAGGAGGAGGGCGAGGTGGAGAAAAGCTTTCCGTAGAAGCTTGTGTGCTAGGCAATGGAAGTGTGGAAAAATACAGATTTTGGAGGGTCTTACAGGTATAGGTAGGGTGCCTATGAGATGGGCTAGTAGTGCTGGGGGCAGTGAGGGATGGGGATGGAGTGAGGGGTGAGTAGAGGATGTGAGGGGGAGAGATACCCTAGGGGTCAGGAAGGCAGTGCCGTGGATGTTGGAGGTATAATAGGAGCATACTTGTTCATGGTAAACAGAGTTTGGGGGGGCACTCTAAGTGGGCAAGCAGGGAGCCAGACTGTGGGGTCCCATTTTTGTGGCTCTTTGATTGGGAGAGTGGAAGGGATCAGTGTGGCAGTAACTGCAAGTATCTGTAGGTAGAGATACATGATTTTAGGGAGAGATTTAGAATCTGATGGGGTGGTGGCCACTAGTGGTGAGAAAGTATAACCTGCAGGTGGAAAAGTGGGCTGATTGGTTATTACCAATCACATGAGCTTCACTATAAGATAGTATGTTTGCCAAGGGTGGTGGTGGGGGCAGTGGGGCAGCCGCCGGGGCCAACTGAGCTGCGATTCAGCAAGCAGGCGAGGAGCAGAGATTCCAGCTCCTGTCAGGCTTTGGTATTCAGTCCATACCTTTTTGATCTTGGGCGTGGGGGAGGACAGCTTCTGGCCCCTCACTACCTCACAATCTGCGGTCCAGCTGTGGACAAGGAGAGGGAGAGAGCACAGAATTATATTAAGGTAAGAAGAGGCACCCACACAAGACCGGAGTGAATGGCGAGTGGCTACGTTCTCTATTCACTCTCAGATTTGCATCGATTATACTCCAGATTGACTGTTTAGGCAGAGTGAGTTTACGGAAATAAATCTGACTTTACACAAGTGGCGTTTTGCTCAGGGAATAAGTTTTGCAGCTTACAGAAGTTAATTTGCTCAGAGCTACAGGGAATACATTTCATAAATTTGCCTTTAAAAAAACACCTTTTCTCAGAGCCACAGGAAATTTATTTGCAGACCTGAAGTCAGAGTCAGTTTATATAAATGAGTAACTTTGGCTTTAAAATAAGCAGTGTTTCTCTCCGAGCCTGTGCCTGCCGAGTGATTGGAGTTAACAGGATTTAAGGCACTTCATGCTACTCAGCAGTGTATAAAGCAACATTTACAGAAGTAGTTTAGCGCCAAGACACAGTTTCTTGGGTTACACTATACCAAGGTGATTTGCAAGTGCAGAAGTTTGAATTGTGTTTTGGTGCCAAACTGTGCTCTCCCGAACAATGCAATATCAGCTTCAGGAGTTTCAATATACAGACCCTGCAACCTACATGGGGTTAGAGCACAAAAATATTCAGCAAGAGGGCAAGGAGCAGAGATTCCAGCTCCTCTCAGGCTTCAGTATTCGGTCTGTACCTTTTTGATCTTCGGCGTGGTGGAGGGCGGCTTCTGGCCCCTTGCGACCTAACAATTTTCAGTCCAGCTGTGGACAAGGAGAGGGAGAGAGCACAGAATTATGTTAAGGTAAGGAGAGGCACTCACACAAGACCGGAGCGAATGGCGAGTGGCTACATTCTGTATTCACTCCCAGATTTGCATCAATTGTACTCCGGATTGACTGTTTAGGCAGAGTGAACTTACGGAAATAAATCTGGCTTTACACAAGTGGCGTCTTGCTCAGAGAATAAGTTTTGCAGCTTACAGAAGTTAATTTGCTGAGAGCGACAGGGAATACATTTCATAAATTTGCCTTTAAAAAAACAGCTTTTCTCAGAGCCACAGGAAATTAATTTGCAGACTTAAAGTCAGAGTCAGCTTATATAAATGAGTAACTTTGGCTTTTAAAATAAGCAGCGTTTCACTCCGAACCTGTGCCTGCTGAGCGATTGGTGTTGACAGGATTTAAGGCACTTCATGCTACTCAAGAGTGTATAAAGCAACATTTACAGAAGTAGTTTAGTGCCAAGACACAGTCAGAATCCACAGTTTCTTGGGTTACACTATACCAAGGTGATTTGCAAGTGCAGAAATTTGAACAGATTTTTGACGCCAAACTGTGCACTCCTGAACAATGCAATATTAGCTTCAGGAGTTTCAATATACAGACCCTGCAGCCTATATGGGGTTAGAGCACAAAAATAAACCTATCAGCACATGTGTGTGGACACAAAATTAATCCCCTTTAAAATGCGTCCATAACAGTAACTGAGCTAGGTAACCCCACAGTCCCTTTTAACTGAGCTGCAATTCAGCAAGCAGGTGGGGAGCAGTGATTCCAGCTCCTCTCAGGCTTCAGTATTCAGTCTGTACCTTTTTGATCTTCGACATGGGGGAGGGCGGCTTCTGGCCCTTTGTGACCTCACAATCTGCTGTCCAGCTTTTTGATCTTCGGCGTGGGGGAGGGCGGCTTCTGGCCCCTCGTGACCTCACAATCTGCGGTCCAGCTTTTTGATCTTCAGCGTGGGGGAGGGCGGCTTCTGGCTCTTTGTGACCTCACAATCTGCGGTCCAGCTGTGCAAGAGCAATCCTTAACAAGGATGTAACAAATGTCCTGGCAACACATATCTTGGCTGCTCCACCAACAGGAACACATAAATTTAGATTTAGTGGTATTGGTAGGGTGACACTAGAAAAAAGAGGGGGGAGATCTGGATTTACTATTAATAGAAAGAAAATCCATGTGGTTCTTTCAACTTGGGGGGGGGGTCTACCCACTGGGACTGAATGATAGCTTGGACATCATGCCATACGTAAAAACACAAAGAAGAAAACCCTAGATTTGTTGGATTATACTCCCTAATGGTTACCTACACATCTTTATAAGTTGTAGAAGTTGTCTATAGTTACAATTCTGGCTTTAAAACTGATAACCATTACAAAAAATACAAGTACAACAAATAAGTAAATATTCAGTTAAAAATATTATTTATTAGAATTTCAAATGTTGTGATCTTAGTTCTTTCTGGTATATCAGACCTATTAGCTTATCTCTTTTTATAAAAAATCTCTATAAAAGTCTCTCTTATTCTTGTCTCTCTTTAGGTTCCATAAAAAGGTGCTTCATTTATCACAGGGGTCAGCCAGAGGGTGCGGCAGGCGTACTGGATGTGATTTGTAGATCCCCAGGAACTTTCCTCTGCATATTAATATTCCTTCTTTACACAGGATTCTTTTACTGCATATACAAAACTGTACAATTATAAAAATCTTGAGAATATATAATTGCTGTTATATGTCTACAAAGGAATTAACCTGTCTTCTTCAACATGTAGTTAACTACACCGTTATGCACTTTAAAAATGACACTTTATTTGACACTTGCACTTTCATGTGGAAACTGCATCTTTAAGAGTGATTTTGCACATGATTGGTTCATCTATATTTAAAAGCTGTAACCCGCGTTTGTTTCAATCACCCTTGAGAAAGCCTAAGGGCGAAACCTGTCAGGTGTTCTGTATCTGCACGGAACAGGTTGTGACTCTATTTGTATGCTTTTTTGCACATTAAATATACTGGCAAACTAAAAGCCTGGTGCCGGTGATTTTTGTTCATTTCCTATGGTTTTCTAAACCTAGCACAGACTGTAGGAGTGGATCAGTGAGTTCTTTTGCTACTGGATTCTCTTTAGACCCACATTTTTTATAACAGTGGGTTCAGTTCAACCCATGTTTTAACCATCTCAGTGCTGTCACTGCTCAGCACAGCTGCCTCATGACTCACTACACATCTAGGCATGCATTAATCACTGACAGCCAACACCCTGTCATGACTTATTGCTTTCTTACTCAAAGTGCAGAGCATGTGTGTGGAATTGTGTTTTATGATGATATCATAGTCCCTATTTATTAATGTTTTGCTGTTGAATCCTTTGAATCTGACCTTGGGTCATACCTGTAAACAGAAGGTATTCCAGTGTACTTATCTGAACAACAAAATAAATCAATTAAATGATGGGACTTTTTACATTACATTTGTGCTCCCTCTTTTTTTCTGTTTAATAAAGTTTGGCCAGACAGTTATCCCACAAAATCCTGGCATGCAGGACAGGAACACTTGTCAGTGGCTGAAATGTCTGGGAAAGAATGGCCTTCGATATGCCGCCTTCCTCCCAGGGGCACTTAGTTATATGGTGCCACCATCCTGTCTAAATGTCCGTGTAGTGTATTGTGCTGCTTATGCTCACCTCTGCACATAATAGGACATGTAGAAATGTGTCTTATGATGGGATTTGGCACAACTATGCAATGCATTTTTTGTTTTATGTTCTATATTATCATCTATACTTCTATAAAGTATTTCAGATGATGTAGCTGGTCTGGTGGAAACTGAAAATTGCATTATTCTGTTGTCCTTAGAGTACAAGCATGATAATTGGGGGCAGTATGAGTTCCTGTTCTGTAATGTTTCTTTGTTTTACTTAAAGAGCAACTCTGTGCCTCAGCATGTGCTTTCATAAATAGGATGTTTCAGCTGTTACAATTTACTAGAGATTACATTTTTTCATTTTCAAAGTTCTTTTCCAAGTTTTGCAGCATATCTTAGTAGTCAATCAAAAATGTCTGTTCAGAAAACATTTGAAAACATTTGCCTCTCCCCAGTTAAGCGGACAGTGCCTTTGTTAGTGACATCATAGTGTTCACCATGACAACAGACTGTGATGTCACAGACAGCAATTGTGTGGTGAGCAGGGGAGAGTCAGATACAGTTTGAAAGACTAATTGAAATAATTGCTGCATTATTTATAATAGTTAGATCAGGAGCAGGGGAAGGTAGAAACAATAACAAATAACTAGAAAACAATAGTTTCAACATAACTGGTGTAAATCTAGTATGTTGAAACTTTTTTATTATAATGGAGAGTTGCTCTTTAAGCATCGAGGGTGGAGTGAGCTCCCTTTCATATTAAGAGGGCATGTTATGACCATAACCAAATGGGTGCTCCAGCTAGATGGCACCTTGCTAGGCCAGAGCTGGAGGAACAATGCAAGCTGAGGGTAATCCACCAAACAAGTTTGGACCAGTTCTGGGAAAAGATGGTCACTTGGCAACAAAGGAAGGTCAGGGGTGTGATGTCAGAGAGGCATGTCTGATGTTGCGGGTATAGTGAGGCAGCCAGCCAAAGGTGTTTCTGTTGTATGTTTGCCCTGAGAAATGTGTTATATTTGGGACATTGGACTGGTAACATCATGGGTTCAGTTCTGCCATAACTTACAAGATCCCAAATGGGGGTACCCTATTTAGACATTTAGTTAGCTTTGAGTTAGGTTTTTCTATGTGGTTTCTATCTTTTCAAATGTTTATTTTTCATCTGTGTACAGTACTGTTTCTCCCATAGTCTTTAGTGTGTGTAATCCTGTAACATATGTAAATATCGTGGACTAGTAAATGTCATTTTTAAGTAAGCGTAGACGTGCCAACAATGGTCACAGCCGGGGAAAAGTGGCTGGCTTTTAGTCCTGCCAGGGACTAGCATCCTTTCAATAGCCAGAGAATTAACTTTTCCTTGCAATTCCTGATCTTTGTCCAGGAAATAGCACACTGCCAAGAGAGACAGGATGTACTTCAGTTCTGAACTCCAATGAAACCCTAAGATGCAATGTGGTATATGTCACCAGAGTTTATCACTGTCATCTCTTAGCCTGAGGAGAGGAATTGGGCTTGACTAAGGTATGTTAACTTAGTAAGCTCAAGAGACTGACAGCAATGGTTGGGAACTTGAAGGATTTCCCAACAGTCAGTTGTGAGACTCTCCCTGTAGGGTAGGGCAATCGGTAAGGTGTTACTGAGTATTAGTTATGGATACTTTTTCATGCTTCTTAGACTATTTACTGTACTGTTATGTGTGGGATGCCTTAATTGATAGTAGATGTAATGGATATAGGAGGTCAGTGTTTCTTGTTTCAGATCTCAGTGTTTTGAGTATCTCAGCTTCATGTGCACTTGGGGGAAGGGGCCACATAGGTGCACCTGTATCTCATTCCCTTGCTTTTAGACCCAGTTCCAGCATTCAAATGCATAACCCCATTGGGGTGGCTGGGCTAATTTACTCTCTTAGATTTGATCCCAGCACTTCTGTCAAGAGTCTTCTCTGAGGTCCCACCCCCACCAGTCTACAACTAACCCCAAAATGGGGGAATAGCTTAAACCAAAAGCTTGTCACTCTCCACAACCCAAACATAGATTACCCCACTACTAGCTTACAAGATGGGGGCTAATCCTTACCACTTTATTTTCTGGAATGTCCAGGGCAAATCTTAGCACACCTTCCTCCAGGAGACTCACCTCTCGGAACATAAAACTTGAAAACTGGTGCAGGAGTGGTTTGGACAAGTGGTAGGCAGCTCCTGCTCAACAAAAGTAAGAGGTATATCTGTGCTTTTCCATAAGAAAGTTCAACCCTAGATTCTGGATTCAATTCACTCTATGGAAGGCAGATGGGTGCTAGTATGAATCTGCTTTAACATGGAAAGTCTCTTACTGGGCAATGTCTATGGTCCTAATAAGGACTCACCATCCCTCTACCCAGATCTTGCTCAGCACATCTCACAGTTGTATCAGCCTGGAGATAGATTAGTGTGTGTGTGATGGGGTGGTTAATGTGGTCAGGGACCCACTTATGGACAGACTGAGGGGCCAGACCTTCACTCCCACCAAAGCACAGATGGCTCTACATGGCCTGGTTGCAGAATTCAAGCTAAAAAACTCTTGTAGGAGCCTACACCCATTAGGAAGGAACTTTAAATTCCACTCAGCTCCACATAATATGAGTAGCTGGTTGTATTTCTTTCTCATTCCCAAGACCCAGCTCACAGAAGTACAACATTTCTCCATCAGTCCCATTATGATATTGGACCATGCATGTGTCAGCCTTACGCTGCTCATAGGCTCAGTACTCTCAAGACCTAACAGGTGGACAATGGACACCTACCTTCTTTCTCATAAGGAGTTCCCCAACTGGCTTGTAATGGAGATGGAGGACTTTCCATCTTAATGACTCAACAGACATTACAGGGGCTGCCCTATGGGACACCTTCAAGGCTTATATGAGAGAATGCATAATTAGTTTTGAATCCCATGTTAAAGCAGCAGTGGAACAGAAATGGGCTAAAATTTGATTCCACCTTTTTTCTTCCTAATCAGTGCCAGATGTCTTCCCATTTATTTTGGTGGTAACATTTTCTGTTTCCGATATCATTTAAGAATTTTATGAAAGTTTTAAAATAATTATTTCTCAAGAAAAAAAGATGGCCGCCTCATTTTTGCATAGAAATAATATAGAGGACCTGAGGAGGGTAAAAATCCAGACAAAAATGTAAATGTACAGTACAGAGCATGTGAAATATTCAGAAAATCCAAATCAACAGTTCTGCCAACAGTTTATAACCATGGCAGAAAATTAGCTTTTTGGAATAACTTTTTTCATTGCACTGCTGCTTTAGAAAAACAATGCTCTGCAGAATTACAAGATCTGAAGGCAGCTTTGAAACACAAGGAAACAGAATACAAGAAAACCTCCACCCTTTCACCTCAGCTGCAATGAGATATGCTGCAGTAAAGGTACATAATTAACTCCTTAACATTCAGTGTGTGCCCACAGACCTGTGACAAGGAAGGCTCATAGTAACTGGGAGCCAGAGGAGAAGGCCAAGAGGCTTCTTGCCTACTGCATTAAAGCTCAGCAGAGTACTAATCATAGAGGATCCATCTGTCTCTCATCAGGGTGGGTGGTCTTTCAGGCAGTGGAAATAGCCAAAGCCCTTGAGAGCTTTTATATGGATCTGTACACCTTCTAGTGGACTTACCCAAACTGTCTTATGAGCAAATGATGTCCTCAGAGGCTTTGATAACAGTTGTAGAACTCTAAGCAACCAACAAGTCAATGCCTAGTAAGAAATCTCTGGGCTCAGATGATCTGCTAGCTGAGTTCTACCTGACCTGTCTGGACCAAATTGATAACCAACTCCTTGCAGCCGTATAGGAATCACTTGCTAAACAGGTACTGCCACAATCAATATCTGATGCATTAATAACCTTACTGCCAAAGGCAGGGAAGGAAACTCAGTTGGTGGCAAATTACTATGCAAGTACAAGTACAAAAGTTTTTATTTGTTCAGCAAAATGCCATTACAAAATTAGTACAAATAGTCTTAAAAAGCTACACAGTTAAAAATGCAATTAATGGTGATAATACAAGTATTCATTATACATGTACATTCAATAGCATGTATTTAATTCTGTATACATTTAGTTAAATGTGTTTTACAAGTGTGAAAAATGACATCATAATAAAGAAAAGAACAATATTGCTAATACGCGCGTGGAAGACAAAAATGTGGCTAACCTATGTAGCAATAAATCATCATGAGATGTATACAATGTAATTATTAATTGAAATGGAGGGAGACCAAGGAAAGCTAAAAGGTCACCTAACCAATATCTTTGAGATTGAGCATAAAAAGGACAGAGTAAAGTTATATGTTTGAGGTCATCTTCAAAATTTAAATCACATTTACAGTGTGGCGTATCAACATCCTTTCTTTTTTGGTGGTGATAAATATAATTAACTTCATAAGATTCAAATCAGAATCTAGTTATGACTCTTCTTAATTTGGGATTAACAACTTTGAGTAAATATGGTTCAAGACTGTGTGTTAATTTCATTTGTTTATACCAACGAAAGAATTTTAGGTTGTTCAATCTTTCCAGATCTTTGGTTATGGCTACATCTCTTACTGTATTTCTTATGATTTCTTGCAGTTTAATCAAGAGATAAAGATGGGATTCCCCAATGAGATATGCTAGCCCCAAAGGAAAAAGATGTTTCTTCATTTTTCTGAATAGATGAAAAGACAAAACCCGTCATACTATATTCAATTTCTTCCTCGATACATGTTCTGTATAGGGAGGACTCAGCTGCATTTAACAAAGTCATAATGAATATCAACTGCCTTTCAGTAGCCAATATTTGTAAAGAACGTTGGCCCAATTCTAGTCTTAAAACTTCAGCCGGGACTGACTGAGACACCATAAATGTATTCCTGTATAGTTTGTTCAAAATTTTGTTTGAGATTCGTAAGATCATCAGTAGCCCAAACCTCAGAGGCATAAAGGATGCTGACATGCACTTTGGCATTTATCATATTAAGATATCCTTTAACTGTGCCTTTACCTAGTTTTGCATTGAAGATTTTCAAGGCGTTAATAGTAGTATTTGTCCTGGTCTGTAGCATTTCAGTATGGTCCTTCCATTTTAAGTTCTGAGAAAATCTGACACCTAGAGAATCATAAATTTTTATTGTATCTGTGTGTATTGATGAAAGAAATTCTGGGTAAAGATTTTGCACGGTTGCCAAATATTATCATTTTGGTGTTGTTTTTATCAATGGTTAGACAGTGTTTATCACACAAGATTTACCATCCCATTTCATTATTGAACATTAAAGTCTTGGGCAAAATTCTGGCAGTCAAATTAGGGACCCTGATCCTTCATCTTATTGACAAACACCAAGACAGTTTTGGCAAGGGAAGAATGGCGATGGACAACATCAGGGCCATGCTGAATGCCATCTGGTCTCCCACTCATAGCAATACCTGTACCTCAGTAGTAAGTATAGGCACTGAAAAAGCTTTTGACTCAGTCAAGCCAGACTATGTTTTCCAAACTCTGGTGTCCATGGACTTTGGCCCGGTCTTTACCACTTGTGTAAATGCACTCTACTCCTTGCCTTTGATCAGACTGATAACTAATGGCCTCATCTCTTCTCCCTTTTGGTTACAGAGAGGGACTAGACAGGGGTGTCCCCCTACCCACCATTATTCCTCATTGCTATGAAGTTACTGCTATGCTAGTTCAGGCAAACTAAAAGCATTAAATGTGGAGCAGCCCAAGTTAAAACCTTAGCCTTTGCAGATGACCTTTTCATTATCATTTCCAAACTGGCCAATTTGCTCCCTGTCGCCCTTCATATACTGAACTACTTCAGAACCCTGTCAGGGCTCAGGGTCAACTGGACCAACCCAGAGGCTCTTCCACTGTATAACATCACACTCAAAATGCAGATTCAACACTTCAGATAAGCTTCAGATGGCAGCAACACAAAATCAAGTACCTGGGAATCTTCTTGACAGCAAAAGTTAGGACCCTGGTTGACCTAACTTTAACCTGCTGCTCTTGACACAGGAAGGAGAATTTGAAAGATGGAAAAAGCTTAAGCTGACCTTTGGAAATAAGCTAGCAGCATATAAAATGATGGCATTCCTGAAAATTCTCTTTCTCCCTAATAGCCACCCGCTGTCTATTCCCAAAACCAAACTTCAGAGGTTTGAAAAGCTGTTCACCTAATTCTTGTGGAAAGGGCAAATACCATGCTTTAGCATACAGAAACTTTGGGCACCAGGGAAGATGGGAGGTTTAGCCTAGCCATGGTCATGGGCTAACCATCAAGTGGCAGGAATCCGGTATAACCTTTATTGGTTGGACCTAGACCCAAACAATTTTTCAGTGTGGTTAGCCCTGGAACAAGGGCTAGGACTGGGACCACCATGGGCCTTGAAAGGTGCAGCTCGCACAGGTTACCACACCTCCTGGATACCACCAATGCTTACCTTTGCAAGTCAGACTTATTGAATTTTAGTTAAACAACATCATTGGAAACATGTTAGCTTAGGGCTCTGAGAGTCAATCTGACATAACCCACACATCACTATAGATCAGATGCCCCTAGACTGGCCTCACAGGACAAAATAAGGATACACACAATAAGGCACCTACCAGATCTGCAAATGCAGTACTGGACATGTTCCAGGATATAGCATCCAAGCATTCCCTTCCTCATGCAGACAGTTGGTGCTGCCTCCATCTTTGTAGTGCCATCTGCCAAAGAACAACCCATGGACAAGATTATAAGGCAGGCACCTTACCCCAGCTCATAGACAGAGGGCTGAGGGTACTGTACCGACTCACCTGAGGGGCAGAATATATGACTATCTTATCAAACCATATACCCCCAAGATGCAGAACTGCAGAACAGCATGGGAGGCCAAGCTGCAAACACCTATTGCCCCAGAGACTTGGGATGCTATGCTTCACCATGCATACTTGGACTTCAGAGACATGCACTACCAGCTGATACAAAAGGAAATTATCCACCGCTGGTACTGCACCCCAGCAGCACTCAAACAGATGACTCTTATGCTGACCAGTACATGCTGGTGATGCCACTGGGGGGAATATTTTTTCACATCCTTTGATCATGTCCATCAGTTAAGCAATACTGGCATCAAATTAGACATTTCTGTCAGTAATCCACAGGGATGGTCATTAAATCAGATCCTATAGTCTGGTTCCTAGAGGGCTGCTCTAGAACAACCACTTACCATGTAGCAACAAGCTCTGATTACGGATTCCCTCCCCTCTACGTGTACATCTGTATCCATACACATGTATGCTGATGACACTGTCATACTTGCCTCAGGCTCCTCCGTACCAGACCTGACAAGCAGACTTCAACTGGCTTTCACCAATATCTGGCACTGGTTCTGGTCAAATTAGCTTTCTTAAAATGTGAAAAAAAAATTGTCTCTATGACTTCTGGTACCAGACAAAAACTCTCTAAACTGCCAGCCCTGCCCTCCTTTCACACTCTGGACAGGACTAGCCTTGAAAATATCACAACTTTCAAGTACTTAGGAGTTTGACTCGATAGTCACCTTGATTTCTCTGATCATGTGGACTACCTCCCTAGTCTCCTTCCTATGATCTACTTTCCTTTCTCCCCCTCTACTCTTTGCCCTTTTCTAGACTATCCTTAGCCACTTGTACTAACCTCATTCATCCCCTATTCTTGTAGGCAAATGTTACTGCTGTTGCTGCATTTTCTGTAAATAATTCCTATGTATATGCTCTTGTTCATTCAATGTATATTACTTGATGTGTAATTTATGATATATTGCATAAAAGTGTGCCTTAATATGAGTGTGCATTCTCTGTAAATATTTTTATGCTGTATGGATATGTATTTCTCCCTTTCCTCTCTCCCTCCAGGATGCTTCTGGAAATGAGTTGTTTATAGCTCAGTATGTCTCTCCTGGTGAAACTTTTGAAATAAATAAATAAAATTACTGCCGGTTGAATTAGAAGCCAAAAGAAAGATCCTTCTGAAGTGGCATTCTCAGTCTCCCACTATCTTTTGAGAATAACTAGCATTACTTACCAAACTAGCAGAGTTTGAGAGACTCCCACACCAAAAATGAAGGCCTTCAAATTCAATTTCGGTATTCTTCAGTTAAAAAAAACTGGTCCAGTTATTTTCATATTTTTGAAGTAATTCAAATTGACTGCGATTATACCTCAAACACCAGTTTTTATCCACTGAAAAACTTTTCAGTGTAGTCTCAAATGCCCTTCAAAAATTGTGAAAATGCAAATTAGCCTTCAAAAAGAAGGCTGAAAGACTGGTAAAAAAAACTTATGAACAAGCCCTTCAACTGTTCCTACCAGAAACACCCTTCTTTGTCACCTAAAAATAAATCCTCTAAATTCAGTTAAAGTATTCTTCAGTTTTTGTAATTGTTTTTGAAATAATTCAAGTTGATTGGGATTGTACCTCAAACACCAGTTTTTATCCATTGCAAAAATGCAAATTATCCTTCAGAAAGAAAACTGAAATACTGGTAACAAACTGTTATGAACAAGCCCTTCAACTTTAAAATGCAAATCACATCTCAAGACGGCCGCTGTTGCTCCATAATTGGCACAATGCCTCTATTTGCTACCCCTGTTGCCCCGCTACCTCACCCTCTGCCTTTTCCCAAGGTTTGAAAGCTCTGTACTTAAATATACATAGTCTTCTCCCTAAAATTGACTTACTCCAGCCCCTTGTTGCTTTGCCAGGCCCTAACATAATTATTCTGACTGAAGCATGGTGAAATAATAAAATAGGTGACCTCCACTCACCAGCCTGGGCTTTTCTATTTCATGACAAGACCAGTCTGGGAGGGGTGGAGGTGTAGCAATATACATCTCCTCAGGTATCCAATTCACTACCATCTATTTCACCTCTGTCCCCAAAGCATACGAAGTACTCATCTTAAAATTATCTCTCCCTTTCTCAATCTCTATTTTTATTGCAGGGCCCTACTGCCGCCCTGGCCTCAACCCCACCCTGTTTACTGACCTCATCTATACCATAGTTTCCCACACCTCCTTGGGTGAAGTCTATGTCATGGGTGATTTAAACTTAAACTGGTTATCCTCTTCCCTACTCAAACTAAAAGACAACATTGCTGCTCATGATTTAACCCAACTCACCCTTGAACCTACTAGGATAAACCCGAAAACAAGCAACCATTCCTTAATTGACGGGGCTCTCACTTTCCACCCACAGAGTCATCAAATCTGCAGTATGATCAGATGCTGTGAGCGAACATCGCATGACCTTCCTACTACACAGAATTCACTGTACCAAAGTCCCCCACGAAACCTTAGTGACTCGCTCATACAAATCCATGCACCTTGGGCCGCTACTACTTGACAAATCATGCACAAACTGGTCCCCTATAACCTCAGCAAACATAATTGACATGGTCACAGAATATTTCAAAGGTAAATTTCTTGAAGTTTTGGAAACAGTACGCCCCTCTACGCAAAGTTAGAGTCTATGGGAACCACCTTCCTTGGGTCACACCAGAACTCATAGCATGCTAAAGAGCAAGGGACCAAGCCTGGAAGCAACACAAAGTTTCCAAGCTCCACAAAGACTATGACAACTATCGTCAGTTTCTCAACAAATACACCAAAGCCACTTGTTGGCTAAAACCAACTACTTTACCACAACCTTTCCATCGAACATAAGTAGCCCCTCAACATTTTGGAAAGTCATTCATTCTATCTTCCCCCCATTCTACTCCCTCCTCCTCCTAACCCTGTTCTCACCATAAACAACACTATTACCTCTGACCACTTGAGTGTCACTTCTGAATCTATTTTTTTCACCTCCTATGCCTCTGCCTTTCTATCCTCCTCCTTACCATCTCCTCAGTCTGATCATCCCCCTAACTCACCACACACATGTCCCCAGACCCACCCTTTCTCATTCACTAACATAACCCCCCTGATACACTGGATGGCCTGCTCATCCATAACCCTTCTAAAGGCAGTTCCCCTGATGGGCTGGACCCCAAGCTGCTTTACCTTTCTGCTATGGCTATCTCTGCACCACTGACATAACTACTCAACCTCTCATTCACATTGGAAGCTACCCCCTCTGTCTGGAAACATGCCATTGTTCTTCCCCTCCCTAAGGGCGGCGACCCATCCTTCCCTGGGAACTATTGCCCCATATCCCTATTTCCCACCCTTTCTAAGCTGCAAGAACACCTAGTTCTTTCCCAACTCTCTGCCTATCTCTCTCACTCTAACTTTTTCACCCCCTTCCAATCTGGCTTTCATAAAAACCGCTCCACCACCACCACCACCTCCCTGCTTAGGCTCACTGATTCCATCCTCACTGGGATGGACAGTGGTCAAATCACATCTGCCATCTTTGTGGACCTAGCCAAGGCTTTCAGCACTGTCTCCCACTCTATCCTGTCATACTCTCACTCTCCACTGCAGGCTTAATGGCTGTCACCACATACTGGTTCCATGCCTACCTGGTAGCTAGGGCCCAGTCAGTTAAAATAGCGATTCCTTATCCTTACCCCTCCTTATCAACACAGGGGTCCTGCAGGGATCATTGTTGGGCCCCATACTCTTATCTATCTTTTTCAATGACTTGCCGTCTGTTTGCACATCTACATGGAAACATAGAAGTTGACGGCAGATAAGGACCGCAAGGCCCATCCAGTCTACCCATTTTTTTTTTCTACCTTATAAATGTGCCATTGGCCTTTTCTCTGTCAATGCCCCTTTTAACTCCTTCTGCTGCTTCGCAGTCAATGCTCATACCCTCACTCATCACTGTTAACTTTGCCAAGCTTTTTTTTTTTTCGATTGTTTAATCAGGAGTGGCACACTAAGCTGAAAGCTTGTTTACAGGTGCGACCTGGGAGTACAGGGAAGTTAAGTGACTTGCTCAGGGTCACACAGTATGCAAGTGAGGGCTGTGGGATTCAAACCCAGGTCTCCAGATTTGCAGCTCAGAACCTTAAATCACTGAGATATACTGATTTGGTTTTACCATCTCTTGATAACAGATGACTCCTTCACTGTGCTAAACACATCTCCAAATTCTGGTTTGGCTCCCTCCCTACTTATCTCAACTCTTCTCTAACAATCCCCCTACCATCCTCACATTCACTTAGGTCCTCAGTTTCCTGTAGCTTAGTTGTCCCATGCCATATGACTACTGTCAGCCAGGCAGCCTTTTTGTACCACTTCCCTAAACTTACTTACTTACTTACTACTTGCCACATGGTCTGCTCGAGTGTGCAGCTAGCACCCCACTTTGAAGGTGCCACTCCTCCCTCACAATTACCCCCACACAAATGAATGCCAAGTGAGACTGAACCAGATTAAGCTGTTTGTGGTATTTTCAATGAATGGGGGACATTTGGCCAGGACACCAGGTGCAGTCCCAGATGGTGGAGGGCTGGCCTTCACATCTATCTTAAAACTACCTTTGGTTGCTAAATCGGGAATTGAGGAACCCATGTTAACATCAAGAACTGAGGAAAATGAGACAAATATTGTTTTATCTACTGAGGATCTCAGTACAGTGGAAAAAAATAACAAAACAGTGAATCCTGACCTTCCTGAGATGACGCCAATCAAGAAAGTGATCTAGCTAAAAGTTCAAGCAGAAAATTGCAGGCATTTGCAAGAGAAGGACCATTTAGCTGCTCAACTTGCTTCTTTGCAGGCTAGAAATCCACACGTCAATGTTCTCGGCATACCTGTCAAGCCAATACCCTTTTTGAGTGACGTAGTAGCATCAAAGAGTGCCTAGAAGGTGGGTGAGTCAGCAAATATTGTACTTTTGCATTCTGTGGGAAATCCTTCTTGTACTGACATGCAACAGGCTGGCAGTAAAAGCGCAGAGGGAGGCACATGCTTAAACCTCAGATAGACTCCACTACTGGGAAAAAAAACAAACTTCTATATCCACTGATGTGGGGGAGCTGTTAAATAATACTGTAATATGACTTCTGATAATGGGGAAGTCAGGGCAGAAGAGACAGGAAATGTTACTGGAGAGAAATGTCAGTCTTCCACCACTCTCTAAAACTGCAGGGTTTGTTCTCCAAAAAATGTCAGTGAATGATCCTATTCAAACTAATAATGGCATAGTCTATCGAACCTCTGACAAACTGCAGGAAGATACAACCACCTTTTCTTTCTGTGCATGATGGTCTTCTGCTAAAGTGGGAGCTAGGGAAGAACATAAGACCAAATGCACAGCGATAACCCTAGCAAACAGAAATATTACTGAAACCCAAAAGATGCTATCAGCACCCACCAATACCAGCCCCCTTCCTGAGACAATGGGGCCTCGGAATTTAACTACCACAGCAGCTATTTCTAAAGCCTTTGCTCTACCTATTGATTCAGACTTCTCATGTGAACACTAGTCTCCCCAGTGAGCACTGAGTGGAGCAGGGTGGAAGCAGCTCTCTGATGGATCATGGCATCCTGACCCAAATTGGGATCCTAAGCTTAACTTTGCACAGGACTCTCCTGAGTGGTGCCCCTCCACCAATTTGCAAACCCCAATGCTGCAACCCAATGCCAACTCTAAAACAGATGTTCCACAACCTTGTCAAACCACAAAGAAACAAAAAGCTCTCAAACTCCCTTCTTTGCTTGGGGGAAGGGACTGAGCAGGAGCATAAGAACCAGCACAAAGATTCTGAAACACCGCAACATATGGAATAGAGTCAAGGACCAAGTGCTCAGCAGAGACCACTCTTATCAGAACTCTTTTCAAAAATTAAAAAAGAAGCTGCACCACAAAGAAATGCAGTGAGAATCCAGTGTAAAGGTAGCCTGGAGAATTGACCTTATAGACCTTACATAGGGAAATTATTGTTGAAAAACTCTTTACACGTCTCCCCCAGAGAAGTGTTCACTTTCATTAACATTTCAGGGGAGGATAATTTTGATGTCAGCTTTCAATATTCACATGCTCTTGATTTATTTTGGGAGCATTATAGTCAAGTTAAATTTTCTCCATTATGGTCTCCCGCCCTGGTAATTCCCCTATCAAAACCCCTCATTAAATTTGTCAACATGATGTTCAGAAATGAAAGGGTCCATGTGGAAGACATTACATGCTGGCTTTCACAGAAATGTGAGGTCCTTAGTAGCCCAGAGGCTATTTTACACACTGAGATGTTTTGGACTGGGGGTGGAGGTATAAAGTGAAGCTATGGCAATAAGACTCGGGAATAGACCACATTCCAAATTCTTTTATGTTGGGAAGGGACAGGGGCATATGTTTTTATGCAGGTCAGCCATGAATTTGCTACAAGTGTGGGTCACAAACCCATCTGTCCAGTTCCTGCGATAAACCCAGGTGTGAAAACTGTGGGGAGATAGGTCATTCCACCTTTCAGTGCACAAACCACACTAGGTGCGACCTCAGCGAGGAGACTGGCCACACCTCTTCTGCATGTTCTTGGGCTGCCAAGAACAAAGCTAGCTGCAATATTCCTGACCTTCTAATCCAGCAAGCTCAAGATTCCTGTAACCCTCCTTCTGAACACACAAATACAACAGAAGACCAAGCCCCTGCCCCCCAACCTGTTCCTGTTATTAAATCTGAACCCAGGACTGTCCCTTCTTCCCCATCACCCTAACCCCTGTTTGTTATTCAAATCCAGAAGACAAGCCTGACACACTTCCTCCATAACTTCCACAGACCTCCTTGCCAGTGCATACATCTTCTAGGAACATGAACCCCCCCCCCTCCTGACAATACTGAGGCAGAGAAGTCCTTTGCAGTCTTTGCCACATAGTGGGGAGACTCAGAAATGGAAGTAGGTGACTCTGATGTTCAGTCTACTGTATCTGACCATATCCCAACTACTCAGAATACAGCCAGCAACAAAGGGAAAAAGGAAAAGAGACGGAAAAAAGATCAGTAGGACTGTAGTTTAAAATGCTGAACCCTGGCTGTCATACGTATAGGGTCTTTAAATATACAGTACATAGTATGCTGAATCCAGATAAACGTTTCTATATTTATAATTATATAAGACTTGCTGCCTCTAATTTTTTTCTTCCTGCAGGAAACATGGATGTTCGCAGGGGACCAGGCTAGGGTTTTTCAGAGGGAATGGCAATGGGGACCATCTTATTGGTCCTTTGGCGTGGGCAGTGCAGATGGGGTGGGTTTATTATTTGGCTCTTATGATTTTTCCCTCTTAAAATTGATTGACTTAATTCCTGGTAGGGTGTTGATTTTGGATGGTGTATGGAAAGGGATGACTTGTCGTCTCAAATGTATATGGTCCACAATCCAAAGGAGACAAGGTTTCCCTACAATCTACTCTGCAACCTTTTTTAATTACCGCTAATACTATTTTTCTTTGTGGAGATTTTAATTGTAACATCTTACCACAAAAAAAGAAAGTCGTACAAGATTCTGGAAAAAAAACAGTATCGTGACTCAAATGCACTACGGCTTTAAGTTTAGATGGCTGATCTATATAATTGTAGTTTAAATCAAATAGCAGGGCCAAAATTTATATACCAAAGAAACAAACACAAATCCACCATAGATTATATATTCACATTAGAAAATGTACAAAACAATTCCTTTAAAACAGTCCCCATAGAATTCTCAGACCACCTTCTACTTAAACGTACGCTTCAGGAGGCGCCTAGTCTGCCAAAGACAAGGCCTCAGTGAATATTGAATTCCTCTGTCTTGACTGACACACAAGTAAGGGCCAAACTGTTGGAGATAATAAATGCATGACTATCAGTTAGGTTTCTGTACACTGATGTATGTGAATGGTGGGCAGATTCCAAAGCGGACTTCAAATCGTGTTTTTTGAAATATGGAAAGAATAAAGAAAACCAGAAATTTTTTAAATATCTGCAACTCCGGTAACAGCTCCAATACTTATATTCTATTTCAAATACTTCCAGACAAGATTACAAGGCCCAAATCAAAAAACTAAAAGAGGACATGAAAATGTACCAGTATGACCGGGCTCACACCATCAAAGCAATACTGCAAAATGAAACCCAGAAATCCTCATATGGAGATCCCTTCGAAGCCTGTAAAATGTTTAAAAATTAAATATCCATGGTAACTCTGAAGGATGCTGATGGGAATATTAAAACCTCACAGCAGACATCCATAACATTATTAGAGAATTCTTATACTCCATCAGATCCCTTCTGAAATATCAACAAAACAGTTTATAAGTCACATACACCTCCCAGGATTCAGGAAATAATATGATCCAGTCCATTACAGCTCTTGAAACTGAGCAAGGATTAAAACCCAAAAATGGAACATCCCCAAGATCAGATGGGCTTCCAAATGAGTTCTACAAGACCTTTGCTAGAAGGGATCACTATCTGCCCTACACCTCTAAAAATATTGGGGATCAGTTTTGGACCCCAAAATATGCCAATGGAAAATTGGGACACTGTTCTCCAAAATGTGGACCTTAAAGTACAATGATGAAAGCAGTGGAAAATGTCAAAACTCAAAAGAATCCAAATCATAAAGCAGTTTATTGTTCCTAGCATCTTGTACATAGCTATGACTTTTCACCCTCCAAACAACAGTGGAAACTAAATTATATAGTCTTTTTTTCCAAATGCTGTTGGGCAGTAGGCTCAACCCTAAAAAGAGACAATATACTTATTTACATAATAAAGGAGGTCTGGGGATGATTGACCCCGTGGATTTTTTTCATACTCTCTTTTTCTCCCAAACTATAAAATATGGTCTAAATGCCTCTAATTTTTTGCAACACAAATAGGCAGCTTTGATTCTGAGCAGATACTTTAGGGCATGGATAACTATTCCACCAAAGATATCTCCCCATTTCTACATACCTGAGTATTTCTGATCAGCAGCCCCAAAACTCTATAAATGGAGTTTAACAAAACAACAGATAGTGCAAGAAACAAGGCTTCAGTTATATCATGATGTAATGACTAGCATTTACCCAGAGGTCCCTAGCTTCAACAACTGCCCCACCAGTCTCATTCCTCAGGTACTTAAACAATCATAGACTTCATAAACATTCATTAAATATACCACAAACAGCTAAATCTGGTGCAAGGACGGTTGGCATTCATCTGCATCCCCCTCCCCCGGGTCGTGCCTGAAAATAGGCAGGATTTGTCTAGCGCACTTACCCGGTCAACAAAAACTAAATAAATAAAAAAAAATAAAATAAAATTGAACAATAAAAGGATTCCCACTCATGTGGGAATTTTTATGGTTACCTGTGAACGGAAGGCTTAATGTCAGGGGGACTCTTAAGCACAAAGCAAAGGAAGAGCAAAATTGCCCCATCTAGCTTGTATAAATATAGAAGAAACAATGGGGATTTTTTCTTCCATTGTACCTACACTAAATTCCGCTGGAAATACCTAGCAGACAAATGGAAGATGGGATGGCAGAATACATTGTCATATGATACCCTCATTTTGGGACAGTTTTCTCAACAGGGCACGCAATACCATCCGGACACTTTGATTGTTTTCTGCTGTATTCTAAAATACTATTTATGGCATGCTAGATGCCAGTGGACCTTGTGTCAGCGAATGATGCCTTACAAAACTAGTAGTATTCTGATTCAGCAAGCAATGCAACAAGTCTATGTTTCAGATATAGCAGTACACTCCTCAAGGAAGGTATATAGATGGTGGAAAGGGTTTTCCATGTCTATTAAATTCAAGTGAAAAAAAAAAAAGGACAAGTATGTCTTCAATATTAATAGGAATATTATGGGGAACCTGTCTAAAAGAATTCTAAGGAAA